>CM019827.1:148513823-149155737 GCA_009763385.1 Coix lacryma-jobi var. lacryma-jobi | reverse complement strand
ACAAGCAAGTCTTCGGCAAGGCGGATCATGGGCACAAGTACGACTCCGGTAAGCGCAAGGAGAAGTACGTCCCCGCGAAGCATAAGCGGAAGGGCGGCTTCAACAAGGAGTACATCAAGACGAAGTACTTAGAGAAGGCCCAGGCTTAGCAGCGTGCATTCTTCACCACGCTCAGCGACGTCGACGACTCGGATGACGACTCCGCTTCCTCAAGCGACGACGAGTCCGAGAAGAAGAAGAGGATCGAGGACAAGCTGAACGGCCTCTGCTTCTTCGCCGACAACGAGGGTTTCTGCACCATGGCCCTCGGCAAGGAGGTCGACGGCGAGCTGGAGGAGATCCCTCAGAACGACGACGACAACGACACCTCCCAGGTATCTCTGACCCCCGATGAGCTTTCTGCTGAGGTCGAGAAGCTTACTGTCGCCCTTCTTAGTCAAGATAAGTTGCTTAGGCGTGCTGCTAGAGAGCGAAAGGAGTTTAGGCAGAAGTGGGAGGATACGGTGAAGGAGCTTGAGTTTGCCAAGTCCACCGTAGTTGTCCCTGAGGAGGGTGAGTGCGAGATGTGCACCACACACATGACTGAGCTTCTCACTTTGAGAGATAAGTATGCTGTGTTGATAGGAGAGGTGGATGAGCTTAGAGCTAGATCTTCGGTGCTTGGTGCATGCAAGTCCTGTGCGGGCTTGCAATCCGAGTTGGCAGAGAAGAATGCCAAGATTGTGTCTCTTGAAGAGACCAGCTCGGGTAGCACTTGTGTGGCTAGGTGTGTTCTGTGTGAAGGTTTGGAGATGGAGATAGCAAATGTGAAGCATGACAAGATGCAAACCGAGGAGGAAAACACATACCTTCGGACCATCTTGTCATGGGTGTCTAGTGGAGAGCCGCAGCTTGGGATGATGATCTCCCAATTCAAGCGTGCTGCTGGAGGTCCAGGTGTAGGTTTTGCTCAGGGTGTTGATATTTCATCTTTTGGCAAGATTGGAGAGTCGAGTGGTCTTAACCCATGTGAGAAGCCCAACTCCACCACTAC
The DNA here is from genome assembly GCA_009763385.1 of Coix lacryma-jobi var. lacryma-jobi. Classification (NCBI taxonomy): domain Eukaryota; kingdom Viridiplantae; phylum Streptophyta; class Magnoliopsida; order Poales; family Poaceae; genus Coix; species Coix lacryma-jobi. The sequence goes on along the minus strand of CM019827.1, from coordinate 149,154,704 downwards.
TCCCAAGCTTACTAAGATTCCACCCAAAGAGTCTCTCAAGCCTAACACCAAGGATGGGGTATTTGTTGAACCTCCAAGAGCTCCACCCAAGAAACAAACATGGGCTCCAAAACGAAACCATCTCAAGAACAAGCTAGACACAATGCCACCTATCCAGGAGGAACTCATGCCACAGAAGGGCAAAGTGATCCACACCCACTACCGTGAGTACCAACAACCCCCTATGAGAGCGGTGAGGTACCATTGTGAGCACTGTGGGAGAGATGGACACTTGAGTGAGTTTTGCTTTCGGCGCAAGAGAGAGGCGCGCCGTGCAAAGGAGATGAACAACACGGACATGTACCATCCTTTCCATGATGTACATGTGCCGAATGTTCAGAGGCATGCTGCTAGGCCTAGAGGTCCAAAACCTCAAGTTCCTAGGCCTAGGCCGTGAGGAGGTCGTGCCCGGCGGGAGCCTGCGTTTGTAGGCTATGGACCCCGTGGCGGTGGCTTTGTAGTTGAGCGTTTCCCTCCACCGCATTTTGAGTATCGCGATGGACGCTCCTCCCTTAGCGGACTACGTTTTCCTCTACGTGGTGATCGCTCTTCTCATAGGCGTGCTAGGAATGGTTTTTCTGCTAACCGTTCTTTTGAGCACCCGGCCCAACACTGGTATTCTCACTACTTCACTAACCCCAGTGTTGGACCGTATGCTCACCCTATGTCTTTTTATTGATGTAGGTAAAACGATTGGAGAACGTTTGGTTGGTGGATTCCGGTTGTTCGAGACACATGACCGGAAACGCCAAGTGGTTCTCCAGTCTTAGTCCGGTCGCCGAAAAGGAGTTTATCACCTTCGGCGACAATAGCAAAGGTAAGGTGTTGTCTCGTGGGTCGGTGCGAGTTAATGAGCACTTTGTGTTGCGCGATGTTGCTCTTGTTTCTAACTTGCATTTTAACCTTCTTTCTGTTTCGCAACTTTTCGAGGATGGCTATGAGATTCGTTTTAAACCGAATCTCAGTTGTATTTTGGATCCTCAGGGCAATCTTGTATGTATGATTTCGCCCTTTGGGAAAGTCTTTCGTGCAAATTTCTCGGAGTCTTTTGGCATTTCTCATTGTCTTGTGGTTGGACCTTCCTCCTCTGATCTTTGGAAGTGGCATAGGAGACTTGGTCACTTGAGCTTCGACTTGCTTGCAAGGCTTAGTTCACTTGGCTTAATCCGAGGATTGCCCAAGTTGTCTATGGAGAAGGATCTTGTTTGCCATTCTTGTAGACATGGGAAGATGGTTGCCGCTCCCCACCATCCAGTGACTCAGGTCATGACCAAGCGCCCTGGAGAGCTTTTACACATGGACCTCGTTGGTCCGGCTCGGGTGAGCTCAGTTGGGGGGAAGTGGTATGTGTTTGTTATTGTTGATGACTTTTCGAGATATTCGTGGGTCTTCTTTTTAACTGAGAAGACTGAGACTTTCTCCTTTGCTCGCAATCTGATTTTGCGTCTTCAGAACGAGTTCCCTTTGAACTCGATGCGAGCTATTAGGAGTGATAATGGTTTCGAATTCAAGAATTCGGATTTTGAGAAGTTTTGTAACTCTTTGGGTTTAGAGCATCAGTTTTCTTCCCCCTACACACCGCCACACAATGGTGTTGTAGAGAGGAAGAATCGGACCCTTGTAGAGATGGCCAGGACGATGCTCGATAAGCATAGGACTCCTAGGCGATATTGGGCCGAAGCTATGAGCACTGCATGCTATATTTCCAATCGCATTTTTCTCCGAGCTTTCTTGAAAAAGACTTCTTATGAGTTGCGTTTTGGAAGACAGCCCAAAGTGAGTTATTTTAGAGTTTTCGGTTGCCATTGTTTTATACTCAAGAAAGGCAACCTGGACAAGTTTGAGTCTCGTTCTTCTGACGGTGTGTTTTTGGTTTATGGCACTCATACTCGTGCATATCGTGTACTTAACTATTAGCGCTCCGGCTGCGAAGGTTGTAGCAGTGGCGGATGGGAGGCCGCGGCTTGAAGGCACGGCGGCGCGGCGGCGGCGCCGTGTTCTCCAGGCGCGGAATCAGATGGGAACATGGGAACGGGAAATAGGGGAAACAGAGGATATGGGCTGGGAGCCCGTAGGAGATGTATAATCTCAATCCCAGGATAATCTTTCATTAACTTAACTGTTCCATACTTATACTCAATCCTAACAAACCTTACGCCTATATTTAAGGAAGGAATACAAAATAATTCTCCTAGATAATCTACCTACTCAGCCACTCTTCTTGCCGCGTCGCTGATACACGTTCCCCACCATAACATCTCTCCCTCCCTCGATAAACAGCTCGTCCGCGAGCTGGAAATCAGTGAAGCGAGTCTTGAAGTCATCAACGAGCTCCCATGTTGCCTCGGACTCAGTCATGTCGGACCATTGGATGAGCACACGCCAGGCGCCCCGGCGAAGTTGAGCGCGCAGCGCACGAGCTGGCTGAAGCAGGAAGCGGCCATGATGAAGAGGGGGCAGCGCCGGGGTTACGGACGGTGGCAGCCCTCGGAACGGCTTGAGAACACCCACATGAAACACATCATGTATGCGGGCGCCCTCTGGCAGCTGAAGGCGATAGGCGACAGACCCAATGCGCTCCGTGATCTTGAATGGTCCAGCATACCGCGGACTTAACTTGCTGCGACGCCCAGGCAGTAAAGACTGCGCGGGACGATGGATGAGGCGAAGGAGCACCCAATCACCAACATTGAACTCCAGCGGTCGATGCTTTGTATCGTAATACTTTTTGGCATAAGCTTGAGCTTGGAGAAGACGGTCCCGCACTTCAGCCAGGAATGTGTCGCGGTTGCGGAGGAGCACATCAACTGTTTCGGTGGTTGCAGAACCCGCTGTATAGGGCAGCAGAGTGGGAGGGAGCCGCCCAAAAACCACTTCAAATGGCGTCGCGCGCAGGGCGCTATGATAGGAAGTATTGTAGCAGTATTCTGCCCACGGCAGCCATTCCAGCCACTTGCGCGGACGATCCCCGGTGATGCACCGTAGATACATAGCAATAGTCTTATTAACAATTTCCGACTGTCCGTCAGTTTGGGGATGAAAGGCTGTGCTCATTCGCAGCTGCACTCCGGCCATCTTGAAGAGGTCCCGCCAAACATGACCAGTAAACACCGGGTCGCGATCGCTCACAATGGACGATGGGAATCCATGGAGACGGACTATGCCATCAAAGAAGGCCTTGGCCACTGTCGCTGCTGTGTATGGATGACTTAGTGGAAGAAAATGAGCATGCTTCAAAAAACGATCCACCACCGTCAGGATGACGCCCTTGCCGTTAATGCGTGGCAACCCCTCGATGAAGTCGAGCGAGATATCTGCCCAGACTTGCGAGGGAACCTCAAGAGGCTGTAGAAGGCCGGCTGGATGCAAGGCCTCGGTCTTGTTCTTCTGACACACAGAGCATGAGCTGACCAGGTCCTGAACCAGCCGGCGATCATGGTCGATGACGAAGTCGCGGCGCAGCCGCTGCAATGTCTTCTGGATGCCTTCATGGCCTGTATGAGCCAACTGCAACACCGCTGGAAGTACTGCTGAGGATTTGGGCACGACCACCCGGTTTCCGTGGAGCACCAGGCCATCAACGACGCGCCATGGATCACCACGCTGAGCCACAATGCTATCACGGTAGGTACGCAGCGCAGGAGCCTCCTGGAATTCGCGACGCAGATCGTCGAACAGCTGAAAGGAGGGCACGCTGGTTGCAGCAAGGGAAGCATCCTCCTCGCCCCGGCGCGAAAGAGCATCGGCGACCGTGTTGAGCCGACCTGGGCGATACTCCACACTGAAATCGTAGCCAAACAGCTTGCTAACCCATTGATGTTGAGGCACAGTGGAGAGGCGTTGATCGAGCAGGAACTTGAGAGCATAGTGATCAGTGCGGACAATGAAGGAGCGGCCCCAAAGATAGGGGCGCCAATGGCGCACGGCCTGTACCAACCCAATCAGCTCGCGCTCATACGCCGCCAGTTTCATGTGCCGAGTTGCAAATGGGCGGCTAAAGAAGGCGAGCGCCCCATCACCTTGATGTAGAACAGCACCGAACCCTGACCCGGAGGCATCACAGTCCACAATGAAGGGCTGGGTAAACTCTGGTAGCTGCAGTACAGGAGCGCCGGACAGTGCCTGTTGCAAGGACTGAAATGCTGCTGCAGCTGCCGGGGTCCATACAAAGCCATCCTTCTTGAGTAGCTGTGTGAGTGGGGCTGCTATTGCGCCGTAGTCTTTAATGAATCGGCGGTAGTAACCTGCGAGGCCCAGGAACCCTCGTAGACCGCGTACAGACCGCGGTTGGGGCCATGTGGTGATCGCTGCAACCTTGTCCTAGTCCATAGCAACGCCAGCAGCTGAAATAACATGACCAAGGTACTGGACAGCTGGTTGGGCAAAGGAACACTTGTTGCGCTTGAGGTGAAGCTGATGGGCACGAAGAGCAGAGAGAACGACATTCACGTGTTGGAGATGAGAGGACCATGTCGGACTGTATATCAGTATGTCATCAAAAAATACAAGCACAAACATACGGAGGAATGGTCGAAGCACCGTGTTCATCAAGCTCTGAAAAGTGGTCGGAGCATTCGTCAAGCCGAAAGGCATTACCAAGAACTCGAAGTGGCCCTCGTGTGTCCGGAATGCTGTTTTCTCAATGTCAGCTACATTCATGCGCACTTGGTGATACCCCGACCGCAAGTCAAGTTTAGTGAAGAATCGGGCTCCATTCAGCTCATTGAGCAGCTCTTCGACAACAGGAATAGGGAATTTGTCCTTGACCGTCTGCTGATTGAGAGCACGATAATCCACACAAAATCTCCAGGAGCCGTCCTGCTTCTTGACTAGCAATACGGGGGCCGAGAATGCTGACGTGCTTGCTCTGATTATGCCTTGCTGCAACATGGTGGCACATTGTTGTTCCAATTCATCTTTCTGGAGTTGGGGATAACGGTAGGGGCGGACCGCGACTGGCGCAGTATTGGGCAGTAAATGAATACGGTGATCGCAAGTCCTTGCCGGAGGCAGTCCCACGGGCGCAGCAAACACATCCTCAAAAGAGTGCAGCAAGGTCTCCAGTAGAGCTGATTCATTGTGAATGGTGGACAGACGGGGCGGCGAGGGATGGTGCGTCGACTGCATGTCATGCCGGGTGGAGCCGATCCCACGCCAGAACACGCGTCGTCCGTCTCGTGTGAAAGCCATGCACAGGTCATCGAAATCCCAGAGGACCGGCCCCAAGGTGCGTAGAAAGGAGACACTGAGGACCATGTCCCATTTGTCGAGCGGAATCGAATAGCAATCCACCGTGAAGAATTCATCGGCAATGCGAAGACCTACATCCTGGGCTAGACCGTGGCAAGCAACGCGGTCACCATTTGCGACGATGACGCCCGCACCGGGGCATGGGGCGAACTGGAGACCGACACGGCGCGCGACGTCGCCGTTGACAAAATTATGCGTGGAGCCCGAGTCTAGAAGGGCGGTGAACTGCTCGGTGCCGATGGTCACATATATCTGCATCGTATCCTGGGTGCGGATGCCCGTGATGGCGCCCAGGGAAATCACTGCCAGGTGCTTGGCAGCCGGCGCTAAGTCGGTGGGTGTTGCTGTCTCCTCATCCTCGTCATCAGGTTGCTCCACAATGTAATCCGAGGCCTCCAGGTAGAACAAGCGGGCACACTTGTGGCCTTGGACATACGGTTCATCGCAGTTACAACATAGGCCCTGCTTGCGGCGCTCACTCATCTCGGTTGGTGTCAGACGCTTGAATGGTCGATGTGGCACAGGTGCTGGGGGTGTTGGCAGAGCCGCTTGTCCTGGCTGACCGGGCTGGTGGCGACGAGGTGCGGATACATGGGTGTATGCCGAGTCTCGAGTGATGAGTGATTGTCAACGGGTTTGATCGCAGGTTCTTTGGCTTGTGTTGTGCAGGTGTCGAGCACGGAGACAGTGATCGAGGGCAAGGTGAAGGTCAAGTAGAGACGTGCCGTGCCGACGGACCGGGAGCGGTGAAGGGCGGACGTGAGGCTTGGACTGAGGGACCGGTGGCCTGAGGATCAGCTGTGGTGGCTGGCAGCCTGGGACAGCGACGAGCGAAGAATTGTGGGACATGGTGTTGCTCGGGTCGAGGACCTAGGGACACGTGTCGGTGGACGGGGTGCACGGGCGGTGCATCCCCTCTACAGCTTCGGTTTGGTGGTAGAGCCAGAGAAAAACCATCGGGTGGACGGTTTCCAGGTTTGGGCCATAAAACCTGGGCGTGCTGCGGGTTTCCGAGTTTGGGCCGCAAAACTCGGGCTGAGGATGGTTTCCAGGTTTGGGCCTCAAAACCTGGGCGCTGGCGGGTTTCCTGGTTTCGGCCTCAAAACCAGGGGATGGACTTGGAGGCTGGTGTCCCGGATTGGGCCTCAAAACCGGGGGTTGGCTGTGAAGGCTGGTTTCCCGGTTTGGGCCACAAAACCGGGGGCGGAGTCTGTGAAAAAGGACGCAGAGCGGTGGCGGCACGTGGCGGCAATCGGTGAGGTTGCGTCGAGGCAACGCTACCTATTGTGCGGGCGTGGCCGTCGGATCACCACCTACCACGAGTTGGTCCAGAATAACCTTAGGGTTTAGCTGGTTCGCTCTGTAAGTAGTTAGGGGTAGAGTGGGAATTAGTAATAGTTAGAATTAGTATAAGTAGGGGGAGACACCCACCTCCCCAGGCATCTCAGCCATTTGCTCTTTGCCTTCTAGGTTTTCCTGCTCTCCCTCTCCCCTGCTGTAGCAAACTGAGATCCACAGAGAAGAGAACAATACCTCTGTGCCCGTGAGATTTTTGAGGAAGTGAGACTGTAATCTCACTGTTGTAGCATGTAATAGCCACACGGTTGCAAATTCGTGGTTGTGATTCGTGTTTTGCTTGTGTTCTTCGCAGGTTGCTTTTCTCCACGTTTTTCCCGTTGCTCGATCTATCTACTCGGTGCGTCTTTTGCAAATCCATTTGAACTGAGTTGTTCTAGATCGTGAGGCACTTCTTTCCACCGAAGAAAATCATCTCTAACCTCACGAGCTAGTAGATCGGTCGATTTTTGATTTGGATCAAGTTTTGCTTCTTTGTCCCGAATTCTTCCAATTCACCGGTCTGGAGTTAGGTTCGAGCCATGATCTCTTAGGGATAGCTCACTAACCTCCTTGGAACTCCTCATACCAAGTCTAAGCCTTAGTGCTTTTGATTCGGAGGAGATCGGGTGAATTTCGCGGAAGAACAGTTCTGGATCGGGACCATCGGACGCTCTGCTCGTGAGCATCGGACACTGAGTTCATTTCATCGGAGCGTCCGTTGCCACGTGTCGTCTGACAGTACTTTTAAAGGAGCATCGGACGCTGACCATCGGAGCGTCCATTGTCATCGGACATGCGGATACATGGGTGTATGCCGAGTCTCGAGTGATGAGTGATTGTCAACGGGTTTGATCGCAGGTTCTTTGGCTTGTGTTGTGCAGGTGTCGAGCACGGAGACAGTGATCGAGGGCAAGGTGAAGGTCAAGTAGAGACGTGTCGTGCCGACGGACCAGGAGCGGTGAAGGGCGGACGTGAGGCTTGGACTGAGGGACCGGTGGCCTCAGGATCAGCTGTGGTGGCTGGCAGCCTGGGACAACGACGAGCGAAGACTTGCGGGACATGGTGTTGCTCGGGTCGAGGACCTGGGGACACGTGTCGGTGGACGGGGTGCACGGGCGGTGCATCCCCTCTACAGCTTCGGTTTGGTGGTAGAGCCAGAGAAAAACCATCGGGTGGACGGTTTCCAGGTTTGGGCCTCAAAACCTGGGCGCGGATGGTTTCCGAGTTTGGCCACAAAACTCGGGCTGAGGACGGTTTCCAGGTTTGGGCCTCAAAACCTGGGTGCTGCGGGTTTGCTGAGTTTGGGCCACAAAACTCAGGCTACGGTGGGCTGGTTTCCCGGTTTGAGCCTCAAAACCGGGGGTTGGCTGTGAAGGCTGGTTTCCCGGTTTGGGCCACAAAACCGGGGGCGGAGTCCATGAAAAGGACGCAGAGCGGTGGTGACACGTGGCGGCAATCGGTGAGGTTGTATCGAGGCAACGCTACCTATTGTGCGGGTGTGGCCGTCGGATCACCACCTACCACGAGTTGGTCCAGAATAACCTTAGGGTTTAGCTGGTTCGCTCTGTAAGTAGTTAGGGGTAGAGTGGGAATTAGGAATAGTTAGATTTAGGATAAGTAGGGGGAGACACCCACCTCCCCATCCATCTCAGTCATTTCCTCTTTTGCTTCTAGGGTTTCCTGCTCTCCCACATCCCTGCTGTAGCGAACTGAGATCCACAGAGAAGAGAACAATACCTCTGTGCCCGTGAGATTTTGAGGAAGTGAGACCGTAATCTCACGATTTTAGCGTGTGGTAGCTACACGGTTGCAAATTCGTGGTTGTGATTCGTGTTTTGATTGTGCTCTTCGCGGATTGCTTTTCTCCATGTTTTTCCCTTCGATCGATCTCTTTGCTTGGTGCATCTCTTCCAAATCCGTTTGAACCAAGTTGTACTAGATCGTGAGACATTTCTTTCCACCGAAGGAAATCTTCCCAAACCTCACGAGCTAGTAGATCGATTGATTTTTGTTTTGGGTCAAGTTTTCCTTCCCTTCCCGAATTTCTTCGATTCATCGGTTTGGAGATAGGTTAGAGCCATGATCTCTTAGAGATAGCTCACTATCCTCCTCGTGACTCATCTCTCCAAGTTTGAGCCCCAGAGATTTTGTTTTGGGAGAGTTTGAATCGAATCGGTGGAAGAACAGAGGGCTGTCGGGGCGACCGGACGCATGCATCGCGCCGACCGGACGCGTCCGGTCGTTGAATGTTACGTATAAAGTTTCTGTTGCTGACCGGACGCACCGTTTGCTCTCTGACCGGACTCTTCCTTGGCACTGTTCATCGTGCTTGTCTCTGACTGACCGAACTCTGTGGTAGTGACCGGACGCTCCAGGACAGTGAGTCCGGTCACAAACAGAGAGCTCCAAAATCTGACTTCGTTTGACCGGACGCGTCCGGTGGTGCCTGACCGGACGCAGGCAGAGTCCGGTCAAAGCTGTCTTTGCACGTTTTCGTCCGCGGTTCGTTCGCTTGTTGACAGTTTTGGTTTCCGTTCTTTGCGTTGGTTTTCTAGGGTTGTATAGTGTCTCGCTATGCCTCACAGAGGCATCCACCCTACATCTAGGGTCGAGGACACTTGCAAGCTCTAGGTTTGCTCTTGGTGTGATTTTTGGGACAGTGGCTACGAAGTTTCCGAAAGGAAAATTTGAAGCTCCCATTCACCCCCCCTCTGGTCGCTTTCTGGTAGCATCTTCGGTCCATCAATTGGTATCGGAGCAGGTTAAGGATCTTCCACCTTAGCCGGTTCCAGATCCATAGAAGGCGACATGGATCGCGGCGTGGGCAAACCGCCGTTCTTTGATGGGACGAACTATGCGTATTGGAAGATACGCATGTCGGCCTATCTTCAGAGCATGGGCTCTTCTGTTTGGGAGATTTGCAACAGGGACGATTACGTTGTCTTGGCTGCTCGTGTTACTTAGCTTCAGATGGATGAGCACGATGCCAATAGCCGAGCGCGTAACGCTCTTTTCTCCTGTTTGAGCATGTCCGAGTTTGATCGCGTTTCTCACCTCCCCACGGCTCGTGAGATTTGGGCGACCCTCATGCGCTTCCATGAGGGAACCTCTCAAGTCAAATCCCGTCTCTACAAGTCGCACAAGCGGGAGTACGAGAACTTTTGACACATGCCTGGTGAGAGCATAGAGAGTTTATTCGCTCGCTTTCAGGTCATTGTCAACAAGATGAGAGCGAACAAAGAGTTGTTGCCTTTTGACGATCATGAGAGGGCTTTGAAGCTTTTGCACACTCTTGATCGGTCGGTGTGGGACTCAAAGGTCCAGGCGATCATCGAATCGTCTAACTATGAGACCCTCACTTGTGACGAGCTCTTTAGTAAGCTCAAGTCTAGTGAGATTGATGCCATGTCGAGGGCTTCTTATGAAAAACCTTCCGGCCCGACTATGGCTTTGGTTTCTGGCTCTTCTGCTAACCCCTCTGGAGGATTTGCACTGTCTTCACTCTTTTCTGTCATAGACGACCAGCTGGAGTCTTTGGGGGATGACGAGTTGGCATTGCTCGCCAACCGGTTCTCGCGGTTCCACAACAACCGCATGAACCGTCGCCGCGGAGGAGGACGCTCAGGATGCTTTGAGTGCGGCGACCCCGATCACTTCATCGCCAACTGTCCCAAGAAGAAGCACACATCTGGGAAGGGCGATCATGGGCACAAGTACGACTCCGACAAGCGCAAGGAGAAGTACGTCCCCGCGAGGCACAAGCGGAGGGGCGGCTTCAACAAGGAGTACATCAAGAAAAAGTACTTGGAGAAGGCCCAGGCTGAGCAGCGTGCGTTCTTCGCCACGCTCAGTGACGTCGACGGCCCGGATGACGACTCCGCTTGCTCAAGCGATGACGAGTCCGAGAAGAAGAAGAGGATCGAGGACAAGCTGAACGGCCTCTGCTTCTTCGCCGACGACGACGGCCTCTGCACCATGGCCCTTGGTGATGAGGTCGACGGCAAGCTGGAGGACACCCCTCGGAACGACGACGACGACAACGACACCTCTCAGGTATCTCTCACCCATGACGAGCTTTCTGCTGAGGTCGAGAAGCTTACTGCCGCCTTGCTTAGTCAAGATAAGTTGCTTAGGTGTGCTGCTAGAGAGCGCAAGGAGTTTAGGCAGAAGTGGGAGCACACGGTGAGGGAGCTTGAGTTCGCTAAGTCCACCGTGGTCATGTCTGAGGAGGGTGAGTGTGAGATGTGCACCAAGCACATGACTGACCTTCTCACCTTGAGAGGTAAGTATGCTGCTTTGGTTGGAGAGGTGGATGAGCTCCGGGCTAGACCTTTGTTGTTGGGTGCGTGCAAGTCTTGTCCAGTCTTGCAAACCGAGTTGGCAGAGAAGGATGCCAAGATTGAGTCTCTTGAGAAGGCCAGCTCGGGTAGCACTTGTGTGACTAGGTGCGCTTTGTGTGAGGGTTTGGAGATGGAGATCGCTAATGTGAAGCATGACAAGATGCAAACCGAGGAGGAAAACACATACCTTCGGACCATTTTGTCATGGGTGTCTAGCGGTGAGCCACAGCTCGGGATGATGATCTCCCAATTCAAGCGAGCTGTTGGAGGTCCTGGTATAGGCTTTGCTCCAGGCGTTGATGTTTCTGCTTTTGGAAAGATTGGAGAGTCGAGTGGTTTGAACCCGAGTGAGAAGCCCAACTCCACCACTACTCCCAAACTTACCAAGCTTCCACCCAAAGAGCCTCTCAAGCCTAACACCAAGGATGGGGTGTTTGAAGAACCTCCACGAGCTCCACCCAAGAACCAGCAATGGGCTCCTAAACCCAATCACCTGAAAAACAAGCTGGACACAATGCCACCTATCCAGGAGGAGCTTATGCCACAGAAGGGCAAAGTGATCCACACCCACAACCGTGTGTACCAACAACCCCCTTTGAGAGCGGTGAGGTACCATTGTGAGCACTGTGGGAGAGATGGACACTTGAGTGAGTTCTGCTTTCGGCACAAGAGAGAGGCGCGCCGTGCAAGGGAGATGAACAACCCGGACATGTACCATCATTTCCATGATATACATGTGCCGAACGTTCAGAGGCGTGCTACTAGGCCTAGAGGTCCAGAACCTCAAGTTCCAAGGCCTAGGCAGCGAAGAGGACGTGCCCGGCGGGAGCCTACAGTTGTAGGCTATGGAGCCTGTGGCGGGGGCTTTGTTGTAGAGCGTTTTCCTCCACCGCATTTTGGGTATCGCAGTGAGCGCTCTTTCCCCAGCGGACCACGTTTTCCTTAACGTGGTGATCGCTTCCCCCGTAGGCGTGCTAGGAATGGTTTTTCTTCTAACCGTTCTTTTGAGCAGCCGGCCCAACACTGGTATTCTTCCTACTTCACTAACCCCAGTGTTGGACCGTATGCTCACCCTATGTCTTTTTATTGATGTAGGTAAAACGATTGGAGGATGTTTGGTTGGTAGATTCCAGTTGCTCGAGGCACATGACCGAAAATGCCAAGTGGTTCTCCAGTCTTAGTCCAGTCGCCGGAAAGGAGTTTATCACCTTCGGCGACAATAGTAAAGGTAAAGTGTTCTCTCGTGGGTCGGTGCGAGTTAATGAGAACTTTGTGTTGCGCGATGTTGCTCTTGTTTCTAACTTGCATTTTAACCTTCTTTCTGTTTCGCAACTCTTTGATGATGACTATGAGATTCGGTTTAAACCGAATCTCAGTCGTATTTTGGATCCTCAGGGCAATCTTGTTTGTGTGATTTCGCCCTTTGGGAAAGTCTTTCGTGCAGATTTCTCGGAGTCGTTTGGAATTTCTCGTTGTCTTTTGGCTGGACCTTCCTCTTCTGATCTTTGGAAGTGGCATAGGAGACTTGGACATTTGAGCTTCGACTTGCTTGCAAGGCTTAGTTCACTTGGCCTAATCCGAGGATTGCCCAAGTTATCCATGGAGAAGGATCTTGTTTGCCATTCTTGTAGACATGGGAAGATGGTTGCCGCTCCCCACCATCCAGTGACTCAGGTCATGACCAAGCGCCCTGGAGAGCTTTAAAACATGGACCTTGTTGGTCCGGCTCGGGTGAGCTCGGTTGGGGGGAAGTGGTATGTGCTTGTTGTTGTTGACGATTTTTCGAGATATTCGTGGGTCTTCTTTTTAGCTGAGAAGACCGAGACTTTCTCCTTTGCTCGCAATCTGATTTTGCGTCTTCAGAACGAGTTCTCTTTGAACTCGATGCGAGCTATTAGGAGTGATAATGGTTCCGAATTCAAGAATTCGGATTTTGAGAAGTTTTGTAACTCCTTGGGTTTAGAGCATCAGTTTTCTTCCCCCTACACACCGCCTCAGAATGGTGTTGTAGAAAGGAAGAATCGGACCCTTGTAGAGATGGCTAGGACGATGCTCGATGAGCATAGGACTCCTAGGCGATATTGGGCCGAAGCGATGAGCACTGCATGCTATATTTCCAATCGCATTTTTCTCCGAGCTTTCTTGAAAAAGACTTCTTATGAGTTGCGTTTTGGAAAATTGCCCAAGGTGAGTTACTTTTGAGTTTTTGGTTGCCATTGTTTTATACTCAAAAAGGGCAACTTGGACAAGTTTGAGTCTCGTTCTTCTGACGGTGTGTTTTTGGGTTATGGCACTCATACTCGAGCTTATCGTGTACTTAACCTTGACACTAACCAAGTCATGGAGACATCAGATGTCACCTTCGACGAGACCATGGTTTGTCCTTCTTCTCGTTTTGAGCGTGCAGGTGATCATGAGGTTGGTGAGCCTCTTTTTGATGATGAGGATGAGGGTGTTGAAGGTATGGATGATCCAACACCCCCTCCACCTGCTGTGCCGCAAGGGGCGGCTTCTACTATGACTCACGGCCCCTACACTTCTTCTTCCTGGGGGCTGTGGGATCCGCCACCCCGAGCGGTACCTTTTATACCCGGGGAGGCACCAGCTGCTGTTGAGGGGGAGATCACTTCTGCACGGGAGGCGCCACGACACATCCAGCGCCAACACCCCCCTCAGCAGATGATCGGCAACATTGACGAACGTGTCACTCGGTCCAGGTCTCAAATCTCTCACTTTGCTCATTCTGCTTTTGTTGCTGATTTTGAGCCCCGAGATGTTGGACACGCTTTAACGGATTCGGATTGGGTCAATGCCATGCATGAGGAGTTAGAGAACTTTGAGCAAAATCGGGTTTGGGTTTTAGTTCCACCTTCTCCAGACTGTAAGCCTATTGGGACAAAATGGGTTTTCAAAAACAAGCAAGGAGAGGATGGCCACGTTGTTAGAAACAAGGCCAGGCTTGTAGCGAAGGGCTATAGTTAGAAGGAGGGGATAGACTATGAGGAGACTTTTGCTCCTGTAGCTCGTTTGGAGGCTATTAGGATACTCTTGGCATTTGCAGCATCCAAAGGTTTTAAACTTTTTCAAATGGATGTCAAGAGTGCCTTCTTAAACGGCTACATAGAAGAAGAGGTTTATGTTGAACAACCCCCCGGTTTTGAAAATCTCAAGTTTCCAAACCATGTTTTCAAACTCCACAAAGCTTTATATGGTTTGAAACAAGCCCCTAGAGCCTGGTATGATAGGTTGAGAACCTTTTTGCTTGCTATGGGTTTTAAAATGGGATTTGTGCATAAAACGCTCTTTCTCCTCAAGCAAGGCAAAGACACTCTCTTGGTCCAGATTTACGTGGATGATATCATTTTCGGTGGTTCTTCTCACGCTTTGGTTGCCAAGTTTGCAGATACTATGAGCAGGGAGTTTGAGATGAGTATGATGGGCGAGCTGACTTTCTTTCTCGGATTGCAAATTAAGCAATCCCGAGAAGGGACGTTTGTGCACCAGGGCAAGTATACCAAGGACTTGCTGAAGAGGATCGATATGGGTGAGGCCAAGCCTCTTCCAACACCCATGTCGACCACGACGGCCCTGGATGCGGACAAGGATGGAGAAGCTGTGGACCAGAAGGAGTACCGAAGCATGATCGGGTTGCTACTCTACCTGACAGCGACACGCCCGGACATCCAGTTCGCGGTGTGCCTGTGCGCGCGCTTTCAGGCGTCGCCGCGCACCTCTCACCGGCAGGCGGTGAAGCGCATTTTCAGGTACCTTCGTTTCACACCTGAGTTCGGGATTTGGTATTTAGCTTCCTCCACCCTCTCCTTTTGCGGTTATTCTGATGCCGATTTTGCAGGTTGTCGCATTGAGCGCAAGTCCACTTCTGGGACTTGCCAATTTATTGGTTCTTCTCTTGTATCGTGGTCTTCTCGCAAGCAGTCTAGTGTCGCCCAGTCTACCACGGAGGCTGAGTATGTTGTTGCGGCTAGTTGCTGTTCCCAGTTGCTTTGGATGATGGCCACTTTGCGTGATTTTGGTCTCAGCTTTTCTCGTGTTCCTTTGCTTTGTGATAGCACAAGTGCGATTAGCGTTGCTAAGAACCCCGTGCTTCACTCGAAGACCAAACACATTGATGTGCGCTTTCACTTTTTGCGAGACCACTACGAGAAGGGTGATATCGACCTTCGCCATGTCGATACTCATCATCAGTTAGCTGATATTTTCACCAAGCCTTTACACGAATCAACCTTTAATCGGTTGATGGGTGAGCTTGGTGTGTGTTTCCCCTTTTAGATGGGGGAAACATTTTGGATCTTGTATCATAGACTGACTATTTTCTCATTTGCTTTGCTTTTCTTTTGCATTTCAGCATACGCTTTTATATTCTGAGCTTCATGTATATAATCCTTAGAATGTCATTATGCTCTGTTTAGTGTGCTCCGATGCTATATGTTGATGCTAGTAGCTTATGCTCTTTCTGATCACTAATACACGTTGTGAGCTGAGCTGTTTTTAATGGTGAATCTGCTTAACAAACATAAAACTTGAAAATGTTCACCATTGAGATATGCAACTAGCATGTGTAGGATGTGTTGAATTCACTCGTGCTTTTCATATATGCTAGGTTGCTATGTCTCTAGTTCTGAGTCAGTCACTTGCTTGGTTTGTTCATATTCTGTCAATAAAATCTGAACCAAGTTTTAAGTGATTTCAAAAGATCGAGATGGGATTGCTTGTCAACACATCACAGTTTCGAGACTGTTTCTCATTGCACTTTGAGTTAAACTTGAGCTGTGTAGTGTATGACCGAAACTGTTGCTTTAAGCTTCTGATTGCTTCTGCATAGGCTTCGCACAATTGAAAAGTTAGGCAATGACAAGCTTTCAACCTCTTGCAATCACATGCTGAAATTTTAACTTGTGTAATCTTAACCGCTGCAACTCCGATAAAATTTGGATACACAAGACTATGTTTCACTCTATGGCATGATGATTGAACTGTGCTAGGGGTAGTTCACCTTGTATACATGTTTAGCACTTGACTGATTTCCTGTCTATACATGTTCTTGTGCTATTTTGATGGTGAATACCTTTTTGGCTAAAAACTGCTCACTTTGCTCATATGTTCATAATTCATATTTGGTGATCAGTTTGAGCTTTTGCTAGCTTGTATGCTTTCCAATGAGTCATTGGAGCTATACTGTTTAGGGCATTTTTGCATTTTCTTGACTATATTACTGAAGCTGCTAACTTGCACTATGTCTCATATGCATTTTGGAAGGGGGAGAACTTCTCTTGTTGGCACTTTTTGATGGTGCATTTTCCCAGGAGGAGACCTTGCTTGCGACTTATTGTTGCATTTTTCACTTGATGGTGCATTTTCAACTAAGGGGGAGAATTTGGACAAATCATGCCTCCCATGTTCAACTAAGGGGAGAGGAATCGGTTGTGTGCACCATGCATGGGGGAGTTTGCTCGTGATAAATTTTTGAAATTTCCAATTGGTTCGGAGCGCTTTGCTAGTTGTGTTGAGCTTTTGCCTCTATCTTGAGGGACTAGCAGTCACATCTTTTCTTCAGTTGGTTTTGGGCTTTTCACAATTGGTTCGGAGCGTTTTGCTAGTTGTGTTGAGCTTTTACCTCTATCTTGAGGGACTAGCAGTCGCATCTTTGCTTCAGTTGGTTTCGGGGTTTTCAGTTAATGTCAAGCTTTCTGCTAGTTGTGTTGAGCCTCTGTGCCTCTGTCTTGAGGGACTAGCATTTTGCTTTGATTTTTCAATTGGTATCTGCTAGCGGTGTTGAGCCTATTCTACCTCTTCTTAAGGGCTAGCTTTGCTTTGCTTGGTTGCATCGAGCCGTTGCCCATGTCTTTGGGGACCAAGTTGTCTTGCTCTCTCCACTTGACCTTCTTCGGCTTTGCTATGCTTTTGGGTCATTTGGTTGAGTTCTCTCCTCTCCTTTCTTCCTTCATTTTGTTTCCATTATGATTTGTGTGTGTAGTTGACAATGCACCCATCAAGGGGGAGATTGCGGATACATGGGTGTATGCCGAGTCTCGAGTGATGAGTGATTGTCAACGGGTTTGATCGCAGGTTCTTTGGCTTGTGTTGTGCAGGTGTCGAGCACGGAGACAGTGATCGAGGCCAAGGTGAAGGTCAAGTAGAGACGTGTCGTGCCGACGGACCGGGAACGGTGAAGGGCGGACGTGAGGCTTGGACTGAGGGACCGGTGGTCTCAGGATCAGCTGTGGTGGCTGGCAGCCTGGGACAGCGACGAGCGAAGACTTGCGGGACATGGTGTTGCTCGGGTCGAGGACCTGGGGACACGTGTCGGTGGACGGGGTGCACGAGCGGTGCATCCCCTCTATAGCTTCGGTTTGGTGGTAGAGCCAGAGAAAAACCATCGGGTGGATGGTTTCCAGGTTTGGGCCTCAAAACCTGGGCGCGGATGGTTTCCGAGTTTGGCCACAAAACTCGGGCTGAGGACGGTTTCCAGGTTTGGGCCTCAAAACCTGGGTGCTGCGGGTTTGCTGAGTTTGGGCCACAAAACTCAGGCTACGGTGGGCTGGTTTCCCGATTTGAGCCTCAAAACCGGGGGTTGGCTGTGAAGGCTGGTTTCCCGGTTTGGGCCACAAAACCGGGGGCAGAGTCCGTGAAAAGGACGCAGAGCGGAGGCGGCACGTGGCGGCAATCGGTGAGGTTGCGTCGAGGCAACTCTACCTATTGTGCGGGCGTGGCCGTCGGATCACCACCTACCACGAGTTGGTCCAGAATAACCTTAGGGTTTAGCTGGTTCGCTTTGTAAGTAGTTAGGGGTAGAGTGGGAATTAGGAATAGTTAGATTTAGGATAAGTAGGGGGAGACACCCACCTCCCCATCCATCTCAGTCATTTGCTCTTTTGCTTCTAGGGTTTCCTGCTCTCCCACATCCCTGTTGTAGCGAACTGAGATCCACAGAGAAGAGAACAATACCTCTATGCCCATGAGATTTTGAGGAAGTGAGACCGTAATCTCACGATTGTAGCGTGTGGTAGCCACACGGTTGCCAATTCGTGGTTGTGATTCGTGTTTTGATTGTGCTCTTCGCGGATTGCTTTTCTCCACGTTTTTCCCTTCGTTCGATCTCTTTGCTTGGTGCATCTCTTCCAAATCCGTTTGAACCAAGTTGTACTAGATCGTGAGACATTTCTTTCCACCGAAGGAAATCTTCCCAAACCTCACGAGCTAGTAGATCGATTGATTTTTGTTTCGGGTCAAGTTTTCCTTCCCTTCCCGAATTTGTTCGATTCATCGGTTTGGAGATAGGTTCAAGCCATGATCTCTTAGAGATAGCTCACTATCCTCCTCGTGACTCATCTCTCCAAGTTTGAACCCTAGAGATTTTGTTTTGGGAGAGTTTGAATCGAATCGGTGGAAGAACAGAGGGCTGTCGGGGCGACCGGACGCATGCATCGTGCCGACCGGACGCGTCCGGTCGTTGAATGTTACGTATAAAGTTTATGTTGCTGACCGGACGCACCGTTTGCTCTCTGACCGGACTCTTCCTTGGCACTGTTCATCGTGCTTGTCTCTGACTGACCGGACTCTGTGGTAGTGACCGGACGCTCCAGGACAGTGAGTCCGGTCACAAACAGAGAGCTCCGAAATCGGACTTCGTTTGACCGGACGCGTCCGGTGGTGCCTGACCGGACACAGGCAGAGTCCGGTCAAAGCTGTCTTTGCACGTTTTCGTCCGCGGTTCGTTTGCTTGTTGACAGTTTTGGTTTCCGTTCTTTGCGTTGGTTTTCTAGGGTTGTATAGTGTCTCGCTATGCCTCACGGAGGCATCCACCCTACATCTAGGGTCGAGGACACTTGCAAGCTCTAGGTTTGCTCTTGGTGTGATTTTTGGGACAGTGGCTACGAAGTTTCCGAAAGGAAAATTTGAAGCTCCCATTCACCCCCCCTCTGGTCGCTTTCTGGTAGCATCTTCGGTCCATCAATTGGTATCGGAGCAGGTTAAGGATCTTCCACCTTAGCCGGTTCCAGATCCACAGAAGGCGACATGGATCGCGGCGTGGGCAAACCGCCGTTCTTTGATGGGACGAACTATGCGTATTGGAAGATACGCATGTCGGCCTATCTTCAGAGCATGGGCTCTTCTGTTTGGGAGATTTGCAACAGGGACGATTACGTTGTCTTGGCTGCTCGTGTTACTCAGCTTCAGATGGATGAGCACGATGCCAATAGCCGAGCGCGTAACGCTCTTTTCTCCTGTTTGAGCATGTCCGAGTTTGATCGCGTTTCTCACCTCCCCACGGCTCGTGAGATTTGGGCGACCCTCATGCGCTTCCATGAGGGAACCTCTCAAGTCAAATCCCGTCTCTACAAGTCGCACAAGCGGGAGTACGAGAACTTTCGACACATGCCTGGTGAGAGCATAGAGAGTTTATTCGCTCGCTTTCAGGTCATTGTCAACAAGATGAGAGCGAACAAAGAGTTGTTGCCTTTTGACGATCATGAGAGGGCTTTGAAGCTTTTGCACACTCTTGATCGGTCGGTGTGGGACTCAAAGGTCCAGGCGATCATCGAATCGTCTAACTATGAGACCCTCACTTGTGACGAGCTCTTTAGTAAGCTCAAGTCTAGTGAGATTGATGCCATGTCGAGGGCTTCTTATGAAAAACCTTCCGGCCCGACTATGGCTTTGGTTTCTGGCTCTTCTGCTAACCCCTCTGGAGGATTTGCACTGTCTTCACTCTTTTCTGTCATAGACGACCAGCTGGAGTCTTTGGGGGATGACGAGTTGGCATTGCTCGCCAACCGGTTCTCGCGGTTCCACAACAACCGCATGAACCGTCGCCGCGGAGGAGGACGCTCAGGATGCTTTGAGTGCGGCGACCCCGATCACTTCATCGCCAACTGTCCCAAGAAGAAGCACACATCTGGGAAGGGCGATCATGGGCACAAGTACGACTCCGACAAGCGCAAGGAGAAGTACGTCCCCGCGAGGCACAAGCGGAGGGGCGGCTTCAACAAGGAGTACATCAAGAAAAAGTACTTGGAGAAGGCCCAGGCTGAGCAGCGTGCGTTCTTCGCCACGCTCAGCGACGTCGACGGCCCGGATGACGACTCCGCTTGCTCAAGCGATGACGAGTCCGAGAAGAAGAAGAGGATCGAGGACAAGCTGAACGGCCTCTGCTTCTTCGCCGACGACGACGGCCTCTGCACCATGGCCCTTGGTGATGAGGTCGACGGCAAGCTGGAGGACACCCCTCGGAACGACGACGACGACGACGACACCTCTCAGGTATCTCTCACCCATGATGAGCTTTCTGCTGAGGTCGAGAAGCTTACTGCCGCCTTGCTTAGTCAAGATAAGTTGCTTAGGCGTGCTGCTAGAGAGCGCAAGGAGTTTAGGCAGAAGTGGGAGCACACGGTGAGGGAGCTTGAGTTCGCTAAGTCCACCGTGGTCATGTCTGAGGAGGGTGAGTGTGAGATGTGCACCAAGCACATGACTGACCTTCTCACCTTGAGAGGTAAGTATGCTGCTTTGGTTGGAGAGGTGGATGAGCTCCGGGCTAGACCTCTGTTGTTGGGTGCGTGCAAGTCTTGTCCAGTCTTGCAAACCGAGTTGGCAGAGAAGGATGCCAAGATTGAGTCTCTTGAGAAGGCCAGCTCGGGTAGCACTTGTGTGACTAGGTGCGCTTTGTGTGAGGGTTTGGAGATGGAGATCGCTAATGTGAAGCATGACAAGATGCAAACCGAGGAGGAAAACACATACCTTCGGACCATCTTGTCATGGGTGTCTAGCGTTGAGTGTTGACACTCCTTAATGGATTCACTCTAAGAATGAGTCATATAAAATAATAAACTAGTGAAAGCATGAAAGAGTGTACGGGACACTACTAACTTCACTTAACGTCAAGTTGTCATCCCCAACATGAAGCTAGCAATGTAATTATATCAGGGCACTGGATTAAGAGATAGATATTTACCGGCAAGCGCACAGATAAACATACCCGTTGTAGAGCATTTCACCCAAGCTAGTCTCAGGTATCGTTATTTATATTTAGCCTAGAGACTAATCAATTCAAGGTGTGATAGTATTGAAAGAACTTAACAACATTTATCATGGCACACATTTATAATAAGACTGATAACACACTAACTACTATGAACAGGAACCAGGTACAGAGTAAATGATATAATAGATAAATGATAAAGGATAACAGAGATCAGATCAATGAAGGATAAACTTAGAACAGTACTGCCTAGCAAGATGATGATTAGAACAGGTATTAATAAGAAACATTCCTAAGTTATTCTAGTTACAAGTCATAGCATACATTGATTAGTGCAATTATATTTAGCAATCATTGGTTAGGTCACATCATATTTATAATCAAGAGGCAACTCCATAGCTAAGGTGTTAAGCATATTAACCCTTAAACCATGAGTTAACTGAGCCATACTGAACACTATATTCGGGAGGTGGAATACAGAGGACTCAACAGGTCTGTCACACCCGCGATCTACCACTCTATCCGGAACATAGGACGCATTCGCAGATAAATAATGTATAGGCACCACGCCTACACAGCATTTATCACCCACCCGTTGTACTTTAAGATGAGCGCTATACGAACATGAGTATAAACATAAAGATGAACTATCTATGCCAAATATATAATCAAAGCAAACTATAAGCATTATAACTAAGAATATAATCATTGATGTCTTAATCATATCAATTGTATTGCTATCTAGAACACAATAATGAACAATAAGGTGAATTAGATCATCGATAAGAACTAAAGTACGAACTAGAACATGAACTAGAACAAGATTATGAACTAGATGATGAACTAGACGATGAACATGAACTAGACGATGAACTAGAACATAAACAATGAAGAACAATGATGAACTAGAAGAGCAATTATGAAATAGATCCATAATGTTAATACAAGAGAGAAGATCTTAGGTTTACCGAGCCTTCTCGCGACTAGATCAGGAATCCAAGCGAAGCTTGCCTCCTCTAATCCTATTCTATCTACTATTCTCGGTGGATGTAGTTCTAAAGCCTCCGATTGATCTCCTTCTGGTTGGTCTAACCCTGATGAATGAATTGCCTGAAAACCTATTGCCTGATTTCTTTGGAGAGGGGGGTCAGGGGTCTGTTTATATAGCCCTGGGCGATGAATCGTGGCCCTTGGATCAAACCGACTTCACGTAGGGCTGAGAGTGATCCTCAAAGGCGGTGGAAGTATCTTGCAGAGGACGGAACCCAGTGGACCCAGGGACCGACCGGTCGGTCTGCCCTATGGGACCGGTCGGTCCCACAGGTCGGCCTCCTGTGGTGTCCTCTTACGTCTTCTGGAGTCTTCTGGAAGTATCCTGACGTGGCGAATGCGTTATCTCCCGTCGGTTTCCTTCTATGGGAAGCTATCGATGCCGATTTCCTGGTTTAGTCCCTGCAGAATCATAACTCACCAAAACTCATGGAATATTGTCAGTTGAAACCCTAAATCTTTGTTGGTGATCATATTCTTGCCCTTTTCATATTTATTTATCTCTTAATTATGATAGTTAACCAGTGTCAACAACTCCCCCAAGCTTACCTTTTGCTAGTCCCTTAGCAAATATTTATGATAAATCTGGAACTATTACTATGCCTCCACATATATAAAAAACTTTCTTGGTTTAGAGTTAATTATTCTGACTTCCTCATATTACCTTTAACCATGGAGCTTTTGCCTTCACCTGGGTCTTTTAAACAATTGAAAGATAAAACAATCAAGTTAAGCATTGTATCTCTAACTCTTTGATCAACCTTCATTCTGGAGTTTTTATATATATTTTCAAAATAAAACTCAGAGATTCCTTTGTATGACACTCTCAAATCGCTCTTTTATATTTTATGATTCCTCACTGATGCAATTTTCCTTCCTTTCATGGATATATATCTGGAGCTTTAAGAAGTGAAAAGCAGATCTTACTAAGTCAAAGTTCAAAGTTTAGGAAGAAAGATGTCATACTCATAGATCAAGACTTTAGAACATTTGAAATTTGTCATCTCTTGCTGGCATATTGCAATTAGAGGAACCATAGGCTATCATTCTTTTTTTTCTCATACTTTTATCATAACTCTTTTCTTTTTTTTTCTTTTTGAGGTAGTCGGACACTTGTCCCTTTTTATTTCCTCCTTTTATACTTTTGCATAGCCCATGCCTCTAACACAATACTACTTCAGAAGAGTGAATCTTTTAATAAAACATTTTTGATCTCTAGAGCATGATAAATTTCTCAACCATAACTAAAAACTTAGAACAAAGCAAGTAGCCTTATCTTAAGATCATATTAATGGCTCTGGGTAGGAATTCATGTTATGTCATACAGGATCTCATCATGCGTTTTTAATCTTTTCAAAATGTAAATCTCCAGAACTCTAGTATCTCTAGGAATTAGATAAACAGCAGCTCAAACCCTTTTATATCATATCTCACAATTATCTAGACTTTTAGATCAAGCATTTGCCATCCACAGGTTTTAGATTTAGAGTTTATTCAGAACAACCTTGTCTAAAACTTAAGAAAAATTCAAGTTTAAACACTAAGTACTTTAAAAAGGCAGAGCAAATTGTTCATCATTTAATATGAGCAAAATTAGGTTTTTATCCACCTAGACATTTATTTATTATATATATCTTTATTTGGTTTTATTATAGTTATTTATCTTTTTAGGAATTTCTATATATTTATTGTCCTGATCTAACTAAATTGAACTAATAGTAATAGATAAAAAGTCATGATACTTATCGTGGTAATTGAGGGTGCTTTCCCCCAAGCTGGATCTTGACTTATTCTTTTTCTCAGAAGTCGAGTAGACTGATAATGATTTCTTGAGTCCTTCTCTTCTTCTGTGCCTGCTGAATTCAAAGATAGACAACACAACTAGTGGAACTTGATTAAGCGTTAGTGATAAATATTCCTCCATATGTCCAGTTGTCTTAAAACTCTTAAGATTATTTATGTTCTTTCTTTCCACTAAGCAGAGTTTGAGCAGTGTTTCATAATATCTTTTTTTAGGTTTAATGGTGAGCCTTCATGTGCCCACATATTTTTGTCTTTTTCTTTTTAGGGTGAGCCTTCATGTGCTCACATATTTTTGGTGTTTTGAATTTATTTATGAAAAATTTAAAAGGATAGAGATACTTATTTGATACATGGGGTGCCTTCCCCCAAGCTGAATGTTGATGTAGTCACTTTGTAATGTAGCAGACTGGTAGTGAACATGTCCTTCTTCTATTAGGGCTTTGATTGATGTTGATGGAGCATTCACTTGTTCGTCAGCTTTTCTTGGTCTTTCAAATCCTGTGAAACTCAAATAGACAGCAAAACTTGTGGAACAGATTAAGTATTAGTGGTTAGCCACTCAAGCCTTAGTTGTCTAGAATTTCAGTAAGATCTTTTTCTCAATGTTTTATTTTTAAATTTTTTTTTAATTTTTATGATGCAACAGAAAAATGCAATACAGAAGTAAATATGCAAATGTATATTTATTTATATTATTATTATATTTTTTTTGTTTTATGCCTCCACAGAAAGTGTACTACTCTCATGGGGCTTAGAGTTTCCATATTTTTACTTTGTTTTCTGATGCAAATATAATTGCTTAAGAAGTAAATATGATGCTAAAAGTAAATGATCATGCTTTATCTAATTATGCAGTGATAAATTTAATGCTAATGATTTATGGATAACTACCGAGTTACCTTCTGGCGAGGATTCGACATTTATAGTCTATCGAACAAGACTTCTTGTATGCTCTTTTATTCTTCCTTGGGCGCATCAGCGGATCCTGAGGAGGACCTCGATGATTGCACATCAGTGGAACTCTCTTTCTTTCTCTATACTTGCTTGACTGGTGAACTTGTCTCCTTTACTTCTTCGTCCTTCGTTTCCTCCAATGGGATATCTTCACTTCTGGTGACTTCTCCTTCATAGTCAGCCCATCCATCCTTGATTTGTCGTCTCTTGTTGTGTTGGGATGTGCGGCGTCTCCTCCTTGAGTGATTCTTCTTTCCCTGTACATTAGTGGCATAACTATTGAAGTAACAGCGTACCTTTTCTCTGAAGAACTGGAAGTGGATCTCTCCAGATCTCATGTAGATGATGACGCCAGTGGTGTTGAGGAAGGGTCTTCCTAGGATTATGTGAACGTCATCTTCTTTTCCCATGTCTAGTACTAAGAAGTCAGTGGGAACATAGTGGTCTTTAATTTGGATCATTACGTCCTTCACTACTCCCTCCAGAAATCGATAAGTTTGGTCCACCATCTGCAGCTGCACATATGTCGAATACATAGGTCTATTTTTATATAAATGTTCATACATTACCTTAGACATTATATTGACACTTGAGCCGATGTCGCAGAACGTCTTGTGGAATGTACTTCCTTCGATCTTGCAATCGATGGTGGGTACACCTGGGTCATCTCTCTTGGCGAGGAATGGTGAAGCAAGAAGGTGATCGTATTCTGTTTGGACAGAGTTGACCATCCATACTGTGTCTTGATGTGGTTGTGTAGTCTTGTTCTTCCTTCTTCTGTTTCTATTCTTCTTCTTTGATGATATGATGTTTACATCTTCGTAGGGCATCTGAGGGTGGACTTTGGTAGTGAGTGTACGGCTCTTGAAGCTGAATCTCTCTTTGTTGCCTGTGATTGTGAAACAGATCTTGGCGTTGTCCGTGTAGATGATGGCTTTGGTTGAGCTTAGGAACGGGCGTCCAAGAATGATGGGTGCTCTTTTGTCTCCACCTGTTTCAACGATCATAAAGTCTGCACACACATACGAGCGTCCCACTCGTATACAGATGTCTTCTAGAATTCCCAATGGGTAGCACAGTGTCTGATCTGCGAGCTGCAAACACATGGTTGTATATAATAGAGGTGCACCATGTATTTGTTCATATATTACCTTTGGCATAATGTTGATGCTTGCTCCAAGGTCACAGACTGCTTCTTCAAAACTGTGAGGTCCAATATGAATTGGAATCACAGGTCTTCTTGGATCTCCTTTCTTTGGGGCAATGGAGTCATCCATCCATTCCCTCGAAGGTCTAAGTATGAGGTGTCCTGTATCAAAGATGTCTACAAGATTTGCAGTTTCTAGCTCTTTTGGACTCCCTGGAATCTTACCATTTTCAGTCATAGGGACTGAAGCTGCTAGCTGAGATAACTGAGATTCTGTCATTTTATTAAAGCTATGCTGATTCTTTATGGCAGAAGTAAAGCTATCCATTCTAGTATTAATATTTTCAAGTAGTTTATCATTGAAAGCTATCTTCTTAGACATATTATCAATAATTTTATTTTGATTAGATATCATCTCTCTCAAAGGTGGTTGATTAAAAGTATTACCTTGGTAGTTACCTGAGTAGTTACCTGAGTAATTAGGCCTTGATTGCTGGTTCCATCCTTGAGCTTGTTGAGGACGATAGTTGGTGTTGTTGTTGATATACTTTGCATCCTCTTGAATCTCAGGGCAGTTGCTCCCTGAATGACCAGTGCCTCCACACTCTTCACATGTCATGCGAGATTCGTAGATTTGCTTGGCGTCTTCTCTCTTGGGAGTGTGTTCATCAAACTTCTTCATGAGTAGGTCAAGTTTGGCAGACAGCATGTCTACTTCCTTTAGTTGATGTATTCCTCCCCTCTTGCGTGACTGAGAGCGTTCCTCATTCCATCCTTGGTTCGAGGCCATCTTCTCTATGAGTGTAGTTGCATTGCTGATTGTGAGTGATAAGAATGATCCTCCAGCAGCGGCATCTACATTTTCACGGGTACTTGAAGTGAGCCCATGGTAGAAGGTCTGCATGAGTAGCCAATTCTCCATCCCATGGTGAGGGCATTCTGATATGTAGTCTTGAAAGCGTTCCCAAGCTTCTGGGATTGATTCTTCATGTTGTTGCTGGAAAGTTGAAATCTTGGCACGGAGGGCATTCGTCTTGCCCACTGGAAAGAACTTTGCTAGGAAGGCGGTTGAACAGATCGCCCACGAGGTGTTTTTGTCTTTGTTGGCGTAGAACCATTGTTTTGCTTTTCCCAAGAGTGAGAATGGGAACAAGCGAAGTAGAATGGCGTCCCTCTCGACTCCTCTAATGGTGAAAGTGCTGCAAATCTCCAGAAAGTGTTGAAGATGAGCGCTTGCGTCTTCATGTGCCTTTCCGCAAAACTGATTAGCTTGCACCATGTTGATCAAGGCTGGCTTGAGTTCAAATCCGTTGTCCCCTACATTGACTGTTGGTCCAGTTCTAATGTTGGCAGTGGTTGGTGCAGAGAACTCGCGGAGTGTCTTGTCGGCCATAGTGTCTAACACTGGTGTCAGGCTTCTTCTTATCTGGCTAACTTCTGGTAGTGGTGCTGAGGGCCTCTTGAGTTTGTGTCTAGTTTTCCTTAGTAAGGCTTCGGGATCCTCAGTGTAGTTGTTCGAAAGTTGGAAACCAGTCATACATCACCCTGCATAAAATAATAAGGATAAACAAGGCCAGGGTAAGTCTGTAAAAGTAAATAATTAGTGCATTATCACATGTGTGTAAATGATATGATATGTTCTAGCTACCGTTCTAAATGCTGTTAATGCAATGTCCTATCAGTGTTCATAAAGATTTTAATAATTAACCCTAGGTATCATCCCTAATTGAATTGATGTGATCCCCGGCAACGGCGCCAGAAATGCTTGTTGACACTCCTTAATGGATTCACTCTAAGAATGAGTCATATAAAATAATAAACTAGTGAAAGCATGAAAGAGTGTACGGGACACTACTAACTTCACTTAATGTCAAGTTGTCATCCCCAACATGAAGCTAGCAATGTAATTATATCAGGGCACTGGATTAAGAGATAGATATTTACCCGCAAGCGCATAGATAAACATACCCGTTGTAGAGCATTTCACCCAAGCTAGTCTCAGGTATCGTTATTTATATTTAGCCTAGAGACTAATCAATTCAAGGTATGATAGTATTGAAAGAACTTAACAGCATTTATCATGGCACACATTTATAATAAGACTGATAACACACTAACTACTATGAACAGGAACCAGGTACAGAGTAAATGATATAATAGATAAATGATAAAGGATAACAGAGATCAGATCAATCAAGGATAAACTTAGAACAGTACTGCCTAGCAAGATGATGATTAGAACAGGTATTAATAAGAAACATTCCTAAGTTATTCTAGTTACAAGTCATAGCATACATTGATTAGTGCAATTATATTTAGCAATCATTGGTTAGGTCACATCATATTTATAATCAAGAGGCAACTCCATAGCTAAGGTGTTAAGCATATTAACCCTTAAACCATGAGTTAACTGAGCCATACTGAACACTATATTCGGGAGGTGGAATACAGAGGACTCAACAGGTCTGTCACACCCGCGATCTACCACTCTATCCGGAACATAGGACGCATTCGCAGATAAATAATGTATAGGCACCACGCCTACACAGCATTTATCACCCACCCGTTGTACTTTAAGATGAGCGCTATACGAACATGAGTATAAACATAAAGATGAACTATCTATGCCAAATATATAATCAAAGCAAACTATAAGCATTATAACTAAGAATATAATCATTGATGTCTTAATCATATCAATTGTATTGCTATCTAGAACACAATAATGAACAATAAGGTGAATTAGATCATCGATAAGAACTAAAGTACGAACTAGAACATGAACTAGAACAAGATTATGAACTAGATGATGAACTAGACGATGAACATGAACTAGACGATGAACTAGAACATAAACAATGAAGAACAATGATGAACTAGAAGAGCAATTATGAAATAGATCCATAATGTTAATACAAGAGAGAAGATCTTAGGTTTACCGAGCCTTCTCGCGACTAGATCAGGAATCCAAGCGAAGCTTGCCTCCTCTAATCCTATTCTATCTACTATTCTCGGTGGATGTAGTTCTAAAGCCTCCGATTGATCTCCTTCTGGTTGGTCTAACCCTGATGAATGAATTGCCTGAAAACCTATTGCCTGATTTCTTTGGAGAGGGGGGTCAGGGGTCTGTTTATATAGCCCTGGGCGATGAATCGTGGCCCTTGGATCAAACCGACTTCACATAGGGCTGAGATTGATCCTCAAAGGCGGTGGAAGTATCTTGCAGAGGACGGAACCCAGTGGGCCCAGGGACCGACCGGTCGGTCTGCCCTATGGGACCGGTCGGTCCCACAGGTCGGCCTCCTGTGGTGTCCTCTTACGTCTTCTGGAGTCTTCTGGAAGTATCCTGACGTGGCGAATGCGTTATCTCCCGTCGGTTTCCTTCTATGGGAAGCTATCGATGCCGATTTCCTGGTTTAGTCCCTGCAGAATCATAACTCACCAAAACTCATGGAATATTGTCAGCTGAAACCCTAAATCTTTGTTGGTGATCATATTCTTGCCCTTTTCATATTTATTTATCTCTTAATTATGATAGTTAACCAGTGTCAACAGTGAGCCACAGCTCGAGATGATGATCTCCCAATTCAAGCGAGCTGCTGGAGGTCCTGGTATAGGCTTTGCTCCGGGCGTTGATGATTCTGCTTTTGGGAAGATTGGAGAGTCGAGTGGTTTGAACCCGAGTGAGAAGCCCAACTCCACCACTACTCCCAAACTTACCAAGCTTCCACCCAAAGAGCCTCTCAAGCCTAACACCAAGGATGGGGTGTTTGAAGAACCTCCACGAGCTCCACCCAAGAACCAGCAATGGGCTCCTAAACCCAATCACCTGAAAAACAAACTGGACATAATGCCACCTATCTAGGAGGAGCTTATGCTACAGAAGGGCAAAGTGATCAACACCCACAACCGTGTGTACCAACAACCCCCTTTGAGAGCGGTGAGGTACCATTGTGAGCACTATGGGAGAGATGGACACTTGAGTGAGTTCTGCTTTCGGCGCAAGAGAGAGGCGCGCCGTGCTAGGGAGATGAACAATGCGGACATGTACCATCCTTTCCATGATTTACATGCGCCGAATGTTCAGAGGCGTGCTGCTAGGCCCAGAGGTCCAGAACTTCAAGTTCCCAGGCCTAGGCAGCGGAGAGGACATGCCCGGCGGGAGCCTGCAGTTGTAGGCTATGGACCCTGTGGCGGTGGCTTTGTTGTAGAGCGTTTTCCTCCACCGCGTTTTGAGTATCGCGATGGACGCTCTTCCCTTAGCGGACCACGTTTTCCTCAACGTGGTGATCGCTTCCCCCGTAGGCGTGCTAGGAATGGTTTTTCTTCTAACCGTTCTTTTGAGCAGCCGGCCCAACACTGGTATTCTTCCTACTTCACTAACCCCAGTGTTGACCGTATGCTCACCCTATGTCTTTTTATTGATGTAGGTAAAATGATTGGAGGACGTTTGGTTGGTGGATTCCGGTTGCTCGAGGCACATGACCGGAAACGCCAAGTGGTTCTCCAGTCTTAGCCCTGTCGCCGGAAAGGAGTTTATCACCTTCGGCGACAATAGCAAAGGTAAAGTGTTGTCTCGTGGGTCGATGCGAGTTAATGAGCACTTTGTGTTGCGTGATGTTGCTCTTGTTTCTAACTTGCATTTTAACCTTCTTTCTGTTTCGCAACTTTTTGATGACGACTATGAGATTCGTTTTAAGCCGAATCTCAGTCGTATTTTGGATCCTCAGGGCAATCTTGTTTGTGTGATTTCGCCCTTTGGGAAAGTCTTTCGTGCGGATTTCTCGGAATCGTTTGGAGTTTCTCGTTGTCTTTTGGCTGGACCTTCCTCCTCTGATCTTTGGAAGTGGCATAGAAGACTAGGACATTTGAGCTTCGACTTGCTTGCAAGACTTAGCTCACTTGGCCTAATCCGAGGATTGCCCAAGTTATCGATGGAGAAGGATCTTGTTTGCCATTCTTGTAGACATGGGAAGATGGTTGCCGCTCCCCACCATCCAGTGACTCAGGTCATGACACAGCGCCCTGGAGAGCTTTTACACATGGACCTTGTTGGTCCGGCTCGGGTGAGCTCAGTTGGGGGGAAGTGGTATGTGCTTGTTGTTGTTGATGACTTTTCGAGGTATTCGTGGGTCTTCTTCTTGTCTGAGAAGACCGAGACTTTCTCTTTTGCTCGCAATCTGATTTTGCGTCTTCAGAACGAGTTCCCTTTGAACTCGATGCGAGCTATTAGAACTGATAATGGTTCCGAATTCAAGAATTCGGATTTTGAGAAGTTTTGTAACTCTTTGGGTCTGGAGCATCAGTTTTCTTCCCCCTACACACCGCCCCAAAATGGTGTTGTAGAGAGGAAAAATCGGACCCTTGTAGAGATGGCCAGGACGATGCTCGATGAGCATAGGACTCCTAGGCGATATTGGGCCGAAGCTATGAGCACCGCATGCTATATCTCCAATCGCATTTTTCTCCGAGCCTTCTTGAAAAAGACTTCTTATGAGTTGGGTTTTGGAAAACTGCCCAAGGTGAGTTACTTTCGAGTTTTTGGTTGGCATTGTTTTATACTCAAAAAGGGCAACTTGGACAAGTTTGAGTCTCGTTCTTCTGACGGTGTGTTTTTGGGTTATGGCACTCATACTCGAGCTTATCGTGTACTTAACCTTGACACTAACCGAGTCATGGAGACATCAGATGTCACCTTCGACGAGACCATGGTTTGTCCTTCTTCTCGTTTTGAGCGTGCAGGTGATCACGAGGTTGGTGAGCCTCTTTTTGATGACGAGGACGAGGGTGCTGAAGGTATGGATGATCCAGCACCCCCTCCACCTGCTGTGCCGCAAGGAGCGGCTTCTACTACGACTCACGGCCCCGACACTTCTTCTTCCTGGGGGCCGTGGGATCCGCCACCCCGAGCAGTACCTTTTGTACCCCGGGAGGCACCAGCTGCTGTTGAGGGGGAGATCACTTCTGCACGGGAGGCGCCATGACACATCCAGCGCCAACACCCCCCTCAGCAGATGATCGGCAACATTGACGAATGTGTCACTCGGTCCAGGTCTCAAATCTCTCACTTTGCTCATTCTGCTTTTGTTGCTGATTTTGAGCCCCGAGATGTTGGACACGCTTTGACGGATCCGGATTGGGTCAATGCCATGCATGAGGAGTTAGATAACTTTGAGCGAAATCGGGTTTGGGTTTTAGTTTCACCTCCTCCAGACTGTAAGCCTATTGAGACAAAATGGGTTTTCAAAAACAAGCAAGGAGAGGATGGCCACGTTGTTAGAAACAAGGCCAGGCTTGTAGCGAAGGGCTATAGTCAGAAGGAGGGGATAGACTATGATGAGACTTTTGCTCCTGTAGCTCGTTTGGAGGCTATTAGGATATTCTTGGCATTTGCAGCATCCAAAGGTTTCAAACTTTTTCAAATGGATGTCAAGAGTGCCTTCTTAAACGGCTACATAGAAGAAGAGGTCTATGTTGAACAACCCCCCGGTTTTGAAAATCCCAAGTTTCCAAACCATGTTTTCAAACTCCACAAAGCTTTATATGGTTTGAAACAAGCCCCTAGAGCCTGGTATGATAGGTTGAGAACCTTTTTGCTTGCTAAGGGTTTTAAAATGGGATGTGTGGATAAAACGCTCTTTCTCCTCAAGCAAGGCAAAGACACTCTCTTGGTCCAGATTTACGTGGATGATATCATTTTCAGTGGTTCTTCTCACGCTTTGGTTGCCAAGTTTGCAGACACTATGAGCAGGGAGTTTGAGATGAGTATGATGGGCGAGCTGACTTTCTTTCTCGGATTGCAAATTAAGCAATCCCGAGAAGGGATGTTTGTGCACTAGGGCAAGTATACCAAAGACTTGCTGAAGAGGTTCGATATGGGTGAGGCCAAGCCTCTTCCAACACCCATGTCGACCACGACGGCACTGGATGCGGACAAGGATGGAGAAGCTATGGACCAGAAGGAGTACCGAAGCATGATCGGGTCGCTGCTCTACCAGACGGCGACACGCCCGGACATCCAGTTCGCGGTGTGCCTGTGCGCGCGCTTTCAGGCGTCGCCGCGCACCTCTCACCGGCAGGCGGTGAAGCGCATTTTCAGGTACCTTCGTTTCACACCTGAGTTCGGGATTTGGTATTTAGCTTCCTCCACCATCTCCTTTTGCGGTTATTCTGATGCCGATTTTGCAGGTTGTCGCATTGAGCGCAAGTCCACTTCTGGGACTTGCCAATTTATTGGTTCTTCTCTTGTATCGTGGTCTTCTCGCAAGCAGTCTAGTGTCGCCCAGTCTACCACGGAGGCTGAGTATGTTGTTGCGGCTAGCTGCTGTTCCCAGTTGCTTTGGATGATGGCCACTTTGCGTGATTTTGGTCTCAGCTTTTCTCGTGTTCCTTTGCTTTGTGATAGCACAAGTGCGATTAGCGTTGCTAAGAACCCCGTGCTTCACTCGAAGACCAAACACATTGATGTGCGCTTTCACTTTTTGCGAGACCACTACGAGAAGGGTGATATCGACCTTCGCCATGTCGATACTCATCATCAGTTAGCTGATATTTTCACCAAGCCTTTACACGAATCAACCTTTAATCGGTTGATGGGTGAGCTTGGTGTGTGTTTCCCCTTTTAGATGGGGGAAACATTTTGGATCTTGTATCATAGACTGACTATTTTCTCGTTTGCTTTGTTCTTCTTTTGCATTTAAGCATACGCTTTTACATTCTGAGCTTCATGTATATAATCTTTAAAATGTAATTATGCTCTGTTTAGTGTGCTCCGTTGCTATATGCTGATGCTAGTAGCTTATGCTCCTTCTGATCACTAATACATGTTGTGAGCTGAGCTGTTTTTTAATGGTGAATCTGCTTAACAAACATAAAACTTGAAAATGTTCACCATTGAGATATGCAACTAGCATGTGTAGGATGTGTTGAATTCACTCGTGCTTTTCATATATGCTAGGTTGCTATGTCTCTAGTTCTGAGTCTGTCACTTGCTTGGTCTGTTCATATTCTGTCAATAAAATCTGAACCAAGTTTTAAGTGAATTGAAAAGATCGAGATGGGATTGCTTGTCAACACATCACAGTTTCGAGACTGTTTCTCATTGCACTTTGAGTTAAACTTGAGTTGTGTAGTGTATGACCAAAACTGTTGCTTTAAGCTTCTGATTGCTTCTGCATAGGCTTCGCACAGTTGAAAAGTTAGGCAATGACAAGCTTTCAACCTCTCGCAATCACATGCTGAAATTTTAACTTGTGTAATCTTAACCGCTGCAACTCCGATAAAATTTGGATACACAAGACTATGTTTCACTCTATAGCATGATGATTGAACTGTGCTAGGGGTAGTTCACCTTGTATACATGCTTAGCACTTGACTGATTTCCTGTCTATACATGTTTTGTGCTATTTTGATGGTGAATACCTTTTTGGCTAAAAACTGCTCACTTTGCTCATATGTTCATAATTCATATTTGGCGATCAGTTTGAGCCTTTGCTAGCTTGTATGCTTTCCAGTGAGTCATTGGAGCTATATTGTTTAGAGCATCTTTGCATTTTCTTGACTATATTCCTGAAGCTGCTAACGTGCACTATGTCTCATATGCATTTTGGACGGGGGAGAACCTCTCTTGTTGGCACATTTGATGGTGCATTTTCCCAGGGGGAGACCTTGCTTGCGACTTATTGTTGCATTTTTCACTTGATGGTGCATTTTCAACTAAGGGGGAAAATTTGGACAAATCATGCCTCCCATGTTCAACTAAGGGGAGAGGAATCGGTTGTGTGCACCATGCAAGGGGGAGTTTGCTCGTGATAAATTTTTGAAATTTCCAATTGGTTCGGAGCGCTTTGCTAGTTGTGTTGAGCCTTTGCCTCTATCTTGAGGGACTAGCAGTCGCATCTTTGCTTCAGTTGGTTTCGGGCTTTTCAGTTGATGTCAAGCTTTCTGCTAGTTGTGTTGAGCCTCTGTGCCTCTGTCTTGAGGGAGTAGCATTTTGCTTTGATTTTTCAATTGGTATCTGCTAGCGATGTTGAGCCTATTCTACCTCTTCTTGAGGGCTAGCTTTGCTTTGCTTGGTTGCGTTGAGCCGTTGCCCATGTCTTTGGGGACCAAGTTGTCTTGCTCTTTTCACTTGACCTTCTTCGGCTTTGCTATGCTTTTGGGTCATTTGGTCGAGTTCTCTCCTCTCTTTTCTTCCTTCATTCTATTTCCATCATGATTTGTGTGTGTAGTTGACAATGCACTCATCAAGGGGGAGATTGCGGATACATGGGTGTATGCCGAGTCTCGAGTGATGAGTGATTGTCAATGGGTTTGATCGCAGGTTCTTTGGCTTGTGTTGTGCAGGTGTCGAGCACGGAGACAGTGATCGAGGGCAAGGTGAAGGTCAAGTAGAGACATGTCGTGCCGACGGACCGGGAGCGGTGATGGGCGGACGTGAGGCTTGGACTGAGGGACCGGTGGCCTGAGGATCAGCTGTGGTGGCTGGCAGCCTGGGACAGCGACGAGCGAAGACTTGTGGGACATGGTGTTGCTCAGGTCGAGGACCTGGGGACACGTGTCGGTGGACGGGGTGCACGGGCGGTGCATCCCCTCTACAGCTTCGGTTTGGTGGTAGAGCCAGAGAAAAACCATCGGGTGGACGGTTTCCAGGTTTGGGCCACAAAACCTGGGCGTGCTGCGGGTTTCCGAGTTTGGGCCGCAAAACTCGGGCTGAGGACGGTTTCCAGGTTTGGGCCTCAAAACCTGGGCGCTGGCGGGTTTCCTGGTTTCGGCCTCAAAACCAGGGGATGGACTTGGAGGCTGGTTTCCCGGTTTGGGCCTCAAAACCGGGGGTTGGTTGTGAAGGCTGGTTTCCCGGTTTGAGCCACAAAACCGGGGGCGGAGTCCGTGAAAAAAGGACGCAGAGCGGTGGCGGCACGTGGCAGCAATCGGTGAGGTTGCGTCGAGGCAACGCTACCTATTGTGCGGGCGTGGCCGTCGGATCACCACCTACCACGAGTTGGTCCAGAATAACCTTAGGGTTTAGCTGGTTCGCTCTGTAAGTAGTTAGGGGTAGAGTGGGAATTAGTAATAGTTAGAATTAGGATAAGTAGGGGGAGACACCCACCTCCCCAGGCATCTCAGCCATTTGCTCTTTGCCTTCTAGGTTTTCCTGCTCTCCCACTCCCCTGCTGTAGCAAACTGAGATCCACAGAGAAGAGAACAATACCTCTGTGCCCGTGAGATTTTTGAGGAAGTGAGACCGTAATCTCACTGTTGTAGCGTGTAATAGCCACACGGTTGCAAATTCGTGGTTGTGATTCGCGTTTTGCTTGTGTTCTTCGCGGGTTGCTTTTCTCCACGTTTTTCCCGTTGATCGATCTCTCTACTCGGTGCGTCTTTTGCAAATCCGTTTGAACTGAGTTGTTCTAGATCGTGAGGCACTTCTTTCCACCGAAGGAAATCATCTCTAACCTCACGAGCTAGTAGATCGGTCGATTTTCGATTTGGATCAAGTTTTGCTTCTTTGTCCCGAATTCTTCCAATTCACCGGTCTGGAGTTAGGTTCGAGCCATGATCTCTTAGGGACAGCTCACTAACCTCCTTGGAACGCCTCATACCAAGTCTAAGCCTTAGTTCTTTTGATTCGGAGGAGATCGGTTGAATTTCGCGGAAGAACAGTTCTGGATCGGGACCATCGGACGCTCTGCTCGTGAGCATCGGACGCTGAGTTCATTTCATCGGAGCGTCCGTTGCCACGTGTCGTCTGACAGTACTTTTAAAGGAGCATCGGACGCTGACCATGTGAGCGTCCGTTGTCATCGGACGCGCCGGGGGTCTAGCATCGGACGCTAGGGTTTCAATGTAGCAGCGTCCGATGCCAGTCCAGTAAGGTTCCAGAGAGGACCTGTTTGCATCGGACGTGTCCGGTGAGTTAGCATCGGACGCTGCCAGCGTCCGATGCAGTGAAAACTTCACTGTTTCGTCTGCCGTTTGTTCGTCCGACTTCGGATTTGGTTTCCGTGTTTTGCGTTGGATTCCTGACTCTGTGCTCTACAGAAACAGGGCTTCCCGCTTTTTGCAAAAACGCCTGAATCCCCCTCGCGTTGCTCGGGGGAGGTTGAGGTTATCCATAGTCCATCTTGTCACTAGTTGACTCGCGTGGATTTGGGTGAGGGAACTTTTGTGGTGTCCCGCTGTGTTCCTAGGGAACATCCACCCATTCTCTTGGGTCCTGGACATCACGTGTGTAGGCTTTACTCTTGGGGTTGATTTTGTTGGGACAAAGGCCAGAATTTCAGAAGAAATTTTTAAGCTCCCATTCACCCCCCCCCCTCTGGTCGCCTTACTTTAGCACTTTCGGTCCTTCACGAGGAGGCCGAGCCGGTGGAGCAGGGAGCGCGAGGGGCCCATTCCGGCGCTCGTAGGCACGTGCTAGACGCATGGCCCGATGGAGATCCTGCGGGTCCTGCAGCTCGACGTCAATGCGAATGTGGCCGGGGAGGCCACCGGTAAACAGCTGCGCCTGTTGTAGCGGTGTTAGGCGCCTGGCGTGCGCCAGCCGCGCCTGGAATGCCTCCATATAGGCATCGACGGTGGAGGTAAACGGGAGACGCGCGAGGTCGGCGAGGTGATTTGTAGACAACGCCGGCCCGAAACGCTGGTGGCAGAGCAGGCGGAAGGCGTCCCAAGACGGCTGACCGGCGTCACGCTCCAGGACGTAGTACCATTGTTGGGCACTGCCGGTCATGTGGAAGGACGCGAGCCACACCTTGTCCGCCTCCCGAGTCAGCTGCCCACGGAAGAAGGACTCGCAGCGGTTGAGCCAGCCCAGGGAATCTTCGGTGCCGTCGTAGACCGGGAAGGACAGCTTGTGGAAACGCGGCACCCCGACGCCTTCAAGCTGTGGCGGCCGATGGGTGCGCAGAGGTTCCGGGAGCGGCCCGTTCAGGATCGAGGACAGAGAGGGCACGGGCGACGGAGAGTGCAGAAACGGGATGGATTGGATTGGCACGCCCGACAGCGGCGGGCGTGTGGACCCAATCCCCGTACCGGCCGCCGATGGAGCCACAGAAAGCGCCGGGGGGAAGGGCACCGTCGAGACGATCTCCGAGATGACCGGGCCAGAGAACTGCGTCGCCGGAAGGCCACCGTATCCGGACATGCCGAAGGGGAGGAACAGCGGCTCTGTGTGCGGCAGCGCAGATGGGCCTGGGCGCCCCTCGACCGTCGTCAAACGAAGGGCCATGGCGCCCATCTGGCGCTACATGCCTTGCACGGCCGTCGCGAGGGAGGCGAGGGAGTCCGCGATGGTGGGCGGAGTTGCGGACGCCGGCGGGGATGTGGTGGAGAGGAGGAGGGGCGCGGACGAGGTGGTGGGCATGGAGGCGGGGGCGGAGGCGGAGGGAATTACGCCGGCGGAAAGAGCGGCCGACGAAGCCATGGTCTCCGATACCAGACTGTTAGCACTCCGGCTGCGAAGGTTGTAGCAGTGGCGGATGGGAGACCGCGGCTTGAAGGCACGGCGGCGGCGCCGTGTTCTCCAGGCGCGGAATCAGATGGGAACAGGGGAACGGGAAACAGGGGAAACAGAGGATACGGGCTGGGAGCCCGTGGGAGATGTATAATCTCAATCCCAGGCTAATCCTTCATTAACTTAACTGTTCCATACTTATACTCAATCCTAACAAACCTTACACCTATATTTAAGGAAGGAATACAAAATAATTCTCCTAGATAATCTACCTACTCAGCCACTCTTCTTGTCGCGTCGCTGATACACGTTCCCCACCATAACATTAACCTTGACACTAATCGAGTCACGGAGACATCCGATGTCACCTTCGACGAGACCATGGTTTGTCCTTCTTCTCGTTTTGAGCATGCAGGTGATCAAGAGGTTGGCGAGCCTCTTTTTGATGATGAGGACGAGGGTGCTGAAGGGATGGATGACCCAGCACCACCTCCACCTGCTGAGCCGCAAAGAGCGGCCTCTCCTACCACTCACGGCCCTGATCCTTCTTCTTCGACGACTTGGGGGCCGTGGGATCCACCACCTCGAGCGGTACCTTTTGTACCCGAGGAAGCACCAGCTGCTGTTGAGGGGGAGGTCTCTTCAGCTCGGGAGGCGCCATGACACATCCAGCGCCAACACCCGCCTCAACAGATGATCGGCAGCATCGGCGAACGTGTCACTCGGTCCAGGTCACAACAAATCTCTCACTTTGCTCATTCTGCATTTGTTGCTGATTTTGAACCCTGAGATGTTGGGCACGCTTTATCTGATCCGGATTGGGTCAATGCCATGCATGAGGAGCTTGAAAATTTTGAGAGAAATCGGGTTTGGGTTCTTGTTCCTCCTCCTCCTGAGTGTCACCCTATTGGTACAAAATGGGTTTTCAAAAACAAACAAGGAGAGGATGGCCATGTTGTGAGAAACAAGGCCAGACTTGTAGCCCAGGGGTATAGTCAGAAGGAGGGGATAGACTATGAGGAGACTTTTGCTCCTGTAGCTCGTTTGGAGGCAATTAGGATTCTCTTGGCTTTTGCTGCATCCAAAGGGTTTAAACTTTTTCAAATGGATGTCAAGAGTGCCTTTCTAAACGGCTACATAGAAGAAGAGGTGTATGTGAAACAACCCCCCGGTTTCAAAAATCCCAAGTTTCCAAACCATGTTTTTAAACTTCGCAAAGCTTTATATGGTTTGAAACAAGCCCCTAGAGCCTGGTATGATAGGTTGAAAACCTTTTTGCTTGCTAAGGGTTTTAAAATGGGATGTGTGGATAAAACGCTCTTTCTCCTCAAGCAAGGCAATGACACTCTCTTGGTCCAGATTTACGTGGATGATATCATTTTCGGTGGTTCTTCTCACGCTTTGGTTGCCAAGTTTGCAGATACTATGAGCAGGGAGTTTGAAATGAGCATGATGGGCGAGTTGACATTTTTCCTCGGGATGCAAATCAAGCAATCCCGAGAGGGGACGTTCGTGCACCAGGGCAAGTATACCAAGGACATCCTGAAGAAGTTTGACATGGGTGAGACCAAGCCTGTTCCAACACCCATGCCGACCACGGCGGCCCTGGATGCGGATGTGGACGGTGAAGCTGTGGACCAGAAGGAGTACCGGAGTATGATCGGGTCGCTGCTGTACCTGACGGCGACACGCCCGGACATCCAGTTTGCGGTGTGTCTTTGCACGCGATTTCAGTCGTCGCCGCGCACCTCGCACCATCAGGCAGTCAAGCGCATTATGAGGTACTTATGCTTCACGCCAGAATTTGGGATTTGGTATTCTGCTTCCTCCACCCTTTCCCTTTGCGGTTATTCTGATGCTGTTTTTGCTAGCTGCCGGATTGAGCGCAAGTCCACTTCTGGGACTTGTCAGTTTATTGGTTCTTCTCTTGTATCATGGTCTTCTCGCA
This sequence comes from Coix lacryma-jobi var. lacryma-jobi, assembly GCA_009763385.1. Taxonomy (NCBI): domain Eukaryota; kingdom Viridiplantae; phylum Streptophyta; class Magnoliopsida; order Poales; family Poaceae; genus Coix; species Coix lacryma-jobi. The sequence continues at coordinate 149,114,384 of CM019827.1, read as the reverse complement.
AGCAGTCTAGTGTCGCCCAGTCTACCACGGAGGCTGAATATGTTGCTGCGGCTAGCTGTTGTTCGCAGTTGCTTTGGATGATGGCCACTTTGCGTGATTTTGGTCTGAGCTTTTCTCGCGTTCCTTTGCTTTGTGACAGCACGAGTGCTATTAGCGTTGCTAAGAACCCCGTGCTGCACTCCAAGACCAAACACATTGATGTGCGCTTTCATTTCTTGCGATACCATTATGAGAAGGGTGATATCGACCTTCGCCATGTCGATACTCATCATCAATTGGCTGATATTTTCACCAAGCCTTTGGACCAATCAACTTTTGCTAGGTTGAGAGGTGAGCTTGGTGTGTGTTTCCCCTTTTAGATGGGGGAAACATTTTGGTTCGTGTATTATAGTTTGACTCCTTTTTCTTTCAACTGGTTTCTTCATGCATCTTTGCATTTTATCTTGCATATTTACATTCAGAGCTTCATGTATATAATCTTCAGAATGTGACTATGCTCTGTATAGTGTATGCTCCGATGCTTTATGATGATATTTGTAGCTTATGCTCTTTCTAATCACTGAAACATGTTGTGAGCTGAGCTATTTTATGAATGGTGAATTTGCTTAACGAACATAAAAACTTGAAAATGTTCACCATTGAGATATGCAACTAGCATGTGTAGAATGTGTTGAATTCACTTGTGCTTTTCATATATGCTAGGTTGCTATGTCTCTAGTTCTGAGTCATTCACTTGCTTGGTATGTTCATATTCTGTTTTAAAACTTGAACCAAGTAAAGTGAATTGGAAAGATCGAGATGGGATTGCTTGCCAGCACATCACAGTATCGAGACTGTCTCATTGCACTTTGAGTTAAACTTGAGCTGTGTAGTGTATGACCGAAACTGTTGCTTTAAGCTTCTGATTGCTTCTGCATAGGCTTCGCACAGTTGAAAAGTTAGGCAATGACAAGCTTTCAACCTCTCGAAATCACATGCTGAAATTTGAACTTGTGTAATTTAACCGCTGCAACTCCGATAAAATTTGAATACACAAGTCTATGTTTCATTCTATAGCATGATGATTGAACCTTGCTAGGGGTAGTTCACCTTGTATATATGTTTAGCACTTGTTTGACTTCCTGTCTATACATGCTTAGTGCTATTTTGATGGTGAATACCTTTTTGGCTAAAAATTGCTCATTCTGCTCTCATGTTCAGATTTCATATTTAGTGATCAGTTTGAGCTTTTGCTAGCATTCTGTGCATATTGTTGAGTCATCGGACCAGCATTTTATCTAGCATCTTCTCATTCTATCGACTATATGCCTGAAGCTGCTAACTTCATTCATATGCATTTGGAAGGGAGATTCTTGATAGTGCATTTTCAACTAAGGGGGAGAAATTTGCCAAATCATAAGGGGGAGATTTCCTGGCTGTGTGCACTATTCGAGGGGGAGTTTGAGCCGGCTCGGTTTTTTTTTGAGATTTTTGAATTTACCAATTGGTTCGAAGCTTTTCTGAAATCTCTAATTGGTACGGAGCATTTTTGGTAGCTAGTTGTGTTGAGTCGTTGCCTCTTTCTTGAGGGACTAGCACCTTTGCTGTTATGCTCTTCAGCTGGTATCAAGCTTTCTTGCTAGCGGTGTTGAGCCTGTTCTGCCTCTTCTCGAGGGCTAGCTCTATCTTTGCTTGAATTTCAATTGATTTTTTCGATTGGTATCGAGCTTTCCTGCTAGCGGTGTTGAGCCTGTTCTACCTCTTCTTGAGGGCTAGCTTTGCTTCGTTTGGTTGCGTCGAGCCGTTGCCCATGTCTTTGGGAACCAAGTTGTCTTGCTCTTTCCACTTGACCTTCTTCGGCTTTGATATGCTTTTGGGTCATTTGGTCGAGTTCTCTCTCCTTCTTCCTTCCTTCTTCTTTTTCATCATGATTTGTGTTGGTAGTTGACAATGCACTCATCAAGGGGGAGATTGCGGATACATGGGTGTATGCCGAGTCTCGAGTGATGAGTGATTGTCAACTAGGATAATGCGCATGTTCTTTGGCTTGTGTTGTGCAGGTGTCGAGCACGGATATAGTGATCGAAGGCAAGGTGAAGGTCAAGTAGAGACGTGCCGTGCCGATGGACCGAGAGTGGCGAAGGGAGGACGTGAGGCTTGGACTGAGGGACCGGTGGCCTGAGGATCAGCTGTGGTGGCTGACAGCCTGGGACAGCGACGAGCGAAGACTTGCGGGCATGGTGTTGCTTGGGTCGAGGACCTAGGGACACGTGTTGGTGGATGGGGTGCACGGGCGGTGCATCCCCTCTACGGCTCGGTTTGGTGGTTGAGCCACAGAAAAACCACCGAGTGGACAGTTTTCAGGTTTAGGCCTCAAAACCTAGGCGCGACCGATTTCCGAGTTTGGGCCTCAAAACTCGGGCTGAGGACGGTTTCTAGGTTTGGGCCTCAAAACCTGGGTGCTGCGGGTTTCTGAGTTTGGGCCACAAAACTCAGGCGATGGACGGCTAGTTTCCCGGTTTGGGCCTCAAAACCGAGGGTTGGTCGTGAAGGTTGGGTTCCCAGTTTGGGCCTCAAAACCGGGAGCGAAGTCCGGGAAAAGGACGGTCAGAGCAGAGGCGGCACGTGGCGGCAATCGGGGAGGTTGCATCGAGGCAACGCTACCAGTTGTGCGGGTGTGGCCGTCGGATCACCACCTACCATGAGTTGGTCCAGAATAACCCTAGGGTTTAGCTGGCTCACTCTGTAATTAGTTAGGGGTAGAGTGGGAATTAGAATTAGGATAAGTAGAGGGAGACACCCACCTCCCATTCTATCTCAGTCATTTGCTATTTTGCCTTCTAGGTTTTCCTGCTCTCCCCATCCTCTGCTGTAGCGAACTGAGATCCACAGAGAAGACAATCATACCTCTGTGTCCGTGAGTTTTTGAGGAAGTGACACCGTAATCTCACTGTTGTAGCGTGTGGTAGCCACACGGTTGCAAATTCGTGGTTGTGATTCGCATTTTGTTCTAGTTCTTCGCGGATTGCTTTTCTCCACGTTTTTCCCATCGTTTGATCTCTTTGTTCGTTGCGTCTTTTGTGATTCCGTTTGAACAGAGATGTTCTAGATCGTGAGGCTCTTCTTTCCACCGAAGGAATTCACCTCTAACCTCACGACCTAGTAGATCGATCGATTTTCGTTTCGGGTCAAGTTTTCTCCCTTCCCCCGAATTTCTTCGATTCATCGATTTGGAGATAGGTTCGAGCCATGATCTCTTAGAGATAGCTCATTATCCTCCTTGTGACTCATTCCACCAAGTTTGATCCATAGGGGATTTGTTTTGGGTGAGATTGAGTTGAATCGGTGGACGAACACAGCCACGTCGGGGTGACCGGACACTGAAGTCGGGGTGACTGGACGCACGGTCAGAGTCTGGTCGTTGAACTCCGTTCACAGTTCTTTTCTGCGACATGACCGGACGCTGGATCCTGTGAGTGACCGTACGCACCCCTGTCACTGTTCATTGCTCGTTCTCCCTGACCGGACGCTGGACCGGTGGGATCGGACGCTCGCTGTTGTGAGTCTGGTCAGAAACAGTAAGGTCCAAAACCGGTGTTTGACTGACCGGACGCGTCCGGTGTCTGACCGGACGCAGGCAGAGTCCGGTCGTCTCTGCTTTGCGTGTTTTCGTCTGCGGTTCGTTTGTCCGTTGTCGGATTTGGTTTCCGTCTTTTGCATTGGGTTTCTAGGGTTGTGTAGTGTCCCGCTGTGCTTCTCGGAAGCATCCACCCTACATCTAGGATCGTGAAAACTTGCAAGCACTAGGTTTGCTCTTGGGATGATTCTCGGGACAGTGGCGAACAAGTTTCTGAAAAGAAAGTTGAAGCTCCCATTCACCCCCCCTCTGGTCGCTTTCTGTTAGCTCTTTCGGTCCTTCAAGTAGTAAGGTGGGGCCACTGATGTCGGAAGATGGAAGCATCAAATAATATAATTATCAATATTTGCTATAATTGGGTCATACATTCCAATTCCACTTAGATTAAAATAGATAGTATGGTTATTTCTCGTTGAATCACTAAGGATAGTCCTAACCCAAAAACTAAGAGATGGTTTACATACCCATCAAGTTATATAGACATTACATAAAAGAAATCATATTCCCAATAATAGATTTTTTTTCATACAAAACAAATCATATTCTCAAGTCAAAATGTCTTATAGTTTGAAACTGATGGAGTACGGTTTAGTCAAAGTCAAATGATTGTAAATCTGATTGAAGTTATAGAACAATGCATCAATATTTATGTTACCAATATAGTGCCATGCATATTCAGTTTGTCATGTAATATAGTCTCAGAGTATATACTCCCTCCGTCCCTAAATAACTGTCTCTAGAAATCCGTGTTTCCCTCACAGACACGCTTTCCGGATGACAATTAAAAAGGGACGGAGGGAGTATATTTGATTTCATAAATATTTATTATTTTCTCAATAAATTTAGTCAAATTTATGATAATTCGACTATGAACTCGTTCGTCGTTCGAGAACAATGCACTAGCTCCTGTTTGTCGCAATCTCTTAGCAGTGATAGAACAGTTAGCATAAGGGATACTTTCCACACTGACGAAGAATATATATGCAACCCACCGTTTAAATTTGGTCATCTATTGCACACAAGATGTTCTTGTTCTTATTAGGTTAGGCCTGCTTCTGCTACTATATGTCATTGTCTTGGAAGGTAAGACTTGATGCGATGGTAGCTTTCGGTCGCACTAGCATGTAGCTAGGCTTTGATCGATCTGCAAAAGTTAGCGGAAATTAAACCCCTATCTCCATTATATAGATGGCAAGAATGACAGAAATGACAATGCTAACAAACAGGTATCATTGTGGCAAACTTTGGTTTTAGTTCCGTCCAGCACATGTTTCATTTGAGCTCAGTTTCTATTCCTTTTGTTCGTAGCGTTTGTCATTATAAGAAAGTTAGGCGCTTTAATGCAGCTGGGGGGGGGGGGGGGGGGGCACATCACATCGAAGTATAATTAATATCGGGCCTAATAATGTTACTTCTAGTGTTCACACGAGCGTAATCTTTACCGTGTAAGTATGTTGCAATCTTCTGATCAGATTTCACGGCGCTTGTGGGAAAAGCTCGCCGCAGCTGAGGATAGGCATACAAAAAGGAACTCGGGGTAATTAAGAAGGGGAAAAAGAGGCTTTGTGTCATGTGTGCGGTGAAGCTTGATATGAACAAACCATATAATAGGATGGAATGGGTTTCCCTTGGACAAGATGATAACTGAGGGTCCGTTTGGTTAAGCTATGGCTGTAGAAAAAGTTGTTGTGGGCTGTGAGCTGTGGAAAAACTGTTGTGGGTTGCGAGCTGTAGAAAAGCTAAAAGCTATTTGGTTAAACAAGTATAAAATATATCTTCTAGCTTTATTTTTCTTAAAACAATTATGAAAAAGTTTTTTATTTCACCTATATATTTTGAAAAGCAGAAAGCCAAAAGCCAAAAGCAATGTCAAAGCAGCTTTCAAAAATGTACTACGAAAAATTAAGCACCTGCTTCTGGAAAAAAACGACTCCAGCAGCAACCCCTTTGGTTAGACTTTTTGTTTTTGAGGTCAAAAGCCCAACCAAACGGACCCTAAGTTAGCTTTGATCAGACATAAATAAAACTTATTATGGTTGTGTGACCTCTATCTGTTATAATGTTAGATTTAATTGTATGATAAGCGCGGCTAAGTGTCGGGTACCAAAATATGGGGTATCCCGAGCGGCCCGACAAAAGCAAGGCCAGGTCCGTTGGGCGAGTCTGGCCCGCCCAGAATCGCCTTCGGCTGCGAACCCCACGCTCGACCACCTAGAGTTCACCCCCAAGAGTGATGGCCTGTCACTCGGACAGACCTAATGGCAAAGGGGCCCGGCCCAAGAGCAAACCACGGCCTGGGGTCGAAGCAGAAAACGCCAAACCATCCCAACCTCCAACACAAGCCTGGGTTGGAATCGTCTCGTACAGGGACGGTGCCATGACCAGGCAGAACACTTTGCTTAAACAAAGACGTAGGGCCTCCTCAGTCCGCCTCCTTATCCGTGCCACCATAAGGACCCGGTATGGACCGGGTAATCCGAGGCACCTCACCATGGGAACTGGCGGCCTAAAGACTGCGCTCTCCGAGAGGTCTTTCAGACCACTGATGATGTAGGCGACCTGCCACCATGCCCCGCTGATCACGCACCACTGGCTCCTCAAAAGCGGGACTCAGTGGTGATTTGAATCCAACGAATCCAGTAACAGTGCCACGCATGCAAAAACACTGTACCAGCTACCTCACGGGCTAAAAGAAACTACAGCCCACCTCACCACCCGAGGCCTCAAGCACAGGCCTCGGAAGTGGAGCTCACTCTCCGCCTCGTCCGAGCCCTCGTGCTTAGGGCTCGGGCGAACTTTCCTGTCTCATCCGAGTCCTCCACGACGGGCCTCGGATAAAAGTCTCACTCTCCGCCTCACCCGAGCCCTCGTGCTTAGGCCTCGGGCGAACTTTCCTGTCCCATCCGAGCCCTCCTCGACGGGCCTCGGATGAATGCCTCGTTCTCCGTCTCGCTCGAGGCCTCGCGGCCAGGCCTCGGGCAAAGCTCGACCCTTCAACCAAAAATCTTGGCGCAAGGCGACAAGCGCAAGGTACGACGAAGACCCGCGCATCCCCGGGCCACTTATGACTCTCCCAGCACGCCTACACCGTATGGGCCGAGATGTGGCATGGGACTTGCTCCATCCCTTCACTCAGAGAGACGGGACGGGAGGACTTGATGCTGCACAGCCACAGTGCCGAACGTGCCCGGCCATGACGATGAGGACAACGACCGAGTCGTCACAGTAGGGCCACAGTAGCTCACCTCCACCTTTAGACTAAAATAAGAACACTGATACAAATCCTCCTATGTAACCCGGTGCCCTCCTTGCGGCTATAAAAGGAGGGGCCGGGAACGCCTTCGAGGCAATCAACAAACACACACACACACGCCAACAACACCCCGGTTGCAACTTTGTCTCCCTCGTTCTCAGGAGACTTGGGTCCAGCGCCCTCTCTCACCCGCTTGTATCCCTACTACGAGCACCCCAGTGCAAGATAGCACAATCTCCTCTCTCCCACTGGACGTAGGGCACGCTTTGCCCGAACCAGTATGAACCTCTCATGTTCTTCTTGCATCACCACCCGGAGCTAGAAACACGTAGATATAAATTTACTCGCTGGTGTTAGGACCCCCGGTTCGAAACACTGACACTAAGGAAAGAGGATAATTGGAGAGAGTGAAGGTATGCAGGAATGTCTCTATGGTCTCACACCTTTTGTTTGTAGATGATTCACAAATTCTTATGCAAAGCTGATAAAAAGAATGCAGATTGTCTATTGGACATCTTAACATGCTATTATGCAGGCTTGGGGTAGAAGGTTAGTGAGGCTAAGACTAGCATTTTGTCGGGGACAAATATTTGTGCCTCCAAGAAACCTCAGTGAGTATGTAACACTACAAGTAAGGCCGGTGGATTAATGGCATGGGCGCAAGCCCGTCCGACCCCACGAAGGGGACTCGTCTCGCCCGACCCCACGAGCAAGCCATTCGTCTCGTCCAACATGAGGGTGCAGGGGGGCACCTTGTCTCACCCTGGAACATGATGCTCACTCCGCCCGAGAAGATAAGGATGGGGCTGGCGAAGGATGATGGGACAGTAGGGACCACAACATGTTTGAAAGTTCCTAAATGGCTAGATGGGGTGAATAGCCTAATAAAATTTCTACAAAATACTCAGAGAAAATTGTTAGACAATTATAAATCAAAGCTTTTTTGAACTAGCTCTACTAAGAGATGCAAGACACCTATTCAAACAATTCTAGTATAGTATGATCTTTAAGGCACACAATACTTATGTCACTACTCTATATTCTAGTGAGCTAGCAAGAACTAAATACAACGAACTAGAGAGCTAACACTAGCAAGAACAACTACCACTACACAAGAAATAAAGAATGTAATACAAGTGGTAGAGAGATATGCCGAGGCTAGAAAGAGATGATCAATCACCATATGAATACCAAGAAACTCTGGCAGATATCCAAAGAGACAAGAGATACAATGATTTTTTTCTCCTAAGGTTCACATGCTTGTCAACACGCTAGTCCCCGTTGTTTTGACCAACTAGCTACTTGGTGGTTCAGTGGCTAATAGGTGTTCCACAAACCTAGCTTAGCACGTAAGTGACACAAGAACTGACCCACAAATGGACGTAACTTAATAGCATGTGCAATTTACTAGAGTTACCTTTTTTGCTTTTCGCCGGGGAAGGCACAATACCCCCTCACAAATCACCGGGAGATGGCCACGAACAATCACCAACTTGTGTCAATGCTCCACCGCTGCTCCAAGCCATCTAGGTGGCGGCAACCACCAAAAGTAACAAGAAAACCACAACAACAACTATCCCCAAGTTCCACTAGATGCAAACACACAAGCAAATGCACTTGTAATCACTCAATCTCACTTTGATTTGCACTATCAAGCAAGGAGATGAGTGGGATGGAGTATGCTCAACTCAAAGGGATGTCCAAGATGTCAAAATGCTAAGAGAGATCACCCCAAGCCGACCAACATATATTTATAGACCCCCTCAAAGAAAAAGAGTTGTTTCCCATTTCAATGGGCTGACTGTGTGGCGATCATCCGAGTCCGGTCGCGAATAGAGAGGTTCCAAAGAAGTATTTTTATGACCAGACTGACTCAGCGTCCAATCACTCTACTGCATGCGTTGGTATAGGCACATCCGGTCATATATTGCACTAGCATCTGATCAATATTGCATTAGTGTCAGACACATGTTGCAACAGCGTTTGGTCATGCTTGAAATCCTCCTTTTTCAACTCTAGCTTCTTATCCTTTACAAATGTGCCAACACCACCAAGTGTACACCACCTTGTGCAAGTGTGTTAGCATTTTAAAAACATTTTTCAAAGAATTAGAGGTTAGCACACTAGGTCCTAATGCATATTCACATAAGAATTCACCTACTGGCACTTGATAACCGCAATCACCAAGATAGTCCCCTCTTAATAGTATGACTATCGATCCTAAACACACTCACACCCTCTATGGTGTCTTGAGTGCCAAAAAATATCCTTATTTTTACCTTTTCCTTGATCTACATAGGGATTTGTGTTTCTCTTCCTCTTTTCCAAATGTCGTGCACTTGATCCATCTTTTGGTCATCACCACCAACACCATGGTCATCATCTAGCTCCCACACATGGTGTGTATGAACCTAGCTCATAAATACTTAATGACAAAGGTTAGTATTCTATGTGACATCAATTATCCAAAACCATACAAGGACTTTCATCATTCCAATTACACCTTGAATATTGTTGACACTGGTTATCTATCAAAATTAAAGGATAAATAAATATGAAAAGGGCATGAATTCAATCACCAATAAATGTTTAGGGTTTTAATTGACAATATTCCATGAGTTTTGGTGAATTGTGATTCTGCAGGGACTAAACAGGAAAACCAGCATTGATTACTTCTCCTAGAAGGAAACCGACGGAAGATTACGGAACCGGCACGTCAGGAATACTCCAGAAGAACCTAGAGGACACCAGAGGACACCACGAGGCGGGACACCCCGAGAGGCTTCCAGGTGGGACCGACCGGTCCCACCCCATGACCGACCAGTCGGCCTAGGGAGCCACCGGCCTCCCCCTTCTGGAACCTTCCTCTACCGCTTCTGAGGATCCATCTCAGCCCTACGTGAAGTCGGTTTGATCTAACGGCCGCGGTTGATCCCTCAGGGCTATATATACAGGCCCTCAGGCCTAGGGAAGAACAAGTCTCTCTTGAGAAAAGTCTACGCCTCATTCAGAAACCCTAGAAGAAGACTTCAAGAGCCAGCTTTCAAGTAGAAGACTAGTTACCCCTCTAGTTTAGGTTTAGAACCTAGTCTTATACTAGAACTAGAAGAGAGATAGAGAAAGAGATCAAGAAGGAGCTCCGGCCTGTCGGATCAACTTCTTCATCTTGTACCTGTGGATTCAAGTTCATCTTCAACTTGCTTCAGCGATTGTTTCGGCAATCAACGTCTATATTTAAGTTTGAGCCATTGTTCTTATTATTCTTAAGGTTTATGACTCTCTTTTGAGTACTTTAATTCTAGTTGCGCTAGAGTTAGAGTAGTTGGATAGTGTAAGCGTGGTGCTTAGACTTGATAGCTCATAAATGCCTCCTATAACGCCGGTAGTAGTGGTTGTTCGCAAGGGTGACTCTTATAGCCTTGTTGATTCTTCTATAGTCCACTTACCCGTGTGTAGGCTCGGTAGGATTATACATTTGCATAAAAGACTCATACTCTGTTTGTGACCTTTTATGGCAACTTTCTCACTAAGAATAATATAAACATATCACTCTTAAATTGGAATTAGACAGCCTTAGTGATCCCCTCTATACTTCTAGATTCTCCGTCCTTGTTAGCTACTCAGGGGTTAGACTTTAAGACTTAACACTATCCGTTCCTTTGGGTTCGATATTAAAACTGGGTTACTCCGGTGAAGTGCTACATCGGTAGATTTTATCTGTGCGCTTGCGGATAAAGTAGAGTGTGCGTTAATTTATACCAACACATATGGTGCACGAACTGATGTGGCCCATGTCATAAGCTGGATTCGAACGCCCAAGATGGCCCATAGCATGCGTTGTGGTGCCAAACTCCCTTGAATGAGTCAAAGCAAGACTGGCCACCGATCTTGCCAATTGATGGGATAGGCTAGGCGAATCCCTTCCCACCCCCTCAAACTATGGCTTTGTCCCATCCGAGGGGGCACCCTCAAGTGTTGGGCGGGAGCGTGCCTGTCCTAGAAAGGCGCAATATGACAAACGCCTTTGATAGTGCTCAGAAGTAAACTGAAAGTTGCATGTACCCAAGTATATGGGTGACACAACACCCTTTATGACTAGGGCATACGTCACCCATAAATGTGAAGGCCCAGAGCGAGTTTTCAAGTTCAGCGTGATGACCGACCAAGAGCGCTAACGTGACCTGACGAAACGACGAGACTGTGTGATGCAACGACAATGGAAGCGCATGCCATCAGCACCTAACATGCTAATGGACATCTGTCATAGCCAGAACAAGGTCGGCCATGGCGTATGACGACATCCCTCACACGATCGACAGGCCCAGAGGACGATGAAGCGATGCAATTGTTCGTTCCCTTCTTTTTTTCATCTTTTCTCTTTCTTCTTTTTACTCCTTTACCTTTAGTTCAGTTGTAACCCGAGCTCTCCTCTTCGCCTATAAAAGGGGAGGCAGGACGCCCCACGAAGGCATCGAGAGAAAATGATCGACACCCTCACACATGCGCGCGCACGTGCGCGTGCGTGCACACACACAGTTTCATAGAGACTCCGGAGCTCTCCCTCTCTCACTCGTTTGTACACCACTCCTACAAACCAAGTGCAAGATACATGAGCAGTCGCTCGCCACTAAACATAGGGACGTTCTGCCTGAACTAGTCTACATCTTCATGTCTTCTCGCATTACCATCCGAGCCTGACGCGGTTACAAATTGACTCGTTGGTGTTAGTCCAAAACATTGACAGTTGGCGTTCCAGGTTGGGACATATTCGTGCATCATGATCACCACAAGGCTGTCGATGGCTTCCCGCAAGGTAGACTAGGTCCCTGGCATTCACGTGCATTTCGGGACCCTGTACTTTGTCCACCATGAAGGGCGAAATGGAGCGGGTCCATGCCCCCGCTCCACCTCGTCTCGCGACTAGCCTCGACTCAGTCACCTAGAGCTTTGGAGGGCTACAGCCACAAGCCCTTGATGCCCGTGCTCCCGGGAGCGGTAGCCTCCCAGACCTCACCCATTTTGAGTCAGAGTTGTTGCTCCAGGCCCACTCAGGACTTCAACAGTCCTGAGGGGCCACACACTTCCCCACCTCCTCTAGCACCGACGCTATAGTACGAGGCGCTGATCGGGATTGCTTCATCACGGAAGGGCTCATCAGTAAGTCCCCAACGGTGTGGGCCCCTAGGTTTGACCGTACCAAGAAGATTTGTGGCCACCATGGGGCACACCCCGCACCACCTCCCGTGGATAGGGGCGAACCTTCCGTCTTAGTCACCAACGTCCCACGCTCTTCCTCAGCCTCCTCGCAAGAAACCCGAGGGTGGCCTCGCGTCTCTATCCTAGGGGAGGAAGAGATTGGTCGGACGACGCTGACATGTCAAGGCTAACTAACTCAGAGACCATCAAGAACTTCATCCAACAATGTGACCACTTCATCCACGACTCAAGGTCATACACAGGATCCGACTCCTGGTTCTATGGATGAGACCTCGACGACTGATGACGATGTGTTGTGACCACTCGATGCCACTGAGTAGGACACTCGTGAGTATCGAGTCACCACTGTCAACTCTCATGTTGCTAGTGCTTGGATTTTGGGAAGTTACATCATCCCTAACTTAAAGTATTTCCCAAGCTCTGTAAATTATATTAGGTAATCAAATGTGGGATCTTAAGAAAGTAAAATTCTCATTCGAAACAAAACCCCTCCAAAGCTACGTCGTTAGAAACACCCAACCCTCGCAACAACCAAGGTCGGATTCCACTCGAGGGTTGACCGAGGCACGCTTAAGGAGGAAATCTAGTATCCAACACATTCATGGGCCACTTGAGGTAATCTTGGGTAAAGTTGATCGGACTGCGAGAAGCCTACACCCCGGTGGCTATGGAGCCTCTGCTCATTAGCAAAACCAAAGGTTTCTTAGGTCTCACTTCCAGTGTTGATGCTTTTACTTGGTCAAAGGGTTAGATCGAAATGATTTGACATATGCAAAAAAACTAAACAAGATGATATCTAAAAGTTGTTCGAACGATCAAAATGAAATTTAGGTGGTTAGTGTTAAGTTGTTTATAGAAGTTTTAGGGTCCTGATGCCCGATGAAACTCGAAAGCAAGAAACTAACTATAATGCCCCTCGGGGGAGAACCGCATCTTCCATACTTTTTGCCAGGATTTGGGAAGGAGGCTCCACTTCCATTTCCAACTGTGCTAGTTCTCCCACTTCCTCGATGCCCCGCACTTCCGTTCCTCCACGAACTCATTCCAGAGGGGGCGAATTGGCCCTTGAGCCCCCTCGAGGTCTCTCAAGGTCGCGTCGTGCTCCACACGAAGTAGCACTATGCCCTGGAGACGTTCGTCCTCTTTCCCCCATCTTGCCTCAGGCGCCCCAACCTCCGGAGGTTGAGGAGGTACAGTGTCTATCTGTCCCACCAGGGATGGTACTATCCTTGAAGTCATTGAGACCGGCCACTGGCTAGACTGTCCCAGTCACCATCGCCTCGAGCGTGACAGTTGTCATACTTCCCACACCTAGATGAAGACCGATGAGGCTGTTGGCATTTCTTAGCATCACTACCAAGAGTAGGTTAGAATCTACCCCCGGTACTAATGCCAGAAATGTGGGTAAACATCTCATAGCGTCACTCTAACGCTAGGCTGTCACCACTAGCAGTAACACTAGAGATGTGATTGTATTTATAGCACGACACTTTGATAAGATATGAAATAAAGGTTATCCGCAAGCGCACAGATAAAATACACCCATTGTAGCATTTCACCTAGGAATGTTCCAGGTATCGTTATTTATAATTCTACCATCGGGAGCTTAACAGGGTTAAGAATAAGAATGATATGGCTTAGGAATTGCAAACATATATGATTAGACATGAATCTAATTACTCACATCTCGTCTAATACAGGGGTAAGGCAAAAGGATAATGATAATGATAATGATAATTAAGGTAAATAACAGAGACTAGCAGGGAATTCATAATTAGAGAGAGAGACTTATATAATCAAGCAGAATTGAGAACTAATCGGTACGTTAAGAGATTAGACTCCTAAGTTATATTACTTCTATTAAGTCTAAGTTAGTCCTAGCATATGATATCATCTATAGCATAATTAATCATCCACCCATACATAAGGAACATTATGAAAGAAGTTCATATCCAGAGTAATTCCTTCAGTGTAACTAGGTTCTACTTGTCCTAGACTCGGGGAGTGGACTACAAAGGATTCAACGAGGCTATAAGAGTCACCCTCGCGAGCTACCAGTTGCTGGCCCGGAGAATAGGGTGCATTCGTAGGTAAACATAATCTAAGCACCATGCCTACATTATATCGACCACTTAATCCAATTCGGAATCGAACTAAGCACTTTACGAACATATGTATGAACTTACTATCAATCATAACTATATCAAGCATACAACTAGAATAAACTAAGAACAAAATAAAGAGAAACATAATGATAACTGAAATAGAACAAAGTCGAATACAAGAATTACCAGAACTCCTAATGACGATCTGGAATCCTGAGCCGCGCTCAACTCTACTTGTTTCTACCTAATACTAATTCTAATCTTGAGGTAGACCTCTAATCTAATCTCTAATCTCTGAATAATCCCTAACTCTGTCTCTCTAATTGCTTGATGATATGAAGATAGATCTGAGGATTGCCTCAGGGAGGGGGGGGTCTGGGGCTGCTTTATAAAGCCCGGTGGGATGAACCGTGACCCTCCGATCGAACCGACCTTGAACAAGGGCTTAGATGCGTCGAGGAGGTCGATTAGGTCACGCTCCACAAAAATGGGCCAGGGGGTTCCTGGCCTAGGGCGGCCGGCCTGGGGGTGGGGCCGGTCGGCCCCACCTATCACCCTCCAGGTGCTTGCTTCGTCGTGACGTCTTCTAGAACTTTCCTTGTTGCCCTAATGTGCCTTTCCATCCGTTTGCATGATTTGTCTTGTTGGAATAGGATTCAATCTTTTTCCATCTTTTGTAAAACTCCCTGGAAAACAGTAATTCACCAACGCTATTGAATCTGTTAGTTTAGTCCCTGTATTATGTTGCTTGGTGATCACTCTAGGTTGTTCTACAAGCTTCCATGCCGTAGCCAATAAGGACTCTCTCGTCGGGACTCCAAATGTAGCAAACCATATGACCGTTTCGATCGTCTCGACGAGCTCTATGCAATGGTATGATCCAATTCATCACTTGAGATACTTTTATGTAGTGAAATGTTGATGTTCCTGCAAAACAAGTGAGAACTACACAACTCGTGGAACTTGTTAGAATCAAACCCTATAACTATGCATTGTCACATGTTTATCATTGTTTTATGCACTAGTTAATGGTATAATGTTGACTATAAGGACTGTCAACAGAGGCCAAAAGCTTGCCTAGTGAGGATCCATAGCCACACAGGATACCTCAACCTTGTGGTCATGGTCCTGTGGCATGTTGAGGCACGAGGGCTTAGGCTCGCACACAGAACCAACGACATGGTCACAAAGCAAACAAAAAACCTCTGAGGAAATGCCCTTCCCACGAAGGCTTCGGGGCTACACCCAGTGGGTGGGCCCGAGCAAACCGACCAGAGAAGGAGGCATCCCGAGGTGGGACATAATAAGAGTCCCTCCCCCATTAAAAAAGCCTCTAGAGGAGTGCAACACTCCCCCAAAGGCTCGGAAGCTACTGTCAGGGATAAATATTTGTGCCTCTAAGAAACCTCAGTGACTATGTAACGCTACAAGTAGGGTCAACAGATTAATGGCACAGACACAAGCTCATCTGACCCCGTGAAGGGAACTCCATCTCGCCCGACCCCATAAGCAAGTCATTCACCTCATCCGAGACCCCGATGCACGAATGTCGCCTTGTCCGACCCTAGAGCGCGACGCTCACTCAACCCGAGAAGATAAGGATGGGGCTAGGAAAGAATGATGGGATAGTAGGGACCAGAACCCGTTCCAATTATACATTGCGTATGGTGCATGAACCGATGCGACCCGTGTCATAAGCCAGATTCGGACGCCCACGATGGCTCGTAGCATGCGATGTGGTGCCAAACTCCTTTGAATGAGTCAAAGCAAGACTGACCATCAATGTTGCCAACTGATAGGACGGGCCAGGCAAATCCCTTCCCACCCTCTCAAACTATGGCTCCATCTTGTTTGAGGGGGCGCCCTCGAGGGTCGGGCAGGAGCGCGTGCCTATCCTAGAAAGGCATAATATGACAAACGTCTTCAACAGTGCTCAGAAGTAAACTGAAAAGCCGCCCATACCCAAGGATATGTGCGGTATGGCACCCTTTACGACCGGGGCATGCATCACTCATAAATGGGAAGGCCCAGAGTGAGTTGTCAAGTCTAGCTCGACGACTGACCAAGAGCGCTGACATGACTCGACGGAACAATGAGAAGACGCAATGCAACGATGGTGGGAGCGCACGGCATCAGCACTCGACGTGCTGATGGACATCTATCACAGCCAGAATAGGGCCGACCATGGCATACGACTATGTCCCTCGCACGACCGATGGGCCTAGAGGAGGACGAAGCGACACGGTTGACTTTTCCTTCCTTTTTTTATCTTTTCTCTTTCTTCTTTTTACTATTTTACCTTCACTTCAACGACAACCCGAGCTCTCCTATTCGCTTATAAAAGGGGAGGCAGCGCGCCCCACGAAGGCATTCGGAGAAAACGATCGACACCCACACACATACACACTTTCATAGAGACCTAGGAGCTCTCCCTCTCTCGCCCGTTTGTACACCCCTCCTACAAACCGAGTGCAAGATACATGAGCAATTGCTCATCACTGGACGTAGGGACGTTCTACCCGAAGCAGTCTACATCTCTGTGTCTTCTCGCACTACTATCCGAGCTCGACGAATGGTTACAAATTTACTCGTTGGTATTAGATCGAGCAATGCAAAGGTTCACTTGGGATATATAAATTTACCCGTTGGTTGAAGTACTACTATGGCCTTGTTTAGTTGCTCAAATTTTGCAAAATTTACTGTAGCATTTGTAAATCAAAGATTAGGAGGACTAAATATGATCTAAGTATAAAACTAATTACACGGGTGGACGGAAAATCGTGACATCTATCTAATAAGCCTAATTAACCCGCCATTAGAGACTGTTTACTGTAGCACAACATTTTCTAATCATGACCTAATTTGGCTCATTAGAAAGGTCTCACGATTTTACGGGGTTGTGGAATGGGTTTCATCATTAATTCGCATTTAATATTCTAAATTAGTGTTCCAACATATAATGTAGAACGCAAAATTATTTTGCGTTGTATCTAAACAAGGCCTATATGCTGTTCTTTGCTTGTCATTACTGCATGTACGAAAAGTTGAGTACTTAGTTAACATTTCTTTCAGACTAGGACAGTTTTAGCGTGCTAGCTTGGGGCCTGGCAAGCTACATAAATTTGTAACAACCATATAACACGAAACTTTGCCATGATATTATCTACATAGTTATGGAAGCTAGCTAGCTAGACAATCGCATCCATTGGCACAGTGCATTATTATGTTCATTATTACATCACTAAAAAAAATACTATATAGTTTTCATTACATCTCAACGCTTTGCTTGATCGTTCAACGAATAAAGAAAGTAGAAAGTACTGTAGTAGCTTAAGTAATGGCAATTGATTGAGGCGAACCTAATGGTAGTTATAGCACTCCTACACATCAAGAACGACATACGTACTCGCTCTGTCCCTGAAAAAATGAATTCCGAGAATCCGTGTCGGTCAAACTTTTTTAACTTTGACTAACTTTATAGAAAAGAGTAATAACATTTATGATATAAAATAGACATATTATGAAAATATATTCTATGATGTATCTAATAATATGAATTTGGTACCATCAATCTTGATAGTTTTTTCTAAAAAATTGGTCAAAGTTTAAAAAGTTTGACTTAAGACAACTCTAGAAATTGATTCTTTCAGGGACGGAGGGAGTACTCCGTAACAAAGTTGGTCAAAAAGTTGGTCAGAAGCCACTAGCTTCATGCATGCTTAATAAAGCTGTTATGAGGAACTAGCTCGATTGCATCTCGCATCGGAATCAGCACAACTCTACGCTTTTAATTTCAGTGCCTAAATAAATCATATAAAATTCTATTAACATGGAGTAGCTAAGTACGGAGTATACGTTTAAATTATTGTTTAGGTTCACGGACGGGGCAAAATAATTTCCCCTAATTAAGAACTATATGTTCCTCAAGAAACTATGTACTCGACCAACAAAGCTGACCCCGAGTGAATGTAAGCTGAATAAATACGTACTACTAACCAATCCAAGTGAACCGAGCCGAGAGTGATATTTTCTGTCGTCAACATGCGCAATTAGCCACCCAAGCCGAGTGAATTTTGTTATAATCTGAATGACTATATACATTCCAACAATTTTGTTAAATGATACTCTCTTCGTCGTCATTCCAAGAATAATCTTGGAGAGTCAAAGTATCTCAAGGTTGACCAAAAATATAGAGAGAAATATAAATATAACTAATAAAAAATTTAATGATACTTAGTTGATATCAATATCATAAATATTATTATCGATCTTATTGTAACTCTTTAAGGTTATTGGAATAACTTATAATTTAGGATAGAGGGAGTACGTACATGACAAAAATATAAAAAGTTATAAACAAATTATTTATTGTGGAGTCGGGAAGCAATGCCAGTTGACATCAGAGTTCAAGCCCAGACTACCTCAGGGCTCAGCACCGTTGCTACTTGTCCTCCCATGTGTGCTACCAGATCTCCTAAACAAATTATTTTTTAGAAACTTCAAAATAGCATGCCGGGGATTTAAATTATATTTCTGTACCTTATATTTTAGGTCTCGTGTGCATCCGCTCTTGCAAAATTCTGTAAGTGCAAATGTGCTCATATTTGTATTACAGGAAAAAAAGCATGTCCACCGTACTAGTGCGCATTTTGGTTGGGTAACAAAAATAGATGAAATCATATATGCATGCATGCACACTCATTTTCCCCAGCCGTATCATCATTTGCTCCTTTCTTTGGGCGCTAGCTTATAATCTGCCATGATCAAGCATGCACTAGAGAGGAGCTCACCAGTGTGCTGTGAGATGAAATAAACGCAGCAATTGTTGACCTAATAAAGGCTAAACGGCACATTCCTTGTTTATGGTCTTAAATTAGTTAAAAGCGAGCAAATCAAAGGCTTGGAACTCGGACCAGCCATGTGTCGACGCAAAGTTTGGCATGTCGTGCACTAAAGTGTCTCTCGATACTTGTTGTATCTTCGTCACTTTTTATTCCTTTATTATGTTTGACACTTGTACAGGCCAATCTCAACGGTGAGTTTCATTTTATTATTTTCAAGACTGTCATGTCATATGAAATAAAATAAAAAGACATTAAATTTCATGACTCATAGAGAGTTGGTGTTCGTGCCAAGAGAGTTTCATCTAGATGAAACTCATTTCTTCTCTCTCTTCTTAAATACAATGTCATGTCATCAAAAACGTCTATGTGACAATGCAAATGAAACTCAAATGAAACCTCCATTGAGATTGGACAATCTAAGTACAGTTTTAACAGGAAATTAATTGTAGTTTCTATCCCTATATATTAAGGGCACTCCCAATACATAAACTAATATAGTCGTTTCTATCTGCATTAATTATTTTACCAACTATATATGCAATTTGCTAATGTAACAAGAGACTTATTGACGAAAGAGAAGAAAAAAATATAGAAATCGTTTCTTATCAAGAAACCGAGTCTTCACGTGCTCCCAAGCGCAGCTTCGATCCTGTGCCGTAATCGCTGCAGATGTATGCCACCACTGGATCTCCGTGCAACACTTTCCTTCTATCCAGTACTCTACCATGACGAGTACCATACACTTGCCGGTTGTTGTGAGTATTCTTTTTTTCGTTCCGAGTTTTGGAGCCAGTGAAAGGATTAAATTAAAATAGGTGAGCAGCTTGTGCTTCAATTCCAAATCGTGCTCAAATTTGGTTACTTTGCACTACGGTGGGTGGTGGGTGGGGAGAGGAAGCAAGCGGGAGCAAAAGATCGAAGAGAGGAGGGGTGAATAATTACAAAGAATCTAGGATAGAAAATTTGCATTGTGAAAGGTAGTTTCTTGACACAATGTCCAAAGATATAGAAACTACTTCTAGTTTCTTGCATTGTGAGTGCCCTAAATATCTTCTTACGTAACCAAAATACTGACATGACAGTTTAATTAATGATGAAAGAGAGAAGAAATACAAGAAATCGTTTCTTCTCAAAGAAACGAAGTCTTCTCTTCAACCGATGCACCAAGAAACCACAGATTTCTCCGTTGGGAAGAAACCACTAGATTCATCTAGGTGGGGCCCACACTGTCACGGTCACGTGCGCCGGCCACGGTCGCACACTGCCGTGGGGCTCGCTAGCGCCACCGCACCGTAGCTCCGCTCGCGTGATGGCCCGCACGGCACTAAGAGACAGCAGCCGCTCTCACCCATGCCGCTGCGGGAGCTCGCACGCGTCGCCAAGGAGCTCGCCTGCACTAGGCCGCACCAACCCAATCTGCCACCAAGGAGCTCACCAGCGCCGAACCCTGCCCGCCCGCACTAGCTGGACGCTGCGAGCGCTCGTTCACCGCTGCTTTTGCCCGCGTCGACCGCCGCTGCATCTGCCTGCACTGGCTGCGTCGTACCTGCTCACCCGCACCGGCCTGTCCGGCTCGCCCACCGCCGCTAGCTAGGTCCACATGCGCCGGACCCACTATCCACACCGGCCGCGTCAGCCCCGGTCACTAGCACTGACCTGGCAGCCTCTGCGCTCGCCCACCGTCACTGCGTCTGGCTTGCGCAGGACCTGCCCGCTAGCAAGCGTTCTTCAAAGGACAAGATGAGAGGAGAGTATCAGAGGAAACGAATAGGGGAGAGAGAGAAAAATTTTCTATATTTATTATGCTAAGAAACCTACATTGTGTGAGGTAGTTTCTATACATGATTTTTTTGTTGACATGGTATTTTTGGACATCGTGTGTAGTTTTACTCATAGGGACTGCCCTAACTAACTGCAATATTATTATAT
Organism: Coix lacryma-jobi var. lacryma-jobi; assembly: GCA_009763385.1. Classification (NCBI taxonomy): domain Eukaryota; kingdom Viridiplantae; phylum Streptophyta; class Magnoliopsida; order Poales; family Poaceae; genus Coix; species Coix lacryma-jobi. The sequence continues at coordinate 149,093,420 of CM019827.1, read as the reverse complement.
TAATGATATACATGCATAAAGAAAATGAATATTAACCTAACATAAATAATCCAACAAAGATTTGGTTTTTGCATTGGTTAAACAGAACATGTCGACTGTTTGATGATTAACTCCTACTAACTAACTTATTTGCTTTTGGTTGAACATATCATGATTTGGTATGCACTACCAGAATCCTGAATTACTTTGACGGCCACAGATTTTCTTGAGTGCCAAAATGAAACCGCCAAGGAAAGTGTAGTTTCTTTGGCTGCATACATCAACCTCCAAGGAAATGGATATTCTTGAGTGCTAAACCAAACCGCCAAGGTAATTGCATGTTTCCTTGAGTGTTATTACAGACCGCCAAGATAATATTAATTTTCTTGGGTGCTATTTGAAACCGCCAAGGTAAATCTTATTTCCTTGAGTGCTATTCAAAACCGCCAAGGTAATTCCTATTTCCTTGAGTGTTATTCAAAATCGCCAAGGTAATTCTGAGAGATTTAAAATTTAATTTTTTTGAATTTTACAAATAACCTCGGATGGTGATTTGGCCTAAACCAAAGTTGTAGTATTCGACGAGATCTTAAAAGTTTTAGTTTAAACTTTTTACATTTGAAATCATTTAGGGTTTCAAATATCCACTACAAGATTCCATAAAGTGAATATAAAAGAGAAGAATAAGTTAGGTATTCACAAATAGCTCAATGGTGTAGTGGTTAGGACATTTCATTTTAAAGCTTCAAGTCAAAGTCATGAGTTCAATTCCTAGGAGCTGCATAAGGTGGATTCTTCTTGCTGATTTATGATTTTTGCTCATGTTTCCTTGGCGGTCGCTTGCCGTCAAGAAAAATAATTTCCTTGGCGGTTAGAAACATTTCCTTGGAGGTTAATGGCCCTCAAGGAAACTATTTTACTTAGCGGTTATAGTATTTTCTTGGCTCTCTGGCAAATTAAGTAAGGTCTCCATTTGCTTGACGGTTAGCCTTCAAGGAAATCATCCTTGACTGTCAAAACCGCCAAGAAAACTAGTTTCCCTTGCCTCCTATCCTTGAGTGAATTTGCTTGACGGTTTATGGTCAAGGACTATTACCTTGACGGTTTTTCCCCTTTCCTTGGCGGTTTTTGGCACTCAAGGCAATTCAGGATTCTGGTAGTGATGGTATGTTTTTGAAGTTAGGGCTTATTTGTTTTCAGCTTTTAAACCTACGAGCTTCTTTTTTCATCCTACATCTAAAACAAACACGGTGTGTGGATTTATGAAAGAAAACACCATTGGCCGGTGTGGTGGTCGAGTTGTGCATCTGGATTCAAAGCATATTATCCACTTATTTAGATATTTTTATTAAAGATGTTGATGCGCTCAAAGTTATAGGCCCTATTTGATGGAGAGCTCTGGCTAGCTCTATTCCAGCTCCTCCTTGATATATAATAATAATAAATCATTTTTATATGTCTCTCAAAAAGAATTAAGAGCCAATTAAAGTTATTATCTCTACTAACTTCGCTGGCTCGAGCTCTTTAATACAAGGGCCTCAGAGCCTCAGCAGTTCTAGATCTACGAAAAATAGCTTCAAATCCATTTTTCCAACCCAAACACTTTTAAATCCACCAGATTCACCATATAGAGCAAATTCACGAAATCTATGGACTGATCAGATCCAAAGATTTAGTAGAGCTGCTAAATGATAATAAATCTAGAAGAGTTTAGGCTGCAAAAGTCGATTTTATATCCACGTATTTCGTGGAGTACCTAAAGAGGTGCTACATCAAATTTGAGTTTGCAGAGTGAGGGAAAAAATTGTTTGTTCCAATTTTCTTCTCTTCTCCACACACGAACTCAGACCCAAGCTTGTCCGCTGTTCCCATGAGTCCACTTGATCTCCTTGGACCGCCACCACTCCTGGCACCGCCACCTGCCGTGAGCTTCGGCCATGTGTCTGGTCTCTCTCCGCGCGCACTACACCGCAACGCGGGAAGCTGTCCGACAGTTTTCCTAGCCCTGCATCGTGTGCCATAGGGAGCAGCCCTGACGTGCGCACACCGGTGCAGGAGCTGGCCCACCGCAAGGGAGCCACAATTGCCACCTGCGCGCAGCCCATGGTCATTCGGTCCTCCAAACTATAGCAGGGTGAAGAAAGAGCTGAGATGAAAACCGGCGCATTGAAAGTGGGTAGTGGAATATAGAGAAGCAAAATCAGAGTTGGAGCTATACACCAAACCTAGGTTGAAACCTAAATTTATAATGGAGCTGCTCCACGATAGGTGGATTTGAAGCTGATGAATCTCTTCCAAACAGGTAAATAGTAACGTCATTCTCAGTAACGTTTCATGAGAGGTTTCATGCATATTAAATAGGTTGTCACATCAGCTTTTTGCATGAAACTAGGAGGAGAGAGAAGGAAAACATTTCATCCCCACGAAACCTTTGAGCGTTGTTTTCAAAACAGTGAAATCTTGGTGAAACCCCCATTGAGAGCGCCATTGTGTTTTATCTCATACATCACGCGTGGCTTGAGAGAGAAAAATAAGAGAGAAAGAGTGATTATGGCACCATGAAGCATATGAAACTGTGCAATGAAACTGTACATTGATGGAGATATCTATTTCATCTATGATTTCATTTGTCTTGAAAACCGAGAGATAAAACTGTGCATTGAGACTGGCCTAAGAAGCCGAGCCAATTGAAGCCATATGCCAACAATACGCCGATATACTTCCTTGTCCTCAAACAACAATGAAGTTTTGTTATGATCTAGTGGAAGCACACAGAAAAAAAACTAATCATATAGGCCCTCTACCTAAAATGTCTATATCAATGTAGGACGACGGCCCCAAATGTTCTTGACGCTATAGGTAATGCGCCGATCCAGTATAGAAAATACTAATTAGTGGCGATTAGGCGCATGGTTAACGCAAACGCTTGTCGTTGGTGTGCAATGCATTGAGGATCAGATTCTAACGGTGTGCATGCAAGTGCGTGGGTCCTCCTTCAGTTCCGAGACCAAATTATATACTACATTATTACGACTATGATCTAGCTAGTGGCTACGTACCTAATAGCAGCTAGCTAGTTCCGATCCAAAGCAAGAAGCATCAACGTACAGATGAGAACAAGCTAGTTGAGCCTGCATGCATGGATGGATGGTACGGTGTCAGTCACAACAAATATCATCTAGACACTGACCTGAGTTGATTATGGGGTCTCACTCACAACATGCATGCATGGCGAACTCAAAGACAAGTCCATTACAGTCTGCATACAGTGTCTGTCACTTTCTTTAATTTCCAGCACAGAAGTCGTTCGACGAGGGCTTGTTTAGTTCCGAGAAATATTTAGAAACGCACTGTAGCACTTTCGTTGTTATTTGACAAACTTTGTCCAAACATGGACTAAACTCAAAAGATTCGTCTCGACATGTAGATACTAAAAGTACAATTAGTTATTTTTTACCTATATTTAATGTTCTATGCATGCAGCTAAAGATTAATGTGATAGAGAATTTAGAAATATTTGGAGAAGTTGAGAAAACTAAACATGTCCTAAGTAAAAAACAGTTGGGCTGGGAAAACTTCGCCACAGCACTGATGATATAAATAAACCAAAATATAAAATGATAGGTCGCGGATGATTCTGCCAGCAACTTAACTGGCTGGAAAAAGTGGAGCACATGGACGCACGCTCTTGGACTATCTGGTGTATGGTGCGTTCCACATACACTAATACTTCGATAGTGATATATAGTAAAGTACTCCCCCGTCTCTAAATTATTATCGTCGTTAATGTGTGTGCCATAAATTTAGCTCGATTTATAATTTATATCTCTAAATAAATTTGTTAAAAAACTAAATTCAAAGATCTTTTAAATATATATTAGATCCAAATATATATTTAATCAAAGTTCTTTCTCGGGAAGCGACAACGATAAATATTTAGAGACGAAAAGAGTAATATATAGCCATTTGTACTCCCCGTCTGTAAATAATTGTCGTCATTGGTGTGTGTGCGCCACAAATTTGACTCGATTTGTAATTTATATCTCCAAATAAATTTGTTAAAAAAAACTAAATTCAAAGATATTTTAAATATATATTAGATCTAAATATTTAATCAAAGTTATTTCTCAGGAAGTGAAAATAATAAATATTTACAGACAGAAAGAGTAATATATAGCCACTTGTAGACAATACAAGTGAGTCAGCGTCGGTGAGGACAGTTTCTAGCGGATCGTGTCCTCTCCGTAAATCACCATGACAAGGGGCAGGTGTGTCCATCTCCCGAGTCCGAAATAAAGATGGCAACGGAGAATTTTCGTCGCCTCGCGGAAAAAATTTTCTCCATCCCTGTTAAACCGTCGGGGCTTGAGTTTCTCACATCTCCATGCTCGAGCGGGGAATTGATCCCCGTGGGGATCCCCATCTCCGTTTCAATGACACAGCCAAGAAGATTATAGCCGGAAACATAATAAATTGAACACCACAAAATTCCAATAGCTTATCAGTCCCAAAAAAAAATTCCAAGCACCATTGGACAAGCACGTTGTACATACCAAGCAGTTCAACACGTCGTACATAGATCATGCACTCACAAATGGATCTAATAGCATACAGCAGATGGCAGGGGCAAGAGCAAGTCGAAGCACGCTGTACAAAACAACATTTCAAATTAGTCCGGAGCACCATCTAGTTTCCGAGTCCTTTCTTTCCGGGCCCATACGTAAGAAAGGACGTGTGAGTCATTTAGTCATCTGCGTGCAATGGGCCCATGCTAACGAGACGTAATGGGCCGATCGTTAAACAGAACAACTTTATCTGTGTCCAACGGCCCACCACTTAGCACCCTCACTGACATGAACGTTTAAACACTAGAACATGAAGTATTTTCATATTCAATTACTTTGCTCTTGCACGTACGTCCATTTTGCAAAAAAATAAGTTATACTCCATCCATCCTAAATTATAAGTTATTTTAATTTTTTAAATACGTTTGACTAAATTTATATAATAAAATAATAATAATATTTATGATACCAAATAAATATTATTATATTTTTTATCAATTACATTTTTATAGTATAGTTAACTCTTTATAATTTTCTCTATAATATTAATCAAATTTGAAATACTTTCACTCTTCAATAAGTTAGAACGACGGAAGTACTCAACAATTTGTACCTATATAATAGCCCGCACCCCGTGCCAATGTTTGCACCTATCTCAGCCAATAGAGAGAGCCCACATTAGTCCAAACAACTCCTATCTCAGCTAATAGGGAGAGTCCACATCAGCCCAAACAACTCCTCAACAACAACTATTCAAAAAAAAAAAAATCCTCTTCGATGATCCAGTCACTCATCGCCCAGCCGAATGCCCCGAACCCCGATGCATCATCTCCGCCTAGCTCTCGTGTGAGCCGGGCTAAGCCAACATTGACGAAAAACTCTTGTAATTTAGTAGTTCGCTCGACTCACTCGTTAGTTGTTTGGCTCGAGCTCGGCTTGTTTAAATATTTAATTAACAAGGCACTCGAAACTAGCTTCGTTAATTAACGAGCTAGCTCGAGCCAGCTCGCAAGCCGCTTGTGAGCTAAAATAAGCCAAAGTAATTCACATAATAACAACTGCAACCGGCGCATATATCTCTTCGTTCAACCCAATACAACTTTAAATAATCTATAAATCTCTTTGTCTATGGTTCAACATGATTAAACACTAAAAACCTACATCAATATACCCCACGGCCCCAACCGATCACCCCACTGACCTACACCATGACATCATGTTCACACCACACGAGTCCAAAATTCATATTTTTTTAATTCTATTTTAAATAAGCGTGTGATGTGTTTATTGCTAAATTGCGGTTATAATATATATATATATATATAGGGAAATTATTTTCTACTCCTAGGGAGTAGTTACTCTCATATTTATATCTCTAGATTTATGGTATATATAACCGAACGAAGTATATTTACATGAAGTATATGATCATACTAGACTATCTATGGAAGTATATACGTCAAGTATGCATGCATACATAGAGTATGCGGATATACTTATTTTATATACAACAGTGAGTGGCATTTTCGTAATATATTAAAAAGTATGGGTTCCTTTGAAATTTTTTAGTGTATTAAGACATGGAATATCTTAACATGAGTATATAAACATACTCAAAGTGATAAACAAGTATGAACACATACGCAACATGGTGTTTTGAAGATGGGAGTAACTACTCCCGGGAGTATAGAAAACTCACCCTATATATATATATATATATATATATATATATATATATATATAAAATGTTTTTGTACTTTGGCTCATGAACCAAACGAGCTAGCACGAACTCACTAACAAGTCGAGACGAGCTATTCTTCTGGCTCGTTGTATAACAAGTCATAACGAGCCGAGAGCCATAATGAGCTGAGCACTAACGAGCCAAGCCACTAAGGAGCTGAGCTGACTCGATATCCAGCCCTAGTTGTGTGCAGCACCATTTTATTTGGTTGACTATATACAAGTATATACTGGATGAATGCAGCTATTGTTTACTTACCTAATTTCTGGGTTGTAATTTAATCTTTTCTCTTAATGAGTCATAGCATGTGCGTGCTTGCGCCCACACGAGCCAGGCTCGAAGGAAACGAATATCCATTCTCATTTCCCCACGTCCAGGCTTGAGAGGGTTTGCTACGTGTCGTAGCCCAGGGCCTAGCATGTGTGCAGCGAACAAATCGTTACCGATCTACATCTCATGGCATGTGATGCTAGAAATGGCCAATGAATCATGCCCTAGTTGTCTCTGTTTGTGTAACACCTCTGGTGTTACTAATGTAATTAACCTGACATGTCATCATCTTAAGCATTAGTCATTTCTGTGATGCATCTGAATTGCTTAAATTGCTATGCTTTGATCCCTTTTCAAAACCCTATATGCCCAAATCCTACTATAAGGGAAAAATGGTAATTTCACCTCTGTGTCTAGTTCTTTGTATTCCTCTTTCAGTTTTGTGCTCTGATGTTTTGTTGTGTTGACCAAAGTTCAAAAATCAGAATCTGATTTCAAATCTCTTTGCAAAAACCCTGATTCCCAATTTGTAGTTTTACCCCTCTTTTATTAATTCAAAAACTATTCCAAATTTGGGGTTGGTTCAAAAAGTAAAGTTGTAGATCTGATCAAGGTAAACAACTTTGGTATTTACAAATTTTCAAGTTGCAGTATAAAATTTTGAGTTATTTCAAATTCATTCAAACTCCAACTTTTGTTCCCTTTTCTGTTTTCAAATATAGTTCAAAAACTATTTGGATTTTTGAAAATGTTCATATTGACAAAGTTGTAGATCTCTCTTTTCTGAACAACTTTGATGTTTTGAGTTTTTGTCGCACAGTTCAAATTTTGGAAGTAATTTGCAAAATACAGATACCAGCCAAAAAGTCAAACCCTAGGGCATAGCCCTGTTCATCTTCCTCGCGTAGGGGGAGGGCCCCGGTCGTGGCCGAGCCTCCGGCGCTGCGCGCGCCACGCGTTTGGCAGCCGCTCGTCTGTCCCCGACCAGCCGCCGTTGTCGCCACCATCATTTCGCACCCGCACGCGCACAGTTGACCCCGCTCCCGTCCCCTACCGAGCCCAGCGCGCCGCCGCCGCGTGGCCATTGCCGGCCAAGCTTGCGCACCGGCCCCGGCTGCACGCCATCACCTCCGCCTTAGCGCAATCGAGTGCGCACGCTCCCGCCGATCTTATCCACCCCACCCCGTGCTCTCTACCGGCCTCTGGCCGCGGCTATATAAGCCCGCCGGAGCCCCGAGCTCCTCACTCATCTCCGCCACCGTGGCCAGGCCAGTCCAGTGCCTCCGCCGCTCCACCACCTAGCTCAGAAGCTCCGCCTTGAGCTCGTGAAGCTTTCCCACCCTTCAATTTCATCTCTACCGCCCTCAATCGCCCGGCGTAAGCTCGCCGTTCCCATCTCCGGCAGAAACCCGGCGAGCTCGGGTTCGTGAAATTCGCCGTCTCCGGCCATGATCATCCCTCACCGACCCCCGTGTCGTGTTCCTTGGTTCCGTGCGACTCTGACTAGGCCCTTGCGGTCTCGTGTGTTGCGCAGGGTCGCCGGAGCGCCGCTCGCCGCTCGCCGCCGAAGGAGCTCCACCGAACCACCGCCCCTCGAGCACGTGTCGAGCCTCCTTCCTCGAGCCTCACCCTCGAGCACGTGCCGAGCCACACCCTCGAGCCCTGCCTCCGATCCGTGGTAAGCACCCGAGGCCTCCGGCCTCTGCTTCCACTCCGTCTCGCCCGAGCCCAAGCCTCGAGCACGCGTTTCCGTCTCGCCCGAGCCCGAGCCTCGGGCGGACAGACCCTCACCACTTCGCTCGAGCCAGGCCTCGAGCGAACTCGTGCGCCCTCCGCTTCGTCGAGCTAGGCCTCGGACGGACGCTTGCTTTTCCGACTCGCCCGAGCCTTCCATCTCGCCCGAGTCCGCTTCGCCCGAGCCTCCGGACCAGGCCTCGGACGGAGCACTCACTTTCCGACTCGCCCGAGCCCGTTTCGCCCGAGCCCTTCATAGAAGGAGCACAGTGCTCTTTTCTTTTTCTGAGAGTTGTGAATAGTGTTCTGTTTTCTTTTTTTTGTGTGAATTAATCTGTTGTTCCTTAAATGCTGAGAAAATTATGGTATGCTCCTTGCACTGTGTAGTATTTTATAAAAATATGAAACTTGACTTTTCTGCAAGAATTTGAAAATGTAAAAATTCCCCTTTTAATTGAAAAATGAAGGTTTTGGTATTTTTGGAGAGTGATCTATAACTCCAAAAATCTTGAGATAAATTTTTGGGACCTTGTTATAACATGCTGAACCTCTGGTAAAATTTTGAAGTCTTTTGGAGCAAGTTGATTTTTGAGCATTTATTTTAATTAAGGAATAGTGCCTTTTGTTAATTAAATGTTTAGATTTATTTGAGCATCTTAATGACCTCCAAAAATTATGAAATTTGTTTTGCCATCTGTTTATGCCTTAATGAACTTATGTGATTAATTTGGTAATTTTTGGAGCAACTTCATAAAATGACCTTTTAAATAAAATAAGGAAAATAGAAAAGATGGATTAGGGTTGGTAATAAGTGTTTAATGATGTGATCTTTGGATTGATTGATGTTCATAGACCCCTACCCTTTGGTCTATGATATTTGTGATGCTATGTTTGGATGATGCCTAGGATAATTATAATAAGGTCTAGTTTAATCAATGTCGCTTAAGGAAGAAATGGTTACCTTTTATGCTCAACCTAGATTTCGATTATGCCTTGCCTAAGAGTAATCTAGAATCAGTGGAATTGTCTTGCACCATAAGTCCATATCATCATTCTCATGAGCATTCATCATTGCATCCGTATAGTTGACGAAGAAGGTACCAGAGTCGAGGCCGCTGTTGACGAACCAACTCCCGAGGCGACCCCGAGCTCCAACACCTATACCTACCCCGAGTCTGCTCTTTTTGCCATCCAAGGCAAGCCCCGGTGCATTTAACCCTTTCCTTTAATTTATAAAATGATTTCCTTAAATGCTTTCGAGTTAAATTATTGCATTAGGTTTATAGGAGTTGTGTGCTATCCTAATTGATGCACTATCCACCTTGACCACTGATACACCTGATACCTGCTGTTCAAAAGTATTTGAAAAATGCTTAGCAATGCTTATTGAATTAGACTTTGCAATATAATGCCAATTTTAAAAGTGTGATCACTTAAGGAATGTTTATGGGAATTTGGTCTTACTCCCCGGTTGTTGGTTAGGTATATGATCCGTACCTAGTCAATAGCGAGGAGAGGTTGTCCGAGCGTACGGTGCCGTCATGTTGTAGTCCGGGACTCAACAGTTGACACCGACCGGGACAGGGTTGAAAAACTGACAGGACTATTACGCTTGGGTGAGATATGACCAAGGTATAGTTCTGGCTGGAAAATTAGGGACCATCCGTATGGGGGCCTGCTGGTCAAGACTTGTAACTATTCACATACTTCGGAAAGCTCTGGCTCCGAGAAATCCTTGATTGGGACCGACAACCGCGCACTGGGAGTGGAGAGATGGAGGAAGTAGCATGTACCCACGTGGTCGTCGTACCTGGAAAGGAGTGGTGTACTGTACTTCCGGGTGGCGTAGGACCGGGTCCAATCTTGGAGGAATCGTGGTAGACGAGTTGGCATATGCAAGCTTGGGTGCTACATATGCAGTGTGGATAGGGATCCTCAGCTGAGTATTATTTATCCGGATTAACGTTGCTCCTCGGTTATGGAGACTTGGTCACTGACTGTCAACGGAGAGTGGTTCTCAACTAGGAATGTTTTGAAATGTAAAATGAATCATGGATGATGAAGAATTGAGGAATACTGAATCTTTCCAAAATAAAATAAGGTTTACAAAAAAAATGCTTTTCTGCAAAATACTTGATCTTGCTTAAGCCTTACCTTGACTACCCTAAGCCTCTCATTCCTGAGTCTTCCCCTTTTTTTTAGTCGGGTAAGTCTTGTTGAGTACCCCAGTACTCAGGGTTTGTTACCCATGCTGCAGGTATGTCTGAGTCGCCGATGTGTCTCGCGCCCTGCTGCGTGACCATCGTCCAGGAAGAGGCCGATGAGGCCGAAGAGTAGATGTGCACCCTCGGGCTGGGTGTTTCAAGTATCTTTATGTTATTGTCTTCCGCTACGTTGTCTATTTTCAACTACTCGAACAATGGTCTGTAATAATTGCACTACTTATCTCATTTGAAACCTCGGTTTGTAAAACTATTGTTATTTAAGTCTTCCGCTGTTTATTTCGCTGTTATTTGTAAAAATGTCAAATGCTGTAACCGAAAGGTGAGTGATCCTGTGGACATCGGGCGCTAATGTAGCCCGGTGACGAACAGTCTTAATCGCGTGGAACATAAGTTCGGCTGTTAAAGGTTGACAGGGACCTGTGGGCCATGGGATTAGAACCGTTCCGTCACAGAATGGTATCAGAGCATCTCACTTTAATGTTGCAGTGTTTGTTTGCGAAAACTTCAAAAGATTTTTGAGTCCAAACAAATTAAACTTGACTATTTTGAGTCCAAACTGCTTTTCTCATCTTGTCTTCTCTTGGCAACACTAGTAGCAGGACAACGTGTTTTAAGCCCTATATATATGTTATGTAATGCATTACCTTGTTCCATAGGAACGATTCATGCATCATGACATTTTCACTTAAGCTAACTAGGTTCTTGGGGTAGTATGCCTTTACCTGTTCTTGCTAGCCTTTCTCATCCATCTTCTCTTATCCAGACATGGCTCGCATCAAGCTGACCGCCCGCAAGTCGACTGGACCAAACGGTGTGCCGCGTCACCAGCTGGCACCACGCGCTGGAGAAGAGACTGCCGAATCTTCCAATGGTCGTCGCTTTCCCCGCCGCACCCGTAAGAACCTGAAGGAGGAGATCAAGGATCTGAAGGCTGAGCTGAAAAACTTGGAGCATGACTTCTACCACTCACGCCTGGAGTTTTATGAGGCACGAGCTTCCTTGGAGCAGGCCAACCGGAACACGGTTCGCGCTATCGAGCAGCGCAATGATGCTTGGACCCGCGAGGACGTCACCAGAGCCGAGCTCCACGGACTGCAGCAGTACACAGCTCAGATTGAGCAGTATAATGATATGCTTCATGAGGAAGTGCATCAACTGCATGATCAACTCCACCCCTTGGTACCCCCGGTTATGGAAGACCCTGAAGATGGAGTCGTGGAGGAACCAGAAGTAGAACCAGAGCCAGGCGAGAACGAAGAAGACGAACCTGTCAAAGATGTCCACGACGAGGACGAGGACGAGGACGAGGAGGTAGAGCCTGAACTCATCATCGAGGAAGAAGACGACGATGAAGACATGATCATCATCGATGACGACTAGACTCGTTGTGTCTGTGCCATCTGCTCACCTAAAGCCTTAAGTCTAGGTTTGGGGCGTTAGTTGGTCTTCTATCTAGTCGAGTCTGTATCTTGTCCTGTACCTTTCCTTTGTCAGTCTGTGGTTATCTATCGAACCTCTGTATCAGTTATCTACCCTTGCATCAATGAATCTTATCAGTCAGTTTCGTTCAAAATCAATCTTTGGATGTTAAGTTCTTAAGTTCTTAACAGATGCCTGTGAACACCCGCACTGGAGCCGGAGGTTCCGGAGATGACCGCCTCCCAAACCCTCCGCCTGTACCAGCTACCCTAGCAGAGGCCATTGCAGCCTTGGCCGCCGCTGCCAACCTAATGGCTCAAAACCAAGGACAGCAGAACATTCACCGTGGTCGCCACAACATCAACCAAGAGACCACCTATGTGGATTTCACCGAAACTCGTCCACCGGTTTTCACCAGAGCCGATGAACCCCTTGAAGCTGATGATTGGCTCCGCACCATGGAGCAGAAGTTTAGTCTCATCCGTTGCACTGAAATCCAGAAGCCCCGGTTCGCTTCCCAGCAGCTTCGTGGTCCAGCAAGTGCTTGGTACGCCAATCTCCTGGCTGCCCAGCCTGAAGGTCACCAGTTGACCTGGGAAGAGTTCCGTACCGCTTTCCGTGCACATCACATCCCTTCCGGACTGATGAAGATGAAGCTTGATCAGTTTTTGGCTCTGCAGCAGAAGGACTCCACAGTGATGCAGTATGTGGGTCAGTTCAACCATCTGAGTCAGTATGCCGCAGAATATGTCAACACGGATGAGAAGAAGAGAGACTGTTTCCTTAGGGGACTGCACCCTAAAATCCGCAGAAGCATGTCCAACAACCTGACCGGTTCATATCATGAGGCTGTTGACCGGGCAGTTGCTTTTGAAGAGAGTAACCGTCAGTACCAAGAGGAGAAGAAGAAGAAGAAAGTAGGATCTAGCAGCCACTCTGGCAATCACAAGCGCCAGAGGGTCATATATCACCCTAGCCACCACCACAACCGTCCACCTTACCCTCACCAGCAAGTGGTTGTCCGCACCGCGGCTACCACCCACAACGCCAACCAACAGAGTGCCACTCAGCCGAATGCCCCAGGTGTTCGTGTTACCACCCCACAAACCGCCTACAACCATCCCTGCTACAACTGTGGTCAACTTGGTCACTGGTCTCGTGAGTGCCCAAAGCCCAAGAAGCCTGCTCAGAATGTTCAGAAGGGTCCTGGAGGACCACAGCAGCAGCAGCACCGTGTTCAGCAGCAGCATATGCAGAAGGGCAAGTTTGTCAAGAAGCACGGACAAGTCTACTACACCACTGTCAGCGACATTCCAGAAGGGGAGCCCGTCATGATCGGTAGGTTTCCCGTTGCCAATCACCCTGCAGTTGTGTTGTTTGATTCTGGTGCATCGCATTCCTTCATCAGTCGTACTTTCGTCTCTAAGCATGACATTTCAATCGGGGAATTGAAAGAAAGTTTCTATATATTATCGCCTGGAGGGCGTATAAACACCAAGGAAGTGGTTCGCAGCATACCAGTGATGCTGGGGAAACACGTATTTCCTACCACTATGATAGTGCTGAGAGATCAGGAGATAGATGTCATTCTAGGCATGAATTGGATGTGCCAGTATAAGGCCATGCTTGACATTCTAAATAGAGCTGTGAGAGTGGATATTCCTAACAGTACCTCAAAACTCATTCTCCAACTTCCCATGCCTTCAAAACCAGCTACCACACAGCTAAATGCCACCTATGATCAAGGGATCAGAGACATCCCTGTAGTCTGTGAGTTTCCTGAAGTCTTCCCCGAGGACTTACCTGGTCTACCTCCCGACCGCGATGTTGAGTTTGCCATAGAGCTTAAGCCCGGGACTGCTCCTATATCCCGCCGAGCTTATCGAATGCCTCCCAGAGAGTTGGCAGAGTTGAAAACTCAGTTACAAGATTTGTTGGACAAGGGTTTCATTCGCCCAAGCTCGTCTCCTTGGGGCTGTCCTGCAATCTTTGTAAAGAAGAAAGACAAAAGTCTCAGGTTATGCGTTGATTATCGCCCACTCAACGAGGTCACCATCAAAAACAAATATCCCTTGCCTCGCATTGATCTTCTTTTTGACCAGTTAGCTGGAGCCAAAGTATTCTCCAAGATTGACCTCAGATCTGGTTACCACCAAATAAAAATCCGTCCTGAAGATATTCCTAAAACAGCTTTCACCACCAGATACGGCCTATATGAGTACTTGGTCATGTCTTTCGGTTTGACCAATGCACCTGCCCACTTCATGTATCTCATGAACTCTGTTTTCATGCCAGAGCTTGATAAATTCGTGGTCGTGTTCATTGACGACATCCTTGTCTACTCGAAAACCCCTGATCAGCATGTCGAACATCTTCGTGTCGTTCTATCCCGTCTCAGAGACCATCAGCTTTATGCCAAGTTCAGCAAATGTGAATTCTGGTTGGATCGGATACAGTTTCTTGGTCATGTCCTATCCGCTGAAGGTGTGTCAGTCGATCCCGGAAAGGTGTCTGATATTCTGGATTGGAAGCCACCTACCTCTGTTCACAAGGTCCGCAGTTTCATGGGAATGGCTGGATACTATCGTCGTTTCATCCCAGATTTCTCCAGAATCGCCAAGCCTATCACCGAGTTATTGAAGACTTCTGTGAAGTTTGTCTGGTCACCAGCTTGTGAACAAGCCTTTCAAACCTTGAAGAAATTGTTAACCACGTCACCAGTGCTAGCTCAGCCGAACGTCGAGAAGCCCTTTGATGTCTACTGTGATGCATCTGGTACTGGTTTGGGTTGCGTGTTGATGCAAGAAGGAAGAGTGATCGCTTATGCCTCGCGGCAGCTTAAGCGACATGAGGAAAATTATCCAACTCATGATCTTGAGTTAGCAGCAGTGGTTCATGCCTTGAAGATATGGCGTCATTATCTGTTGGGCAGTACCTGCAATGTGTACACAGATCACAAGAGCCTGAAGTATATCTTCACCCAAGAAGAGCTGAACATGAGGCAGCGAAGATGGCTTGAGTTAATCAAGGACTATGATATCGAAGTGCATTACCATCCGGGTAAGGCGAATGTGGTCGCCGATGCACTCAGTCGCAAGTCATACTGTAACTGCCTGGTTATGAAATCCTATGAATCTTCCCTATGCTATGAACTAGAGAAGCTGGGTATTGAAATGGTTCCACAAGGAAGTCTAGGCAATGTCAGAGTAGAAACCTCTATCAGAGAACAGATCATAGCTGCACAGAAAGATAACCCCGGAATCAAGCACATCAGCGAAAAGGTTCGAGCTGGAAAAGCCGACTGTTTCAGGATTGATGATGAAGGAGTGGTTTGGTTCAAGAACCGTCTGGTTGTTCCAAAGGTACCTGAGTTGAGACAGGTAATCCTTGATGAAGCACACTCAACTAGGTGTTCCATCCACCCCGGCAGCCGCAAGATGTACCAAGATTTGAAGCAGAGATTTTGGTGGACGAAGATGAAGATCGAGATCGCTCGATATGTCGCTCGCTGTGATACTTGTCAGAGAGTCAAAGCTGTGCACATGAAGCCCGGAGGAGAATTGCAACCTCTATCTATACCTGGCTGGAAATGGGAAGATATCAGTATGGATTTTATCAATGGATTACCCAAGACACAAAAAGGTTTTGATTCCATTTGGGTGATAGTAGATCGTCTCACTAAGCAAGCTCATTTCTTACCAGTCAAAACAAGTTATACCGCCCCAACTTATGCCACCTTGTACAAGAACAACATAGTGAAGCTCCATGGCATACCCAAGACCATCATCTCAGATCGTGGTACTCAGTTTGTCGCTAAGTTCTGGAAAGCGTTCCATGCCTCACTTGGAACCAAGCTATTGTATAGCACGGCTTATCATCCGCAGACTGATGGACAGACTGAGAGAGTCAACCAAGTGTTAGAAGATATGTTGAGAGCCTGTGTGCTTACCTTCGCAGATACTTGGGATCAGTGTTTGCCCTTGGCAGAATTCTCTTATAATAACAGTTACCAAGAGAGCATCAAAATGGCACCCTTTGAAGCACTGTACGGTCGTCGTTGTCGTACACCTCTCAATTGGTCTGAGCCCGGAGAAAGAGAATTCTTTGGAGTTGACCTAGTAAAGGACATGGAAGAAAAAGTCAAACAGATCCAAGAGAATATGAAGATTGCGCAGTCTCGACAGAAGAGTTATGCCGATAAGAGACGCCGACCTCTGAAGTTCCAGATTGGAGATTATGTGTACCTGAAGGTCTCACCCACTAAAGGAGTTACTCGTTTCGGAGTAAAAGGAAAGTTAGCACCCCGCTATATTGGTCCGTTTGAGATTCTGGAACGCTGTGGCAAGGTAGCTTACAAGTTAAAGTTGCCCGATCACCTCTCCGCGGTCCATAATGTGTTTCATGTCTCCCAACTCAAGAAGTGTCTCCGAGTGCCTGAACAAGTGGTGGAAGTTGAAGGTGTTGAGCTAGAACCCGATCTATCATATTCAGAGTATCCTGTTCGTGTGTTGGATCACAAAGATCGTGTTACCCGGAGAACCACCACAAGATGGTACAAGATCCAGTGGAACCAGCACTCTGAAGAAGAAGCCACCTGGGAATCTGAAGACTTCTTGGCAAAGCACTATCCTGATTTTCTCGAATCTCTTTAGGTGTGAAGTTTCCTTCTTTGTTCTTTGTAAGACGCAGAATCTCGGGGCGAGATTTCTTTTAGGAGGGAGGGTTGTAACACCTCTGGTGTTACTAATGTAATTAACCTGACATGTCATCATCTTAAGCATTAGTCATTTCTGTGATGCATCTGAATTGCTTAAATTGCTATGCTTTGATCCCTTTTCAAAACCCTATATGCCCAAATCCTACTATAAGGGAAAAATGGTAATTTCACCTCTGTGTCTAGTTCTTTGTATTCCTCTTTCAGTTTTGTGCTCTGATGTTTTGTTGTGTTGACCAAAGTTCAAAAATCAGAATCTGATTTCAAATCTCTTTGCAAAAACCCTGATTCCCAATTTGTAGTTTTACCCCTCTTTTATTAATTCAAAAACTATTCCAAATTTGGGGTTGGTTCAAAAAGTAAAGTTGTAGATCTGATCAAGGTAAACAACTTTGGTATTTACAAATTTTCAAGTTGCAGTATAAAATTTTGAGTTATTTCAAATTCATTCAAACTCCAACTTTTGTTCCCTTTTCTGTTTTCAAATATAGTTCAAAAACTATTTGGATTTTTGAAAATGTTCATATTGACAAAGTTGTAGATCTCTCTTTTCTGAACAACTTTGATGTTTTGAGTTTTTGTCGCACAGTTCAAATTTTGGAAGTAATTTGCAAAATACAGATACCAGCCAAAAAGTCAAACCCTAGGGCATAGCCCTGTTCATCTTCCTCGCGTAGGGGGAGGGCCCCGGTCGTGGCCGAGCCTCCGGCGCTGCGCGCGCCACGCGTTTGGCAGCCGCTCGTCTGTCCCCGACCAGCCGCCGTTGTCGCCACCATCATTTCGCACCCGCACGCGCACAGTTGACCCCGCTCCCGTCCCCTACCGAGCCCAGCGCGCCGCCGCCGCGTGGCCATTGCCGGCCAAGCTTGCGCACCGGCCCCGGCTGCACGCCATCACCTCCGCCTTAGCGCAATCGAGTGCGCACGCTCCCGCCGATCTTATCCACCCCACCCCGTGCTCTCTACCGGCCTCTGGCCGCGGCTATATAAGCCCGCCGGAGCCCCGAGCTCCTCACTCATCTCCGCCACCGTGGCCAGGCCAGTCCAGTGCCTCCGCCGCTCCACCACCTAGCTCAGAAGCTCCGCCTTGAGCTCGTGAAGCTTTCCCACCCTTCAATTTCATCTCTACCGCCCTCAATCGCCCGGCGTAAGCTCGCCGTTCCCATCTCCGGCAGAAACCCGGCGAGCTCGGGTTCGTGAAATTCGCCGTCTCCGGCCATGATCATCCCTCACCGACCCCCGTGTCGTGTTCCTTGGTTCCGTGCGACTCTGACTAGGCCCTTGCGGTCTCGTGTGTTGCGCAGGGTCGCCGGAGCGCCGCTCGCCGCTCGCCGCCGAAGGAGCTCCACCGAACCACCGCCCCTCGAGCACGTGTCGAGCCTCCTTCCTCGAGCCTCACCCTCGAGCACGTGCCGAGCCACACCCTCGAGCCCTGCCTCCGATCCGTGGTAAGCACCCGAGGCCTCCGGCCTCTGCTTCCACTCCGTCTCGCCCGAGCCCAAGCCTCGAGCACGCGTTTCCGTCTCGCCCGAGCCCGAGCCTCGGGCGGACAGACCCTCACCACTTCGCTCGAGCCAGGCCTCGAGCGAACTCGTGCGCCCTCCGCTTCGTCGAGCTAGGCCTCGGACGGACGCTTGCTTTTCCGACTCGCCCGAGCCTTCCATCTCGCCCGAGTCCGCTTCGCCCGAGCCTCCGGACCAGGCCTCGGACGGAGCACTCACTTTCCGACTCGCCCGAGCCCGTTTCGCCCGAGCCCTTCATAGAAGGAGCACAGTGCTCTTTTCTTTTTCTGAGAGTTGTGAATAGTGTTCTGTTTTCTTTTTTTTGTGTGAATTAATCTGTTGTTCCTTAAATGCTGAGAAAATTATGGTATGCTCCTTGCACTGTGTAGTATTTTATAAAAATATGAAACTTGACTTTTCTGCAAGAATTTGAAAATGTAAAAATTCCCCTTTTAATTGAAAAATGAAGGTTTTGGTATTTTTGGAGAGTGATCTATAACTCCAAAAATCTTGAGATAAATTTTTGGGACCTTGTTATAACATGCTGAACCTCTGGTAAAATTTTGAAGTCTTTTGGAGCAAGTTGATTTTTGAGCATTTATTTTAATTAAGGAATAGTG
This sequence comes from Coix lacryma-jobi var. lacryma-jobi, assembly GCA_009763385.1. NCBI lineage: Eukaryota > Viridiplantae > Streptophyta > Magnoliopsida > Poales > Poaceae > Coix > Coix lacryma-jobi. Next base: position 149,074,652 of record CM019827.1, on the reverse strand, counting down.
CCTTTTGTTAATTAAATGTTTAGATTTATTTGAGCATCTTAATGACCTCCAAAAATTATGAAATTTGTTTTGCCATCTGTTTATGCCTTAATGAACTTATGTGATTAATTTGGTAATTTTTGGAGCAACTTCATAAAATGACCTTTTAAATAAAATAAGGAAAATAGAAAAGATGGATTAGGGTTGGTAATAAGTGTTTAATGATGTGATCTTTGGATTGATTGATGTTCATAGACCCCTACCCTTTGGTCTATGATATTTGTGATGCTATGTTTGGATGATGCCTAGGATAATTATAATAAGGTCTAGTTTAATCAATGTCGCTTAAGGAAGAAATGGTTACCTTTTATGCTCAACCTAGATTTCGATTATGCCTTGCCTAAGAGTAATCTAGAATCAGTGGAATTGTCTTGCACCATAAGTCCATATCATCATTCTCATGAGCATTCATCATTGCATCCGTATAGTTGACGAAGAAGGTACCAGAGTCGAGGCCGCTGTTGACGAACCAACTCCCGAGGCGACCCCGAGCTCCAACACCTATACCTACCCCGAGTCTGCTCTTTTTGCCATCCAAGGCAAGCCCCGGTGCATTTAACCCTTTCCTTTAATTTATAAAATGATTTCCTTAAATGCTTTCGAGTTAAATTATTGCATTAGGTTTATAGGAGTTGTGTGCTATCCTAATTGATGCACTATCCACCTTGACCACTGATACACCTGATACCTGCTGTTCAAAAGTATTTGAAAAATGCTTAGCAATGCTTATTGAATTAGACTTTGCAATATAATGCCAATTTTAAAAGTGTGATCACTTAAGGAATGTTTATGGGAATTTGGTCTTACTCCCCGGTTGTTGGTTAGGTATATGATCCGTACCTAGTCAATAGCGAGGAGAGGTTGTCCGAGCGTACGGTGCCGTCATGTTGTAGTCCGGGACTCAACAGTTGACACCGACCGGGACAGGGTTGAAAAACTGACAGGACTATTACGCTTGGGTGAGATATGACCAAGGTATAGTTCTGGCTGGAAAATTAGGGACCATCCGTATGGGGGCCTGCTGGTCAAGACTTGTAACTATTCACATACTTCGGAAAGCTCTGGCTCCGAGAAATCCTTGATTGGGACCGACAACCGCGCACTGGGAGTGGAGAGATGGAGGAAGTAGCATGTACCCACGTGGTCGTCGTACCTGGAAAGGAGTGGTGTACTGTACTTCCGGGTGGCGTAGGACCGGGTCCAATCTTGGAGGAATCGTGGTAGACGAGTTGGCATATGCAAGCTTGTGTGCTACATATGCAGTGTGGATAGGGATCCTCAGCTGAGTATTATTTATCCGGATTAACGTTGCTCCTCGGTTATGGAGACTTGGTCACTGACTGTCAACGGAGAGTGGTTCTCAACTAGGAATGTTTTGAAATGTAAAATGAATCATGGATGATGAAGAATTGAGGAATACTGAATCTTTCCAAAATAAAATAAGGTTTACAAAAAAAATGCTTTTCTGCAAAATACTTGATCTTGCTTAAGCCTTACCTTGACTACCCTAAGCCTCTCATTCCTGAGTCTTCCCCTTTTTTTAGTCGGGTAAGTCTTGTTGAGTACCCCAGTACTCAGGGTTTGTTACCCATGCTGCAGGTATGTCTGAGTCGCCGATGTGTCTCGCGCCCTGCTGCGTGACCATCGTCCAGGAAGAGGCCGATGAGGCCGAAGAGTAGATGTGCACCCTCGGGCTGGGTGTTTCAAGTATCTTTATGTTATTGTCTTCCGCTACGTTGTCTATTTTCAACTACTCGAACAATGGTCTGTAATAATTGCACTACTTATCTCATTTGAAACCTCGGTTTGTAAAACTATTGTTATTTAAGTCTTCCGCTGTTTATTTCGCTGTTATTTGTAAAAATGTCAAATGCTGTAACCGAAAGGTGAGTGATCCTGTGGACATCGGGCGCTAATGTAGCCCGGTGACGAACAGTCTTAATCGCGTGGAACATAAGTTCGGCTGTTAAAGGTTGACAGGGACCTGTGGGCCATGGGATTAGAACCGTTCCGTCACAGAATGGTATCAGAGCATCTCACTTTAATGTTGCAGTGTTTGTTTGCGAAAACTTCAAAAGATTTTTGAGTCCAAACAAATTAAACTTGACTATTTTGAGTCCAAACTGCTTTTCTCATCTTGTCTTCTCTTGGCAACACTAGTAGCAGGACAACGTGTTTTAAGCCCTATATATATGTTATGTAATGCATTACCTTGTTCCATAGGAACGATTCATGCATCATGACATTTTCACTTAAGCTAACTAGGTTCTTGGGGTAGTATGCCTTTACCTGTTCTTGCTAGCCTTTCTCATCCATCTTCTCTTATCCAGACATGGCTCGCATCAAGCTGACCGCCCGCAAGTCGACTGGACCAAACGGTGTGCCGCGTCACCAGCTGGCACCACGCGCTGGAGAAGAGACTGCCGAATCTTCCAATGGTCGTCGCTTTCCCCGCCGCACCCGTAAGAACCTGAAGGAGGAGATCAAGGATCTGAAGGCTGAGCTGAAAAACTTGGAGCATGACTTCTACCACTCACGCCTGGAGTTTTATGAGGCACGAGCTTCCTTGGAGCAGGCCAACCGGAACACGGTTCGCGCTATCGAGCAGCGCAATGATGCTTGGACCCGCGAGGACGTCACCAGAGCCGAGCTCCACGGACTGCAGCAGTACACAGCTCAGATTGAGCAGTATAATGATATGCTTCATGAGGAAGTGCATCAACTGCATGATCAACTCCACCCCTTGGTACCCCCGGTTATGGAAGACCCTGAAGATGGAGTCGTGGAGGAACCAGAAGTAGAACCAGAGCCAGGCGAGAACGAAGAAGACGAACCTGTCAAAGATGTCCACGACGAGGACGAGGACGAGGACGAGGAGGTAGAGCCTGAACTCATCATCGAGGAAGAAGACGACGATGAAGACATGATCATCATCGATGACGACTAGACTCGTTGTGTCTGTGCCATCTGCTCACCTAAAGCCTTAAGTCTAGGTTTGGGGCGTTAGTTGGTCTTCTATCTAGTCGAGTCTGTATCTTGTCCTGTACCTTTCCTTTGTCAGTCTGTGGTTATCTATCGAACCTCTGTATCAGTTATCTACCCTTGCATCAATGAATCTTATCAGTCAGTTTCGTTCAAAATCAATCTTTGGATGTTAAGTTCTTAAGTTCTTAACAGATGCCTGTGAACACCCGCACTGGAGCCGGAGGTTCCGGAGATGACCGCCTCCCAAACCCTCCGCCTGTACCAGCTACCCTAGCAGAGGCCATTGCAGCCTTGGCCGCCGCTGCCAACCTAATGGCTCAAAACCAAGGACAGCAGAACATTCACCGTGGTCGCCACAACATCAACCAAGAGACCACCTATGTGGATTTCACCGAAACTCGTCCACCGGTTTTCACCAGAGCCGATGAACCCCTTGAAGCTGATGATTGGCTCCGCACCATGGAGCAGAAGTTTAGTCTCATCCGTTGCACTGAAATCCAGAAGCCCCGGTTCGCTTCCCAGCAGCTTCGTGGTCCAGCAAGTGCTTGGTACGCCAATCTCCTGGCTGCCCAGCCTGAAGGTCACCAGTTGACCTGGGAAGAGTTCCGTACCGCTTTCCGTGCACATCACATCCCTTCCGGACTGATGAAGATGAAGCTTGATCAGTTTTTGGCTCTGCAGCAGAAGGACTCCACAGTGATCCAGGAAGAGGCCGATGAGGCCGAAGAGTAGATGTGCACCCTCGGGCTGGGTGTTTCAAGTATCTTTATGTTATTGTCTTCCGCTACGTTGTCTATTTTCAACTACTCGAACAATGGTCTGTAATAATTGCACTACTTATCTCATTTGAAACCTCGGTTTGTAAAACTATTGTTATTTAAGTCTTCCGCTGTTTATTCCGCTGTTATTTGTAAAAATGTCAAATGCTGTAACCGAAAGGTGAGTGATCCTGTGGACATCGGGCGCTAATGTAGCCCGGTGACGAACAGTCTTAATCGCGTGGAACATAAGTTCGGCTGTCAAAGGTTGACAGGGACCTGTGGGCCATGGGATTAGAACCGTTCCGTCACAGTTTGTGCCACTGCCAGCCAGGCAACCAGCACTTTCTTGCTGAAGCTCTAGGTGCTGAGTGTCTGTAGTCCATCCACCCTTTTGGTTATCATTGATCACAATTCACTAGGCAGCATAGATTGTAGTCCACCCACATTGCTGCTAATTTTGTTTTATTTGTTGTTTGTCTAGATTCTATGGATTAGGTTCTTTGTGTTTTTCCCCTTTGACATCTCACATTTGTGAAAGCAACTAAATTCAAATATTCTTCTGTGTGCTAGGAAAATATGGAAAGGTTTTGCAAAAGAAAAGCAGTAGTGTAAAGAATTCATGTTGTCCAAATGACCAAATATGAACTAGGCTTATGGAAGTAAATTGATGCTTACCATGCTAATCAAAAGAGAAGGGGTGAGAAGGGAATGTCAACCTTGCACATGCAATTTTCCCTGTACATAGATTGGGGAAAAAGAAAGTCTATGAAGGTTTCATCCACAATGATGGTTCGATGATTTTGGAAGTTGGCTTGAATAGAGTCCAAAAATATGTTTCGATGACTTTGGAAGTTGGCTTAAATATAATGAGTCCAAAGAGAGAGCATATTGTTTCTATTATTCCTTGTTCACATAAAAGAAGGATGCATAATATAATGTGTTTGTTGTTGAGGGTTGGAATGGTTATCATAGGAAAAGGCAGCTCAAGTTGCATGATAGTGATGTTGCTAATCACCTACATTGCAATGAAGAAGTGTCATGATCTTTTATAGAGAAATCAACACATATATGTTGTTATACATAAGAAAAGTGAAGCGTCTAGGAGGGCTTATTATCCTTGACCAAATGTATTGGTACTACTAGGCTACTATTCAAGAAAGGCTTGTCTTTTGTGGCCATGATGAGTCAAAGGAGTCATTGAACAAAAGAAATTTCTTTGAAGTTTATAATTTCTTAGCATATAGCATATTCTAAAATCCAAGGAAGGCAGATATTAATTGTATAGTGGCTCATGAATCTAGACATATATTATGTAGTATTTTTGCAAATGAAATTCTACATTTTGTTCTATGTAATGAGTCAAAAGATAGTTCTTTTGTAGCAAAGAACGTATGGAGGTATGTTCACAAATGTAGAATTTATGAAAGAGATGTTGGTACAAGCCGGCTTTAATCCATACAAATCAGCGTGAAACATTATTTTTCTCTCACAACAAATCAGTTGTTTCAGCTTATGAGTCGTCTTATAAGTCATGTCAAACAAAGCCTTCGCAAATTTTACATTTGGCGGCATTGTGCATGAGGTTAAAATAATATAATGTGAGGTTAAAACACGTTATAGTGATGGCGCTAGTAATATGTAAGGTGAATTCAATGGGATGCATCATTGATTATAATAGAAAGTAGTTCATTGTTTTGCTTACCTACTTCAGTTAGTTACTGTGGTTATTGTGTGAAAGCATAAGGGTATTAGTAATTTCTTAACCATGATTTACAGTTTATTAAATGTAGTCGATGGATCAACCAAAAGAAAGTACATAATTAGGAATATCAATCATGAACAAGTGACAAAAGCCTCAGGTTTGGGCAACTTCAATCTGGGAGAGGGCTAAATCAAGAGTAATGTCTTCAAAGACTTCTAAATTATAACATCTATCTCCCTTTCTCGAAGGTCAATGGAATTTTTAACATTTGAATAGGTAGTGACAGTAGTCTTGGAGAGCACTGCCCTTGTATAGTTTTGCTAGAATATGTGCTCCAACACAATGCTTTGTACTGACTTAAATCTCTCTATCCATTTTTATTGTGCTTGAAATATTTTGATAAAAAGGTCTGTATCATTCCTAAGAAAATTTAAATACACGAAAAAAAAGCATTAAGGCTTCATCATCCAGATTTAACACACATAATAACACAATTCTGGTGGAAAGAAACGAGAAGAGAACAACTAGTCTAAATTCCATTGATTCAAGCAAGCAAAGCTGCAATTACATGGTACACAGCGCGGGTGACGAGCTGCTAATTTCTGCTCATCACCACAGCCAGCCATTGATTGATTTGCAGGCTAATAACTAATTAAGCGTCGCTGCAAAGCATACGCCTGCTGAACGTAAAAAGCGCCCCGCCGAGTCCCCCATCTTCGGCGGCTGGCGATGGCGACGACGCACATGCCTTAATTGCTAGTCGCAACAACGTTTAGTCACAAAAGTTCCTAACCACCGCAGCAAAGCCTTGAGGAGACCTTGCCGCTCTCGAGCGAGCTGCTTCAAAACAGAGCCCCTCCTCCGTCCTCCGGCGATGCAGACACATACACACACACACGATGGTCATCGTGACCGGGGCTCAGCACAGACGGCCGGCCGGCCGGCCGGCCGGCGGTCAGCTCATCTGCTGACCGGCCGGTTAGAACTGTCTGCCGCTGTAGGTCTGGCCGTAGCTCCAGCCAACTGGTGCGACGTCGGACGTGACGCTGCGGCCATCGCTGGCGGTGACCAGGAACGACAGTGGCTCTTTGTCGAGCAGGGCGCCGGTCTGCCAGTTGGCGCCCCAGTTGTGGCTCATGGTCTGCCAGCCCGACCGTGAGCTCTTCACCGAGACCGCCGTCAAGTCGCCGGCGCCGCCCACGTTCGTGATGAGCACCAGGACGAAGTAGGAGTGGCCGTTGATGGTGTACCGGATGCCACCCTGCTTGGCGCACGCCACCCTGCATGCACAGCATCGGCATCGTCAGGCGCGTGTGATCAAACTCAAACGCACGACGTACGGACGGGCCGCCAACTTTGGGACGTACTTACCTCCTGTATTGGACAGGCACGACGCCGGCACCGGCGCGGGCGATCAGGGTGAAGACCGGCTCGGCGAGGTCGAAGTGCGGTTGCGGCGGGTTGCACCATCCGCCATTGTTGTTGGGGAGCGCGTAGTTGGGCGGGCAGAAGTTGGTGGCCGTCACAATGGCAGAACCAGACAGGCAGCTGCCACTGCCGGTGCACCGGATCTCAAAGCACGCGCCGCAGCTCTGCCCGTTGTTGAACAGCGCGGTGCTCAGCGCCGCCGTGTTCTTCCCGTACCCTGCACTGTACAAGTTGCCATACCCACACGCTCCACCTGTATCGTATATGTCAGACACAAAGATCACCATGCAGCCAATAGCTATCGAGCGATCGATCGCGATCGAAACCTCCAACTGTGTGCTCAATGTATAGATAGATAGATGCTCACCCATAGTGCCAGAGGCGTCACCGCCGCCGTAGAACGTGGCACGGCCGCCGTTCCAGGAGTCGGCTCTGGTGAGCTCCAGCACCGCCGCGACGGCTAGAACCAGCAAGCCCAAGGACCCCATGTATAGTATATATATCCTTCTAAAAAAAGCATAAAAAAGAGTGGTTAGTAGAGGAAACAAACTAAGATAGCTAGATCTAGCTAGGAATTTGCAGTCACGTACTTGCAGCTCTAGATCGATGAGCACCACTAGCTAGGCTTGCTGTTGCTAGTTCTTCTTCAGCTTGCTGCGGTTGTTTGACTGCACAGGATGGTAGGAGAAAGATGGGGGTGGACATATATAGGCGCTCACTGCGTGTGATGCGAAGTCGTCTGAAGGCAAGCGCCACGTGTATGAAGGAATCTCTTTTTTTTTTCCCTTATTATGGACATACATATATAGACCAGTGGGAAGGCCCACTTGTCATTGCTATCACCGAACATATGTACAAAAGATTCGGCTGTTTTCGCCGCGGGAGATAGCTGGGATCAGAGTTAACTGGTAACATGGGCAAATTGCCCAGTTGGGGCCTGGGGGCACCTGTAGTCCTGTACTGCATCCCTAACAAACTGTGAGTAGTAGACCTTGACTTCACATCTACCAAGAAGAGGAGATCAGATGGTTAATGTGCAATCAGACTGAACCTAACAATATTAGGAAAAAAAGTCCATTTACTTTGGCCATATGGGTGCAAATTCCAAGTTCGCTTTGACTTTGAACTCGCTTGGATTTGAAGCCAGTGTTTCATGTGGTAATTTTGATTGTTACGAGGCCATTAGCCATTTTATTATTAGACAATAATATGTCGGCTGCCGTTAAGAACAGCATGTCTGCAAGGTAAACAGCTAGTAACAGATTCACATTAAACGGTGGAAACATGGATGAGAAGCCTATTGCTTATATTTTGCAATTGTCCTATTGGGCTACACATGATACTTAGAGTTTAAGGATCTATAAAATATGCACAGCCTGATCTAAAGAGAAGAAAAATAGACATAACGAAGATGGAAAATTAAAACAGAGCTATTAGTTGGAGTACTAGCTAGTTACGCTAAAAGGATAAAGCAAACACTCCTCGATTAAATATGTGAGCTAAGAAAAGTGAGTCATTTAATCCACATGAAGCAACATGGTATTTTTCTCACCTATTTGATTCAATATCCTGATACCCCACAGAAAAAATGGAGTAGCTTCTTGCAGTGAACTGGTGATAGCATAGCAGTTGTTGGAAGTAAGGAGCCTACACAACTCAACCCCCTTTTTCCTGTGTAATAATGTGTTCCTTTGATAATAATTTGTCCCCTATCCCCAAAAGGGCAAAAACATATTAAACAAACAAAAGTACTCTTCTACATAAAAACAATAACCAAAACGTACACGAAACCCACAGGGGGAGCTTGGTATTCTAGGGGTGCCAAATCAGTGTTCAAGATTCAATAAGGCACTTGTTTAGTGGTTCCAAAAAGAACCCTTGTTTAGCAATACTGCACGGCCTGCGAGATGCGGATCAGATGCCCTGGCACATGGCTATGGGTTCCTTCTGATTTGACTCTAGACTAAATTAAAGGCCTCATTTTGGAAATTTTAATTTGTCTGGTGAATTCTCATTAAACCAATAAGGCGAACACATGGGAACTGTCGTCTAAACTTGTAGAATAAAACTGGGATCATGTACTCTGAAAATGTTTTCCTAATTAGTCATTATGTATAATTCAAACATGGATTTTTCATGACTGCATTCCAATAAAGGTTTGCACTAGATATTCACCATTACATAGTAGTACAGTACCCTTGCTATTAACAGCTAAAATTCACCTACTGGTAAAATTAGCACTGGTGGATTTCGACAATTGAAGCTGATGCTACAAGTAGCATGACTATTGAACTCTTTCAGATCTTACTCTTCTAATGCTAAAGAAATCACTATGATCAGATCATAAGATCAGCAAGATCAGGTTTGATACAAGACTACATGTGCCACACCCGCAAATACAGATGAAAGCTAGTGATTACTAATGATTTGTTTAGCTGCTTATGAATGCAGAATATCTTATCTGTCAAAAGTATCTGAAATTGTATGAACTATGCAAGCTACACTCAAAGATTATTATTTTTTCTTTATGTTTTTTTTTTACCTAGAGTATGTGCCAGTTACCATTCAAACATGATAAACTATATCTTTAAACCAAATACCAAGCTTGTTTAGTGTTTTATATCATACTAATGAGCTGAATGTACATATAGTAAGAAGAATAAGTAATGAGCAATTGGTAAGTAGACAGGTCATAGAAATTCAGGGAAAACATCTAACCTGGGTCCCCTAATGGAAGTTGAAACTCAGAAGACTGACTAGCATCCATTAATAAGATGTAAAAACCTTAGAAGATACCAGCTTAGCTACAGGCTGACAAGCCTCAGCAATGGTGCTGGATATTTAAGTATAAAGCAGATCTGTTCATCAAATGCTGCAGTCTGCAGAGTTGCAGTGTTGCCAGTTTGCCACCAGAGCTGCACGAAGTTTAAGCCATCACTTAAGTGCTTCTACTAAGCTCCAGACCCTGGTTTACTGTAAACCATCCAGATATTACAGTCTCGATGATTGGAGAATCTTGATAATCATATACATTTTTGCTGCTGATAGCCAGTTACAAATCATGTCCCTTGAACCACCTTCACTAAACTCCACTGGTTTTTGTTTTACATTCCACATTTCCACCTAAATTGATTCTGTACCAAAGCTTCAGGGCACTAGCATTTCCAACAACTCTATGGCCTGAAAATTAAAGTGTCAGCATTGTTCTCACATGCAACTTCATAAGCTTCTTGCTTTTATTTCCAGGGACCCTGTATGCAAAAATTTGCAAAAGTATTTTCAAGATGCCATATACCAAGAAATATAATGATGCACATTCAGCATTCAGTATTGGTGCAAAGCCCTTCCAGTGTGACAATGCTGATTCAAAAGTTAGCAGATAAAAGCCTTCAAGGCTTGGTATAATAATAAGTTTGTGGTTCATGTAAAACCAGACCTGAAATGTATGTATTTTAATCAGAAAGCTACGAAAATTAGCCTTGCTTGCAAAATTAAGTGTATATAAATACTCTGACAAAGACACATCTTTCAATTATTGCTGGTTTGCTGAAACAAGGCTTCATACCTAGAGATCTTTGTTTGGATAGGAATACATGGAGAGCAACCATTGACGTGCCTGAACCATGACTAGGGCCTCTTGTTGGGTTTCAACTCTAGCCTACCATAACTTGCTTGGGACTAAGAGGCTTTGTTGTTTTTGTTGTTGTTGTTGTTGTTGTTAGAATTATTTTATGAATCGCTAAAAACGACTTGATATTGCCCACCACAAACATTTAGGATCTAAATAATCCAGATTTTAAGCAACATAATTAATAATTTTCAGTTTCATTTAGGAAGAATAATTAAATTTCATATTATACATAATTATCTTAGGCGATGTACAGATTTAGCAACAGTTTTTGAAACCTTTGCTCATTTCGCTAGAATTTGAACAGATGAAATTGCACCTGACTGTTTTTTTTACGGAGGTAAACCCTGCTTTTATAGAAAACAACAAATTGCAACTAACTGTTCAACATAGTTCCTTACAAGAAGCACCTGACAAAAAGGTAAGTTACTGAGCTAACTTAAGCACCATCAACCATCTGTACAGGTGTGACAGTTTGGGACAAAAAGCATTTATTAGGAATCACTAGACTAACTACAATCAGTGAACCCAAACTTAACCCTGATTTTATAGAAAGCAACAAATTGCAACTAACTGTTCAACATACTCTAGTTCCTTACAAGAAGCACCTGACACAAAGGTAAGTTACTGAACTAACTTAAGCACCATCAACCATCTGTACAGGTGTGACAGTTTGGGACAAAAAACATTTATTAGGAATCACTAGACTAACTACAATCAGTGAACCCAAAGTTCCTTTGCATCTGTTGTACTTCAAGATATTGTTCAGAATCTTCTTCCAATGCCAAACTCATACTGCCTTTTGAATAATTTGAAGTTTGGTATGACCAAACTAGTAAATATGGATATGTCGTCTGGTAAGATGACACCTAAAAAGGAATGTATGAAATATAAGAAAGTACCATTAAGAGACCTGGTCATCTGCTAAAATGTCAAAGAAAAACAGCAGTGTTGGCACTTGCAGATGTATTAGACGACAGCGGCATTCAGATGTTCCTGAGTTCAATAATACGGTTTAGTTAGGCAGTTAAATAAGGAGAAAGGCATATGTCAGCATGCAGACCGACACCAAACCGCTCTGTTTCATTGATTTGCAAATTACATAGTTGATTATATGGAGGGCAGGATAAATTTTGAGGAGCGTGGAAATACTGAATTAGAAATGGGTAAACAAACCTCACATAAATGAGGCCTCCTCGCTCCCCCCTGAAGCATTTGCAGCATAACATGAAATCAATTGTTTCAATGCAAGTTCCACTTATTGCTCCAGAAAAGAATAGCTTACCATCTGTGCACCGCCAGCAGGAAATTGAAACTTCTATTTCTGTTTCTTCTGAAATTATACAGGGATGAACTTAATTCCTTTCGTGAGGATCTCTTTTGTCAAACCGTCAACTTGTTTGACATCTCCTATAGTTGCTAGACTAGAAACTAATATGCTGCAACTCTCCATGCCAATCAGAAATCCCTTTGCAGTTTCAATCTGATCGAACTTAAGTATAACCATCCATCAATGTGTTACATGTAAAAACATCAGGCACCAAACCCACATTTTGCTCAGGTCACGAAAGTACTTTGAGAGCTTTCTCCATGCCCCCCCATTTTGCAGAACCCAGTTATGAGAAGTGTATGCAAACAATCTGTCAAAGAATTCATTCTGTTTAACACCTTGGTCTTAGCATCTCTCCTAGGACAGACCATCGCCTCCATCAGGCTTATTGCACGGTGAACTTGTCTGAAACCCTTTCAGCAAAGCCGTACATGTCACATTGTTCAGCGAGCAGCCGAGCACGCAACTGCCAGCATGTTACCGAATGCCGAATGAGAACCTCTGCCTGGGCTGGAATCTCCAATCTCCGCGCGGCACAAAAGCAAGGACCACATTTTGCCCCGCAGCATGCTGACGTCGCGTCGTTGAGTAGGGGCGTGATGCTGGAGACGACGATGGGGAGTCGCGGTCGTCCCCCCGAGAGTTTGTGTCCAACAGCCCGCGGAGCCGCGGAGGCGACCCGATCCCCTCGAGTGGCGAGGCCGCCTGCGGCAGCCCGAGGATCCGCATGTTGCTGAAGGACCTTCGGGGCAGCGGTGGTGGCGGCGGAAAGGGAAATCAGGTGTTGAGAGGATCAGGAAAGCTATTTGGTGAGGGAGGCCTCCGGCGCGGGGGGGCTTTGGCCCAACAGGTTTCAGCTTTGAGGTGTGCACACAAAAAAGTTAGCAATCATTAAAAAAACCTGATGTCACACATTTTTCTCATTTTTTATCTAGTAGAAATTTTCAAGACACACGTGTTTCCACCCACTACGGTCCTGTTTGGATGCATCAACTAAATTTTAGCTGGTTAAATTTAGCTGCTAGTCATCTAAATAGCTCAGCTAAAGTTTAGTTAGATTTAGTTTAGCTATTCGAACTCAGCTAAAGTCAACTAAAATTTAGCTGAGTCTATTAGCTGGAGCATCCAAACACTCTGTTAAAGTTTAGCTGAGAAATTTTTAGTTGGGTACATCCAAACATACCCTATAGCAGCGAGCCTCATAATCTTCATTTTTTTAGAAATTTGCGGGATACACACGCAGGATGGTAAAAGGCTCTCTAATTTGGTATAGCAAACTTAAGGATAGGCTCAATAAAAATCAGGTCATAATATTATAAAATTTTAAACTAAAATTGAATACACTTAGTTAGATTGTGAAATAAGTATGAGGGTCATGATTTATTACCACTCCTACACATATACTCCCTCCATATCTTTTTAGAGTTCGTTTTGGAAAAGGTTTCGGTCAAACATTGGGAATATAAATCATGAATAACTTTTAAATTATTGAGTTTAGAAATGTAAAAATCATATAAATAAATTTATCTTGAAAAGTACTTTCATAAAAGTATATATATACCACTTTATAACAAATATTTTTAAAGAAATAAGTGGTCAAAGTTATGCTTTGGAGACCGTGTCGCTGTCCAAAACGAACTCTATTTGTGATACAGAGGGAGTATTTCTTACACACTGAAAGCAGCAAGCTTGACTACAATGAAGACAATCGCAGCTAACACTAAAAAAATTAAAACTAAAATGCACTTAAGCAACATAATTAGTTCGCGTCCGATCCCAACTAAAATAGACAGATCATTCGTTTCATCAGCATGGATGGACTGCTGCCGCTGACTCACTGTCTCATCACTTTCAGCGGCAACCTCCTGTGCAACAGAATTTTGTACGTGTTGAACGTACTCTTCCTCCCGGTACCAACTTTTACATACGCCGGTGCCCTCCCACTGCAATTAGAACAAAGAATAAGGAATTTAAACAATATCATCAAGCAAAACCGATACAAATGAACTATATTAATCAAATACGGGTAAATAATAATAACCCACCTCATGGTCCGGACACTTGTAGAATATACGACCCTTGTTGATTCCCTCTTTTTTCACTCGGTACTCCTTCACAATTTTCTGCTTACACTCGCCGCAAGCAATGAGAGGAAGATCCGGCCGCAAACGCTTTGGATCCCGATGATGAGAGGCTGAGGACCCGGTCACGGTTGCCATCTACTATATCCATACTCATTTTTTAAACTATTACATGCAAATTCCTAATTTTCTAAACAATTATAAATAAAAAAGACTCTAAATTTATCTATTTGTTTAGATAATCGAAAAATATGATATAATAATACCAATTTCCACATTGTCTACTCTCTATATTCATCATTGCAAACTATTATAAATTCCACATTTTTTAAAGAAAAATAACTAAAAAGACACTAAAATTCAATATTACTCGTCTTGCATAAGTATGAAATATACAATGGATACTACCTAGCAGTAGAAAACTATCAAGTAATTGTGATGAACCAATTTAAACTACTCAACTCTCTATGCTTGTTCTTGCAAACTATATATTTTAATTAAATTCCTCTCATCAAAAGACATGGTATAGGAGATGAAAATAATTATCTCTCAACGCAAAGAGACGATGACGGAGTCGAAGAAGATCACCAATTAACGCCGGAGACGAAGAACAATGAAGAACAAGCAATAGCAAGCAATAGCAACAGCAAGATCAAGCAAGAAAGCTCACTGAAATTTGAATGTCTCAGGCTCGGGAGGAAGAAGGTGGCAGGTTATAAACTGAGGAGTTTTAGTCCCAGTTTGTATTAAAACTGGGGCTAAAAGGTGATCATTTATCCCGAGGCAAGCCACAAATCGTGGCTAAATCTTTAGTCCCGGTTTGTGGCACCAACCGGGACTAAAGAGTGCCCTTTAGTCCCGGTTGGTAACACGAACCGGGACTAAAGGGTCCCTGCCCCGACAACTCTACGCAGTAGCCGTTGGGGCAGACCCTTTAGTCCCGGTCCGTGTTACCGACCGGGACTAAAGGTCTATTAGTCCCGGGCGGCAAAAACGCCGAGATAAATGGTGATTTTGAGAATCGGCCAAAGACCCTGTTCTGTAGTAGTGCCACCATTGAACTCTTTTACCCTTCGTGCTACTTCTATCATATTTGTCCCTAACGGTGTCAAATACGGGTGTGAAAAGTCAAAAATATTCAGTCTAAATATATAATTAATTTTTAATCATCTTAATGCACTTGTAGACAACCATCTCGGTTAATACCCCATTAATCGAGGCAGATGCCTTAAGACGCTGGAGGCGGTTGTTCTAAAGTGACTGCCTCGATTAATCGGTTATTAATCGAGACGATCAGATTTAATATGACTGTCTCGGTTATTGAGAGGCTATAAATACACAGTCACCACTCACCTTCTCTTCACGACTTCACCTTCATTTTTAACGGGTTTTTAGGTCTCAACCCTTAAAAATCCATTTTTTGTTGTGTGAGGTGGGTGTCCGCAGATAACTATATATAACTCCAAACCTCTTTCTCTGCTCTCTCTTCCTACATTTGGGTGCTCTTTAGATCTAGATCTAGATCTAGTTTGACATGGAGGAGAGAGAGAAACAGTTGTGCATCTAGATGTGCTCTAATTTTCTTTATAATTTGTTATGTTTATGTTTTTCTCTGTTTGTGGAAGGTTTTGCTGATATGGAGAGGTCCAAGTGGATGTACCCGTCATCACGACTAGATCTGTCCTACATAGGCTATGTGAAAAAGTTTGTTGCCACTGCTTGAAAATATAGTCAATATGTGAATCCACAGGGATGACGTATCATATGTTTGTGTTCCAAATGTAAGAACATGTTGCTCCATGAAGACATCGTGGTGCAATCTAACTTGATCGGGTATGGTTTTGTTCCAGATTACATCGTCTGAAGGTTTCATGACGAAACATATGCTAGTATTGGTGCATCTGGAGGTAGCTCGTCAATGACGATGATGGAGAATGCAGACCACCATGGAGGAGAAAAAGAACCACCCTCATCATCAGCGGTGGCGGTCACGGAGCTACTGGCAATAATGTTGATCGTGATTACATCACTATGGATGATTTACTATAAGACATGGCCGACGGCGGGGATAATGCAGACGGTGAGAGGGCTCATGTAATGGAGCCCGAGGATGTAGAGCTTTTTGAGAAAATAGCTAACAACCTCGATCACGATGACGTTCTGTTTGGGAGCCCTAGGTGGCTTAAGAATTTTAGAGAGATGAAGCAGGCGACAATTGATCTGCTATATGCGAACTGTCCAAAGCAGTGGACGACGCTGCGGTTTAACCTCCAATTGCTCATGTTGAAGGCTTGACATGGTTAGTCTGACACTACCTTTAATGAGCTCTTCAATATCCTTGGTACCACATACCCAACTCTAAAAGAAGGTTATAACGAATTTGAAAGCGCATTGAGACAGCAAGTGACAATAGTTCTTCTTTTTCATTTAACATATGTGCTAAATTGGTCATGACAAACTTGGTCTCGTATAGCGCTTACTGGAAGTAATTGGAGGAACCAGATTGTATTGATCTTAGAACTTAAAAGGAAAAGAAGAAGTACAAGACCACCCTACAAGTCACAACTTCTCGATATGTATCAAAAGTCGTATGTGTACTTGGTATATCATGCAAGTTCTATGTTCTAAACAATTGTGTATTATATATATCATATTGTGCTTCAAAAACCGTCTGGAATATTATTGTGTGGATACAATATTTGTGAGTACCTAAAAGAGACCAGCAAGTTTAACAACAACTACAAAGGTACTCAAGAAAGAACTACAGGACTGGTTAAGCAAGTCATTCAGCGAGAAAACCATAACTCGAATTGTTGCGGATATTTGTTCATTCTCATGCATCATTGCGTGCATAAGGGTGAAAAGTTCTTCAACATAGAAGGGCCGTTAGCAAATGACGAGAAGTATGAGAGGATCTAAAAGTGGGGCACTCATATGAACATCAAGGATTACATGTTGGCGAACGTTTAATTTGTATGTGGTTTCGTACCGTGCTTAGCAAAAGTTGAATGTTGAACCGTGATATGTAAGATATAATATATGTACTTGAAGGATTACTAGTTCAATGAAGATATATGTATATTTGTGTATGTGTTTGTGCCCTTATTAATTGATATTGTCTATGCTTTTATTGTGTAAACAAAATTTAAATTCGAATTTAAATTCATATTATATAATTTTTTTAATATGTAAAACAATTAATCGAGACGGACATTTAACAACAAAATGCCTTGGTTAATTCTTTAATGGAAACGGGTCGAGTTACAGTGTTTGCCTCTGTTAAGTGTCTGCCTCGCTTAATAGGCATTAACCAAGGCGGTCGACTTACTCTACACGCCTCGGTTAAGCCTGATTAATTGAGACCTTTTATCCGTGACAAAAAAAAGAACTAATGTTTTGATGATATTTGAATAGATTTCATTGGAAATGATCATGTAAACTCATGGTATTACTCAAATGAAGAAGAAGCAATCATATTTGGTAAAGGCAAAATGAGACAAAGAGAAATGAACATAGAGGTTTGGTTTCGATAGTGTCCTTTTTTCATGAACAAGGAGAGATTGATAATTGGTTGGTATTGATTAAGTATTCAAGAATAAACAAGTGAAAAAATGTCCAATAACAAAGGAGAAAATATGTTTGATGTAAGATAGTCACAATACTGGTTCGCTTGTGTAGACAAATACTTAGAAATTCACCATGCATTGATATTGATCAAGTTGGAAAAAGGGAAAAAGGAAATTATCACGAGAAATGCTATTATCAAAATATGTACTGAAATGAATGTCAAGGGATTTCAAGCCAAAATGATAACGATATAAGGAAGAATCATGAATTAGCTTGAAGACCATGTTGAAGTTGATCAATATCAACATGGTCTTGTGAAGAAAGAGCAAGCAAAGGTAGAAAGAGACATGGTCATATGTAGATGGAATGGTCTTGCTATGATGGCAAGCTCACATGTGACCAGTGAAAAGCAAGCAAGGGCTTGGGCGTTGATGGACTATGACTGTGGTGAAGAAGAGAATACGTGTATTGACTCTTGCACTAATGAAGCTATAATGAGTCATATTATATGGAGGATCAAATCTGTAACACCCTGATTTAATTTTTCCCCAATTTAATAAAAGGAATTAGAAATTAAATAGGTTGGCTAGTTTATTAGATGGAGGAAAATTCAAACCAGATGTTTGTTGCATTCATGCCGTTGCATAATTTTTATTGAGTGAAAAAGAATTTATTTAAACCCGGATAAGGCGAATCGAATTTATTCTATTTCGAAATCAAATAAAAGATTTATGAAATTTTACAAAACTTGAAAACTCAAAGATTTATTTTCAAACCTAGGGGAAAACATTTTGAAAGGTTGCAAACTAATTTGGTTTAAAAGGTTTTGAAATCTGATTTCAATTTGCAAAAGATTTGAAAAAAAAAGGAAAAGAAAAGGAATGGCAAGGACCTCACTTCCCTCCTCTCATTTTCAGCCCAACTCCTCTCCTACTCTCCCAAGGCCCAAAATCCCCTCCTCTTCTTTTCGGCCAAACCGGCCCGCAGCTCCCTCCCTCCCCTCACCGCGCCGGCCCGCACAAGCCCCGGCCTGCTCACTTCCGCACCAACCCGCCAGCCTGCTCCCACCGCACCGGCCCGCGCCATTTCCCTCCGGCCTGGCCCGCCTCCTCCCAAGCTCCCCTCCTCCTCGGCCCAACACCGGCCCGCGTCCCTCCCCGCACGCGCGCGACTCCGGACGGCCCAGCGCTCCACCTCGCGCAGCCACTGGCAAGCGGCCCCGCCGCGTCTCCCCTCCTCTCTCCCTGACATCTGGGCCCCGCCTGTCAGAGCCATCCTCAACCTCCCGATGAAATCGGGAGCCTCTGTTACCGCCGCCCGAGTCCCCTGCTCCGTGCCCTATCGCCCAGTCCGTGCTTATCCCGAGCATAGCCGTTCTATATAGAGCCCCGCCTCGCAGACGCCCTTCGTTTCCCATCTACGCATCGGCTTTTTCCTCTACCGCGGCCCCACCGCCGCCGCGAACCTAACAGTGGAGCCGCTGAGCCCTCCTCGTCGCTTCTCCACCGGGTCCTCCAATCCGAGCCGACTGCGAGCTCCTCCGTCCCGTAAGTAACCCCCAGTGCTTATCCCTTCCTGTCTTCCTCCTTCCTTTCGCTCACTAGACCTCGCCGGACTTGCAGTGGACACCGTCGTCCGCCTCCACCGTCAATCACCCCGGCCTGAGCGGTCCCCGGCGACGAGAGCACATCTATTGAACCCACGGTGAGATACTCCTTCGATTCCGCTCTCTCTCGCAGTCGCTACCGCTCCGTAGACCCCTCCCCGAGAACGCCGGCGAGCCATAGCCATGGCGCCGCCGCCCTCTGCTCCCCGCCGCCGCGCACAGCGCCGCCACGCCAGCCACCGCGTTCCCAGCCGTCCGATCTATCTTGGGCGGTCCAGATTAGATCAAACCCCGAAGGGGTATAAGCCGGGCTCACGGTACCGTGGGCGCGGTCCATAGCGCCTACGTCAGCCGGTCCACCACCACCGCGGCACACCGCACCAACCAACAGCCGACACGTGGCGCCGAGTCAGCGTCACGCGGTGACCACGCGGACGGCTCTGGCCGTTTTGCAAAAGAGCCCCCCATGATTCTTTGAATCAACCCGCCGTCCACAGATCCTATTCCTGTGTCTTGAAAATCTTGCGCTCTAGACCCTGAACTTCAGGGAAAATGAGGCGCAGTCCCACGCCACCGCACCCCGCTTCCACCCGCGTGGCATGCCAGTAGCCAGTGGCGTCGCGCCACGTGGTGCCACGCGGACGCCACGCCAGCCGCCCTGCCGCGTCCGCACCGACTTGCATAAAAACCCCTAGGTTTTATCCGAATAAACCCGCAATCCAGCCCCACTGTTCCTTGAGTCTGCGTTTTCTCTCGATCTAAACCCTGTGGATTCGGATAAATGAGGCCTAGTCCAGTCTGCTTTTAAATTCAGTTTTGATTTATTTTAAATACGAATTTGAGTTCGGTTTAATTACAGAATTGTCATCCAACTTCAAATGCTCATAACTTTTGCGTTTTAACTCCGATTCGACCCGTTCAACTTGCGTTAGTTTCATAATTTCGTTCTCTACGCAGTAGATCTATTAGTTTACTGTTTTCATACTGTTTGTTGTACTGTTATTCATTTCGCTTTGTATGTGCCATGTATGTTGATTGGGCCAGAGAGTGCGGAGTTCGAGGACGCTCCAGACCATCCTTGCGACCCAGTTGATTCGACCCCGTCCCAAGGCAAGTGTCCTTGAACATCTTGCACCTACTTAATTTTACTTTTGGTACTAGAGTAGTTAGATCTTGTAGATGCATGCTTGTCATTAATTTGAATCCCATGTTATGGTTTACTAGAATTTGTACATATTATCCTTGTCGCCTGTTTTGGGATGTTCGGGTAGGTGTCTTGCTTAGCCCTGCAGTCATGGTTGGGATGGGAGTTAAAATGTTTATAATCTTGATTAATGAACTATGAAACGAATGTGGACATGGTAATTTTGTAGTAACATGGTTATTAGGTAAATCCGGCAGGATGGACCCGTATTGGTGGTTTTGTGCCGTGGGACTCGGCAGCTGCTTTTGGTTTTTGGTTCTGGGCGAGTGCTAGATTTATCCTGCCTGGATCCCTAGGACCCGGTTCTTGGACAAGTAACCCGGCAAAACAGCGCAACCATGAGATCTGGATGGGCTGGACCTGGCTAATTAATTAGCAACCTTTAAGTTGAGGGTCCACACGGGGTTTGTTTAGTGGCTCACGAGGGGGCCCTGGGGGTCGTAGACCTTTGTACGGGGTGAAACCTTAGAGGTACGTGTGGAACGGACTTGGAGGGGGCTTTGTAAATGCCTTGCAGTGCAACCCGCTGTGCACCTTGGCAGTGTTTGGCGTGACGGGAACTGCACGACTCATGGGTAACGATGTGCAACCTCTGCAGAGTGTAAAACTGATATATCAGCCGTGCTCACGGTCACGAGCGGGCTTGGACTTCTTCGAGATTAGTTGGTTACTGGTTGGTTTTGGGTTCGGGTCATCTGTTGGACTTCAGGTGTTGGTTGCTCGGTGTGACTCCGAGTGTGGCTTGCTCGGTGCGACTCCGAGTGTTGTTACTTTTCTACAGTATCTGTGGCTATAACCTAGTAAATAGGTGCATAGGATTAATAGGATTAATAGGGTGTGTCGCTTTAGGCGTTTGAGTCAAACAAAGTCAGCCTACCTTTGTTATAAGCCTCATTAGCATATATTTCCCACACTTGCAGAGTACATTTCGATGTACTCACCCTTCCTCTTTGTCCCCCCTGCTACCCCACCCAGACGCTGGAGACTACGCGCACGAGGAGCAGGAGTACCCAGAGGACGGTGGCTACGACCCTGACGACCTGTACTAGGATGGCGCTACCCCGGTCGACCTTCCTGTGGAGTTGGAGTCCAGATTTCCGCGTCTTCAGCAGAGTCTTCATTAGAGTCAGTTGTTATGAGAGTCTGTACTTTCTCTTTCAGACCCGAGGGTCATTTTTTAATAATGTACGATATATTAATAAAGCATTGTTTTGATATTTACTATGATGTGGATATATGTATGAAAATTGATCCTGGCATACATATATTGTGCTCTAATTTTGTTCTTAAAATTGGGGTGTCATAGAGTGGTATCAGAGCTGTGTTGACCGTAGGACGCTACCCTAGTCAGTCGTCGAGTTTACAAAACTATTTTTTTTTTAAAAAAAAGTCTCACCCTATTTTCCACTTCTGTAGTCTTTCTCTGCTGAAAATTCAAAATTAGTTTAAAAGTAGGTCCTCCAATAGTAGGTTGTCCACCATAATTATTTGAACTCGTAGCACGTTGATTGACATGTACTTGTGCATATGTAATGTTTTGGCTCTTTGTAATGATTGTTGGTGTGTTGCGACCGTCAGGTTGCGGCGACATCATTTGTTTAAAATATTTTACTAATCGAATTAACTAACCAAATCAGGGTTGTTATATATCTATTTACCATATCTCACTCTTACTCCTGGAAAATGTAACAGAT
The DNA here is from genome assembly GCA_009763385.1 of Coix lacryma-jobi var. lacryma-jobi. Classification (NCBI taxonomy): domain Eukaryota; kingdom Viridiplantae; phylum Streptophyta; class Magnoliopsida; order Poales; family Poaceae; genus Coix; species Coix lacryma-jobi. Next base: position 149,052,627 of record CM019827.1, on the reverse strand, counting down.
GGTTGACACCAGGAGCAGCGCGGGTAACGCCGGTAACGCTGGCAGGAGCGGGGCAGGTGGCAACCAGCCGCCTCATCCTCATCCACCTCCACCTCCGCCTCCGTACGACCCGCTCCAGATGGCCCAGGTACAGAACTAGATGATGCAGAACATGGCCCAGATGATGCAGCACATGCAGCAGATGGCGCAGGCTGCTCAGGGTGCTCAGGGTGCAGGAGCTGCACAGCCACCCCGACCGGATGACACTCTCAGGAGCTTCATGACGACGCGCCCTCCAGTGTTCCACCATGCCATAGAGCCAATGGATGCAGATGATTGGCTCGAGACGATTACAGGCAAGTTGCAGCTTGCCCATGTCGGGGACCTTGATAAGGCCCTCTACGCCGCGCACCAGCTTCAGGGCCCGGCGAAGAACTGGTGGACTGCCTACACCGCAGCTCATGCGGACGCCAACTCGATCACTTGGGAGGATTTCCGTAAGGCATTCCGCGACCAGTACGTCCCTTTCGGCGAGATCAGGGTGAAGCGCCGGGAGTTCCAGGACCTCAGGCAGGGCGCGATGACAGTGCGTGAGTATCTCACGCAGTTCAGCCAGCTGTCCCGTTACGCCCCAGATGACGTGGACACGGACGACAAGAAGCAGGAGTGCTTCAGGCAAGATCTCTGTCATTCTTTAATATTAATAAATTCTTCATACACCCTTGTTCATTCCTTTTGCTACCTGATAAATAATAAAATTGTTATCTGCTTCAGGCATGGGCTTAACCCAGGACTCCGCTATGCCCTAGCTTCAAATGAGTATTCCTCATTTCAGAAGCTGGTTGACCGTGCCTTCACGGTGGAGAAGGAACGGAAGGACCTCGATGCAGATCGCAAGAGGAAGATGACGTTCCAGGGACAGTCCTCCGGCAGCTCTACCCGTCCCCGCTACGCTCCACCTGCTCCAGCTTCCAGGCAGATTCCCCAGCAACAGCAGTACCGGCCGCCCCAGCACAGGCAGCCCGCTCCTCAGTACAGGCACCCAGCTCCACAGTACCAGGCTCCACCCCAGCAGCACCAGCAGCAGCAGCAGCCACGCCAGGCTCAGGCACCTCGCCAGGGTCTTCCAGCTCCGCAGCAGCCCCATTCAGCACAGGGGGCAGGGCAGGTTGGCCCGTGCTACAAGTGCAACCAGATGGGACACTTCGCCAACAAGTGTCCGTTGAGGCAGCCGGCTCCACCGCAGTCCCGTCCCGCAGGACAGCCCCAGGCGTTCGCACGTGGCCGTGTGAACCATGTCGCAGCAGAGTCAGCTCAGACGGCTCCAGATGTGGTGTTGGGTATGTTCACTGTTAATTCCCATCCAGCTACAGTACTCTTTGATTCTGGTGCATCACACTCTTTCATAACCGCAAGGTTCGCATCAGCATGTAGTCTGTCAGTTTCACCTATGCTTAGAGGCTTGATAGTTACATCTCCTGGAGGAGAGATGGTTTCCAGACAGGTGTGTCGGGAGCTGAGTATAAACATAAGGGGGGTAGAGTTTCCTTCTGATCTTATCGTTCTGGATTCTGAGGGTATAGATGTCATTCTGGGAATGAACTGGCTGAGCAAGTATCGAGGGGTTATTGATTGTGCTCAGAGGATCATCACTGTGAAGCATCCATATGGCACGGAGATTGTGTATCAGGCACCGACGAAGATGATAGAAGAAGCCAGAGCATATGAGACTGTCGTGGTACCGGATATCCGAGTTGTCAAGGAATTCTCTGACGTCTTCCAGAAAGTACCAGGTATGCCACCTGATCGTGAGATTGAATTCTCCATTGATTTAGTTCCTGGCACTGCACCTATATACAGGCGACCATATAGAATGGATGCCGAAAAGCTAGCTGAGCTGAAGTCGCAGATTCAAGAGCAGTTAGAGAAGGGGCATATTCGTCCTAGTACATCCCCATGGGGAGCCCCTGTGATCTTTGTTCCGAAGAAGGATGGAGGCCAACGGATGTGCGTTGATTATCGCGCATTGAATGAAGCCACCATCAAGAACAAGTACCCTATTCCTCGCATTGATGATCTGTTTGATCAGTTGAAGGGTGCTCATGTGTTCTCGAAGATTGACCTGCAAACGGGTTATAATCAGCTGAAGATTCGTAAAGCTGACATTCCGAAGACGGCATTTGTGACTCGATATGGGCTATATGAGTACACCGTGATGTCCTTCGGCTTGACTAATGCCCCAGCTTTCTTCATGTATCTGATGAACAAGGTCTTCATGGAGTTTTTAGATCTGTTCGTCGTGGTGTTCCGTGATGATATCCTGATATTCTCGAAGAATGAAGAAGAACATGAGAAGCATCTGAGGTTAGTGTTGCAGAAGCTCAGAGAGCATCAGTTGTATGCAAAGCTGAGCAAATGCGAGTTTTGGTTGCGGAAGGTTGCTTATTTGGGGCATATCATCTCGGAAGGTGGTGTATCAGTTGATCCAGGCAAGGTCCAAGATATATTGGACTGGAAGGTACCTGAGAGCGTTACTGAGGTTCGGAGTTTCCTCGGTATGGCGGGATATTATCGCAGATTCATTGAGGGATTCTCCAAGATCGTGAAGCCAATGACGAGACTGACTGAGAAGGGTGCCAAGTTTGTATGGTCCCCTGAATGCCAGACTGGTTTCGAGGAACTGAAAGCGAGATTAACCTCTGCTCCTATTCTTGTCATGCCAGATGTCCAGAAGAACTTCACGGTGTATTGTGATGCTTCGCGACAGGGTCTGGGATGTGTGCTTATGCAGGAAGGTCGTGTGATTGCTTATGCCTCGAGACAGCTCAGGAAGCATGAGCTGAATTACCCTACTCATGATCTAGAGTTGGCAGCTGTTGTTCATGCTCTGAAGATCTGGAGGCATTATCTGATGGGCAAGAAGACGGAGATATACACTGATCATAGGAGCTTGAAGTACATTTTCACCCAACCAGATCTGAATCTTCGCCAACGGAGATGGCTCGAGTTGATCAAAGACTATGATCTGAGTATCAACTATCATCCAGGCAAGGCGAATGTTGTTGCAGATGCCTTGAGCAGGAAGGTCTACTGTAATGTGCTTAAGATCAAGGAGCAGCAGCCCGAGTTGCATGAGGAGTTTGTGAAGCTCAACTTGGGTATTCTTGGCCACACTGATGCAGTAGCCTTAGAGGTTGATTCGACACTTGAGCGTGATATCCGGGTAGGGCAGCTCACTGATGAGTATCTTCTGGAGATCAGACAGTCGATCAAGGAGGACAAAGCCCTAGGCTTCGCAGAGGATGATCAGGGTGTCTTATGGTTCAGAGGCAGGATCTGTGTTCCAGATGTGAAGGCTATCAAGGAGTTGATCTTGAGAGAAGCTCATGATTCAGCCTACTCTCTTCACCCAGGCAGTACCAAGATGTACCAGGATCTGAAGCAGTATTACTGGTGGTATGGGATGAAGAGGGAAGTAGCAGAGTACGTGGCTTTGTGTGACACATGTCAGAGGGTTAAGGCCCAACATCAGAGACCTGCTGGTTTGTTACAGCCCCTGCAGATTCCCGAGTGGAAATGGGAAGAGATCAGCATGGATTTCATCACTGGTTTGCCCAGGACCCAGTCGGGATATGATTCTATCTGGGTCATAGTTGATCGCTTGACCAAAGTGGCTCATTTCATTCCAGTTAAGGAGTCATATCGTGGACCGCAGCTTGCGGAGTTGTACATGTCACGGATTGTGTGTCTTCATGGGGTGCCTAAGATCATAGTATCTGACAGAGGTACACAGTTCACATCCAGGTTCTGGAAGCGGTTGCATGAGTCTATGGATACTCGCCTTAGTTTCAGTTCAGCTTATCATCCTCAGACCGATGGTCAGACAGAAAGGGTGAATCAGATCCTGGAGGACATGTTGCGAGCTAGTGCACTCCAGAACAGCCAGAGTTGGGATGTGAGTCTGCCATATGCAGAGTTCTCATATAACAATAGCTATCAGGCCAGTCTCAAAATGTCCCCATTTGAGGCACTGTATGGCAGGAAGTGCAGAACTCCTCTATTCTGGAATCAGGTTGGCGAAAGAAAAGTCTTTGGCCCTGAGTCTATAGAAGAAGCTGAAGAACAGGTCAGACAGATCAGAAGCAACCTGAAGACAGCTCAGACTAGACAGAAGAGCTATGCCGATGTCAGACGACGAGAGCTGGAGTTCCAGATTGGGGATTTTGTTTATCTGAAGGTGTCACCCTTCAGGGGTCTTCGGAGGTTTAATGTCAAAGGGAAGCTATCTCCGAGATTCATTGGCCCTTTCAAGGTGATTGACAAGAAAGGTGCAGTTGCTTATCAGCTGGAGTTGCCTGCACGGCTGGCAGGTATTCATGATGTGTTCCATGTATCCTAGCTGAAGAGATGCCTAAGAGTTCCAGAGGAGCAGTTGCCACTTGAGGAGCTTGATCTCAGGGATGATTTGACTTTCTCTGAGCCGATCAAGATTCTGGACACGATGGAACGAGGTACTCGCAACAAGAGGATTAAAATCTGCAAGGTGCAATGGAAGCATTACTCCGAAGAAGAAGCCACATGGGAGAAAGAAGATGATCTTCGGGCAGATTTTCCTCATCTCTTCGCCGACTCTTCCTAATCTCGAGGACGAGATTCTTCTAAGGGGGGTAGGTTTGTAACACCCTGATTTAATTTTTCCCCAATTTAATAAAAGGAATTAGAAATTAAATAGGTTGGCTAGTTTATTAGATGGAGGAAAATTCAAACCAGATGTTTGTTGCATTCATGCCGTTGCATAATTTTTATTGAGTGAAAAAGAATTTATTTAAACCCGGATAAGGCGAATCGAATTTATTCTATTTCGAAATCAAATAAAAGATTTATGAAATTTTACAAAACTTGAAAACTCAAAGATTTATTTTCAAACCTAGGGGAAAACATTTTGAAAGGTTGCAAACTAATTTGGTTTAAAAGGTTTTGAAATCTGATTTCAATTTGCAAAAGATTTGAAAAAAAAAGGAAAAGAAAAGGAATGGCAAGGACCTCACTTCCCTCCTCTCATTTTCAGCCCAACTCCTCTCCTACTCTCCCAAGGCCCAAAATCCCCTCCTCTTCTTTTCGGCCAAACCGGCCCGCAGCTCCCTCCCTCCCCTCACCGCGCCGGCCCGCACAAGCCCCGGCCTGCTCACTTCCGCACCAACCCGCCAGCCTGCTCCCACCGCACCGGCCCGCGCCATTTCCCTCCGGCCTGGCCCGCCTCCTCCCAAGCTCCCCTCCTCCTCGGCCCAACACCGGCCCGCGTCCCTCCCCGCACGCGCGCGACTCCGGACGGCCCAGCGCTCCACCTCGCGCAGCCACTGGCAAGCGGCCCCGCCGCGTCTCCCCTCCTCTCTCCCTGACATCTGGGCCCCGCCTGTCAGAGCCATCCTCAACCTCCCGATGAAATCGGGAGCCTCTGTTACCGCCGCCCGAGTCCCCTGCTCCGTGCCCTATCGCCCAGTCCGTGCTTATCCCGAGCATAGCCGTTCTATATAGAGCCCCGCCTCGCAGACGCCCTTCGTTTCCCATCTACGCATCGGCTTTTTCCTCTACCGCGGCCCCACCGCCGCCGCGAACCTAACAGTGGAGCCGCTGAGCCCTCCTCGTCGCTTCTCCACCGGGTCCTCCAATCCGAGCCGACTGCGAGCTCCTCCGTCCCGTAAGTAACCCCCAGTGCTTATCCCTTCCTGTCTTCCTCCTTCCTTTCGCTCACTAGACCTCGCCGGACTTGCAGTGGACACCGTCGTCCGCCTCCACCGTCAATCACCCCGGCCTGAGCGGTCCCCGGCGACGAGAGCACATCTATTGAACCCACGGTGAGATACTCCTTCGATTCCGCTCTCTCTCGCAGTCGCTACCGCTCCGTAGACCCCTCCCCGAGAACGCCGGCGAGCCATAGCCATGGCGCCGCCGCCCTCTGCTCCCCGCCGCCGCGCACAGCGCCGCCACGCCAGCCACCGCGTTCCCAGCCGTCCGATCTATCTTGGGCGGTCCAGATTAGATCAAACCCCGAAGGGGTATAAGCCGGGCTCACGGTACCGTGGGCGCGGTCCATAGCGCCTACGTCAGCCGGTCCACCACCACCGCGGCACACCGCACCAACCAACAGCCGACACGTGGCGCCGAGTCAGCGTCACGCGGTGACCACGCGGACGGCTCTGGCCGTTTTGCAAAAGAGCCCCCCATGATTCTTTGAATCAACCCGCCGTCCACAGATCCTATTCCTGTGTCTTGAAAATCTTGCGCTCTAGACCCTGAACTTCAGGGAAAATGAGGCGCAGTCCCACGCCACCGCACCCCGCTTCCACCCGCGTGGCATGCCAGTAGCCAGTGGCGTCGCGCCACGTGGTGCCACGCGGACGCCACGCCAGCCGCCCTGCCGCGTCCGCACCGACTTGCATAAAAACCCCTAGGTTTTATCCGAATAAACCCGCAATCCAGCCCCACTGTTCCTTGAGTCTGCGTTTTCTCTCGATCTAAACCCTGTGGATTCGGATAAATGAGGCCTAGTCCAGTCTGCTTTTAAATTCAGTTTTGATTTATTTTAAATACGAATTTGAGTTCGGTTTAATTACAGAATTGTCATCCAACTTCAAATGCTCATAACTTTTGCGTTTTAACTCCGATTCGACCCGTTCAACTTGCGTTAGTTTCATAATTTCGTTCTCTACGCAGTAGATCTATTAGTTTACTGTTTTCATACTGTTTGTTGTACTGTTATTCATTTCGCTTTGTATGTGCCATGTATGTTGATTGGGCCAGAGAGTGCGGAGTTCGAGGACGCTCCAGACCATCCTTGCGACCCAGTTGATTCGACCCCGTCCCAAGGCAAGTGTCCTTGAACATCTTGCACCTACTTAATTTTACTTTTGGTACTAGAGTAGTTAGATCTTGTAGATGCATGCTTGTCATTAATTTGAATCCCATGTTATGGTTTACTAGAATTTGTACATATTATCCTTGTCGCCTGTTTTGGGATGTTCGGGTAGGTGTCTTGCTTAGCCCTGCAGTCATGGTTGGGATGGGAGTTAAAATGTTTATAATCTTGATTAATGAACTATGAAACGAATGTGGACATGGTAATTTTGTAGTAACATGGTTATTAGGTAAATCCGGCAGGATGGACCCGTATTGGTGGTTTTGTGCCGTGGGACTCGGCAGCTGCTTTTGGTTTTTGGTTCTGGGCGAGTGCTAGATTTATCCTGCCTGGATCCCTAGGACCCGGTTCTTGGACAAGTAACCCGGCAAAACAGCGCAACCATGAGATCTGGATGGGCTGGACCTGGCTAATTAATTAGCAACCTTTAAGTTGAGGGTCCACACGGGGTTTGTTTAGTGGCTCACGAGGGGGCCCTGGGGGTCGTAGACCTTTGTACGGGGTGAAACCTTAGAGGTACGTGTGGAACGGACTTGGAGGGGGCTTTGTAAATGCCTTGCAGTGCAACCCGCTGTGCACCTTGGCAGTGTTTGGCGTGACGGGAACTGCACGACTCATGGGTAACGATGTGCAACCTCTGCAGAGTGTAAAACTGATATATCAGCCGTGCTCACGGTCACGAGCGGGCTTGGACTTCTTCGAGATTAGTTGGTTACTGGTTGGTTTTGGGTTCGGGTCATCTGTTGGACTTCAGGTGTTGGTTGCTCGGTGTGACTCCGAGTGTGGCTTGCTCGGTGCGACTCCGAGTGTTGTTACTTTTCTACAGTATCTGTGGCTATAACCTAGTAAATAGGTGCATAGGATTAATAGGATTAATAGGGTGTGTCGCTTTAGGCGTTTGAGTCAAACAAAGTCAGCCTACCTTTGTTATAAGCCTCATTAGCATATATTCCCACACTTGCAGAGTACATTTCGATGTACTCACCCTTCCTCTTTGTCCCCCCTGCTACCCCACCCAGACGCTGGAGACTACGCGCACGAGGAGCAGGAGTACCCAGAGGACGGTGGCTACGACCCTGACGACCTGTACTAGGATGGCGCTACCCCGGTCGACCTTCCTGTGGAGTTGGAGTCCAGATTTCCGCGTCTTCAGCAGAGTCTTCATTAGAGTCAGTTGTTATGAGAGTCTGTACTTTCTCTTTCAGACCCGAGGGTCATTTTTAATAATGTACGATATATTAATAAAGCATTGTTTTGATATTTACTATGATGTGGATATATGTATGAAAATTGATCCTGGCATACATATATTGTGCTCCAATTTTGTTCTTAAAATTGGGGTGTCACAAAATCAATGTTGGATTATATGAATAAGTGACTTGGATCGATGATTTCAATTCAGATATGTTGAAATGGTCAAGGCACATGCTCAAGGTGGATATTATCAAGGATTGAGACAAATTTGGTTGCAACCCTTATGAAGATATATATATTGTGGATAAACAACATTTGAAGATTCATGCAAGCTCAAGAGTTTTAGTTTATTTTGTTTCATGTCTCGAGTAGGTATGATGTACTACCAAGAAGGATGTGATATTGAGTGGTTTGACAAGTCTTGGTGCTTAAACTAAACGAAATCGAGTGCTAACATAAGAGAAACACATGGAATGGAACTTGCACCTATTTATCTTGGTGTTTGTTCTTATTTAGCATGGATATTCCTTTTAATAAGCTTTCCAAAATATCCAAGATCATCAAATGTAGAGTTTGGAGTAAACATTTATCGATGTTTTGGTTGAGAATACGAGATGCCATACCAAACATCTGGTCTTGAGTTGCCATAGCTGAGACTAGTTATCCAGTAAGTAGACCAGACATTTAAAAAAGGGCTCCCAAATTACTTGAAAATTATTTTTCGAGCCTGCAGTCCATATTGGATGTTCTGAATGAATCAGATCTATACCATAAATTGCTAGATTAATTTAGGGGACTCGGGTATATATACTCCCTCACCCTCTTGTCTTGTGGTTGCTCTTCTTCCACCTTGTGGTGGGGTCTTCGTCACATGAACTTTGCAACCATTCTTAGGCTTCATGACCTATTGGTTGGCATGAAAATAGCACCAACAACCCTCTTTTCTCACCAATATTGTTGTACTTCTCATGCTTCGATGGCTTTGAATTTGTGTCTATGTTTGCACATTGGTGGAGTTCTTTTGATTAGAGCTCCAAAACCTAATTGCAGGACAAAGTGATGTGCCCCCTTAGGGAGGAGGTTTCTACCATTGAGTTGTACAGCACGTGTCGCCACCCATTTGGAGTGTCCCGAGCCTCATGGAGAGAAGAAAATTGTAATTATAGGACGCGAAACAATGGGCTTCGCAATTATATGATTTCAATCGCTGACTTCGTTAAAACGATCCATGAAACGTTGGCACTTTGTTATACATGACATTTGGTCATTTTAATCACTTTTCTCATCTAAAATACATGTACTTTGCCATAATGTGACTATATTGCCCTCAAGGCTTCAAACGATGTGGAATAGTGCTGCTGGTCATGGTCTAAGTTGGCCACCGCCCTTTGCTGGCTGGCTGGCCAATGTCTGGGCTGGCTGGTTGGCCATCACCATCCATCCATGGGAGTCGAGGGAGGGATGGGAAGTGTGCAGCGGCGTCGGAGGAGAGGAAGAAGGAACAACAACGTCGGTGCTTAGGGCGGCATCGGTCTCTACTCTCTACTTGGGAACGGGGCTTCGGTCTCTGCATTGGTCTCGTCGTGGAGGAAGGAGAAGCGTCTGACAGATGAATAGATACGATCGATCAATGATACAAAAGGGCAATACAGTCACATCATGGAAAAATACATGTATTTTGAATAAGAAAAGTGATTAAAAATGACCAAATATCATGTATAACAAAGTGCCAATGTTTCAAGGGTCATTTTAGTGAAGTCAACAATTAGAGTCCTATAATTGCGAACTCCATTGTTTCACGTCCTAATATAATTACAATTTTCTTCATAGAGACCATGCTTCTGTTTCCAACATGGCCGACCTCTTTAATTTGACCCCTATTCTCCTTTCCATCATCTATGGCACTTTTGGTGATCACATCTCTTGTGGCTGCTTGCATACCTACCGACTCCTTGGTTTGTGAGGACTGAGGATGAATGTGCAAACATTATTGTAGATTTCGTATTGATGAGATGGACACTAGAATCTCTATATTGTGTCTATTCATCGAGAGATCGGTGATATCTTTTATGAGATGGCTACAAAGATCCATGACTAGAGATCCACGATGCCCATATATCATGTTATCGAGATGCCTTCAACATCTGTTGTTGCTGAAAGAACAGATCAGATGTTGCTATGGGCAATCACCTTGGTTGAGGATGCTCTTCTTGTGGGCTTAGGGGAAAAAAAAAAGAGTTCAAGACAGCTAGTGTATTCTATATCGATCTTCGCATGCATCTCCAACCATAAATATGCAAGCTTCTACCTCCATGGCCACAAGCCCACAAGTTCCTAGCTAGCTTTACTTTCCAAACAATAAAGCCTGTTTGCATGCTCACTCAGCTAGTGGTCGAGCTTGCCCTGGGCCTGAGGGAACAGCTGCTTGCTGATGTCGCCGGCAATGAACTCTGCGTCCATGGCACTGCCAAAGATGCCTCTGCCCGATAGCCCTGCGTAGTAGAGCCCGTTCTCTGCCTTCGGACTGCGCTGCTTCAGGATCCCGATGTCGCTGATCAGATCGCCGCCGTCCTGAAATTTCTTGTTTTGATTTATGTCACTAAATGAATGGAACGATCATGACTTCCATCGCTAGCTAGGGTGTCCGATATATCGGGACGAACCTGGAGCCACCGCTTTATCGCGCTCCTATAGCCGGTGGCGAAGACGATGGCGTCGAAAGGGTACTGCTTGCCGTCGGCGAACTCGACAACGTTCCCATGCACGCTCGTCAAGGCTGCTGGTATAACCTGGACATTGACCACATAGCACAACAGATGCCTCATCAGGGATCTCATTATTTGAAATGGATTGTCACAGGTCACAGCTCCAATGCCAATGCAGAATGCACCTTCTGAAAGACTGAAACATTGGGATGGACCAAGACGACATACAGCTGCATCATCTGAAAGGCTGACCTGAATCTCGCCGCTCTTGATCTTGTTGTATGTGCCGACGTCGATGACGGGAAGGACGGAGGTCTGCTGCGTCCTGGCGAAGGGCCCGGTGGCCGGCCTCGGGATCCCGTGCTTGGACGTGTCCCCGAACACCAAGTAGCACAAGAGCAGCACCACCTTGTCGATCATCCACACCGGCAGGTAAAACCCCAGCGTCACTCCCAGGTTCAGTATCCATTTCGTGAGGATGTGAACCTGAATATATAGCAGTTTGATCTATCTGAGATTAATTATAATTATTTGGAGACCGATACGTTTTTGATTTCATTGTTGGGTAGTAGCATGAGCGATCCGCCTGGCAAGGATATGTAGACTTAATTGAGAGTACAGTGTACGCCCAGCAGATTCACGATAAATTCCAAAGCGAGCATGCGAACTGGTTGGGTAACTTGCAGTAAATCTGTGACAGTGCTTACCTCACCGCGGACAACGATGGAGGCTACAGCGCCGGCCTCGGCAAGGTCCAGGGCGATCTCCATGCCGGAGTTACCGCAGCCAACCACGAGGACCGTCTTCCCCGCCATCCCCTTCGCCGACCGGTACTCACTGGCGTGCATGACCTTGCCGGGGAAGGCATCCAGTCCGGGCACCTCCGGCACGAACTTCTCGTCGTAGGACCCCGTGGCGACCACGAGGAACCGCGGCGCGTACCGCTCGGCCTCGCCGGTCCCGAGGTCGACGGCCTCGACGTCCCACCGCCGGCGCGCGGCGTCGAAGCGCGCGGTGCGGACGTCGCGGCGGAGGCGCGCGCGGACGCCGAAGCGCTCGGCGTAGCCGTCGAGGTAGCGCACGAAGTCGTCCCGCGGGAGGTAGGTGGGCGCGGCGGCCGGGTGCGGGGCGTGCGGCAGCGCGCTGGCGGACTTGGGGAGGTGCAGCGACAGGCGGTCGTAGGTGCGCTTCCGCCACAGCGAGCCCACGCAGTCGTCGCGCTCCAGCACCAGGCTCGGCACGCCGCGCATCGACAGGCACGCCGACGCCGCCAGCCCCGACGGCCCCGCCCCCACGACGATCACCTCCGGAGGAGGAGCACCACCGCCTGTTGCCATCACTGTTTGTTGCGTTTCTTGCTACTGCTACTGGTCGGTCGCTGTACTGGAGCTCTCGGATCGAAACGACGACGCCTGCTGCATGGGTTGCTTCTCTTTCTCAATCTCAAGAGACGGTGGTGGTGATCTGGTGGCTGATGATGCCACGCCTTGCTTGCTTAGCTCCCTCCCCACGAAACAGCGACCCACGGGACGGGATTACTGTCATCGGAGCTCTTCTCGTCCACTCGACCGGTCATGTGCCTTATCACCACACTAGACGTACAGTAGGCACCACAGTCCACAGCGCCCTCGTAGACTTCGTTTTCGATTGTTGCGTGCAACGTTTTCTATACTAATGTAGGCCGACTTTTGGCACCAATCTTCCCTGCCGACTGGTCGGCGTACCGACTCCCCTGCCCCCGTGAAATGCTCCGTGTTTTCATTTCTTCGGCCCAGCTTCCCCTTGGCCCAATAGCGTAAGCTTCTGTTGGCTGTCGTGATATGGTGTGTTAAGGCTTCTTTGCAAGTCGGACGGTCCCACAAAATGGCCATTGGTTCCCAGTTTCCACGGTTACCCTTCTTCTCTTTTCTTTTATTTATTTCTTTTTTTGGTTTTCTTTATTTTTTTATTAAATTCATATTTTTCTTTTCTTTCTTTAATTTCAGCTTTTATTTTATTTCATGAGTTGCCGCAACTTTTATTTCATGTATTATTTTCCCTCTTTGTTATTCATTTTAATTTTTTATTTTTTTATTTCATGAGATGTACGTACATTTCAATTTCATTTTTTCCTTCCCTTTCATTTTATTTTCTTTATCGTTGTTTCCTTTCTTAAATTTCATTTTGTTTTTCAATTTTAATTTATTTATCTTTTAAACTTTCTTTCATTTATTATTATTTTTACTCTAATTAGTTTCCTGTTTATTTAATGTTTTAATTTGCTATGGTTACTGAGTTAGCGTATGGTGTGACTCGAGTCTGGATCCGGTGACCAACAATCTTCTTTGGCTTTTGTTTTTTCATTTCGTGTATTCTTTTTATTTCTCTTTTTCTACTTGTTTATTTGCTATAAATAATTATTTTAATTATTATTTCTTATTCGTATTCTAGTTTTTATTTCCTCTATTCTGTGATAAATATGTGATGTTCTTATAGTAAATATATACTGTTCTATTATGTGTTTTCTGATGTTCACGTATTATAAATAAGATATTTTATGAATTTTATGAGTATTCACATAATACTCCCAAAATATTCGGTGAGATATTTTAGGTTGTTAGTTCTTCTCTTAATGAATATGCGCTCATGTGTGTTCGCAAAAGGTTGTTCAAATAATATTCTTGTGTTGTTTTTTACTTTTCCTCTGCTAATGTGGGTTTTCCTATTTTTTTCTTGTCCATTATGTTTTGTTCTATCTTACATTAATTTATTCTACTTAAGTTAATCATCTATTTTATTTTCTATATAGTATTTAATTTAATTTATTATTTTTAATTTCCCTTTTCTTCTTCTTTATTTTGATCCATTTAATTATTCTAACTATTTTTTATTTTCATGTCATATTCCATGATATTTATATGATATTCTATAATGTATCTTGGAATATTGACGTAGTATAAATAGAATGTTTCATAATATGCTTTAGGTTATTCACAAAGTATTCTTATAATGTTCTAGCATATAATTTCGATTGTTCACAAAGTACATGTGATATGTTCTATGGTGTATTTTCCTATGTTCACGTATTATAAATAAGATATTCCATGATTATTTTTAAATATTTATATAGTACTTGTGAGATATTATATGATATATTTTAGGGTTTTAAGTAGTATCTATGTGACGTTATATTCTCCTTTACTATATAGTTTTTCTTCTATACCTTTTTTTTCTTTTGAGTTCCCCAATGATTTTGTTATTCTTTTAGTTTTAATCCTCTTTATTTCCTTTTTCTCATTTTTATGTTACTATAATTAATTATTTTAACTATTTGCTTTTATTATTCCCCTCTACATTTAATTTTTTTCTTGAGATACATATGATATGTATAATATACATATGATGTTTTATGATGAATTCTCGAATATTCATTGTGGTAAATGAGATGTTCCATGATGTTTTCGAATAGTATACATATTTATTATTTCTTTATATTTTTTATTTTGGTTTTCTTTGGCGTAGTTTTTCCTATATTCCTTGTGATGTCCAGTGTCTTGTTTTGTTGATTTAGAATATTATTCTTGTCGGGGTGAAATACTTTATTTAATTGAACTTAAAATGGTTTCATATAGTATAATAACTAAACATATTTCCTAATTAACATAGACCATGTACGTAATGCATTAGTAGAGAATGACTCGTAAGGGGGTTCAAATTCTTTTTTTGAACAGTATTTATATTTTTTGGTCTGCTTGAAGAAAGAGAAAAAAAAGCTTGAAAAAACTGAGAAAAAAAAGCGACACGCGAGAGGACGGAAATACGAATAGAAAAAAGAAAAAGAAAGTATAGGAAGTTGACACGAGCCCACATAGAGGCTGCAAAAGGTGGCCTGCGGAACGGCCCAACTCTCATATAGTGCGTGACATGGAAAATAATTTTTTGCTGGTCGGCGCGCGACTACGTACCACCCGGGTCGGTGGCTAGCAGCCCCCGACTTTTGGGACACGGGCTAGTATTAGTAATGGCTAATGGGCTTGGGACTTGAGTTACTATGGGCTTGTATAGTTCCAAGAAATATGTTATTTGACAAACTTTATCTAAATATGAACTAACTAGGCTAAAAGATTCGTCTCGACATGTAGATACTAAAAGTATAATTAGTTATTTTTTATCTACATTTAATACTTCATGCATGCAGCTAAAGATTGATGTGACGGAGAATCTAGAAAAATTTAGGAAAGTTGGGAAAACTAAACAGGACCTATGTTGGGCTTGGCTCATGTATGAAACATATATGTATCCTTGGTTGTTGAGAGAGAGGGACATTCAGAATATTGTAATCAAAACACCTAGTCAGTCGGTTCAGGGTACGGATATTTGGACAACATCAGCAAAGCCTTTCATGCTGAATTAGTAGCCTGTATGCAAGCGGTCCAACGTGCAACTGATTTGGGGATCCAGAGAATCATCGTGGAGACTGATGCTTCCACAATTGTGCGCGCGGTATACTCAATGGAGTTCGATCGATGCTCGGCTAGAGGTCTCCTGTGGGAATTCAAGTTTTTGCTGAGGTCTAATTTCATGTCCTTTGAAGTAGTTCATACTTCATACCCCTCGTTCATGTAACATGGCTGCTGATAGCCTTGCCGCCCTCGGTGTTGGTCTGGGTTCGGGTGTAAGTCCTGTAGTGGACCGCATTCCAAGTTGTATCCAGGTGATTGTAGCCAACGATATGGCGCAGTTTTATGAGTAATGGAAATGATTTCCATGTTCAAAAAAAAACACCTATCTCAATCTGACGTTATTGTTCATCTTCAACTATCGTATTTATGTTCTTCTCTAATTCCTTTGATTCTCCCCTATTTTCAGCAATCAAGTTCTAGATTGCTGACAACCTTTGGGACACAAAAATATGTCGTGTTTGCTTTTTTTGTTTGAAAGGATGACTTGTTTGCTTTTTTCGGAAAGGATAACGCGTGTTTGGTTTGCAACCTAAGAAATGATGCTTTCCTAGACCAGATATAACAACCGAAAGTCCTGCACGTTACTAAATTAGACCTAACTTATAAGATGAGTTTTGGCGACAAGGATACCAACTTTGAAAATCGATGTGACTAGAATATGAGCCAGCAAAGCAATTTCTCCACCACTGGCTTTGGAGCCGCTTGCGAACAAATAAATATATACCTTCATCGCTCACTCCACCCCCACCTCTACCAAACTGCAACCCCTCCTCTCCCAATCCCCATCTCGCCTCCCCTCTCTCTGAAACTCCACTACCTTTGTCGTGTGTGCGCCGCAATGTCATCTAGCGGTAGGCACGACTACAACACCAAGACCCAACCGCACGACCAGTTCGCCCCTCGAGCGGCGATGACAGTGGTGGAGGGGACTGGATCTCGGAGCGTGACAACCACATTTACATCGACTTTGACGAAGAGGTGAATCCCTCTGTCAAGTGCCTTGCGTTGTAGAGTGCAAGGACCGTTGTGGGGCACGACAAAGGCAAGGGCCCAGGGTCGTCAACCGCTGCCATAGGCAAGGGCAAAGGCCCCACGCCATCGACTGTCATCATGGGGCGAGGCAAAGGCAAGGCACTGGTGATCGTTGTCGATCACCCATCGCCCAGCCAGCCAAAGGTGCCAATACAAAGGATTTGTTTCTAACCATCAAGAAGAAGGATCCTTTGAGCTTCATGAAGGGAGTTCAAAAGCCGATGGTGGACAGTGCTCAGGCAAGAAATAACTCTTGTAATATTGATGAACTAAGTTATTATTAGGGAGTTCAAAAGCCGATGGTGGCCTCATAATAACTTAAGAGGCAAACTCTTGCCAACACCACCAACCTGCTCCAAACCGTTTAGGCCCCAACAAGTTCCTAGAGTAACAAGAAAACCACAGGCAAAGCAACCATAAGTGCCACTAGATGCGCCAACGCAATGCAAATGCACATGGATGCTCTCCGAACTCACTTGGATAATCAACAATCAAGAGAGAGGAGTGGGAAGGGTGTGCCTCATCTCTAGGGGATGTCCAAGGATGCAAATGGTCAAGAGAGCCATCCCCAAGTCGAGCAACTCACTTAAATAGGTGTCACACGAAATGGCTAGCCGTTGGGCTAAAAACTGATTGACCAAACACGTCGGTCGTGTCGACCGGACGCAGTGGCGGAGCTGGCCCAAAAACTGAGGTAGGACGAATGTAGGGGTTGTAATAGATCATGACTCTTATCCCTCCTTCACAATCCAACTTGGTCCTTTCTAATTTTAATTTAAAATCATATAGTATTATGACCCGATCCTTATTGAGCACGATCCTTAAATTTACTAGACTAAATTAGAGAGCCCTTTACCACCTTTATGTAGACCACAAACTTTTAGCTAAAAATGTTTGGAAAAGCTTTTAAAATCTGTATCAACCATTGAACTGAGCTAATAAAAAATAAATTCAGAATTAATAGTACAAAATCATCAAATGTCCAAATCATCCCTAACCTATATATTCACATAGCAAATAACCGAGCATACACACTAGGCAGAGCATGTACTTAAGCAGCGCACAACTGCGCCTGCACAGGAGGAGGCCACAAGCAACAGGCGCATAGCCACAGGCCTAATTCCATAAACAACAACCCACATAGAATAGACCAAGATGACCTAGTCCAATCTAGAAGGCTAGTCCACCCATTACTGTGTCGTCTGTTTCCTGTCGCTATGCAATTGTGTCTTCAACCTCTAGCTTAGGAAATTTGTTCTCGGATGCTTGGCAAGACAAGAAGTTCTAATCTCATCCGAGGGGAGGTAGGGCGGCCGCCTAACCTCGCCCTATAGGTGGCTCCGCCTATGACCGGACACACCACTACTAGCATCAGGTTGTTGGATAGCGGCCACATGTCCACGTCATTTAACCTTGCCAGCAATATCCCAACGACTATCTCCATTCTAGTGCAGGCCGGTTAAAGTGTGACTAGACATGCTTGTCTTTGACCGAACGCAGGCGGTGCTGGAGTTCGATCGAACAGTGACCCTCAACGGTCAAGTACCCATCTGATCGGAGGATCACCTCAAATTGACCGAACGCTCAGCCATGTCAAGTCTAGTCCAATCTAGAAAGCTCCTAAGAGGACCAAAACTCAACCGGACATGTCCGATCGAGCCTGGTTGGATGCGCCAGCGAGTCCGGTCGGCACCTTGCTAACTGCTCATGCCACGCTACCACTGACCGGATGCGGGAACAGTGACACTGGTGCACCAAGTCACTATTCCACACTAGAGTTCAGTCATCATGCCATCAACGCTCCATACCTAGGGTTTGCTATCGGGCGCGTCCAGACATTCTTGGACCGTGGCCGGTCAACACAAAGCCCTAGTTCTTCGCCTCCTTTCAACTTCTATTTTCCACCCTTGCTTCCATGCGCCAACACCAAAGTGTCTCACCAATTGTCACACGTGTTAGCATTTTCCAAGGGTTTGATAGCTAATTAGGATCGAATGCATACGCAACAAAGTTAAATCACCTAACAGAACTTGATAACTGCATTAAGCATGATTATCCCCTCTTCATAGTACTATCTATCTATATGTGATCACATCATCTATGGTGCCTTGATCACAAAAACAAAAATAGCTCTATTGCTTATACATTTGCCTTGAGCTTCTTTTTTTCCTCTTTCTTCTTTTCACTAAGTGGAGCACTTGATCTTCACTTAGCCCATGTTGACCACTCCATCTTCATGGTTGATCTCTCCCAAGTGTAGTCGACCCTATGCCAACCACTTAGTACCCTTTGTTGTCCACCTAGGAGCTTTGTCGACCACTCCACTTGGCTTGGCATTAATCCCTTTCTTAGCTACACACTTAGCAAATATGATTAGACCAATATGTTTTATCAATTAGCTGAAACCAAACTGTCGGTGTTTGTTAACCGACAACTCGTCTTGAGTAATCTCAGACGATTTGTTCGGTGGGGATCGGTGTTCGTAGGACTCGGCGATTACACAGGGACAACGATTTATACTGGTTCAGGCCGCTAAATAGCGTAATACCTTACGTCCAGTGCGGCGTGTGCCTTGTGTTTTGTTATGATCCAATATTCGATGATCTAGGACCTGCGCTCGGTTCCCCTTATATATCCGGGTGAGCCTCAGCGCAGACCGAGTCCTAGCCGGTTACAACAGTTGGAGTCCTATTCTAATTACAGGACTTCCTTTTACAACTCGGCTAAGTTACAAACTAGAGTCCTAATCCAAGTACACTTCGTTACAAGTCTTCGGATCTCTAAAGTCATCCTGGATTAGTCGGAATAATCATCGACAGATGATATCTCTGACATCCTGGTCCGTCAAGCCCCCGAGCTCTTCATCATTTCTTCACGACGTTATCTTCTAGTTTCTTCTTGAGAATCTCCGAGTAATGTCTTGAGAAATCTTGAAGTGCTCCGAGTATAAAGAAATTCCATGGTGTGCACTTTTTCAAAAAGTGCACCCATAGGGTGTAGCCCCCGAGCCTCTTGTTATTTATAATAACTTTGAGGATCTTTGGAGCCCTTTCCGAGTAAATCTTGAATGAGAAAAAACATTTCCTTTATAGATTATACCCTGCAGCCCCCGAGCCTGAGGTCCGAATACTATAGTACTATAGTAGTCGGTTCTCGGGATCTTTTTAAATGAAGCCATCAGGTAATCTATTAGGATCTTGAGGAGTCGGAGTATGACACCAATCTGTTGCGTAAACTATCCGAGTAATAATTGTTCAGCTTCAGGTGGGTAATGTTTTCAACAAACATCCCGTATCACCCCCCACTGAAAAAATTACTATGAGTCCAGCAATAATTGACTGGTGACTGTCCCGACTGTGCGCAATAATGATGTTTGTCGTTTTCTGCAACTGCAAACTTTGTCGTCTTCGTCTTGAAGTGCGTGTGAGAATCAGCTCTGTTACCCATGCTGAGCTTCACATGCACCACAGTACATTGGTTGAATTATTGGTCTAGCGATCAGTCTTGTTGATGAACCTGGTCTATAGACCCAGAAGAAACCGCCTATAAATACCCTGCCTGGGAAGGAAAGAGCTCATATCTTCCGAGAGTGTAGAACTTCTTATTAGTTACATGGGTATTGTAATAGCAGTAGCTGAGATGATCGAGCCCCCGGGTGTCTTCCTTCTGTAGAATAGATGAAGTGCCCAGAAGAACTCTTGTGAAAGGACCATTCGTTAGGGTGGCTTCCAAGTGGTCGCGAGCAGAGGGACACAGAGATACGCCTAAAAGAACTCTTGTAACTACCACTCGTAGATAACCTCGGAGTCACAGGTTGTCAAAAGGGCAGCGAGGGTGATGGTCTTCCCTGAGTTCCTTGAGTACTGGGGTGGTACCAAAGACCCACCTTGGGATGCACTGAAAAGATAGTGTCTACCCAAGGTTCTGTGTCTGCTTTACTGCGTCTCACTGAACCCGGTCCTTGGTGCAGTAGGCATCAAGGCTATGTACCTTGAATTCACTAGAGTAGCATTTTACACCTTGATTGTACTTCTGTTGAAAGTTGTTGTATCTCAAGATATTTCCATGTATCTCTGTTGTAATTCCGAGTAATAATAACAAAGATCCGGGTACTTGGAATATTTTCTGAGTCCTCTGTCTTGCTTGCCGAGTACTAAATGTATCTTGCGGAAGAAGAAAACTTGTCTGTTTACTGTATTCCTGTTCTCCGTTTCTAACGTCGTCTGACACGTACTCCAAGCCATTAGGGTTTTTAGACAGTTCCATAACGCCGTTGAGAAAAAGATGAACAGGTGCCAAAACAGATCTATAATAAGCCGCCGCCGGGCTTATGTTTTCCTTATGCTTTCATCAAGCCATTGCCTTCGGAGCTAGAAATCCCTTAGCCAATTCCACAGTTGATGCGCAGAAAATCTCTCGTCACCAACATGGGTCCCAAGAGGCAGTCTACAGCGGAGAAGAGAAAGGCCAAAATCACCATCACCGGAAAGCCTAAGCATTCGAACCCGCCAACTGATGTCTTGGCGTGGAAGAAGCTGGATACTACTCTGGCGGAACTGGCCTTCTTGGCGCAGCAAGGATTGCTCCGGGCGCAACCGCTTGACGGATGGAGGGTACCCACTGATCATCGCGCTCCTGCCCCCAACACCACGGAGATCGTGATGTTCAAGTCCTTCGTGGAGCGGG
This sequence comes from Coix lacryma-jobi var. lacryma-jobi, assembly GCA_009763385.1. NCBI lineage: Eukaryota > Viridiplantae > Streptophyta > Magnoliopsida > Poales > Poaceae > Coix > Coix lacryma-jobi. Next base: position 149,031,673 of record CM019827.1, on the reverse strand, counting down.
GATTGGGGCTTCCTGCTTCTGATTTCTTCCGTGGCTTGCTGCATTACTATGGTTTGACTCTGAACCATATCACTCCCAATGCAGTTCTTCATATTGCAATCTTTGCCCATCTTTGTGAAGCTTTCCTGGGAATTTGCCCCTCTTTTACCCTTTTCCGCTACTTTTTCTGGTTTAAGTGTCAACCTAGTGACGCTAACACCGAAGTAGTCGGAGGGGCTAGTCTCCAGGTTAGATTAGAAGTAGCCAATCAGTATATAGCTGTTGAGTTGTCAGAGTCAGTAAAATACTGGGCTGCTGGGTGGTTTTATATGGGTAACCCACCCCCAGCTCTTCGTCGTCATGATGGATGGCCACCACAGAAGTGCCGTGAATGGAAGGAGAAGCTCACAACTGAAGAAGTAGGGGCTATCCAACCCCTCCTCATGATGATAGACGCTTTGATAATCGATGGACTGACCGGATACACTGTCGTTCAAGACTTTGTTGCCCGGCGCATCCATCCGCTTCAGCAGCGAGCCAACTATGGGTTCAAATACCTGGGTAAGAACGACCTGGGTCGCCACGCTGTTGAGCAATTGTCAGACTGTGAAGTCCTCTGGAGAGTGAACCGGCTGCTTAAGAGCCGTGAACGTCTGGCTCCAGTGATGACATCCTTTTCCGCCATTAATCCTCCTCCTCCGGTAAGTACTTGATTTGTCGTGTCGTCAAGGTTCGAAATAAATGTCCTTCTGATCTGACTAGGTACTCTTCTGTTTTTTAGGGCCAGGGGAGAGATAACAATGATTGTCCTCCCCTGCCTCCGGCAGCTGAAGAAGGCGGAGGCATCGCGTTGGAAGGTCCAATCCGAAGTGAGGATCTTCCTAATAAACCAAGTTCGCCTGAAGATCTTGACTGGCTTGACACAGAATCAACTGACTCTGATGTCCTGCTTATAGAACAAGAGGCTGAAGGTAGCCGGAAGAGGTCGCCGACTCCTCAACTAGAAGCCGGGGGACCCGTCCTTAAGAAGGCTCGCACTGGTAATTGCCGTGCTTGCCGAAAAGTTCTTTTATCTCAAGAATTGTCTGATAAGCACTATAAGCCGGGTGCTCCTGGTAAGGGAAAACCCGAGTACTTTGTAGTCCTTTTGAGTGTTGATGATCTCTTGTCTTATATATGTCACTGTATCAGATGCTGGGACAGCGCAAGGGACTTCAAGCAGTGTGGTGTCCGAGAAGCTTCCGACTTCAGACCCACTTCTGATACAGCCGCTCTTGAAGCTACCAAAGCCTTTGAAGCTCGTGAAGTAAGTTTTCAGCTTTGTAGAGTGTTCATAGAGTTCTGATACTGACATGTATACTTGTCTGCTTGCAGGAAGGCAAAACCAGGTGCAACAGCCTCAAGCACCGTTCCTGATCCTCAGGTGGTGGAGGAGTCGGAGCCACTGGCCAAGGATGGCTTCAGCATGCCGCCAACCTTCAGTCAGGTAGATCCGCTGCCTGATTCCTCTGCGTCCAAGTCTTAGGTCGAAGCCGCTCCTGACGCGGACGCTCTTCCATTGCCTCAGGTTGGTTGGCCGTACTCCATCTTTCGTTCTCCCGCTCAGTTGGAGTTTGACCGAGTGTGGAGTAATTGGTTTTTTCGTATACGATAGCCAGACGAGCCTACCCTAGACATGGTCTTGACGGAGATACATGCAGAGGATTCAGCTTGTCAGCAGGGAGGATCCTTAGATGCACCCGAGTCCTCATGCCAAGGAGCTACGCTTGACGTATCCGGGTATGATCAGGATCTTACTCGGCTGAGGGAACTGAAAGACCAGGTGAAGGCTCCTTTTGAAGCTCTTCACCAATTTATTGAGGTAAGAGTCTCAATCTCTTCCTGTTGTACTGTAAACTCATCCGAGTACTCATAATTTTATTATATTGTAGTCCTTTGACTTCAAGGTTAGAGATCAAGTCACCCGGATCCGCCAGGAGCTGTCTCGTGAAAACCAAGAGCTCCGGGACTATATTGCCCAGGACCAGATTAGTCAGAAGGTAGCCACCCAGGTTCTGCATGGTCGCATTAATGAACTCCAAGGCAACCTCAAGGAAGTGGTAGCGGAGCGTGACGCTGCTAACGACCGAGAGGGTGAGCTGATATCCAAGTCCGCTGCTATGGAACAGAAACTGAAGGAGCTCAAGAAGAGTTCTAAAAAGCAGCTTGAAGGTATACTTGGAGTTTTGAGTCGTTCTGCTCCATAATATTAGTCGGATGACATGATAACTGACTGTTGTGTATGCAGATGCAAATAAACTGGCTTCTGGGTGGCAGAACGCCTTCAATCAGAAACAGGCAGAGCTTGAAGAGGTATTTGCTAATGCGCAGAGTACTCTTCAAGAAGCCAAATTGATGCATGAGGGTGCTGACCGGGACCTTCTGCAGGCTTTGAAGTCTACGAAGGAGTCGCGGGATTCCCTGATGGCTTTGGAGCAAGCTGTCGAGCCCCTGCTCAACATGATTTCGGCGCCAGCAGGAGTCGAGGAGTCTTTGATTGAACGAGCCAAGGCGGCACCTGGGCGGCTGGCGCAATATATCAAAGATATGTCGATCTCCGTGGTGTAGGGTCTGATGGCAACGCTGCGGCTACATCTGCCGTCCTTTGACCTGTCCGCTCTGATGACCCTTCCTGAGGACAAAGGTGACGAGGACCTTGCGGCAATGCAAGAGGAGATGAAGGCCACCGCGGAGGAGTACTCACAAATATTAGATCTTGTAGAGTAATCTAGACTCCTCAGCCTCTGCAGCTTGTATCTCCTGAAATCAATTGTTGTAAGATATCAAAAATATTGATTACTTTTGAATCTTGTGAATTGTATATATGTCCAACTCCATATTGCGGCAAATTTCTTTGGCAATGGGTTGAGTTTATTTGTTGTGGATGTATGACCAGGCGTCTAATTAGACGAGTCTATCTGAGTGCTCGCTGGCACTTTAGTTTGGGTCGTGTGACTTCGTTTCTCTAACCACTGTGTAGAGAACTTAGTCTTGCCCGAGTACTACTCTTAGTACCCTTGTTCAAGGGATAACAATGATCAAGCACCTCTTGAAGGACCGTAGCATTGGTTCCTTCTGGGTGAATCATATCCTCTTGATGATCGCAGCTTGAGTGCGAAGGTGGGTGGACCTCTGTCCAAAAAATGTGTAACAGGGTGAGTACCGTCTCGCCTTGTTACGCCTTATAGGAACTAGTTTCCACTATGGTGGATTCTATATTCGCTATAGGTTGATAGCCGGGTGTTAAGCCGTACTACCTTGTGAGTTGTATTGAGCTCGAAGCTCGTAACTCAGGTATGGTTTCTGCTGAACCAATCTATCCGAGTAATATGATGTATTAGTCGGAGGTAAGCCCTGCTATTGTAGAGACTGTTATGCGACTAAGTAGTCGTGATGAGCTGTAGAAAATAGCCTGGATAAAAAGTTCTTATGTCGTATGAACTTCAAACTTTATTAATATCCGACTAATAAATACAATTGCCCTGAGTCAGTATTGTAGCGTAGTCCTTAAGTATGGAATTTCTTCAAGTGCTCAATATTCCATGAATTTGGCAGTGGAGATCCATCTTCGGTGACTAGCTCAAATGACCCGGGTCTTGTTACTTTGGATACAATATAAGGACCTTCCCATGGACTCATGAGCTTGTGACGTCCAACGGTGTTTTGGATTTTCTTCAACACCATGTCGCCCACTTGAAAGGTACGGTGGTGGACGTTTTTATCGTAGTAGCGTCTCATCCCTTGGAGGTACCTTGCTGATTGAAAAAGTGCAGTTAGTCGGGCTTCTTCAAGGCTGTCGACTTCTAGCCGCCTGGTATCATCAGCTTCGCCCTCGTTGTATTGCTCTGTTCGCGAGGAGTTCCAGATTAAGTCAGCCGGTAGGATTGCTTCAGTGCCGTATACCAGAAAGAAAGGTGTTTGGCCTGTTGCCCGACTTCGTTGTGTTCGTAGCCCCCAGACTACTTTAGGCAATTCTTCAACCCATTTGCCGCCGTAATCTTTTAGGAGGTCAAATAGCCTTGGTTTTAATCCGGCGAGAATCAGGGCGTTTGCTCTTTCAACTTGGCCATTGGACTGTGGGTGAGTTGCTGATGCGTAGTCTATCTTGATTCCACAGTCGCCGGCCCATGACTTGAATTCGATAGCCGTAAAGGGGGACCCAAGATCAGTGATGATTCTGTGAGGCATTCCAAAGCGATGAAAGATGCTCTGCATGAATTGGACTGACTTGGAAGCATTGAACTTGACCAAGGGCATGTACTCGATCCATTTTGTGAACTTACTAATTGCGACGTAGATGTACTCGAATCCGCCCGGGGCACGCTTGAGAGGACCCACCATATCGAGTCCCCAGCATGAGAAGGGCCATGACGGAGGGATGCATATCAGTTCATGTGCGGGTACATGCTGCTGCTTGGCAAAGAATTGGCATGATTGACAGCGGCGGACTAAGTCTTCCGCGTCTTTTAAAGCTAAGGGCCAGTAGTATCCTGACCTGAAGATTTTTCCGACTAGTGTCCTTGAAGCTGCGTGATTTCCGCAGGACCCCGAGTGGACTTCATTCAAGATTTCCATGCCCTCTTCTGGTGTAATACACTTGAGGAGGACCCCTGATGAAGCTCCGCGTTGATACAGCTTATCCCCGACTAGAACGTAGTTTTTGCTGCGCCTGGTGACTTGCTCTGCTGTAGTCTTGTCGCTTGGCAGTTTGTGTTCTTTGAAGTAATCGATGAAAACTCGTGTCCAGTCGGGTGCTAGAGATAGGACCTGGGTTGCGGGTTCTGGCTCGAACTCCTCCTTCTCTTGGATTGAGGGCTTGGATAACTCATGTACAAAGGTACAACTAGGAACTTGTGCTCTGTCGGAACCCAATTTTGCAAGTATATCTGCTGCCACGTTGTGATCCCGGGTAACATGAATGAGTTCTAGTCCTGCAAAGTGTTTTTCCAGCTTGCGTACTTCAGCACAATAGGCGTTCATTGTTTCCTTGGTACAGTCCCAGTCTTTATTAACTTGGTGAATGACCACGGAGGAATCTCCATAGACTAATAGCCGCTTAATGCCCAAAGTGACTGCTAGTTTAAGTCCGTGGAGCAGTGCCTCATATTCTGCTTCATTGTTGGTAGCCGGCCACAATATTTGCAGAACGTATTTGAGTTGTTCACCTGCGGGTGATACAAGGAAGACTCCGGCTCCTGCTCCTCTGAGTTTTAGGGATCCATCGAAGTACATCTTCCAATGATCGGGGGTAGCGTTGTCTCTAGTCTGCTGTATTTCAGTCCATTCGGCGACAAAATCAGCTAGGGCCTGAGACTTGATAGCTTTCCTCGGAGTGAACTTGATGTTGAGTGCCCCTAATTCAACTGCCCACTTGGAAATCCTTCCAGTAGCATCACAGTTGTGAAGGATTTCTCCTAGAGGGAAATCCGTGACTACCGTGATCTCATGAGATTCGAAGTAGTGCCACAGCTTTCTTGAGGATATGAGTAAAGCATAGAGCAGTTTTTGTACTTGCGGGTACCTGACCTTCGAGTCAGATAGTACCTCGCTGATGTAATAAACTGGTCGTTGGGTGTTGTAGATGTGCTTGTCGTCTTTGCGCTCCACCACGATTGATGTGCTGACAACGTGTGTGGTAGCTGCGATATACAACATCATCGGTTCGATGGGCTCTGGCGGTGTCAGTGTGGGTGAATTGGTAAGATAGCTTTTGAGTTTTTCAAAAGCCTTATCCGCTTCTTCCGTCCACTGGAATTTGTCACCGGCTTTAAGCAATTTGAAGAAAGGCAATCCCTTTTCTCCGAGCCGTGAGATGAATCGATTTAACGCAGCCATGCACCCGGTGAGTTTCTGAACGTCTCGGATAGAGGTAGGGGGCTTCATGTTGATGATAGCTGTGATCTGCTTTTGACTAGCCTCGATACCTCGATGACTAATGAGGAATCCGAGTAGCTGTCCTGAGGGTACCCCGAAGACACATTTGGTTGGATTGAGTCTCCATTGATACGCACGTAATCGGTTGAAGGTTTCCTCTAGGTCTGATATCAGGGTAGTCGGATCCTTTGTTTTTATGACCACATCATCAACATAAGCTTCTGCATTGCGGCCAATCTGATCACCCAGACAATCTTGGATGGCACGTTGATAAGTAGCCCCCGCGTTTTTTAGTCCAAAGGACATAGTTTTGTAACAGTATGCTCCAAAAGGAGTAATGAACGATGTCTTGGGTTGGTCTTCTTCTTTGAGGGCAATCTGATGGTACCCGGAGTAGCAATCCAGAAAGGAGAGTAAGGCGGAGCCTGCGGTGGCATCAACTATTTGGTCTATCCTTGGTAATCCGAAGGGATCCTTTGGACAATGCCTGTTGAGGTCTGTGTAGTCGACACACATGCGCCACTCAGCAGAGTTCTTCTTCCTGACTAGCACTGGGTTAGCTAGCCACTCGGGGTGGAGGATTTCTCTGATGAATCCGGCCGCGAGTAGTTTGGCTATTTCCTTCTTGATTGTCTCTTTCTTCTCTGGTGAAAATCGTCGTAACCTTTGTTTGATAGGTCTAGAGCCTTCCTTTAATTCTAATCTGTGCTCAGCCAAGTTCCTTGGGACCCCAGGCATGTCTGCTGGTTTCCAAGCAAATATGTCTTTGTTTGCTCTAAGGAACTTGGTGAGCGCGAGTTCCTATTCTTTAGATAGGTGAGCACTGATAACCGCTGTCTTGGAAGGATCACCGGTTTCCAGGTCAATGGCCTTTGTAGAGACTTCTGCTGATGGTTGAATAGTACCCGCCTTCTTGGTTGGGATTTCTGAGTCTCCAGGCTTGGTATTAAGCACCATCTGAGCGAGTTCTTGTACTTCCAAGGTGAGTTGAGCTTTTTCAGCGATTTGGACAGCCTCTGTGTCGCAATCAAATGACCGCTTCAAGTCGCCTCTGAAGGTTAAGATTCCTTTGGGACCCGGCATCTTCAATAAGAGGTACGGGTAGTGGGGTACTGCCATAAACTTGGCAATAGCAGGTCGCCCGAATATGGCGTGATACGATGATTCGAAGTCGGCTACCTCAAAACTAATGTACTCCGTTCTGTAATTGATCGGAGTTCCAAAAGTGACGGGTAGTATAATCCTTCCGAGTGGTACAACCGCTTTTCCGGGTACTATGCCGTAGAAAGGAGCGGTTGATGGAGTGAGCTGGGTTGCGAGATCTAGGTTCATCTTTCGTAGGGTGCTTGCAAAGATAACATTGAGTCCTGCTCCGCCATCGATGAGTACCCTACCAAGTGTATATCCGGCGACCGTGGGGTCCAAGACTAGCGGGTAATGGCCTGCATTGGAAACACTGGTCCATTGATCTGCTCTGGAGAAATTAATCAGATGTTCGGACCAGTCGAGGTATTTGGGTGTCGCTGGTTCGGTGGACATGATCTCTCGCAGAGAAAGCTTCTGAAGTCTCTTGTTGTCACTGGTAGTTACCCCCCCAAAGATGACATCAATAGTCCCTTTGGGGTGCTGAAAGCCACCAGCGTCCTGTTGAGGATCCTCAGCTGTCTTTTTGCCTTTGTCTTTCTTGTTCTTGTTGAAATCGGGGTTCAAGCCTCGCTCCTTGAGCTGTCGGCAGTGCCTTGCTTGATGTCCACTTTTCGGATGGAAAGGGCAGGGTCCGTCGAGTAAGTCATCAAAGGTGAATGGCTTGTTTCCCTTCTTCTGAGGCTCTATGGCAGCAACAGTATTATCTCCTGCCCTTTTCTGGGTATTTTGCTGTGGTGCCTGGTTGCCTCTCAAGTTGTTTCCTCGATCACCCTGCGTGTTTCTATCGGGGAAGCGTTCCTGTGTGCGTTCCTCTGTCGCCATCATGGAGTTTACAGCCCGATGGAACTCGTCAGCGGTGGTCGGGTCCTGCTTGATGAAATCTTTGTAATTGTACATTTCGCAAATGCCGTTGCCGAAGAGGTCAATTACTTCTCTGTCTGTAATGTCGGATACTGTAGAGCGGATTTCTGAGAATTGCCTATAGTACTCCCGCATTGATTCATTTTTCTGTTGCTTGCAAGTTCTAAGCTTAGTCCGGGGATCTGATCTCTCTGGGACACCAGCAAAGTTTTCAATGAAGATACGATGTAGTTGTTCCCAGGAGTCGATGGACTCAGGTTTAAGCCTGTCAAACCAAGCAAGCGACATTATCTCTAGAGCCATTGGGAGGTAGAGTGCTTTGACGTCGTTACTTCCACCAGCTAGCTCGACTGCTTGAGCATACAGCCTGAGCCATCGTTTAGGTTCTGTTTTCCCGTCGTACTTGGAGTAGTTCCCGGGTTTGAATTTTCGCGGGAACGAGACTGCTCGAAGCCTTTGGGAAAAGCAGGGGAAGCCATCTACTGCGTCGGATGCTGCAACTGCGACTCCTCTGTATGAAGATTCGGCTCCTCCCTCAGCTTGATCGGGTACTCGGTGGCCCAGACGACTCCTTGCTGGGATACGTCCGAGTCGTTCTTGAACCGGCCGCCTCTGGCTCGGGTGAGATGAAGCTTGCTTGTCAGCTAGGGATTCAAGATTCCGCCCTCGGAGTTGGAGTGCGGTAGTCTGAAGCATGACCAATCGTCGCTCTTCATCAGGGGTGCGGTTGGTCTTGGCTCCCATCTCCGTAGCTAGAGCTAGTATGTTTTGGTAGGGAGTCTGGAAGACTTTATGGCCGGCGACCCTCATGAACTCGGTTTCAAGGTTGCGGGAACAATCGGGGCGCCACCTGTTAAGATCATCCTGGGAGTGATTCTCTTCAGTGCGAGCTTGACGCTCGGCCTCTGCTTCCAGGCGCCTCCGGGTGTTGTATTCTTCTAGTCGTGCATTGTAGCGATCTACAGCTTCCTTGCGGTGAGTTGCTCGCCTTCTGTGAGCCTCCTTAGCTCTATTCCTTCGGATTCTTTCAGCTTTCAAGGACTCAGTTTCCGCGAGTCCTTCTGGATCGTTGTCGGAGATCATACTCAGAGTTTCATCGTCTTGACAGACATCTGGTGGGGTTGGTGGTCGTAGAGATGACTGGTGCCCCGCCATGAAGACTTCACGAGTGTAGCCCTGGTTTGATGGTCCCGGTGTTACTGATTCCAAAGTAGAAGTGCTGGAGATTAGTTCCGTTGTGGAGTCGTGTTCCTCAAAAGGGAGCTGATATCCATGCTGGTACGGGAGTTGCTGGTCAATTGTGCCAACCAGTCTAGCCGGGACAGGCTGAATTGGCCAATGGACAATGTTACCCTCCTTAGTAGAGCTGAAAACGAGCCCCTGCTGAGCCCCCGTCAAAGGTATCTGCTGATATTCTTTGAATCTTGCACTGATCAGGTTCTGGAAGTTTTTAGCAGGATTCCGCAGCCCAAAGGTGATACCATAGCTGGTGTCCGAGTTCTTTACTTCAGACTTTGAGTTGGAGTAGGAGTCGGGCGTTTCTGCATGGTCCCTAGGGTTCTGCGGGTCTTGGATTGCTAGACTTGCTAAGCTCTGGGCGAGATCCTCTGTCTTTGGCGTGGCTTGCAGCTTCGATTCGGTGTCGAGCTGGCTGTGCAGCTTTCCTTGATCATCCGCAATGCAAGTCCATGAGCCAAAAACGAAAATTGATCCCGCCGAGAACATGTTGTCGTGGTTCGCCGGGCTCTTGGTCGTCGAATCGCCGAAAGCCCCTACCTGGCGCGCCAGCTGTCGGTGTTTGTTAACCGGCAACTCGTCTTGAGTAATCTCAGACGATTTGTTCGGTGGGGATCGGCGTTCGTAGGACTCGGCGATTACACAGGGACAGCGATTTATACTGGTTCAGGCCGCTAAATAGCGTAATACCTTACATCCAGTGCGGCGTGTGCCTTGTGTATTGTTATGATCCAATATTCGATGATCTAGGACCTGCGCTCGGTTCCCCTTATATATCCGGGTGAGCCTCAGCGCAGACCGAGTCCTAGCCGGTTACAACAGTTGGAGTCCTATTCTAATTACAGGACTTCCTTTTACAACTCGGCTAAGTTACAAACTAGAGTCCTAATCCAAGTACACTTCGTTACAAGTCTTCGGATCTCTAAAGTCATCCTGGATTAGTCGGAATAATCATCGACAGATGATATCTCTGACATCCTGGTCCGTCACAAACCGAGGCTCTTAGCAAACTAGAGGAGGTTGAATAGTCCTTTCTAAAACTAATCGTGATGGCTAACCGAAACAAATTTGGAACTAAACTCATCGGTCTAGCTAATATTTCACCCCCTCTATCTAAGTTTTCAAGTACCTTACAATAATTGAGCAATCTAAGGTACCAAGCTAGGTAGAACTCACCTACACAATTCTAGTTTCCACATACGATGTATAAGCAATCAATACGATGGCTCGCTTGTGCCATAGGATGAACTGGCTGGTCCATGCATTATCCAAGTGAAGTTAAGTCCTCAGGAGTTGGGTAGTGCACTCGTTGTGTTCGGGCTTCATGGCCCATACCTCGACTCTGGTGTAGTCTAGTGGGATCGGTCGATAGTGACACATGCCGCCAGGAGGATATGCCTCACTCATGGCCACCTCATTCATATTTGATTGTCTGCCCATGAGAACGACCAAGATGGAACGAGTTGGTTCTCGTGCAATTGACTGGGTTGTTGATGGGACCGGGGGGTTCTAATCTTTTGTTAGGTGAAGATAACTATTATTTTGATGAAGCACGACACACCAATCTGGCTTCAGATCAAAAGACCCGAACCCTGTAATCTTAGCACCACGACTCCTCTGATTATCAACCGTGTCTCCAATTGGTTGACCTCGCCAATAAGGCTAATCTCTGCCTACGAAACGAAGAACATAGAAAAGAACTCGGAAGTACATAACTCGAAAATTGGGACAAAATGTAGATGAATGATTAAGTTCTCAAAGTGGGGTGTCTCAAACCAATGAAACGATAACTGTCAATGACAGAATAATCTAAGTAAAACTCAAACCCTATTGGCGGCGGCTACTGATTATATCCTCTAAGGGTCGTCACACCCAGTGGACGCGTCCCCCTAATGGGCTCGCAGACGATACACGACCCAATGGATCAAAAATGGTGATGCAGCACCGGGACAAATTCTTGATGCTGACTTGTTTCGACGTTTTCCATTGACTCCGATGGAATTTGGACCTCATACCAAAGCCATTGGTTAGCATGTGAAATTAGATTTGTATTCATATGTGGATCATGAAAAATGGAGTCTGGATGCATCATAGGCGTCAGTTTTAGTGCACGCTGGTCCTGATTGTCGAGGCTATTTCGAACTCGAGGACCTCCGGCTTGTGTTGGACTAGAACTCCAATTTTTCATCCCTATCGCTTCAGGCTTGTTAGGTTTTTCACTTTTTCTTGTTGATATATATACTGATAGGAAAATGGTTGCCCGATTTCTCTATTGTCATTCGTATTTCCCTACTGGTTTTGCTTTTTTTTTTGTGACTACTGGTTTTGGATTGTGCAACCTTTGTCGAACTTTTAGAAAATAATATTGTTGACTTTTATGCAGCAACTATTTATACTTGTTTGATTTTATAAGATAAGATATAAGCAAGTATGAACGGAACGGGCAAGAGTGATCTTCAAAAGCCAGCAGGTTGATTGGCTTTTTTTCCACTCCGAGATCCGTAATACTTAAAGTAAAAGTAAGGTGCGGACAGTCGACAATTCTCATTATAAATAGTTTTGACTAATCCTAAGACCGGAGACGTCGATTGTTAGATACTATATTCTTGACACAAGTGTATAGTATTTCTTAAATTCTAGCCAACAATGGAAAGCATGCGCGGAGAAATTTCGTTCTCTATCTCGTTCTCTCTTTTTTTTTTGATATAATAGGAGAAATCTCGTTTTCTAGCGGTGTAGTGTAGGGTCGGTGCATTTCACTCTCAGGCACATCCAAAAGTTCCAGTCGTTGGGATGACACACGCACCTACAAGGGCAACGAAGAGGGTGGGGGCTGGCCACCTCAAGCACGTTTATTCACGCAACCATTATTATAACCAATCAAACAACAACAGAGCTTGTTTCCATTGCAACAACCAACAACAAAAGCGTCTTGCTTGCATGGTTATCTCTTTCAGCAATCACACATTCCACACACAAAGCATCATATACATATTTAATATAAATATATATATGATAGTGTCGTCGTCGGCGAGCCGAGGTGATCTCGCAGCCGTTACCTGCACACCGCACACCGCACACGGACGATAGCAGAAATGCTGGAGCTAGAAGCCGTTGCTGCCCTGCTCCTGCTGCTCATCCTGCTGGGGGCGCAGCAGGTTGGCGATGTCGGCGGCGATGAGCTCGGCGTCCTCGCAGCTGCCGTAGATGCCCCTCCGCACCATCCCGGCGCAGTAGAGCCCGTTGTCCCCCTTCCAGTGCTCCGGGTAGCTCCGCGCCGCCATCCCGTCGTCGCCGATCAGCCCGTCCTCGCTCTGAACCGTACCAACAAAAGATCGATCAGAGAAATTAATTAAGATTTTTTGCGCGTACATGCACGCATGATATGCTTGTGTATTAGATCGTCGTTGCGATCGATCGATTGGGTAGCTATAGCTACCTAGCTAGAGGCCTAGTAGGGAGATCGATGGAGCATGCGTGCAATTGCAAAGATATATATCAGACCGTACTACGTGCACCGGCGGTGATCTGGATCGAGCTTTGCTTCGCGGCAAAGTCTCACGCACCCCGCCAGCAGGCGGCCACATGCATGTGTTCATATGCACGCAAGGAACAGCTAGCTGCTGATATCATGGGCGGAAATATAATGTGCACTGCATGCTCTAGCTTATTTTGGCAGTGCATCGTCATGATGCATGCAGTAGTACAACACAAACCTTCATATTATTCATGTATACTACGTACTACTAGTAGTAAAAGTGGGAGAACGCCGTATATATATATACGTACCTTGAGCCAGTGCCTGACGGTGCTCCGGTATCCGGTGGCGAAGACGATGGCGTCGAAGGGGTGGCGGTTGCCGTCCCCGAACTCGACGACGTTCCCGCGGACGCTCTTGACGGCGGCGGGGAGCACGCGGATCTCGCCGCTCCTGATCTTGGCGTAGGTGCCGACGTCGACGACGGGGTACGCCGGGGTGGTGACCTTCATGGTGAAGGGCCCCACGGCGGGGCGGCGGAGGCCGTGCCGGGCCGTGTCGCCGAACACGACGGCGCACATGAGCAGCACCAGCTTGTCGATGATCCACACGGGCAGGTACGGGTACAGCGCCATCGCCACGTTCCAGATCTCCTTGGTCACCAGGTGAAGCTGCATGCGTACAATAATACAATATGCATCCAAACATCCACGCCCACAATAAAAAATAGTACGAACGCACTTGTAGTAATTAACAACGCTAATACTATATAGTAAGTGTGTCCATTCCTAACGGAAAAAACTTAGAGTACGTGTGGTAGGTATATCGCTGGTCGTCTCCTGCCGCGCCGGCCGCTTGCCCTTCGCTTGACGACACACGCATCGCGTTTCGTCACGTCGCGTCTACAACTACACTACAACCTGCTCCTATACACCTATTATTCTTTACTGATGGTGTGTTTGTCTGCTACCGTGAGGTCCGCTGGGCGCTTGCAGACGACTCGATCGATAGTCACACACGTTCTGTAGCGAGGTTATGTAAGGGTATGTTTGATGATCCATGGCTAAAGTTTTAACCATAGCAAATCGGATGTTAATTACGATATAGTACTAACTTAATATATTAAAATTATACTAATTATAAAACTAAATACATCATGATAAGATGAATCTATTAAGCCAAATTAATCTATCATTAGCAAATGTTTACTGCAACTTTACATTGTTAAAATCATGAACTAATTAGATTTAATAGATTCGTCTTGCGAATTAAGCTTCGACAGACAAATTAGTTTATAATTAATGTATTTATAATAGACTAAATTAAGAATGCAACATTTGATGTGATGGGCTAAACATTTTAGCAAGGAAAACGACACGCCATAAATTATGTCGGGCAGACAGGAACAGTCAATAATCAATCGCTCGATGAAGAAGCGATTCTAAAATACAGTATCACTTTCAATCTAATGCACCACCAGCGCGCTAGTCTCTGTTGATACGACGAGCTCCAGTAATCTAATTCTACTACTCCGTAGTAAATAGTACTAGTAATAATTAGGACTCAGTCAATCAGGACCATCCATTGGGGGAACCTACGTACGGTTACACACTACTACACTGCACACGGGAGTAGGGACACAAGACGACATGGATTATATTGACACGGAACGCAAAGATACGATTATATTATTATATAATAATAATAATATATTTAGGTCCTGTTTGATACGGCTCCACTTTATTAGTGGAGCTATTATTTTTGGTTTCAACTTCATAAATAACTTTATCGATAAAGCTAGAGTCATTTTATTAAACTGTTTGACAAAACAACTTTATATATAAAATCCCTTAAAACATGGTCTCACATGCATAGTCCGAGGTGAAGCCATTATTTTTTATTTCACTCTCTCTACTCATTTTTTGTGAGAACACAATTTTAGAGAAGCCAAATGAAGCTATTATTTATAGCTTCATCCTATACTCATTCTATGTGAGAGCACAATTTCAGAGAATTCTTAGTTAAAATCGTTTGACATAAAATGGCTCGAAACTGCTCTGGAGCATCGAACGAGGCCTTATATACGATAGGATGCAATGCAACTATGCAAGCACAGCAACATAGGATTCGGGTGCGCATGCACCATCGTCAGCTAGCCACCCACCACCAGTGCCAGTGACATGCATGACGCCACGCTCAGTTTTAATCCATACTACGAAACAGTCGTGCAAAGATGTTTTAACTTATCAATCAACAGGCCGCGAGGACTCTCTGTCCAGCCAACAAGACAGTGTGGCCGACTGGCCGGCGTACCAGAGCGAGCAGGGGCATGCAGGACAGCACAGCACACAGCAGTATACTATAAGTACTGTACAAAAAGGGAAGGAGGGAGTAGGTTATTATTAATTAATAATTACTGACCTCGCCGCGGACGACGATGGAGGTGACGGCGCCGGCGGCCGCGAGGTCGTACGCGATCTCCATGCCGGAGTTGCCCGACCCGACGACGAGCACGGCCTTCCCGCGCATGCCCTCGGCCGACCGGTACTCGGCGGCGTGCGTCACCTCGCCGGGGAACGCGTCGAGGCCGGGCACCTCGGGGACGAACTTGTCGGCGTTCTCACCGGACGCCACCACCAGGAACCTGGCGGCGTACCGCTCGCGGTTGCCCGTGCCGAGGTCCACGGCCTCCACCTCCCACCGCGCGCTCCCGGGGTCGTACCGCGCCGACCGGACCTCGCGGCGGAGCCGCGTGCGGACGGCGAACCGCGCCGCGTACCCGTCCAGGTACCGGGCGAAGTCGTCGCGGTGCAGGTACGTGGGCGCCGAGTCCGGGTGCGGCGCGTGCGGCAGCGCGCTGTACTTCTTGCCCAGGTGCAGCCGGAGCCGGTCGTAGGCGCGCTTCCGCCACAGCGAACCCACGCAGTCGTCGCGCTCCAGGACCAGGGCGCGCACGCCGCGCAGGGACAGGCACGCCGCCGCCGCCAGCCCCGACTGCCCCGCGCCGACGATGATCACCTCCTCCTCCTGCGTCACCGCCGCCGCCATTGCCAACGCCCCGAGCTCCAGCAGGCGCGCCAAAGGGAGGCGTCGTGTGCACGTGAAGAGAGGGGTAGTAGTAGTAGTAGTTTAGTAGGCAAGCGAGGCCCCCTGGTGCCTTTTCGATTGGATGCTTGCCCTTTATAGGGGAGGGACGGGACGCGAGGTTGGTGGAGCCGCGGAGGCGATCAGGGGAAGGGTTCCTCGCCGAGCCGCGGCGGCGGGCCCCGCGTGGCATTCCCCAAAAAATGTCTTTGGACCGTGTGGTGGCTGGTCCTGGGATGTGGCGGTGCTTTGCTTTGGATTTTCTGGTATACTTGTCAATCTGTCATGCCTGCTACTGTATGTCTGTATCGAATGACTGCATCTGCATGTGGTTATAGGAGGATAGCAAAGATGGTAGTACTGGTAAGGCCAGTCTCAATGGGGTTTCATGGTGAGTGTCATCCACATTTAATAGAGTGCCACATCATCAAATTTGCACTTTTTGCATGAAACGAGCAGGAGAGACAATAGATTCGTTTCATCCCTACGACACGAGTTGGGCAGCGTTTCCAACACCGTGAAACCGATACGAAATCGGCACTGTGAACGCTTTTGCATTTCATCGAAAGCGACGAGGCCATGGGCGAGGCTGCCGTGGGCGAGCGCCTTCACCGCGCGGACGAGCCGCTCCGCCACCGGCGAGGCCGCCGTGCGGGCGAGCGTCTCCGCCGTCGGCGAGGCCGTCGCGCGGGCGAGCCGCTCCGCCACCGGCGAGGCCGTCGCGCGGGCGAGCGTCTCCGCCGTCGGCGAGGTCGTCGCGCGGGCGAGCCGCTCCGCCACGAGCGAGGCCACCCCGGGCGAGCATCTCCGCCACGGGCGAGCCGCTCCGCTACGGGCGAGATCGCCGTGGGCGAGCGTCGTCTCTGCCGGTCACGGCCGTGAGCGCGGGTGCCTCCGCGGGGCGCAGCCTCCGTCGGGCTCCATCTGGCGGCGAGCTCCGCGCTCTAGGCCGGCTCCGTCGGTCGGTGGCGCGGGTCGCAAGATCTACCGCACCGGGCTCCCTCTCCGCGGGCCACGGTCATGGCGAGGCCGTCTCCGCCGGTCGTGGCCACGGGCAAGGATACCTCCTTGGCTCCTTCGGCCGTTCGCAGCCACACGGAGAGGCAGCAGGAGGTGGTGCGCTGGTGCCGTTGGGGTCAGGTGCGCATGCTGGTCATGTCCGTGCGTTCGTGGTGGGGAAGAAGAGGTGAGACATGCGGACGGTGAGGTTGAGTCGGGTGGGACCCATAAAAAGCCTAAAATAGCACATGAAACTGTTGGATGAAATTATGCACTGAGGAGAAGACTTATTTCATGCTAAAGTTTCGTATCTTGGAAACCGAGCGGTGAAACCACCCATTGAGACTGGCCTAAATATGGTGCCAAAACTGGTAGCTTTGTACATTATGAACCGGTTTTAAGCGTACTGTATAAATTATTCGTGTTTTTCTCTCTAACAAATCACTAAATCAGTCGTATAAATAAGCAGAAGTCATTTTAAATCCTGCCAAACAAAACCTATACCTATATGTCAGCTCCAACTAAGACCCTATTTAGCTACCACTGCCTCCATTCCAAATATATTACACACACTATAACTAGTTAACTACATACATAGTAAAATCAATATACCTAAAAAAGTAAAAATGCTTATAATTTGGAGCGAATGGAGTATTTTTTGCATTTTATTAACTGCTATAGCTGGGTTAATATAGCTAGTGAGATAGTTATTAGCTAGGTATCCAACTAACAATGAGGTCGGTTTACTTGAATCCATCCTGGCTATTCGTTGACGGGAAACGAGCAGCAAGGTCTAAAAATGAGCCTAGATAACTAAACATTAAGCTATAGGTTGTTTGGCTCCCGAACTAAAAGTTCCATACATAGCTACAAATATACTCTACTACTACAGAAAAACACTTCCGACTACTACTACAGAAAAACACTTCCGAGGCGGGCATTTTTGATTAATCGAGGCGGGCATTCCAACCGCGTCTTCAGAAAACAAAAAAAAAAACAAAAAATTTGCAACTTTTGCGAATCAAACCCAAGAACCTCACGCTTCACACTTCCGTGCCTTTACCACTACACCAACACACTTCTTTATGTCTATATATAATACGTTATTGTTTTATATCAATATTCCGTAATCTTATATTGAATATTTGGGCTACTAAATGAACTCAAATGAAAAAACTTATAACTACAAAATTTTAAATCTTGTTAAGTACTACAACTTTGGTATAGAATGTATCTCCATCAGAGAAAGTTTGAAAAATTCAAAAAGTTGAGTCTCAAAACATGAGAATTTCAAACACATATTTGAGACTCTAGATGATTTTAAAATAAAAACTTGCCAATATCAAAGATGTAGCTTAGGTCGGCCACTACAACTTTGGTATTAACTATGTGAATATTTGAGATCGTTTAGGAATTTTAAATTTTAAATTTCAAAATCTATAACATTCGAACACATTTTTGGGACTCTAAATAACTTCAAATTCAAAAAATTTCAACTACAAAGTTATAGATTCTATTGAGAACTACAACTTTTATGTAAACCATGTCAACATATGAGATCGTTTGATAAGTTTAAATTTCAAATTTTAAAATCTATGCACTTATGACCATATTTTGGGACTCTAAACAGTTTCAATTCAAAAACTTTTTAACTACAAAGTTGTAGATCTCGTCGAGTGCTACAATTTTGATATAAAGTTTATCTTTATCCGAGTTCATATGAAAAATTATGAATCATTTTTGTTGCAGTCATTAACCCGAGACAGACACCTTACCATGCCCGCCTCGGTTAATGTATTTACCGAGGCGGACGCTTAAAACGTCCGCCTCGAAAAATAGTTGATTAACCGAGGCGGTTGCCTTAAGGTGACTGTCTCGGTTAATCAATTAACCGATGCGGACACCGGATGCCCGCCTCGGTTAATCAATTAACCGATGCGGACACCGGATGCCCGCCTCGGTAAATAATTAACCGGAGGCGGACACCGAATGCCCACCTTGGTAAATATTAACCGAGGCGGTCATTGGACGCCCGCCTCGGTTATTTCAAGGCAGTGTCTCGGTAAATCATTTGTGTAGTAGTGCTCCCTCTTTTCTAAACTATAAAATAGCTTTTCTAGATACATTATTATTTTTACTATGTATCTAGACATAATGTATATCTAAGTGCATAGCAAAAGTAATAAATTTAAGAAAGTCAAAACATCTTATAATTTAGAACATATTGAGTAGGTAAAGTATCCTATTGACGATCAAAACCAGTAGATATCAATTAGTTTGAAGCTAGACCAAAATTAATCCTCCAAATTATAAGTCATTTTGATTTTTTACATCTATTTTGATATGTATCTAGGCATATGTTATATCTAGATGCATAGTAAAATAAATGTAAAAAAAAAAATTAAAGCGATTGAAACCAAGAGAGTAGATGTCACTCTATGGAATGAACAAGAACATAGTACTGCATTTACAATTGAACTATATGAGTGTTCTATTCTAGTACTCTACTCCAAAAAATACAAGTCAATGTTAGCACAATCACTACTAGTTGCTTTGGAGCCGGTAGTACTAATATGTCACGGTCGGTTCGTGGCCCAAGAGGATATGTTATTTCTTTAGTGAAACATGATATGTCTAATTTGTTCAATATTATTCTGATAACATATTTTCTGTCGGATCTATTTTTTTCTAGAAAAGTGATAAATAGCATTACCTATAATTGCACGTTAAAAGAATAATGAAATAAAATATGGTATACTTGAGAAAAAGTTATTTTTTATTGTTTTTTAAATATAATTGCACGTTCTAGAGGAAGGACGAACTGAGACAGCTGCTGCTAGGACGCTCCACTCCCAGTCTCCGAGCCATATACCCTTAGAGCAAACTGTATGCTGAGGTGGAGGAGAGAGAAGAGTAGAGAGAGGAGAAGCGAGCTGTAAACTTACAGCCAACTAGACACAAGAATTAGGAAATTTGGTGAGAGACAAATGGGTCATTTACTAATTCTGAACAGCCAACCACTATATGGCTGGACTGGGAGATGACTGCAAAGATTGTATACGGTCAGCATCGGGTTGTATTATTAGTCTTGCTCTTAATTACAAATTGTCCTTTTATTATGACTAACTAATGGGGTGTTTTAATTGTGCGAGCTAATAGCTTTTTGTTAGCTAGGCTACTAACTAGACCCAATTTGGATCCTTTGGCTAATAATTACTTGCTAGATAGTTGTAGATGAGAAAGATACTCTTTATATCATTTCTATTTCACACAGGATTAGAGATTTTAGTAAAAAAAATAGTCTCCAACAACCCAACAACCTATTTAATTGGATCTTTAAATATAGATATTCTCTAGTTTAGATTTCTCTCTAGTCAAATATGAAGAGCAGGGTTAGCCAGAGCGCACACAAGATATAGAGAATCTGTTGGAGGGTGAAAAGATATATAAGACGATCTTTATTCAAATGTCTCTCTAAATGATAATTTAGAAAGTGGATTTAAGAGGGACTCTTGGAGTTGTTGTAATAGCTTTTTATTAGCTAGTCTATTAGTAGACTATTTGGATCTCTAGCTAATAGTTAGGAGAGCAAACCTATCAATAAATTTCTGTTAGCTGGATATTTAATTTATACTATTAGCAGGGCTATTATATATTCAAGTTGTTTTTGTTAGGAATTTAGATATTTTCTTGTTAAATTTAATTCAGAAAAATAATAGTAAATCTGTGACTACAAACATATGCACGTTTAAACTACCAATAGCAACCATGATAAACATACTGATCATAGCGAAAACAATATTGAATTTAAAAAATCAAGGAAGAGATTATACCTAGCGGAGGGATCCATGCTCAAGGCACAAGTGGCTCCATTCACAAGACTCTTCATAGTGTGTTGCTCAAAGTTGCAATCACAGTCAATGCAGGAAGGTGTTCGTCGTGCAGTCTCTCGGGCGTCCACCAGAAACAAGACAAAGAAGATGTTCACAAACAGCGAGTAGTTGCGGCGTCACTCCCCAAAAAACTGATCGTCCACACACCTGAGCAGGTGTCGCAGATGCATATGGTAGTTCTGGAGGCTTACTCTCCCAACTCTCTGTGCATGCAAACGATTAAGACGAGGATGACAAATAGCAACACAACAGCAGTGATATCGTGTTCTTAGTTCTATCTCGCCTCTCATGAACAAGAGAAGGAGTGTCCCTTTTATGCATCAACAATGAAAGATGAAATTGAAAAGCTGCGCATGAAAATATAATATCAATCGTTACTAGTAACTCATGGAACTCACAAATCAATTGTCTGTTACTAGTAACAGAAAACACTTAAAATATCATGAACCACTATCACATATTGGTCATCATGCACACAACACTCATGAAGCCGTAAGTTACACAACATAAAGGACCCAACAAATTACACCTAGCAGTAACTTTGATCTTGGAATATTTTTGATTTAATTGCTAAATAAATTAGAGAAACATAATTAAGGTAACTATTAGCTACTAATAGAGCCTAAACCATTGCGAAAGGTTCAATATGCCCAAGACCAAGAGGGATGGGTGAATTTTGGGCTAATCTAAAATTCTATCAAAATTAAAACCTAGCACATAGCGCATTTCACCCCTTGTGTCTAATAATATTTCTACACTATGCACAAGAATTTTACAACCTAGTTCTAATCAT
Organism: Coix lacryma-jobi var. lacryma-jobi; assembly: GCA_009763385.1. Classification (NCBI taxonomy): domain Eukaryota; kingdom Viridiplantae; phylum Streptophyta; class Magnoliopsida; order Poales; family Poaceae; genus Coix; species Coix lacryma-jobi. Next base: position 149,010,291 of record CM019827.1, on the reverse strand, counting down.
ACATTAGCATGACAATTCCAGGGACCATTTGGGAGCGCTCTGCGGAGCGGATTCTCAGGGAGAATCACTTCCTGACTATCGAACATATTTTTCAGCAAAAAAGTGATTCTTCGTTGATTCTGTAAAGTGATTCTTTGAAATAAACTAAGAGGCTGGGAGCTGAAAAATAGCTTTACCTGATTCTGTGAAGCGATTCTCTATCTCGATTTTAAGAGTTTATGCTACAGAATCAAAGAGAATCAATTTCAGACATATAATCACTTCACCAGAGAATCAGGGAGCATAGCTCTCCCAAACAGACCCCAGTGTAAAGTAAAAAAAAGTAATTGCACAAAGTAAATGCTTAACGTAAAGAGAGAGAGAAAGAAACACGGTGATAATTCTTGAGGTACCGGAGAGTTGGTACTCCCCACTAGTTTTTATTGGAGCACCTACACAAGGTGAATTCTATGGGTTGATTCTTCGTCAACTCATGGTGAATCGCCCATAACCACTCATAGCATGAGTTGGGTCTCTCAAAAGCTCCATCGAGATATCACCAAACTCTCAATCACTACCAAGTCATCTAGGTGATTGAAAGCCCTAGTCTAGTTTTAGCTGATTGATGACGAAAACTATTTGGTCTAATCCTATGGCTAAGAATGTGTGTAGCTCATAAGATGGATTAGGGCCAAGCCAGGTGGTGGAGCAAACTAGGTGGCAACCATGGTGATGGTGATGGTGATGACCACAAATTGATTGTGACACCCTAAATTTCATTTTTCTAATTTAGTAATAAATTTGAGCTTTTATTTAATTTTCTAAGCATTTAACCTAGGTCAAATAATAATTTTTGAATAAATAAAATAAACCCTAGGGCTTAGAAATATGTTTGTTGCATTTATGCCGGTGCATAATATTTTGTTTTGAGTGTAGGATAGGTTGGTTGTGTTCAAAGTTTGGGTCTTTGGAAAATAAAAAGGTTTTTCTTTTTACCCCTCACCCTCTCCCACCTTCCAGCCCAACCACAGAAACCGGCCTGGCCTATTTTCTCCTCTCCTTCTCCCCTTTCCACCTTGCGCTCGGCCCGTTTCCGGCCTGCCCTGCAGCTCGCCACCGCTCTCTCCCATCGCCCGCGCGAAGCCCGCTCGGCTCGGCCCAGCTCGGCGTTTGCAGCCCGCCTCCATCTCCTCCGCTCAGCGCTAGCCCCACAGAAGCCCCGCGCAGCGCCTGCGGCCCAGCGTCCCCGCGGCCCGCACGCTCGCACACGCGCAGCGCCGCCGCGCGCCCGCTGACACCCCAGCCCCACTCGTCAGCCTGCATGCCCCCGACTGCCGCTCGGCCCCACTTGGCAGCGACTCCACGGACCCTTCCCCTACCTCCCGCACTCACCAGCGCGCCGTCGCTCCCCTCCCCTCCCGAAACCGAAGGTGGGTGGCCATAAGGGCCACTCGGCCATCAATCGGTCGTGGAGGCACACTCCCGACCCTTCACCGCACCCCCATGGCCCTATAAAGCCTCGGTTGAGCTCTCCTCTCTCCCTGTCCCCAACACCAAACACCCTCTCCCCTTGCCGACCGCCCAAGCTCGACGTCGAGCTCATCAGAGCCCATCCCCGGCGTCACGAACCCCCTCAACCGAGCCATGGTGATCTCCTCTCCCTTCCCATATCTTTTTATCTGAGTTTTGTGCTCGGATTTGCCTCTTCACCGACCTCCGACTCCCATCCATGGCGCCGCCGCTCTGGAGTGCTTCACCGATGACCCCCACTCCCAACCGACCCCGCCCTTGAGTTCGCATGGTCCCGGTGACCCTTCTGGTGGTCTCGGTAGAGACCAAGATGGCCGGGAATGCCATCCTGACGGCCCGCTTCAAGTGTAACATAAGTTCCTTTGTTACCCAGTAACCTTTTAATCACCTTTTCATATGCATGTTTCTAATATGATGAACCCTAGAGATTCTACTTAGAACTTTGTTATCCTATATTCCTTGTTACCTTGGGTTGTGCATATGGGTAGTTCTGATTAGCTTGCAAATACCAAATATTAAAATGATAATCTTGATTAATGATTTATGGAACAATTGCTGGTTCTGAATCTTAAAGCGGCAACCCAGGATTTACAGTACAACCACAAAGACTATATGGCTCTGGTCTTAGCCAAGTACTTAGATTTGTTCTAGCTCGTCTGTAAGCTTACCGAAAGGGCAAGAGGGGTGTACCATGTAGTTATGGCCCGGTCCCACTAGGGTAATTGCTTTGGAGGATGGGTGTTACCTGTTTACACCAGATTTTGGACCGAAAAGATTATTATTTTGTAAGCACAAACGACTGGTTTATTAAGGAAAGAATCATCGAGAAAAATAAAGAAGCTTATGTTGGTTCAAGCATAACCAGAAGATTTCGTGTGGACCAGCATGATGGGCTTCGAAGACGTGTCGAACTCGGCCGAGGAGTTCAAGTTCGGGTCGTCTTTTGCTTTACCTATTATGTAACCTAGTCGTGTTAGGACAGGAGTCAACCAGGTTATAAATAGCTAGAAACCCGAATTTTGTAAAGGATCATCCAATCAATCAAAACACAGGCCACCGGCCAAAACCCTAGGAGTAGGAGTAACGTAGATCTCGGCGAGACCTTCAATCAGGCAGGGCTGCATCGGCATCGACCGACCTCCGGTTTGCTTGTAAGTTTCACCAATGGCTTATGTCATCGTGTAATAAGGCTGTATTTGGCATCGACCAAACTCTTGTTAAGCTATGTCATGGCTAGTTATCGGTCCAAATTCGTCTTTTGTGAGACTGTATTGACTCTAATCAATCTCTTACTTTAGTCGATCTTGACTAGTTATCGACTTTATTAGTTTGGCAAACTAATAGATTCATTAAGTTACCGATGTTGTTTTATGTTTTAATTTGTTTCTCTATGTTTTAAACAACATCTTGCCCAATCAAGATTGACAAAGTGGCTTAAGCTTAAAGGATGCTTAGTTTCGGCTGTTCTGAGGTTTACGCGCTCACAACAGAGGAAATAGTTGATCCAAGCCTTTCATCGACTATTTTGTCAATCTTGGTTGTTACATGTTGTGCGTTCGAGATATCCGATAAAACCACGATCTGATCTAAGAACAAATAGATTTGATCTAACATGTCTATTACAGTTGTATTTCCGAACCCCACTGATATATATGATAGATTAGATTTGCTTGATCTTTAGATTAAATCATGGTTTTTACGGGTAGATCTTGTTCGTGCCTCATGGACCCTGCATCGGCTAAAATAGCCGATTCAGTTATACTTTCTTCATAATGTGTTCTTCTAAGTGGCTAGGAATTAACGGATCTACTCTTTGCACGAGACGTGATCTAGCTTAGTCATCATTATGGCTGTATGGAGACACCCCACTGTTGATGTTTAAGCTATTTTATCGATCTATTTGTTATTATGGTTGTATGGAGACACCCCGCTGTTAATGAATAGAACTACTTGTGCAATTAGTCGATACGTTGGTTTCATGTCGCTTAGACGTACACATAGATCTTTACTCTATTAACATCTTTTAAGCTCATCGGCTGTTTGTTTTTGATGAGTGTTCCTTTACATATACCATAGCCGTCATGCTTCATATCTTTTCATACAATCTCTTGGGAGTTGACTTTGTAGTCAATGTCCTACTAACCATGGCTATATCAGAGCCGTATAATTTGGAACTGTCTGGCACCAAACTAGCAGGTTCCACGATTTAACAACCTTTTTCTTCTCCTTGTCAATTACAGGTCAAATTGACTGGCACGCCCGAAGTCGATCTCGCTAAGAATCAGCACCGCCACCTTTTGAAGGTTCAGGAGGTCAGGACCTTGCTCCGTACGCCCTCTAAGGACCGTGTGCTCGAGTATGTTGGCATGACCAAAATTTTACGTCCACACATTCTTTTGACACGCCTAGTGGGACACAGTCGTCTGAATCATGACGTTCGACAATAATGAAGTGTTAAACATCATAATGGAGGAGCTTCCGAAGGAAACTCAACGATTAATAAAACAGACTGTTGAGCAATATCGACACTTGTGTTTACTGAGCTATAGCAAGACCAGGGATAAAAAGATCATTCAGAAAACTCATCTTCCAAGGGTGGTGTTGGAAGGTCATGAGGATCCAATGGTCCAGATACAACATAATGCTATGCGTGAAGTAATCAGCAAGGCCATGTCCACTACTCTGATGAACCACAATGAAGTGTTCCTCAACAGTCTCACAAATGCCATTAAAGACACTTTCAACTTGGGTGGTGACAGAAGAGGTCCAACATATACTGTTGGAAACTGTCAAGGAGCTGGAACTTCTACTGGACCTCAAATCAATGGTCCAAATGGCAATGAAAGCCAGATGATGATTAACCCTGGGGGCGTGACACCGCAGCCAATGCAACAGCCGAGTATGAGTAATAATATATACTCATCGGCTACAAAAATAGCTCCCCATGCAAGGCGCATTACTAGAGACTTCAATGCACCACCATATCAAGGGAACGTAGCATCTGGTGATATTCCTCAGGGATATCATCATGTCTCGGATTTCTATACCTTGGATGCTCAGGAGAACCCGGGGTATAATGGCAACACTTTCGGGGGGCAGAACATCGGCTATCAAAAATCGGTGAATCAAATTGATCAACTAATGAGTCGAGTAACTGATCTGGTTCAGAAGCAATTTGGCTTGACGCCAAAATCTACAATGATTGGCTACAAAAAGCCATATCCAAAATGGTTTGATCAGGTTGTTCTTCCTCCAAGATATAGAATCCCTGATTTTACTAAATTCACAGGAACCGGCTCAGTAACAACCATGGAGCATATAACCCAGTTTCTGGTCCAGCTTGGGGAGATTGGTGATGAACAAGCACTTAAAGTCAGAATGTTCCCTCTCTCTCTATCTGGTTTCGCTTTTTCATGGTTTTCATCTCTGGCACCCAATTCCATTCAGAGCTGGGAGGATCTAGAAGACAAATTCCATAAGTATTTTGACTTTGGAGTATTGGAAAAAGGCTTAGTAGACTTAATCGATACAAGGCAAACAAATAATGAGTCTGGATGCCAATACCTCCAGAGATTCAGAGAGATGAAGAATCAATGCTACTCCTTATCGTTGTCAGACCCAGAGATGGTTAGCATTGCAATTCGAGGATTAATACCTGCCATCAGAGAGAAAATCGGCTTTGGTTGTAATAACATGGCCGATTTAGGTAAAAAGGTGGCAAATATTGATGCTCAGAATCGGTACAATCAAGTCTTTAAACCCAAGAAAGCCTACAATGCAGAAAGTCACACATTCCTGCAAGATGAAGACGATGATTCAGGAGATGAAAGTGATGATGAAGTGGCTGCTGTAGACTGGGCTTGGAGAAACAACGAGTACATACCTTGGGCAAAGGCTAAAAGTACCGAGAAAGATGTAAAGTATAGCTTTGACATCACTAAGGCCGACAAGATATTTGACTAGTTACTGGAGAAGGGTCAAATCAAGTTGACTGGGAATCACAGTATCCCATCAGCTGAGGAGCTCAAAAATAAAAGGTACTGCAAATTTCATAATTCTGGTACCCATACTACTAATGATTGCTGAGTTTTCAGAGATATGATACAGAGGGCTATTGTTAAAGGAAGGATAGGCCTAGAAAAAGCTAAGGGTATGGGTATCAATGGCCATCCTTTCCCATAGAACATGGTAGCTCCTGCTCCTCGAAGTGAAATCAGAGTGTTGACTTCTGACAAAGCCAAGGCAGCTGGAACGGTTGATCCAAAGAAGCAGCTAACAGCCAAGGAGTATCAGAAGATGAAAGGACAGAAGAGTATTGATCAACGTGATCAACCTGAGACTTCAAAGGCTGGTGAAGCAAGAAGACGTCCAACTGTCAGAATTTTACTGAACAAGTGGCAACGTCAGAAGGAAAAGAGCCAAATGCAGAGGGAAAGGGATGAGCAGGAATATCAGGAGTGGCTCGAAGAGGAAGAGTATAGGAGGTCTCGTGAAGAAGAAAGGTGTATCAGAGATGAAGAGAAGAATCATTGGGACTGTCCTTTCTTCAGACATTGTTGGAATGAAGGCTTAAAACTTCCTACTCTTCATAATTGCCCAGAATGCAGTGATCAATATCAGGAGTATAGGCAGTCGAGAGACAACCGCCGATCTGTACATGAAAGGTTGAGGTTTGAAAAGACAGATCGGCGTATAAAAAATGAAAATGTTCATAATCGGCTTGGAGCAAGATTAGCCAATCGTGATCATCCCTGGCAAGAAGGACAATGGTGCCCTGGTGGCTTGACTAAAAGCTAGAAACGACGGGTTCAAAGGTTAAGGAATGATGAAATCCAGAAGAAGAAACCCAAAGTTTGGCAAGTAAAGCAGATAGCCGATAAAGGTGAATCATCGGCTAATATCGCTGCTCTGTTCATGCTACCTGCCGAGTTTAGATCCTCTGATCATGAAGAAGAATCTGATGGTGAAGAGGCAGTTGCTCAGTGGATCTATCAAGCAGAAGAGGCCACGTTTCAAAAACCCTAGAAACATTCTCATTTGAAGGCTTTATATTTGAAAGGGTTTGTTGATGGAAGGCCTCTGAACAGGATGTTAGTTGATGGAGGGGCAGCTGTTAATTTGATGTCATACGCCACTTTTAGAAAGCTTGGCAAGACTACTGAAGACTTGACTCAGACCAATATGAGGTTAACTGATTTTGCTGGCAATGTATCGGCTACTAAAGGTGCTATATGTGTCGAGTTAACGATTGGCAGCAAGAGTATGCCGACTACTTTCTTTGTATTCGATACAAAAGGATCCTACAGTGTGCTTCTTGGAAGGGATTGGATCCACGCCAACTGTTGCATTCCATCTACCATGCATCAGAATGTGATTCAGTGGATCGGCGACACTTTGGAAGTGGTACCAGCCGATTCAACTGTCAGTATTGCTTATTCAGACCCTGATGTTTGGAACTTTGATAACATGGAGTGTTTTTCTGGGAAGATTTTTGAAGAAGACTTTCTCAAGACAATTGATGACAGTCAATAGCCGATCGAAGAAGTCGGCTTCAAAAATGTTCTAGCAGATTAACTTGCTGATGATGATTCGCATCAGCGTCATAAGCTAAGGCCGGTGATGTGTCAGTCAAGTTTATTTCTTTTAGAGTTGGGTCAAAAGATCGATTTGTTTGATTTTATAGCCGATACTAATGTATCGCCTTTAGAACAAAAATGGCCGATATGTATGTATCATCTTTTGATTTTAATTGATAGTCGATACTAAGGAAGTATCGCCTTTAGAACATTCATTAAAGGAAAAAGTTTTGGAAGCACAAGCAGCACAATGCAAAGAACATCAAGCAGCAATATTTAATAGAATTATTTGAAGCCTGACGATGCAGGGACAGACTTGTTGTTCAGCTTGTTCGGCGACCAGGCCGGATACACAAAAGAAACATTAAAAACACAAACTAATCCAGATGAAGCCTGTTCCGTCACGGCGAGCCCAAGGGGTTGGAATTCCTCCACCAGCTCCCTGAAGTCTTCTCTCGTCCTAGCGCCGACGAAGGAAGGAGAAACTTCCCCGGAGATCTCAGCACCGCTGAGTTCGGCTCCGGCGAGGGCAAAGGTGGCGCCGTGGCAGATGGCGTGGAGGGCCAACTCCCTGATGCGCGTCCCAACGTCATCCAGGCGCGCCCTCAGATTGTCTCCTCGGGCGTTCACGAAGTCGGCAATCGTCGTGGCTCGCCTAGGGAGCCAGTCGAGCTGCTATTGGAGTTCTACAATTGGATAAGAGAGACTAAGTTTAAAAAGATGGCCGATTCAATCAAATCAAAGAACAAATCGGCTAAGTATTTAAACGAACAATTACCAACAGATTGACTAGAACGGTTATACAAAGGTAATTGAAGTGATGAGTTGAAGGGTTTGGAAAATGTACCAACAACCCTGGCGTCGGACGCCTCTAAGTGTTCAAGAACACTGTTGAGGCGAGCGCGGAGGACCTCTCGCTCCTCCACAAGGCGGGCGGTTCGGCGACGCTCTTCCTCCAGGAGGCGTCGGGTGTCGGAGACGCCCCGGATGAAGGCCCAAGCATCATCATCCAATGCCAACCCGTGCCTCGACGGGGGTTGGCTGGGGCCTTGGCCGTCTGTCGGAGGAGGACTGCGGAAAAAGTTAGGGTTTTCCTCGGGTGAATGAGAAGTTTCGGAGCACAAGAAGACACTGAAGAGAGAAATCATTACCCGAGCACACGGCGACGGGTCACCGGAGGGCCGTCCACAGACTCTGATGCCTCCATAGGGCGCTTGCCGCGGATGTCCGCCATTGCTTTGATCGCCGAGTGGAGAAGAAAGGCAGTCGGTGGATGAGGAGAGCAAAGGCCAAAGAATAAGGCAATGAATGCATGGTGTGTTCGAGAAGCCGACATTTTGTATTTATGAGTAAGGCTCGAGAAGGTGAAAAGGCGTCGGTTCGAGGGCACCCTCAGATTCAGATGCTAAGGTGAATCGACTAAATAGGTCGTTCTCGTACTAATCGGCTAAAGGATAAGTCGTCTAGAATAATATCGGCTAAAGATAGCTGATAGAGCTTCAAGTATTGAATGAAAAACAGAGTATCATGACACCGGTCAACCGATCAAGAATGTGAATGTTTACAAAGGAAAGGTTGAGAGTCAAAAGTTGCAGATAATCAGAATTACATGTTTAGTATAGATCTTAATACATTCAGAGCATTCGAGCGGATGGCGTCTATATCAGCTATCTTCTTCTGATCCTCTTCAATGGAACCTGGGATTGGTTTCTTTTTGGCTTTGACATCCTGGAGCTCATTGTGAAGAAGTGCTATCTTTTTCTTTTGTTCACGAAGAGCAACAGGAATGTTCTCCAGGCTTTCTTTTTTTGACTTCATATGTTCATCGATAACCTGGAGCCTGCTCAGCAATTGGTCCCTCTCGGCTTCTAGAGATGACAGGTTGCCGATGAGGACTGTGGAATCTGAATTTATTTGATCTATGGTGTCCTTTGTCGCAACCATGCCAGAAATGCAGCGTTGCTCATGTGGTGGCAAGTGTACTTGGGCTTCACGCGTAGAAAGTTTGGCTTTAGCCTCCATGAATTCTAACCGAAGGAACTCTATATGAGCAACGGGAGTCAGAGCTTTGTTAAGAACATCTGGTATGTCATCCTTGATCATGTCAAAGATGTCTCTGATTCCTTTTGCATCATGTACTAGGTCGGCTATATTGGCCTCCAAAAGAGAGAGTAACGGTTGCAGCCGAGCCTTAGTTTCTTCAGAAGGCCTCTTGGAGTGATCTGATACAGGTTCTTCTTCTTCATCCATATATTATTCTAAGTCAAAAGGGATGATGGGGGGAAGAAGGCTCTCCTTGCTCCTACAACAGATATATGAATAAATAATTACAGACAAGAAGTTATTGAAAGGAGAAGTAGTGTTGTTTAAAGCACCTGATCAGATGGGTTGATTTGAAGCTCAGGGAAAGTTGAAGAAGGTTCGGGAAGTACATCTGAGAGAAAATCTTCATCAGTTTTCAAGAACATCCACCAAGGAAGATGAAGTTATTAAGAGATATACCTGATTGTGGAAACTCTTGATCAATATCAGGAAGAGGAAGTATTTCAGATTCTACATTTTGGGTATCTATTGACGCAAAATGTGGTACGTTGCGCCTCGCACACAGCAAGCTGGAAAAAGTGTGGCTTCAATCGGGTTCCCGGACGGTTTGAAATCCGGAGACGTGCCAGTCGGTTTGACCTGAAAGCCAACAAGAGATAAAACTGTGAGAATAAAACTGGAACATGCCGGATGAGACCAGACAGTTCCATATTTACGGCCCTGAAGCCACTCACAACAGCATACAGCTATAGAAGCTATCTGTCGAACATGTTTATAGAGTCATTTGGCAAATATAAAAAGAAAGCATGTAAACACGTTGATTGCCGAATGCACATGTATGAAAAGACATGCTTGAATAAATGAGAATTACTCAGACATTATCAAGACATGAAGAATTATAAACAGGTAACTTGTGAATATAAATCTATTCAAACAACACATGCATAGATTAATCCAACTAGTCTGCCGCACGTCTAATCTTCATAAACCCGTCAAGCATAAACCCAAGCGAGGCTAATGCTCGCTATAAGTCTACGCCACTTCCTATAGTCAAACCAATCCACCGCATGATACAATCTGACAATAAGAAGCTAAAAGCATGTATATATCTGAACAGATCTATAAACACTCATTACTCGTGCAAGCTTAACCAAGCCCGGCAAACTAGCCGAGTTGGGGTCCATGAAGAAGGAACATACAAACAAGCATGGTTAAACCGATCTAAAACCTGCATCTGCCGCATGATACCTAGTTTTATCAAAGCTCAAACGTGATTGACATGCGTGAACCCACAACATGTAACAACCTAGATTGGAAATTGATTCGGCCATCATGATCATGCCATTATAGGAACACAAGTAAAGTTTTAAAGCAAGGCCGAACAAAGATCAATCTAGATTGGGCAAAAGGGTGTTACAAAATTAATTAAAACATGCAACACAAGATAACTTAATGAATCTACTAGATCTTGCCAAATCTAATAGAGCCGATAACTATCTTGCTTTTGCTAAACATATGAATAAACGTCTGCCGCACGGTATCTATCCATAAGCAAAGCATAAGCAAAGACTTCTTGATCGCTAACAAGGGTCCGCCGCACGACCATTGGAAACAAACAAGACTACTTGCATCATATCTAAATCCACCGCATGATACTAGACATGATAACAAGGTTGTCGGGACTTACGGAGGTCGACGGATCGATGATTCCTCTCGAAGAACTCGACGACACGACTAAGGACTCGAAGGTGGCATGGGGCCGGTTTGTATTGATATGGTTGTGAACACTTTTTACAATGGCCGAAGGTTTATATTTATACCCCGGGCTAATAAGAGTTCTGAAGGGACTTGCCTAACAAACATATCTAAATAAAGAAAAATATTAAGATACAATGACTCTAGCTTCCCTTTTGTAGAGTTTATCTCGGTCTTGCCTAGGACGACCCTGACTAATAGAAAATATGACAATCTTTTGGTCTTGCATGCCTTGTATACGCCCCATATTCCATCCTTATCTGATCTATATAAATATAACTCCTTTTGTCGAAGCAAGCAACCACCGACCTCATGTATATCTTCCTATATTTGCTTTTCCTTAGTCTCATGCCACGTACCACGTACACACATCAATGTTTGCATCTTACGTCATGCATAGTCCAATGATGATATGATAATCATTAATAAAAGTCCTCTTTATTATCTTTGCGAGCAAATAGAGTTATTTTCATTCCGGCTTTGACTTTGAATAACAACGAACTGTGCTCCCAACGTTGAACGTGTCTTTCTCCTTCGCATGTAGACCTCGGCTGGTGTGTGTTCAAACGTACAAGATTATAATACCTCAGATAATCGGCCACAAATCATTAAAATATTTTGATCTGGCCGATTAACCGGAAATATACTGTTCAAAAACATCATTAGCTGACTGCCTTCCTTTCCAGGGTAAACTTACCAAATTTTGGTGTTAACAATATCCACCTGCTCCTGAGGCCACTTAATATTATGAGTGCCAGCCTGTTCCTGGAAAACAAAAGATAGAAAGAGTTACAGACTTGGTGATGAGAATAAGAAAAGGCAAATTTTTATTACCTCTGTATTGGCATTTTCTATCAAGGATTGGCTGCTGTCAGAGGTGTCTCTCTTCTTTTTCTTGGATACAACCTTAGCAGTTGGCTTGTTAGTTTTCTGCTTCTTGGAGGAGCCAACTTCCTTTATAAAGGTGCTAAGGGTCTGATTATCTGAGACATCAAAGGCTTTCCTCTTCATCAAAGTCTTGATGGTGGGAGCATCACAGTCAATCCTTGGATCTGGACACCATATATTGTAATTTATTTTTGGAGGATTTAAGGTGACCAAATCCTGCAAGCATTTGACATATGACATCAGAGGGAAATAGGTGGTAAAAATATAGAATTTGAGAACAAACTGAGTCATACCTCATCAGTTGCTTGGAAGTCTGAATCCAACTTCAGACAGTAAGTGGCCACAGCTTCACTAAAGAGGTGAGTGCTCCACTGTTGCCACCAGTTTTGGAAAGAGACTGGAGAGAAGGGTCTGCAATTCCATTCCTTGACCATCTTCAAGGGGACAGATTGTTCTAGTTGAAGTATTCTGTTATACTCTAAGGCAGAGTCTACTGCCTCCCTTGGTCTGAGCTTGTCGGCAAAATAAAGAGATGGGGGCACTTGGCCGAAACCTATTTTCCTGGCTGCCATGACAGGGTGATAGAATTCATAAGACATGTGAGGTTTTTCCCTACCATGCCTAATTTCAGTTGGCAGAAGGCAAGACTTCATTATTTGGCACAAGATCTTCAGGCCCTCATCATCACATTCTCTGTGGAACCTGAAGGTGTATGGATTCTCAAAGTCTGCAATGTCTGGATATTGAAACCAATCAAAGATGGCAGCAGGGAATCCCTTGTAGAAGATCTTGAAGAAGAAGCTGACTAATTCATCGATAAATATCACAGCAGCAGCTTCTCCAAATGAGATGCATCTTCTCACTTTGGCATCATCGGCCAGTAATTTTTTCTTGGCTGTCTGAGTATAATTTAGGAAAAGATAAGGTCCTCAAGTCTGGGGTTATCAACCTGTGGAGATGAAGGTTAAGCCAGAGTTGAAGCAACCACCAGGGACCTGTTATTGATGGGATGCCCTCATTTTTCATCACGCTTTGGGCTACTTTATTCAACATACTATACAAAGCACCCAAGAGATATTTGCCCAAAGGTATGTCTGAAGTCACAGACAATTTCTCTGCTAGTGCCAAGAAATTTGAAGTTGGGCCGCAGCTCTGCCCACAAAATAAATACTTCTCCAGCCACATATTCAAGAAGATGGTGTGCTCTCATTCTGAAACACTGGACTGTGGAGTGTTGAAGGAAGCAATATAGTTGGACCATCCACCAAATTTTAGGCTTCCAAGTTTGATGGAAGGCTTGACCTGAAGGCTGTGGGGATTGATAGATCCAATAATGTTTAAGCCGGTCAGCATGTGCACATCGGCTAAATTGGGCGTCATGGGTCCCTGCTTGAACATAAAGGTATTAAAGGTGTCCGACCAAAAATAGCAGACAGCTTTCAGCATTTGTTCATTTTTCTTCATATCAGCTAAGGACAGAGTGATGCACTGATCTAAGCTGCGGAGGATCCAATCCGGCTTCTTTTTTGCCGCTACCTTGATCAGCCAGTCTCTCCAACCTGGAATGATCGATGGCCAGTTCCTGAAGGGAGTTTTGCCCCAATGCTTGGAACCAGAATCTGAATTTTTGAAGGGGATCCTCTGAATTTCAGCAGTGATGATTTCAGCGGTGTCAAGATTGCCTACCGGACCGAGAAAAAAGTCATTTGGACTGTCCTGAATTGGGATGAGGATTTGGTCGTGAAGCGCCTGAAAATTCAAATATGAGGGAAAATACGAGAGTAGAGAATCGTCGGAAGAGGAATGATAGGGGACTCAAAATTTACCTCACGAATAGAATCTTGAGTCACCATTTGACCTGCAGAAGCACCAAATTTGAGCTCTCAAAGGATTTTTGCTTGAATCGAGTGGCAGCGGACTTCTTTGAAGGTTAGGGTTTGAGAGTAGCCCTAGAAGAAAGCAATAACGGTAGGGAAGAAAACTCGGCTGATCGGCTAAGAGAAAGTTTAGTCGATCGGACCCCAAAGAAAGGAATGACATTTTTGGAATAAAATAAATTTTATCCCAAAATTAGGGGGCATGTGTTTACACCAGATTTTGGACCGAAAATATTATTATTTTGTAAGCACAAACGGCTGGTTTATTAAGGAAAGAATCGGCCAGAAAAATAAAGAAGCTTATATTGGTTCAAGCATAACCAGAACATTTCGTGTGGACCAGCATGATGGGCTTCGAAGACGTGTCGAACTCGGCCGAGGAGTTCAAGTTCGGGTCGTCTTTTGCTTTACCTATTATGTAACCTAGTCGTGTTAGGACAAGAGTCAACCGGGTTATAAATAGCTAGAAACCCGAATTTTGTAAAGGATCAACCAATCAATCAAAACACCGGCCACCGGCCAAAACCCTAGGAGTAGGAGTAACGTAGATCTCGGCGAGACCTTCAATCAGGCAGGGCTGCATCGGCATCGACCGACCTCCGGTTTGCTTGTAAGTATCACCAATGGCTTATGTCATCGTGTAATAAGGCTGTATTTGGCATCGACCATGCGGAAACATGGGTGTATGCCGAGTCTCTGAGTGATGAGTGATTGTCAACTGGGATAATGCGCATGTTCTTTGGCTTGTGTTGTGCAGGTGTCGAGCACGGATACAGTGATCAAAGGCAAGGTGAAGGTCAAGTAGAGACGTGCCGTACCGATGGACCGAGAGTGGCGAAAGGCGGACGTGAGGCTTGGACTGAGGGACCGGTGGCCCGAGGATCAGCTGTGGTGGCTGGCAGCCTGGGACAGCGACGAGCGAAGACTTGCGGGCACGGTGTTGCTTGGGTCGAGGACCTGGGGACACATGTCGGTGGACGGGGTGCACGGGCGGTGCATCCCCTCTACGGCTCGGTTTGGTGGTTGAGCCACAGAAAAACCACCGAGTGGACGGTTTCCAGGTTTGGGCCTCAAAACCTGAGCGCTGATGGTTTCCGAGTTTGGGCCACAAAACTCGGGCTGAGGACGGTTTCCAGGTTTGGGCCTCAAAACCTGGGTGCTGTGGGTTTCTGAGTTTGGGCCACAAAACTCAGGCAATGGACGGCTGGTTTCCCGGTTTGGGCCTCAAAACCAGGGGTTGGTCGTGAAGGCTGGTTTCCCGGTTTGGGCCTCAAAACTGGGGGCAAAGTCCGGGAAAAGGACAAGCAGAGCGGTGGCGGCACGTGGCAGCAATCGGTGAGGTTGCGTCGAGGCAACGCTACCAGTTGTGCGGGCGTGGTCGTCGGATCACAACTATCTTCGAGTTGGTCCAGAATAACCCTAGGGTTTAGCTGGTTCGCTCTGTAATTAGTTAGGGGTAGAGTGGGAATTAGAATTAGGATAAGTAGAGGGAGACACCCACCTCCCATCCTGTCTCAGTCATTTGCTCTTTGCCTTCTAGGTTTTCCTGCTCTTCCAATCCCCTGCTGTAGCAACTGAGATCCGCAGAGAACCATACCTCTGTGTACTGGAGATTTTTGAGGAAGTGAGACCGTAATCTCACTGTTGTAGCGTGTGGTAGACACACAGTTGCAGATCGATGTGTTGATTCGCGTTTTGGTTCGTGTTCTTCGCGTTCTTTGTTTCTCCATGATTTTCCCGTCACTCGATCTCCCTCCCTACTGCATCTTTTCGAATTCCACTTGAATCAACTTGTTCTTTATAGTGAAGAGATTATTTCCACCGAAGGAATTCATCTAACTCCTCATGAACAAGTAGATCGGGTCGATTTCGTTTTCGTGGTGCTTTTTCGGTTCATACACATTCCCCTTCGATTTCCCGTTGATTGAATCGATTTGAGCGGATGATTTCTTGGGGATAGTCTCCTAACTACCTTGTGATCATCTTCTCCAAGTTTGGGAACATGGGATTGTGAGTTGATTCGGATTTGGGAGGTTGTGTGTGAAGGGCGACCGAAATCGCCTTCACTGTGAGGTCGCGGACAGTCCGCGGTTTGACCGGCGGACAGTCCACGCGTCGGGGACGAGCCGGATCAGTGGCTGTGTTCTTCGGACGGGTTATTGTTTTTACACCGGCGGACAGTCCGTAGTGTAAGGTTGCGGACAGTCCGGGAAGGGTCCAGGGAACTTCAGCAGCAGTGCGTTTTCGCACTTTTGACCGGCGGACAGTCCGCCATCCTCTCGCGGACAGTCCGCAGTTGGGGCGGACAGTCCGGGACCTCAGGGCCGGACAGTCTGGGATCCTGCTGAGTGTTGCGTTTTAGTGCGTTTGCTCTCCCGGCTTCTTCGCTTGTTTTCCGGACTTCTCGTTTCGCCCTAGAGTTGACCAAGGAACCTCTCTACGTATCTTTGCTACCTGTTAGCATCGGTATTTTGGGATTTCTCGACGTAGCCTTCCATCTACGTTCGGGACTTGGTTTTTGAGGGTCGAACTTGAGCCGGTGCTTTTGACTTTTGGTTAGCTATCCCTTTGTGGTGCCTCGCTGTGATCCTAGGGATCATCCACCCTCTTCCAAGGGTCGTGGGCATCACGGTTTCGATCGAAGCTTTTGAGGTTGATTTGTGGGACAAAGGCCGAAGTTTCGAGTGAAATTTTTGAGCTCCCATTCACCCCCCCTCTGGTCGCCTTGCTATTGCATTCTCGATCCTTCAATTGGTATCGGAGCGGGTTAAGGATCTTCCACCTTAGCCGGTTCCAGATCCACCGAAGGCGACATGGATCACGGCGTGGGCAAACCGCCATTTTTTGATGGGACGAACTATGCGTATTGGAAGATACGCATGTCGGCCTATCTGCAGAGTTTGGGTGCTTCCATCTGGGATATTTGCAACTCTGCCGATTATGTGGTCTTGGCTGCTCGTGCTACTCAGCATCAGATTGATGAGCACGATGCCAATAGCCGAGCCCGTAATGCTCTTTTCTCATGTCTGAGCATGAGTGAGTTTGATCGCGTTTCTCACCTCGCTACGGCTCGGAAGATTTGGGCTGCCCTCATGTGTTTTCATGAGGGAACCACTCAAGTCAAAACCCATCTCTACGAGTCGTTCAAGCGAGAGTATGAGAACTTTCGACATATGCCTGGCGAGAGCATAGAAAGTTTATTCGCTCGCTTTCAGGTAATTGTCAACAGGATGAGGGCAAACAAGGAGCTGTTGCCTTTCGACGATCATGAGAGGGCTTTGAAGCTTTTACATACCCTTGATCGGTCGGTGTGGGATTCCAAAGTTCAGGCGATCATCGAATCACCTAACTATGAGACCCTCACGTGCGACGAGCTCTTTAGTAAGCTCAAGTCCAGTGAGATTGATGCCATGGCGAGGGCTTCTTATGAAAATCCTTCTGGCCCGTCGATGGCTTTGCTTTCTAGCTCTTCTGCTAACACCTCTGGAGGCTTTGCACTTTCCTCTCTTCTTTCTATCACAGAGGAGCAGCTGGAGTTCATGGGGGATGACGAGTTGGCATTGCTCGCCAACCGGTTCTCGCGGTTCCACAACAACCGCATGAACCGTCACCGCGGAGGAGGATGCTCAGGATGCTTTGAGTGCGGCGACCCCAACCACTTCATCGCCAATTTCCCGAAGAAGAACAAGCAAGTCTTCGGCAAGGCGGATCATGGGCACAAGTACGACTCCGGCAAGCGCAAGGAGAAGTACGTCCCCGCGAAGCACAAGCGGAAGGGCGGCTTCAACAAGGAGTACATCAAGACCAAGTACTTGGAGAAGGCCCAGGCTGAGCAGCGTGCATTCTTCGCCACGCTCAGCGACGTCGACGACTCGGATGACGACTCCACTTCCTCAAGCGACGACGAGTCCGAGAAGAAGAAGAGGATCGAGGACAAGCTCAACGGCCTCTGCTTCTTCGCCGACGACGAGGGCTTCTGCACCATGGCCCTCGGCAAGGACGTCGACGGCAAGCTGGAGGAGATCCCTCGGAACGACGACAACAACGACGACACCTCCCAGGTATCTCTGACCCCCGATGAGCTTTCTGCTGAGGTCGAGAAGCTTACTGCCGCCCTTCTTAGCCAAGATAAGTTGCTTAGGCGCGCTGCTAGAGAACGGAAGGAGTTTAGGCAGAAGTGGGATGATACGGTGAAGGAGCTTGAGTTTGCCAAGTCCACCGTAGTTGTTTCTGAGGAGGCTGAGTGCGAGATGTGCACCACGCACATGACTGACCTTCTCACTTTGAGAGGTAAGTATGTTGCGTTGGTAGGAGAGGTGGATGAGCGGAAGGCTAGATCCTCGCTGTTGGGTGCGTGCAAGTCCTGTGCGGGCTTGCAATCCGAGTTGGTAGAGAAGAATGCCAAGATTGTGTCTCTTGAGAAGGCCAGCTCGGATAGCACGTGTGTGACTAGGTGCGTTCTGTGTGAGGGTTTAGAGATGGAGATTGCAAACGTGAAGCATGACAAGATGCAAACCGAGGAGGAAAACACATACCTTCGGACCATCTTGTCATGGGTGTCTAGTGGTGAGCCGCAGCTTGGGATGATGATCTCCCAATTCAAGCGTGCTGCTGGAGGTCCAGGTGTAGGCTTTGCTCAGGGTGTTGAGTGCGCTTCATCTTTTGGGAAGATTAGAGAGTCGAGTGGTCTGAACCCGTGTGAGAAGCTCAACTCCACCACTACTCCCAAGCTAACCAAGATTCCACCCAAAGAGCCTCTCAAGCCTAACACCAAGGATGGGGTTGAACCTCCGAGAGCTCCACCCAAGAAGCAATCATGGGCTCCAAAACCAAACCACCTCAAGAACAAGCTAGACACAATGTCACCCATCCAGGAGGAGCTTATGCCACAGAAGGGCAAAGTGATCCACACCCACTACCGTGAGTACCAACAACCCCCTTTGAGAGCGGTAAGGTACCATTGTGAGCACTGTGGGAGAGATGGACACTTGAGTGAGTTTTGCTTTCGGCGCAAGAGAGAGGCGCGCCGTGCAAAGGAGATGAACAACACGGACATGTACCATCCTTTTCATGATGTACATGTGCTGAATGTTCAGAGGCGTGCTGCTAGGCCTAGAGGTCCAAAACCTCAAGTTCCTAGGCCTAGGCCGCGAGGAGGTCGTGCCCGGCGGGAGCCTGCAGTTGTGGGCTATGGACCCCGTGGCGGTGGTTTTGTAGTTGAGAGTTTTCCACCACCGCGCTTTGAGTATCGCGATGGACGCTCCTCCCTTAGCGGACCACGTTTTCCTCTACGTGGTGATCGCTCTTCCCGTAGGCGTGCTAGGAATGGTTTTTCTGCTAACCGTTCTTTTGAGCAGCCGGCCCAACACTGGTATTCTTCCTACTTCACTAACCCAAGTGTTGGACCGTATGCTCACCCTATGTCTTTTTATTGATGTAGGTAAAATGATTGGAGAACGTTTAGTTGGTGGATTCCGGTTGCTCGAGGCACATGACCGGAAACGCCAAGTGGTTCTCCAGTCTTAGTCCGGTCGCCGGAAAGGAGTTTATCACCTTCGGCGACAATAGCAAAGGTAAAGTGTTGTCTCGTGGGTCGGTGCGAGTTAATGAGCACTTTGTGTTGCGCGATGTTGCTCTTGTTTCTAACTTGCATTTTAACCTTCTTTCTGTTTCGCAACTCTTTGATGACGACTATGAGATTCGTTTTAAGCCGAAACTCAGTCGTATTTTGGATCCTTAGGGCAATCTTGTTTGTGTGATTTCGCCCTTTGGGAAAGTCTTTCGTGCGGATTTCTCGGAGTCATTTGGAGTTTCTCGTTGTATTTTGGCTGGACCCTCCTCCTCTAATCTTTGGAAGTGGCATAGGAGACTAGGACATTTGAGCTTCGACTTGCTTGCAAGACTTAGTTCACTTGGACTAATCCGAGGATTGCCTAAGTTATCCATGGAGAAGGATCTTGTTTGCCATTCTTGTAGACATGGGAAGATGGTAGCCGCTCCCCACCATCCAGTGACTCAGGTCATGACCAAGCACCCTAGAGAGCTTTTGCACATGGACCTTGTTGGTCCGGCTCGGGTGAGCTCGGTTGGGGGGAAGTGGTATGTGCTCATTGTTGTTGACAACTTTTCGAGATATTCGTGGGTTTTCTTTTTAGCTGAGAAAACTGAGACTTTCTCTTTTGCTCGCAATCTGATTTTGCGTCTTCAGAATGAGTTCCCTTTGAACTCAATGTGAGCTATCCGTAGTGATAATGGTTCCGAATTCAAGAATTTGGATTTTGAGAAGTTTTGTAACTCTTTGGGGTTAGAGCATCAGTTTTCTTCCCCCTACACACCCCCTCAGAATGGTGTTGTAGAGAGGAAGAATTGGACCCTTGTAGAGATGGCCAGGACGATGCTCAATGAGCATAGGACTCCTAGGCGATATTGGGCCGAAGCTATGAGCACTGCATGCTACATTTCCAATGGCATTTTTCTCCGAGCTTTCTTGAAAAAGACTTCTTATGAGTTGCGTTTTGGAAGACAGCCCAAGGTGAGTTATTTTAGAGTCTTCGGTTGCCATTGTTTTATACTCAAAAAGGGCAACTTGGACAAGTTTGAGTCTCATTCTTCTGACGGTGTATTTTTAAGTTATGGCACTCATACTCGTGCATATCGTGTACTTAACCTTGATACTAACCGAGTCATGGAGACATCCGATGTCACCTTCGACGAGACCATGGTTTGTCCTTCTTCTCATTTTGAGCGTGCAGGTGATCATGAGGCTGGCGAGCCTCTTTTTGATGATGAGGAAGAAGGTGCTGAAGGGATGGATGACCCAGCACCACCTCCACCTGTTGTGCCGCAAAGAGCGGCTTCTACTACGACTCACAGCCCCGATCCCTCTTCTTCGACTTGGGGGCCGTGGGATCCGCCACCTCGAGCGGTACCTTTTGTACCCGGGGAGGCACCAGCTGCTGTTGAGGGGGAGATCACTTCTGCTCGGGAGGCGCCATGACACATTCAGCGTCAGCACCCGCCTCAACAGATGATCGGCAGCATCGGTGAACGTGACACTCGGTCTAGGTCACAACAAATCTTCACTTTGCTCATTCTGCATTTGTTGCTGATTTTGAACCCCGAGATGTTGGACACGCTTTATCTGATCCGGATTGGGTCAATGCCATGCATGAGGAGTTAGAAAATTTTGAAAGAAATCGGGTTTGGGTTTTGGTTCCACCTCCTCCTGAGTGTCACCCTATTGGGACAAAATGGGTTTTCAAAAAACAAACAAGGAGAGGATGGCCATGTTGTGAGAAACAAGGCCAGACTAGACTTTTGCTCCTGTAGCTCGTTTGGAGGCAATTAGGATACTCTTGGCTTTTGCTGCATCCAAAGGGTTTAAACTTTTTCAAATGGATGTCAAGAGTGCCTTCTTAAACGGCTACATAGAAGAGGAAGTGTATGTGAGACAACCCCCGGTTTCGAAAATCTCAAGTTTCCAAACCATGTTTTTAAACTTCACAAAGCTTTATATGGTTTGAAACAAGCCCCTAGAGCCTGGTATGATAGGTTGAAAACCTTTTTGCTTGCTAAGGGTTTTAAAATGGGATGTGTGGATAAAACGCTCTTTCTCCTCAAGCAAGGCAATGATACTCTCTTGGTCCAGATTTACGTGGATGATATCATTTTCGGTGGTTCTTCTCACGCTTTGGTTGCCAAGTTTGCAGACACTATGAGCAGGGAGTTTGAGATGAGCATGATGGGCGAGTTGACGTTTTTCCTCGGGTTGCAAATCAAGCAATCCCGAGAGGGGACGTTCGTGCACCAGGGCAAGTACACTAAGGACGTCCTGAAGAAGTTCGACATGGGTGAGGCCAAGCCTCTTCCAACACCCATGCCGACCACGGCGGCCCTGGATGCGGATGTGGATGGAGAAGCTGTGGACCAGAAGAAGTACCGGAGTATGATCGGGTCGCTGTTGTACCTGACGGCGACAAGCCCGGACATCCAGTTCGCGGTGTGTCTGTGCGCGCGATTTCAGTCGTCGCCGCGCACTTCTCACCGTCAAGCGGTCAAGCGCATTATGAGGTACTTATGCTTCACTCCAAAGTTTGGGATTTGGTATTCTGTTTCCTCCACCCTCTCCCTTTGCGGTTATTCTGATGCCGATTTTGCTGGTTGCCGTATTGATCACAAGTCCACTTCTGGGACTTGTCAGTTTATTGGTTCTTCTCTTGTATCGTGGTCTTCTCGCAAGCAGTCTAGTGTCGCCCAGTCTACCACGGAGGCTGAGTATGTTGCTGCGGCTAGCTGCTATTCCCAGTTGCTTTGGATGATGGCCACTTTGCGTGATTTTGGTCTGAGCTTTTCTCATGTTCCTTTGCTTTGTGACAGCACGAGTGCTATTAGCGTTGCTAAGAACCCCGTGCTGCACTCTAAGACCAAACACATTGATGTGCGCTTTCATTTTCTGCGAGACCACTATGAGAAGGGTGATATCGACCTTCGTCATGTCGATACTCATCATCAGTTGGCTGATATTTTCACCAAGCCTTTGGACCAATCGACTTTTGCTAGGTTGAGAGGTGAGCTTGGTGTGTGTTTCCCCTTTTAGATGGGGGAAACATTTTGACTCTTGTATCATAAACTGACTTTGTGTTTTTCATTTGGTTTCTTCATGCATCTTTGCATTTTATCTTGCATTTTTACATTCAGAGCTTCATGAATATAATCTTTAGAATGTGGCTATGCTCTGTATAGTATTTGCTTCGATGCTTTATGATGATGCTTGTAGCTTATGCTCTTTCTGATCACTAATGCATGTTGTGAGCTGAGCTATTTTTGAATGGTGGACCTACTTAATGAATAATAAAACTTGAAACTGTTCACCATTGAGATATGCCACTAGCATGTGTAGGATGTGTAGAATTCACTTGTGCTTTTCATATATGCTAAGTTGCTATGTCTCTAGTTCTGAGTCATTCACTTGCTTGGTATGTTCATATTCTGAGTTAAAATTTGAACCAAGTTAAGTGAATTGGAAAGATCGAGACGGGACTGCTTGTCAGCACATCACAGTTTCGAGACTGTTTCTCATTGCACTTTGAGTTCAACTTGAGCTGTGTAGTGCATGACCGAAACTGCTGCTTTAAGCTTCTGATTGCTTCTGCATAGGCTTCGCACAGTTGAAAAGTTAGGCAATGACAAGCTTTCAACCTCTCGCAATCACATGCTAAAATTTGAACTTGTGTAATCTAACCGCTGCAACTCCGATAAAATTTGGATACACAAGTCTATGTTTCACTCTATAGCATGATGGTTGAACTGTGCCAGGGGTAGTTCACCTTGTATACATGTTTAGCACTTGTTTGACTTCCTGTCTATACATGTTTGGTGCTATTTTGATGGTGAATACCTTTTTAGCTAAAAATTGCTCACTTTGCTCACATGTTCATATTTTGTATTTGGTGATCAGTTTGAGCTTTTGCCAGCACTCTGTGCATTTTAATCAGTCTTCGGATCAACACTTTGTCGAGCATCTTCTCATTCTATCGACTATATTCCTGAAGCTGCTAACTTGCATTTTGACTCATATGCATTTTGGAAGGGGGAGTTCTTCTGACAAGGGGGAGAAACTTGCTTGATGGTGCATTTTCAACTAAGGGGGAGAAAATATCTACAAATCATGAGTGCCTTTTGTGTTCAACTAATATTGATAAATCATGTACTTTCTGAGTTCAACTAAGGAGATTTCCTGGTTGTGTGCACCATTCGAGGGGGAGTTTGCTCGCTGCTGCGTTTTCGAGCTGGTAACAGTTGGTTCGGAGTATTTTTGGTAGCTAGTTGTGTTGAGCCTTTGCCTCTTCCTTGAGGAACTAGCACCTTTGATTTTATGCTCCTCAGCTGATTTCTAGCTTTCTTCAGTTGGTATCAAGCTTCCTCGCTAGCGGTGTTGAGCCCGTTCTGCCTCTTCTTGAGGGCTAGCTCTATTTTGCTTGAATTTCAGTTGATTCTTCAATTGGTTTCGAGCTTTCACGCTAGCGGTGTTGAGCCTGTTCTACCTCTTCTTGAGGGCTAGCTTTGCTTTGCTTGGTTGCGTCGAGCCGTTGCCCATGTCTTTGGGAACCAAGTTGTTTTGCTCATTCCACTTGACCTTCTTCGGCTTTGATATGCTTTTGGGTCATTTGGTCGAGTTTTTCTCTCCTTCTTCCTACCTACCTCTATTCCTTTATGATTTGTGTTGGTAGTTGACAATGCACTCATCAAGGGGGAGATTGTGGATACATGGGTGTATGCCGAGTCTCTGAGTGATGAGTGATTGTCAACTAGGATAATGCGCATGTTCTTTGGCTTGTGTTGTGCAGGTGTCGAGCACGGATACAATGATCAAAGGCAAGGTGAAGGTCAAGTAGAGACGTGTCGTACCGATGGACCGAGAGTGGCGAAGGGCGGACGTGAGGCTTGGACTGAGGGACCGGTGGCCCAAGGATCAGCTGTGGTGGCTAGCAGCCTGGGACAGCGACGAGCGAAGACTTGCGGGCACGGTGTTGCTTGGGTCGAGGACCTGGGGACACGTGTCGGTGGACGGGGTGCACGGGCGGTGCATCCCCTCTACGGCTCGGTTTGGTGGTTGAGCCACAGAAAAACCACCGAGTGGACGGTTTCTAGGTTTGGGCCTCAAAACCTGGGCGCTGATGGTTTCCGAGTTTGGGCCACAAAACTCGGGCTGAGGACGGTTTCCAGGTTTGGGCCTCAAAACCTGGGTGCTGCGGGTTTCTGAGTTTAGGCCACAAAACTCAAGCAATGGACGGCTGGTTTCCCGGTTTGGGCCTCAAAACCGGGGGTTGGTCGTGAAGGTTGGTTTCCCGGTTTGGGCCTCAAAACCGGGGGCGAAGTCCGGGAAAAGGACAAGCAGAGCGGTGGTGGCACGTGGCGGCAATCGGTGAGGTTGCGTCGAGGCAACGCTACCAATTGTGCGGGCGTGGTCGTCGGATCACAACTATCTTCGAGTTGGTCCAGAATAACCCTAGGGTTTAGCTGGTTCGCTCTGTAATTAGTTAGGGGTAGAGTGGGAATTAGAATTAGGATAAGTAGAGGGAGACACTCACCTCCCATCCTATCTCAGTCATTTGCTCTTTGCCTTCTAGGTTTTCCTGCTCTCCCAATCCCCTACTGTAGCAACTGAGATCCGCAGAGAACCATACCTCTGTGTACTGGAGATTTTTGAGGAAGTGAGACCGTAATCTCACTGTTGTAGCGTGTGGTAGCCACATGGTTGCAGATCGATGTGTTGATTCGCGTTTTGGTTCGTGTTCTTCGCGTTCTTCGTTTCTCCGCGATTTTCCCGTCACTCGATCTCCCTCCCTACTGCATCTTTTTGAATTCCACTTGAATCAACTTGTTCTTTATAGTGAAGAGATCATTTCCACCGAAGGAATTCATCTAACTCCTCACGAACAAGTAGATCGGGTCGATTTCGTTTTCGTGGTGCTTTTTTGGTTCATACACCTTCCCCTTCGATTTCCCGTTGATTGAATCGATTTGAGCGGATGATTTCTTGGGGATAGTCTCCTAACTACCTTGTGATCATCTTCTCCAAGTTTGGGAACATGGGATTGTGAGTTGATTCGGATTTGGGAGGTTGTGTGTGAAGGGCGACCGAAATCGCCTTCACTGTGAGGTCGCGGACAGTCCGCGGTTTGACCGGCGGACAGTCCACGCGTCGGGGACGAGCCGGATCAGTGGCTGTGTTCTTCGGACGGGTTATTGTTTTTACACCGGCGGACAGTCCGTAGTGTAAGGTTGCGGACAGTCCGGGAAGGGTCCAGGGATAAAGATGGCAATGGGTAAATCCCCATCGGGTATTGGTTCCCCAGACTCATCCCCATCAATGAAAAATGATACCATCAAAATCCCCATACCCATGACGGGTAAGAAAATTTCCCTAGACCCATACCCGGCTGGGGAAACCCCACCCATCGGGTCACCCATATACCCATCAACAAAGAAAATAATTGTAGCAACGACCAAACATCAGTTGCACAAATACCATAAATCCATAATCCTTATATCAAGTAGTACGTTAGTAGCAGTAGACAATAAGACATTACATAAATTCATAAGTTTACATCAATAAATAGTAGAGAGTAGTACTATTGGACCTAGACATGCATTTGAATCTTCAGGTATTTTTTACCTATGAGCTAATGGGTATGGGGACAATAGGAACGTACCCATACCCACGTACCCGTTGGGTAAAGGTTTTCCCCCATTTAAAGACCCATGGGTGAAGTTTTTCCCCGATTAGAGACCCTAATGGAGTAAATACCCATCGGGTCTCGGGTCGCGGGTCCCCATTGCCATCTTTATCCAGGGAACTTCAGCAGCAGTGCGTTTTCGCACTTTTGATCGGCGGACAGTCCGCCATCCCCTCGCGGACAGTCCGCAGTTGGGGCGAACAGTCCGGGACCTCAGGGCCGGACAGTCCGGGATCCTGCTGAGTGTTGCGTTTTAGTGCGTTTGCTCTCCCGGCTTCTTCGCTTGTTTTCCGGACTTCTCGTTTGGCCCTAGAGTTGACCAAGGAACCTCTCTACGTATCTTTGCTACCTGTTAGCATCGGTATTTTGGGATTTCTCAACGTAGCCTTCCATCTACGTTCGGGACTTGGTTTTTGAGGGTCGAACTTGAGTCGGTGCTTTTGAATTTTGGTTAGCTATCGCTTTGTGGTGCCTCGCTGTGATCCTAGGGATCATCCACCCTCTTCCAAGGGTCGTGGGCATCATGGTTTCGATCGAAGCTTTTGGGGTTGATTTGTGGGACAAAGGCCGAAGTTTTGAGAGAAATTTTTGAGCTCCCATTCACCCCCCCCCCCCCCCTCTGGTCGCCTTGCTATTGCATTCTCGATCCTTCAGACCAAACTCTTGTTAAGCTATGGCATGGCTAGTTATCGGTCCAAGTTCGTCTTTTGTGAGACTATCTTGACTCTGATCAATCTCTTACTTTAGTCGATCTTGACTAGTTATCGACTTTATTAGTTTGGCAAACTAATAGATTCATTAAGTTACCGATGTTGTTTCATGTTTTAATTTATTTCTCTATGTTTTAAACAACATCTTGCCCAATCAAGACTGACAAAGTGGCTTAAGCTTAAAGGATGCTTAGTTTCGCCTGTTCTGAGGTTTACGCACTCACAACAGAGGAAATAGTCGATCCAAGCCTTTCATCGACTATTTTGTCAATCTTGGTTGTTACATGTTGTGCGTTCGAGATATCCGATAAAACCATGATCTGATCTAAGAACAGATAGATTTGATCTAACATGTCTATTACGGCTGTATTTCCAAACCCCACTGATATATATATGATAGATTAGATTTGCTTGATCTTTAGATTAAATCATGGTTTTTACAGGTAGATCTTGTTCGTGCCTCATGGACCCTGCATCGGCTAAAATAGCTGATTCAGTTATACTTTCTTCATAATGTGTTCTTCTAAGTGGCTTGGAATTAACGGATCTACTCTTTGCACGAGACGTGATATATCTTAGTCATCACTATGGCTGTATGGAGACACCTCACTGTTGATGTTTAAGCTATTTTATCGATCTATTTGTTATTATGGTTGTATGGAGACACCCCACTGTTAATGAATAAAACTGCTTGTGCAATTAGTCGATACGTTGGTTTCATGTCGCTTAGACGTACACATAGATCTTTACTCTATTAACATCTTTTAAGCTCATCAGTTGTTTGTTTTTTATGAGTGTTCCTTTATATATACCATAGCCGTCATGCTTCATATCTTTTCATACAATCTCTTGGGAGTTGACTTTGTAGTCAATATCCTACTAACAATGGCTATATCACAGCCGTATAATTTGGAACTGTCTGGCACCAAACCGGCAGGTTCCACGATTTAACAACCTTTTTCTTCTCCTTGTCAATTACAGGTCAAATTGACTGGCACGCCCGAAGTCGATCTCGCTAAGAATCGGCACCGCCACCTTTTGAAGGTTCAGGAGGTCAGGACCTTGCTCCGTACGCCCTCTGAGGACCGTGTGCTCGAGTGTGTTGGCGTGACCAAAATTTTACGTCAACAGTGGGAAGGTGTTCATAACTCTTGGGAGACTGAAACCTTAGCGGCTACGACTTGTTAGGGTGTCTTTGGAAAAGCTTCGTAGTGATCCCTGCCAACTTACCTTGGTAGTGAGTTAAGAGGTTGGCCGCCTCGGGCAATGGGCAATCACGACTCGTGGGTAAAGTTGTACACACTCTGCAGAGTTAAGAATAAATTGATATATCAGTCGTGCTCTCGGTCATGAGCGGCCTGGATCCTTTTTGGGACAGTTCTATGAATAATGTGGGTGATGATAATCTTGATGATACTTAATTATACTTTCACCATGGGAGCTTAAGCATAACCTAGTGACATAGGTCTAATAAATAAAACATGACCAACTAAAAATGCTTACCGTAGTTCAGCCGTGTCAAGCCTTTTGAGTTTTGCATCCCTCATGTAATACTTGTTGAGTATGGTGCGCTCACCCTTGCTTTGCGTACAATCTATGAAAATCCCGGATGGGTACCAGATGATGGAATCAAGTGAGCAGTTATAGAAGGTGTTCCAAGAGTTCTAGGCGAGTGTTCCCCAGTCAACCATCCCTGTGGACTTTGGAGTCCCGAAGATTAGTTTCTGCTCTGCTTTGTTTTAAGTGTAAGCCTTGTTGTATCTATGTTTCGATATATAATAAAGCATTGTTTTTGAGAAAATTCCATATTTGTTGCTATATGTGTCTTGTGGACTTCCTGGGCACACATATAGAGGGCACTTGGTATTCTTCGGAAAACCGTGTGTTACAAATTGGTATCAAAGCAATGTTGATTGTAGGACGCAAGCCTAGTTAGAAATGGACGTTTAAAAAGTTTTGCTTCACTCTCTCTTTACCTTGTAATTTATTAAAAAGTATGCTTAACTCCTTATCTTTATTCTATTGCAAATTCTTGATACTCAAACTTTTAGATCTTGTTTTATCATGACCTAGAATGAAGTTGTCACCTCTATTGTCCAATAGGTGACTTGCCATTCATAGAATAAGAACGTTTAGTAACGAGTGTTGAGTTGAGTCTTATGCATGTCATGTGCAACTAAGTGGTTGTATGTTTGACTTTATGATCATGATTGATTTGGATCTTTGTCATGATTGTGATGAGTTGTGGAGTGATGACCACATCTTCATCTAGTTAGAAGTTAAGGCTTAAGTCTGTAAGACTAGATCATTGGGGTTCAATTCTATCTTCCTTATCAATCTCTTATCTCAGTGTGTTTTCTTTATCAAGTCTGGTGGAACCGACATTCGGAAGATGATGCAACTTGGAAAGAAGAAGAAGATCTCAGATCAAAGTATCCCTATCTCTTCGAATCATCGTCCGAATCTCGAGGACGAGATTCATCCTAAGGGGGTAGATTTGTGACACCCTAAATTTCATTTTCCTAATTTAGTAATAAATTTGAGCTTTTATTTAATTTTTTGAGCATTTAACCTATGTCAAATAACAATTTTCAAATAAATAAAATAAACCCTAGGGCCTAGAAATATGTTTGTTGCATTCATGCCGGTGCATAATATTTTGTTTTGAGTGTAGGATAGGTTGGTTGTGTTCAAATTCAAATGCAAATTTGAATTTGAATCAAAGTTTGGGTCTTTGGAAAATAAAAAGGCTTTTCTTTTTACCCCTCACCCTCTCCCACCTTCCAGCCCAACCACAGAAATCGGCCTGGCCTGTTTTCTCCTCTCCTTATCCCCTTTCCACCTTGCGCTCGGCCCGTTTTCGGCCTGCCCTGCAGCCCG
The DNA here is from genome assembly GCA_009763385.1 of Coix lacryma-jobi var. lacryma-jobi. Classification (NCBI taxonomy): domain Eukaryota; kingdom Viridiplantae; phylum Streptophyta; class Magnoliopsida; order Poales; family Poaceae; genus Coix; species Coix lacryma-jobi. The sequence continues at coordinate 148,980,814 of CM019827.1, read as the reverse complement.
CCACCGCTCTCTCCCATCGCTCGCGCGAAGCCCGCTCGGCTCGGCCCAACTCGGCATTTGCAGCCTGCCTCCGTCTCCTCCGCTCAGCGCTAGCCCCACAGAAGCCCCGCGCAGCGCCTATGGCCCAGCGTCCCCGTGGCCCGCACGCTCGCACACGCGCAGCGCCGCCGCGCGCCCGCTTTCGCCCGATGACACCCCAGCCCCACTCGTCAGCCCGCATGCCCCCGATTGTCACTCGGCCCCACATGGCAGCGACTCCACGGACCCTTCCCCTACCTCCCGCACTCACCAGCGCGCCGCCGCTCCCCTCCCCTCCCAAAACCGAAGGTGGGTGGCCATAAGGTCACTCGGCCATCAATCGACCGTGGAGGCGCACTCCCGACCCTTCACCGCACCCCCATGGCCCTATAAAGCCTCGGTTGAGCTCTCCTCTCTCCATGTCCCCAACACCGAACACCCTCTCCCCTTGCCGACCGCCCAAGCTCGACGTCGAGCTCATCAGAGCCCATCCCCGGCGTCACGAACCCCCTCAACCGAGCCATGGTGATCTCCTCTCCCTTCCCATATCTTTTTATCTGAGTTTTGTGCTCGGATTTGCCTCTTCACCGACCTCCGAGCTCCCATCCATGGCGCCACCGCTCTGGAGTGCTTCACCGATGACCCCACTCCCAACCGACCCCGCCCTTGAGTCTGCATGGTCCGGATGACCCTTCTGGTGGTCTCGGTAGAGTCCAAGATGGTCGGGAATGCCATCCCGACGGCCCGCCGTCGTGCTCCGGTCGGCTCCCATAGCGGTCCGCTGTGGGGAGCGCCGCTCCACCGGCTGGTTTCTTCTCCAGCCGCTCCCAGCCGTTGATCTGCTCTTGTGCGGTCGCGATTAGAAGATACCCCTCCGGGGTCATAATCGGTCCACCGGGCAATGGTGCACTCGGTCCACAGCTTCAGCGCCCCTGGTCCATGCTTATGTGGTAGACCGAGCCAATCACGCAGCGCCACGTGGCCGCCAGCACAGCCAGCCAGCTCGGTCAGCAGCCACGCACGCGCCGTTTTGCAGAAAAGCCCTTCGAGTTTTCGAAAATTAACCTGCAGTCCATCCCAGTTATAAAACGCCCTATTTTTATTCGGTTTAGCCCCTGAGTTTTTGGAAAATAGTGGCCGCCGTCCAACCTGCGTAGAAATTGTGAAATTCAATTGTTTTAAAATGAAAAATAGTTCTATTTATTTACAAAAGTGTCATTGAACCTTGTTTTCAACATAACTTTTGATTTAAAAGCCCGATTAGAGTGATTCTTACGCTCACGTGTTCATAGAAATGCGTAGAATAGTTTTATAACATTTATATTTGTTTTAGTACTGTTTGGTGTACTGGTCTAATAGAAATAATATTTGTCTGCATGTGATGATTGGATTGGATGATTGTGTGGTGTCGTTGACCCCGTTTAGAGTCTGAGCTATCCAAGATCGCCATGAAGAAGATCTTCGAAGAAGTGGAACCATCAACACAAGTTTTTGGAAGAAAAGTGTAACATGAGTTCCTTTGTTACCCAGTAACCTTTTAATCACCTTTTCATATGCATGTGTCTAATATGATAAACCCTAGAGATTCTACTTAGAACTTTGTTATCCTATATTCCTTGTTACCTTGGGTTGTGCATATGGGTAGTTCTGCTTAGCTTGCAAATACCAAATATTAAAATGATAATCTTGATTAATGATTTATGGAACAATTGCTGGTTTTGAATCTTAAAGCGGCAACCCAGGATTTACAGTACAACCACAAGGACTACATAGCTCTGGTCTTAGCCAAGTACTTAGATTTGTTCTAGCTCGTCTGTAAGCTTACCGAAAGGGCAAGAGGGGTGTACCATGTAGTTATGGCCCGGTCCCACTAGGGTAATTGCTTTGGAGGATGGGTGTTACCTTAGTGGGGAGGTGTTCATAACTCTTGGGAGACTGAAACCTTAGCGGCTATGACTTGTTAGGGTGTCTTTGGAAAAAGCTTCGTAGTGATCCCTGCCGACTTACCTTGGTAGTGAGTTAAGAGGTTGGCCGCCTCGGGCAATGGGCAATCACGACTCGTGGGTAAAGTTGTACACACTCTGCAGAGTTAAGAATAAACTGATATATCAGTCGTGCTCTCGGTCATGAGCGGCCTGGATCCTTTTTGAGATAGTTCTATGAATAATGTGGGTGATGATAATCTTGATGATACTTAATTATACTTTCACCATGGGATCTTAAGCATAACCTAGTGACATAGGTCTAATAAAAAAAAATATGACCAACTAAAAATGCTTACCGCAGTTCAGCCGTGTCAAGCCTTTTGAGCCTTGCATCCCTCATGTTATACTTGTTGAGTATGGTGCGCTCACCCTTGCTTTGCGTATAATCTATGAAAATCTCGGATGGGTACCAGATCATGGAATCAAGTGAGCAGTTAAAGAAGGTGTTCCAAGAGTTCTAGGCGAGTGTTCCCCCAGTCAACCGTCCCTGTGGAGTTTGGAGTCTCGAAGATTAGTTTCCGCTCTGCTTTGTTTTAAGTGTAAGCCTTGTTGTATCTATGTTTCGATATATAATAAAACATTGTCTTTGAGAAAATTCCATATTTGTTGCTATATGTGTCTTGTGGACTTCCTGGGCACACATATAGAGGGCACTTGGTATTTTTCAGAAAACCGGGTGTTACATTGATCATGTTCAAGTGCTCCATATTTGGTGAAATGAAGAAGAGAAGAGAAATAAAGAGAAGACAAAAGAAATAAAGAGAAGAGGAGAAACAAAGAGGCCCAAAGGCAAAAGTAAAACCTATGGGGCTCTTTGGTTTGGTGATCGAGGCACTTAGTGAGTGTGATCACATTTAGGATAGATAGTCGTACTATCAAGAGGAGATAATTCACGATTTATGCGGTGTTTAAGTGTCACTAGGTGTTCGCTAACATGTTGATGCATTAGACCTAGTGAGTGACTAACTAAACCCTTTGAAAATGGTTTGAAAAATTTAACACACGTCCACAAGTGGTGAAATACTTTGGTGTTGGCACATGAAAGAAATGGTAAAACCTAGAAGTTGAAAGAAGAAGAGAAGGTGTTAACCAAGGGGGCATCGGACGCGCCCTTGATGGGCATCGCACGCCTTCAATGCCTCCCCCGACGCTGTAGCAGCAAGACAGAGAGCATCAGACTCATTAGCAGGAAGCACCGGATGCATCAATTGCACTGTTCATGAGTCCGATGATGGTGACGAGGCATGAGCTGATGAGTCAGTGGAGCATCGGACGCTCGGGGCATTCGATGGGCTTCCATATGACGCGTCTGATGGCTCTTGAGAGGTTCTAGAACCTCTCTGGATGCCCATCGGACGCTGGACCAAGCATGTTCGATGGGCGCGTCCAGTGTCCAGAGAATTGCGCTTCCAGGCTGAGCACATCGGACACGTCCGATGCTACGGAGCATCATATCCTATGCCACTTTAAGCAGTGTGCGAAGTGAAGTAGCCATTGGGATCCAGTGGTTCTCGTTTGAAGGGCTCATACACATGGCGCTGATCTGGGCATCGGACGCTGGCAGTGCGTCCGATGCACCCAACCAGATGTGTCTGATGACCCTCTGGCGAGTCTAACGGCTAGCCCAGTGTGCTGCCTATTTAAGGGGAGTGGCCAGCTTGGGGATGCTTCTCTTGCATATTTTGATACTCTAGCATCCTTTTGAGCTTTGGAACTCCCCTCCACTCATCCCTAGACTGGATTTATTCCTTCCAAGTGAGATTGAGTGATCTAGCGCTAAGATTTGAAGGTGTTCATTCTAGTGGCACTAGTTCTTCGTATCGGTTTTGAGTTTCTTGTTAATCCTGAAATTTGTTGGTGCCTAGACGGCTTGGAGGAGTTTGCTGGAGTTGGCAAGAGTTGGTGATTGTTCTTGGCCACCACTGTTTGCATTTGTGAGGGGTCATTTGAGCCTCATCTTCGCCGGTGTGGCGAAAGGCACCTCTAGTGGATTGCTCGTGTCATTGAGTTACCTCTCTTGTGGTAGATTCTTGTGGTGCCCGTGGAGCTTGGCATGGTGTCAATTAGCCGCTGAATCAGCAAGAGGTGATCGACACAACGGGGACTACGTACCGGCAAGCACGTGAACCTCGGGATAAATCGGTGTCTCTCGCTTGCTTTCTTGTGATTGATTGATAATCTTGGTGATTGGTCTTCTCTCGACATTCTTGGTGAGCGGCTCTACACTTGTGCTATTCACCAGAAATTGGTTCTTCAAAGGCGATCCCGAAGCACTAGTACAGAACAAACATTTAGTCTCGATGCTAAATTTGGCTTTAGTCCCGGATTAATTTGGGTCCGGGACTAAAGAGGTCTTTAGTCCCGGTTGGTGGCTCCAACCGGGACTAAAGCCCATTTGCAACGATAGACATTCGCAGGAGAGACTTTTGGTCCCGGTTTGTGTTACCAATCGGGACTAAAGGTCAACCTTTAGTCTCGTTTGGTGTTACCAACCCGGACTAAAGGTCTCCCAACCTTAGCAACCGGGACTAAAGGGTGACCTTTTAGTCCCGGTTGGTGTTACCAACCCGGACTAAAGGTCTTCCACAAGGGACTAAAGGTCCCCTATTGATCAATTTAAAAGGAGAGTGTACAGGACTATGTCACATGTGGTATACAGCTGAGTTGGTAAGGAGTTTATACGCGAGGTGAGAGGTACTGAGTTCGAATCTCACACACCGCAAGAGAGGTCTGCCTAAAATTTTATTTATTTTTTTGCCTGAGGATGGGCTTTAGTCCCTGTTGGGGGCACCCGGGACTAAAGGTCCGGATTCTTAGTCCCGGTTGGGAAACCGGGACTAAAGGCCCTAAAGAACCGGGACTAGAAGCCATATGTGCACTAGTGAAGGCTTGGTGAAATCACCCCTTCCTAACTCATTTATTTTCCGCACTTTATTTCATAAGTGAGCTAGTTTGTTTGGGTTACTTAGTGCACCTCAATTGTGCTATCTATCTTGTGTAGCTAGTTTGATTTGTTGCTCTCTAGTTTATTTGTTGTCGATATACTCCTCTCATATTTAGTATTGTTATAGTTGTGCTAGAGCTAACTACTTCCATTCATACTCTTATATAGCTCTAGTTGATTGAGTGACTTAGAGATAGTAAGTAGAATTGTTGGATAGATGACTTGCAATATAAACATTAGGCTAGTGCAAAAAGTTATGCTATTTGTGTTGCTAATCAATTTGACTAAGTAATTTTGTATATTTTAATTAGGTTATTCACCCCTCTAGCCATTTTGGACTTAATAAGCACAACTCTTACTTGGCCTAACCAAGTGATCTAGGTGATGTTGATCCTAATGTGATGAGTGGATGCACAATTGCTACTCTCTAAGTACTAATAGAGTCCTTAATCTTGAATTAATAAACTCAAATCACTCTAATAAGCGAAAGCTCTAAGCACTAATCATTCTGAAATAATAGTATTGTGTAGGACAGAAATCAGCTTCAAGCACTAACCACATGTATATAATCTCTATAGATCAATGAAACATGGACAGTTCTTCCGATCTTTGTTCACTTCATTCACGTTACTTTCAACAAGGCAATTGTAGCTGTTTCAGATGAGCCACGAAGGTGATTTTGTGGAGTGGACACGCGCCCTGCCTGCGAGCCTAACACGGACACGGACACGATGTGAAACACAGTGAAAACTCAAGAGACATGCACAGCCAAATCAGCAAAATACGCCGTCCATTCATGCAATTTTATTTGTTATTACTTACAACAAACGAACCAATCAACCTTCTCTTTGCTTCAGAAGTACGTACATACTATAATGTACAAACAACATAACACAAAACGTTTGCTTCCACCACTCAAGAGGGGATATATTTCAAAAAGACAAAGCATGCTTCTTTCTACCACGCTCTGCAAATGTGGGGTGAGGGGGTGTACAAGAAACGTATGCCACTATTTACACACTATTCACTCTTGTTGATTCCACTCGGGACTGCTCCAAGATACTATGCACAACATAAGATATACTGACATCAGCTTTACAAACAAAAACTGGCCTTTTGCACGGGTGCTCATACTCATGTAATCTGCAGTCTGTGTATCCAAATGGAACACCAGAGAACACCAAACAGTGATCAGGCATGAACACAAAGATCCACTGCTCCCCGGGGTAACGGTATTAGCACTCACAGTCAGTAAAGTGGAATTTCTGAGACATTTTCAGACGGACATTTGTGATTAGGTATGGATGACACCAGTGGCATCTTATCCTTTGGTGAGAACACACAAAATTTCACATAGGACCTCTCCAGTATGGTAGCTTTGTGTTGTACCACTTCATGATTAAATGCCCTCACTAAGAGGTCCTGTCATCATTTTCATTATTCCCACTGCTCATGTTAAATGTGCACTGCTTTTCTTTCACTCCACTTCACAGGTTTATCATTCCCTTCTCTGCAGCACATTGCAAATGACACAAATAGGATACAACTGATGATGTTCAGGTTTCAAAATGAAAACAAGTAAAAGCAAACCTTGATGGGCAAATGTACACAGAAAACCAACAGCCATAGCAGAAATGTTGATGCTCACAAATGACAATGTTATTATTGAAATATTGGAAAAAAAATTGTGATCATTACTGAAATATTGAACTAATTAAGAAATTAAAAAGTAACATGCATAATATTTTGTTAAGGTGTGCTGCAGTGTCATGCAGTACCCACCAATGCAGTATTAGATAGAAATTCACAAGCCCCTCGACTCTTAATAGCAGACAAATTACCCCACCCCCTCTCAGTCTCACCTACACCCCAAGCCGGTTTGAAGCTGATTTCTGTCCTACATGGCACTGGTTTTGGCGTGTTAGCATCCACATCATGATCGATGATACACATCATGCCTTCTACATTATGGGCCCACACATTAGCACCATTCTTCTCTCTCGTTCTCTTCCTATCCCGTTCCACCCTTTCCATATCCTTTTAAACTACTGCCTGGCCATGCCTACACCCCACCAGGCTTCCTGCTGCCCACAGCTCTGCTGAAACCAATGTTCATACTGCGTTCTTCCCTTCTTTGGTTCTCGTGTTTGCTTTCTGTGTTCCCTTCCCTTCTTTGCCTTCTTCAGTTTTTGCTACCACCGGCAAGGTCATTATTAAGAAGAAAAGCGAACAAATGGAGCGAAGCCATGAGTACGAACCATAGCAGTACACGCTATTGCTGCATACTGCTTCCTAGCATCGCCCCTGAGCTCACACGAAGCCATCCATGCCGTCACCTTCTACAAACTACAGTGGTGTCGTCACAGATGAAGGCCAGATCCTATCTGGCAGCACTGTCAATTAGCCGATGAGGAGATGAGGCAGCCACCGTAGACAACTGCGAGAGCGTGAAGCCATGGTCATGCAAGGCGAGCAGCATCTGGGTCCATGGACATGTCTCAATCATCCATGGCCACACGAAACCTGCACAGAGACATACACCGCACTCTGCTCTGCGACATTGTATACTGCACCACTGCCAGTCGACACTGAAGGAGTGGTTGATCCGCAAGGTGATACTGATGCCACCACTTGCCAGTGCCTCAGGTGGTGGAGGATGAGTGCCCGTTGCTGCCTGCATTACCAAGGATGCTGAAGCTATCCTCTTGTTGCCTGCAGTTGCCACCGCCCTGTCTTGCACTGAGCCTATGGCTCATTGAGCCAGCAGCTGTACAGCTCCGTGGCCACGTGCAACAGTTTGCTTGGGGTGCAGATCAAAATAATAGACAGACAGAGGAGATAAGGTAGATGATGCAGAGCTTACAGGTGGGTCCAACTTGAGTGATATGGCACAAAACCAGATCACATGGCATAAATAAGTGCCACATTGGATAGAAACCAGCTGCAGGCAGTTACGGGGAAAGCATGTTCTTAGTTACCGTTCCTTTCATTGTTTTTCATATAATTTGCCACATTTGACTTATAATCACTATGCTTGACCTATTGTAATTAACAACATCAGGCAGGAATAACAACAACAGGCAGGATAAATCTTATCCAAAATAATGCCCACTCATTTGACATGAAAGTTCTGGTAAAAAGTACCAAAAATATAACACCAGTAACAAGAGCAAAGAAAAAATATGAAAGATATCTCAGTAATGCATACCGTTGTAGTGTCTGAAAGCATAGCATATGCCTTTCCAATTATTTTGAATAAATAATCGGCATCCCTGCGAATTTTATTTGTTATATCTCTCCATACAGCATCGCTGATATTTTCACTCCTGACAAGAAATGTACTGGCCTGTGGCATAACTACTGTTAGACAAGAGAACAATGAGAGTCACAATAGAGAGAAAAGATAATACAATACTTTGTCTGGATGATGTCTTAGTGCAGCTTTGCGGTATGCCTTCTTTATGTCCACAGCAGAGGAAGAAGGCTCGATTCCTCTGAAAGGAAGTGTATTGGTCAAATCATTGTATAAACATGTGAACTTCACCAAAAGCACATGAATTTCTGCTCTAGCACGCCCTAACCTACTTTCCACCACTCATCAGCTGAATGAACCAAGTAAAATAACCAGCCTTGGAGGTAAGATTAGGCATCAAAAACAACTCCTTCCATAGGGGTACACAAATGGGAGTCAATTTTGGCAGGCAATTATCCAAATCTGGGTGCCAATGTGGGGGTTGGAGTTGACAATACTGCAAACAGGATTTCTATAAACTAACTTCCTCTGATCACATATAAGTCCATTAGGACATTGACATGGTCTCCATTATGAGACTTAAGTCCATTAGGACATTGACATGGTCTCCATTATGAGACTGGCTAGCTATGTCTATCAAAAAAGATGCTATCTTAAATGGAAAGAGATAGATATTGTTGAGCTTCTTTCATAATAAATCTATAAAAACCAATCTTGTCTTGTCAACCTACTCTTGCTGACCTAAAAAGAGTACACTCCTCATTTTCCAAAAAGTCAATCAATTTCAAGTTTTTCTCGAACCACGGAGGACTGCGCGTCATTGTACTTCATAACCGATTTTTTATTCACTTTCTGCAACCCCCTCTTAACTGAGATTATGGAGGTCCGTTCTTTCTCTCTCATACAAAGATACACAGCTCTCCTGTGTGATCAAGGAAAAAAAATCAAAAGCACCCATCTAAAGAAAGAATACAAAATCAAGATGTTGTTTCAGAGTTAACATGCAAGACTAAATCGTGAAAAACAATACTTAAAAATATATTTCTGTATGTTATAGACAAATTGCAAAGGACAAATACTTACAATATCAAATACATATTTAATGAAGCCCCTTTTCTGGCATCCTGCTCCAGAGAAGAAAACCGAACATTGGCTCGATTCAGATTGTTATGAATACTCTCAGTTTTCTCTAGTGGCATGGTCATATTTTCTTGCAGTTGTTTCTCAAGAAGAGCAATTAACCTACGGAGATCATTTGCTGCCTGACCATAGTCCCTTACAAGTTCATACAAATTAGATCTTCTGGAAATAGCCTAAAAACATAAAACATAGCAAGCACAATAGGTTACATATTTACAGGAAGAACTTGAATTCATGGATTAATGTTTTACTGTCATTCCGTTCTAGGGAATCACACTGAAAATACAATCTAATTTACTAACATGTGGTTGGAGGAACCATGTGTCAAACCTCACATTGGATTACATTATCCAATCTGTACACATTTTCCATGGTCCTTAGCTAACTAATTTCAGAAATGATATTTCTGTGCATATTGAAAAATATTAAGTCAATGCTCTAAGGTTCATATCAAACATTAGTTTAGCCAATCACCCAATTTACATGAAGAAAGATGACCTCCACACAATAAAGTTCAAATGATTAAAAGGACTAAATAGTCCCTCCAAACATAAAGTGTAAATGTAAATCCAAAAGATGGAAAAGTAGTATCATTTCATTACATAGGCATGGCTGTCGCTTGTTACCATTGATTATTTAAGAAGAATCACCAGTAACTCATGGCAACCCACTAATTAAAAAGAAGAATAAAGATGAAACTAAATCGTGCGGAGAATCCCCCTGGGAACAAATTTCAGGCTGGTTCAAAAAGGTGACTCACTGATTCCCCTGGTTGATGAAAGTCAGACAGAAGTAAATAGAAAACTGGAGCTGTGGTGGCAAACCCTTGAGGCCAAAGAGTTTAGAGTAAGCAGAACTAAGACTGAATACATGAGATGTGACTTTGGCAATGTTGTGCAGGAAGAGGGAGAGGTGAGCTTGGAAGGTCAAGTGGTGCCTAAGAAAGATGCCTTCCGACATCTAGGATCAATGTTACAGAAGGATAGAGATATTGATGAAGACGTTAGCCATAAGATCAAAGCAGGGTGGTTGAAGTGGCGCCAAGCATCTGGCATTCTCTGTGACAAGAGGGTACCACAAAAGCTCAAAGGCAAGTTCTATAAAACGGAGATTAGACCAGCTATGTTGTATGGAGCAGAATGTTGGCCTATAAAGAGAAGACATGTCCAACAAATGAGTGTTGCAGAAATGCGCATGTTGCGCTAGATTTGTGGTCACACAAGGTTGGACCATAGTCACATAAAAGTGGTACACCACCTCCGACCCTCGACCCGGGTTCGTCGATCCTGACCCGGGTTCACGGGTTCATTTTCGACCCGAAGTGTAAAATTCTCTCGCAATTAGCGTACCACGTTCCACGACCCCGTACCTCGACCCCGTCGACCCGGAAACTTTGTGACTATGGGTTGGACCGAGTTCAGAACAATGATATACGCGACCATCTAGGGGTAAGCACCAATTGAAGAAAAGCTTGTCTAACATCGTACATCGGTTGATGTGGTTTGGCCATGTTCAAAGGAGACCTTTAGAGGAGCCAGTGCATTGTGGTGTTCTAAGACAAGATGTTAATGTGAGGAGAGGTAGAGGAAGACCGAAACTGACTTGGGGGAGGCAATAAAGAGAGATTTGAAAGGTTGGGATATACCTAGAGATCTTTGTTTGGATAGGAGTGCATGGAAAGCAGTCATTGACGTATTTGAACCGTGATTAGGGGCTCTTGTTGGGTTTTAACTCTAGCCTACCCCAACTTGCTTGAGACTAAAAGGCATGGTTGCTGTTGTTGTTGTTGTACTGGTTCCCCTAGTCAGCATGGGTGAACCGACATGGGCAGACCCTCGTGTAAGGGGCTGGTAGTGAGTTGGGCCTCAGAAAACGGGTTAAGGCCCAAACCATAGGGGGCAACATCCCCATGTATGAGCTCTTCTCAGTTGGGCTCTGGTTGAGCTCTTAGTAAAATGTTGTGGGGGATGGTCTTTCCCTCACCAGCAAAGTTTTTGAATCTACACGGTGGAATTGAGCACAAAATCTATTTGGAGCATGCCTATGGATGAGATAGAAAGCCACAAGTCATAACCATTATCCATATATCATTATCTACTTAGTTTGGGGTAAAAATTAAAATTAAGCTGAAAATAGAAACCAAAAGTTCAAAGGGCTTCATTTCTCATGCATCAGAACAAGCAAGGGGATATTGGAAAATTTTCAGTATATGAGCTAACAAAACGGAAAGCATGGCCAGCTCAAGCACATGATGAAACAAATGGGCATCATAGCACAATACCAAGCAGGTGGGTTTTTCTCGAACGATGAAAACATGTGGTTTTGTCTAGAAAGAGTTAGAGAACATAGCCATACGCCCATACGAGCATTTTTATTTGATATAACAGGAGGATAATACACCAACCTTAGCATAATCTGCATCAAGGGCTATAGCCAGTGAGCAATCTGCAATTGCATCTAAAATTTGGCCCATTGCTTGATATGCTGCTGCACGGTTACAAAAGCAGACTGCTAAAAAGCGTAATGACTCGCTATTGCTCACCAAAGCAGCAGTATAATGTTCCACAGCCTCCAAATATTTACCAGATTGGAATGCTTCATTGCCAGTAGCCTGAAATGTAGTAAACAAGAAATTGATGCCATTAGTGTAAAATTCTTGCAAACTTTGCTGAATACCAAGGACATCATGTGCGCACATGATATATAACATCACAGAGCAAAGAGAATGCTGAAATCCATGGATAGATCGATTAGTAGCCCAAGGCCAACATATGACGTACTTTAAGCCGCAGTAGTTCAGAGATAACCATGGAGAATGATAAAATTGAGTCCTGAGATTCCTTCCCACACCTAGTTAGAGTTCTCTCAAAATTAGCAAATCATATATATGGAAATTAGAAACAACCCAAACTAGTATTTCATTGGTAACAAAATATTACCTGCATCCCTTGACTTTTATTTGATCATTCTTCTTTAAGAACTGGCTAGCCTCTTCAAGCTTTCCAAGGAAGAAATATGACTTAGCAATAAGATGATAACGCCATAACTTCACAGAGCAAGTATTGTTGTCCAAGTTACTGCTTTCTGAATGCTTGTCAAGACACAAACACAAACTATTCATTTCTGCTACACAAAGAGTTTCTTCACAAAACCGAATTACTTCTTCATATCGCTGCAACTGTTAAAGTCCAACAAAACTAACAGTTAGGACAAAAAATACCAGAGGAACGATGAAACTTCGTAATGATGTGCACAAGGCAAAATAAGTTTACCGTAAATACAGACCAGTAACAGTGCTTCTGCTTTCATCGCCATGAACTTATCTGAATAAATACTTATGGACAAAGCATCAGAGATCATTTGTAAGGCACTGGGTATCTTGTCAAATGCCTTCTTTACAAGATATTCCTTGGATTCAATAATTAAACCAGATATTTTCTGCCAAAAAAATACGGGAACATGATGATTGGGTTATCAAGCTTCATATAGCAAATTATTTTGATAACATGTTCTCTAAGAACATTAAAGTTGGGTGCAAAATCCGGCGCCTCTACAAGGCAACGGCGCGCCCGGGACGCACGCAGGACTGCAACAGGCGCATATCAGGAAGGTGTGAGCGCAGATCAGGAAGGTGTAAGCGCAGATCAGGAAGGTGCCCAACAGGAAAGTGGCTAAAAGGAAAGAGAGCCAATCGTGACCTTAAATATAGGAGCAATTAGCTCTAGGCTGTTAGGGGCCTTCGGCCTATATATATGTATACTTGTAATCTGAACTTTGAGGAATAAGCAATATCAATTATCTTCTTCAATCTTCCTCTTCTTCAACAATAGGGCACCGAGGGGAAAAACCTCGCCCCAACCCTACGGATCGAGGCTACGAACTACGCAGCCGAGGTCCAGCTACCCTGAACCTCGACGCCCTTGACAAGCATTACCCAATATAGTAGACCTTGTACATGTACATTCCTCATAAACAGATTCTCTTTCATACTTCTCGAAAGTCACAGTTTGACAAATATAACACTGAATGTGTCAATGACATGCAGGATCAAGCCCCACTTATCATTATAACAGCTGATGGTATGTTAGCAAAATGTTGCCAACGGTTTGCTACAATGTTGTTGGGTAGTTATCATGTATGCAATGGAAATAACTGTTCAAAAGGTACTCCCTCCATCTCAAATAATAAGTCATTTTGGCTTTTCTAGGTACAGAGCTTTTGCTATGCACCTAGATATATGTTGTTTCTAGATGAATAGTAAAAGCTATGTATCCAAAAGCCAAAACAGCTGATATTTGGAACAGAGGTAATAGTTAATTTGGGTTACATTTAACCTGAAAAATCTGGCACGGTAGCAGAAATTTAATCTGTATGCTACCTTAGCTTTTTGTAGACCGTCAGAAGCCTCTTCTGCAATTTTGTGGTCCAAGCTTGATAGATGATTAGACTTCAAACACATCTCAAAAGCCTTTCGTGCTTCTTCAACATCCCCCAGGGCAAGTAGGCAACTAGACTCATTAGATAAGCATACAAAAAGTTAATATATCAATAATTTAGAATGTAATAGTAAAGGTGCTACACACTTGCGACTAGTTAAATGTATCATTAAGCACTAGTTATTAAATGGACCTTATATTAAGATAATTTTATAAATCACTTCTGCCTTCATAAATAGTTAACAGTAATTGTGCTCTAGATTATGGATATCAAAATAGCAAGGCCAGTAATACTCTTCCCAAAGTCAGCAACATAAAAACACGAATTATGAGCAGAAGTTGGACATGTTAAGGTATTATCGGATCTTAAACTCAATTGCATGAAATATTTATTTACTTTGAGATCTGGAAACACTCTATATCAGTTAGGTAGAGTTAAAAATCTAATCCCAAGAAAACTCGTCAAAATAGTAGGATGTTTCCTTGGATTTCCAATCAGACAAAATATCAGTTACTGCAAATTTGTCTGAATAAATTTAACATGAATTATAATACAAACTCCAATAGTATTTTAGTGTTGAAGTTAGCGCATTGGTCTTACTTGGCAGCTCTGGCTTGTGCCTTGAGAAAGCTGGAATCAATATCAATAGCTGCTCGACAATCAGATAGGGCCTCTCTCATCTTACCCAGAGACATCCGAGTAGCTGCTCGATTGCTGTAGCACAGCATTAATGCTTTTCTTGAAACTTCATTTGGAGAAAAAGAATCAATCCCATGGGTATAGCATTCTTCAGCCTTAGTTAGCTGTCCTTCTGCATATGCTTGGTTTCCCCTACAACAAAATATGCAGTTCAGCTTGGAAACATTGAATACCACAAAGGACATACAGCCCAAGCAATCCCAACCAGGCGGTGAAACAGTACCAATGTGTGAACTGCAGTGACTACAGTACCTTGTGGATGAACCGCAAACAGTATAGCCACTCAATCTCCCAATAAAACTCAAAATATGTTTCACTTTTTATTATTTATCAGTCATAAATAGTACTAGCAACCTACCATGCATGCAAATCTACTTTTTGACCAGCAATCCAGCTTCTAAATGGCTTTGCAAGGTGTTCTGCCACTACTTGCATGATTTGAGTGGTTCAACCCTTGTGGAAGTGCATCCTAGCTAAATAAGCTGAAGAGTGACACAGGAGTAGGTCATGCAGGTACCTTAATCGCCATGTTTCACAATTGTCATGGTCTCCAAAGTTTTCTGATGCTGAGCATTCGGCTCCTCTGCTGATTGTAACCCTGTTAGGTTCTATTTTGCTGTATTCAGTCCACTGGGCCGCTAAATCCACACATTGCTGACTTCCTGAGGCTTCTGAGCATGCAAGTCCAATGGCGGATGAAGGGAGGCTTTGAATAGAGCTAGCATGATTACCCATTCCTCCACTTTTTTTCTTGTTATGGCGTCTTTGTGAGGGCAACATGCTTTGGTTGAAAGTTGATGCAGAAAATATGAAATCAGATTTACCAGAATGCTCTGTGTTTGCTGCAGAGGTAAACTCTGTTTCAGCATGCCCACTTTCTGTTGTTCGCAAAGAGTTGAAATAATCAGCTTGGGCACAGTTGCTACCAGAGTCCTCTAATACCAAGCTACTGGCTTCTTTCAAATATAACTTTTTTTCAGGAGACACTTCTCCAGAACAATGGCCGCTTCTTGAGACTGATTCCAAGGAAGAAGCCTGGTTGGCTGAGGACTCCTTTTGCATAAAAGTTCCTCTTCTGTTCATGCTCATACCCTTAACCCCTCCTTTGTTCCTAGATGTTACATTGTGGTCGTCAAAAGTAAAAGGTTTCCCATCAAATGGCCAACATTCAACAAGTTCTGAGGCTGCTACTGCTTCAATATCACAAGGCGCCTTTATGGAAGAAACCTTTACAATCCTGTCTTCAGAATCAAAGCTAGAGGTTACAGTATCCGATGTTTCCACCATGGTAGAAACTTCACAAGGTTCCGAGTGTGGAAGATCATTATCACTTGAACCAAACACATGCTTTGCATCCTGCAAATTGAATTTGGTGCAAGTTCTATCTTTAGCAACTGAAGTATTTAGCTGTTCAGAGTTACATGTTACACTTTCTTTGTCAGCTAAATGTACCTCACTGGTATTAGTTTCAGTTGCATTGGTAGCCAAGCTACGGTACCCAGCATGTCCACCAAAAACAAAGAAATCATGGTGGGCATTACCACCATGTCCAGAATTTTTACTTTGATCCACAGAATCTAGAATGGGCAAGCGGTCCCCGCTCCTTGCAAATCCAAAGGGAGCATTCTCCTCAGTGCAGGATGGTGAAGCTAACGATCGCATCCCCACACTCTCGCATTGTATGGTTTCAGACGGGAGTCCACGTCCTTCATCGAGCTGCTCAGTCTGACGGTGAATAGAATCCAGACAGAAACCCTCATACAAAGCGGAACTGCATCCACGGGCCCCAAAGCGATTACCGGTGTCTGTCACTGGAAGCTTATCATCTCCTCCGGGAGCATCAATGTCGCTTCGCCTGCCATAACCATCCAACGAGAGCCTGTGAACTGCGTCCGAAAGTTCAGCCAACGATGCCTCACCGGATCCGGACGAGAAGCTCCTCCTCATCTCCGGCGCCCCGGCCACGCCACTCCCGAAAACAAAGTTGGCGTCGCGAGAGGCGCCCCAGGAGCCCACGGAAGGATAGCCCTCCGGCTGGGAAAAGGCGGAGGCCGCAGGACGGCGCGGGAGATCGATCCCGGAGCGCCGGCTCGCGGCGGCGGGGTGGTCCGACCGGAAGGGCGCGGCGTGGCGCCGCGTCCTCGCGGCGCGGGGCCTGGGGCTTGAGGCAGCCGGGATGGTGGGGAACGGGGCGGAGGCGGAGATGGAAAGCGGATCGGGCGCCGGGTCCATGGGTGGCAAGGCGCGGAGGTGCAGCGGTTGGCGGAGGAAGAAGAATTACGACGGTGGCACGCCGGGGACGTGGGCGGCGTTCTCCGGCTAGGCTGACAGGTGGGCCATTGGAGGAAGAGAGAGAAGGGGTGGGGTGGGGCCGTCGGGATGGGGAGAATTGATCTGATCCGGTTGGGTTTGAATTGGAAAGGGCAGCAAAAGGCAGAAAAAGAGCGGTCGTGCTGACACTGACTGACTATAGGTGCTACTCCCTCCGTTCTAAAATATTGGTCGTTTTCGGTTTCCGTGCCATAAGTTTAACTCGATTTATAGAAAATATATGTAATATTTATATATTTAAATAAATTTGTTAAAAAACTAGATTTAAAGATCTTTCCGATGATACTAATTATGATACTAATCGATAACATTTATTATTTATAAAAATTGTCAGCATTTGTTTCTCGGGAAGCGAAAGCGACAAATATTTTGGGACGGGAGGAGTATAGGATACGGTCACCCACTGTCATGGGATCCCACTCCCGTCAGCAGTTTCCAATCAATCATCCAGCCACGAATAATAACTTCTCAAAATCCTTGCAAGAAACGCGAGGAGCAAACCATAAGGTAAAGTCTCGAACAAAGATAATATTATAGACCAGCATAAGGTAAAGTCTGGAACAAAGATAACATTATAGACAAGTCTCGGTAGAGTTTCATCGAAATTTTATTTATATTAAATATATTTATATAATCGTTTTTTATAACATGACATTGCATTTAAGAAGATAGAGAAGAAATGAGTTTTGTTTAAAAATAAAACTCTTTTGACACGAATATCAACTCTCTACGAGTTATAAAATTTAATGTCTATATATAAAACTCTAGAATATTTTATATGATATAACAGTCTTAAAAATAACACAACGAAACTCACCACTAAGACGGACCTTAGAGCTACTTTTATCCTAATTGTTTTAGCTTGTTATTACAATCTAAAAGCCTTAACCAACAAGTTCCGGATTATAATGATGTGGGTTGCAATCTACATTATCCAAACCAAAAAAGGTAGTACTCCCTCCGTCCACGAAACATTCAATTCCTAGAATCCGTGTCGGTTAAACTTTTTTAACTTTGACTAACTTTATAGAAAAGATTAATAACATCTATGATATAAAATGGACACATTATGAAAATATATTCGAAGACATATCTAATGATGTGAATTTGGTACCATCAATCTTGATAGTTTTTTCTAGAAATTTGGTTAAAGTTTAAAAAATTTGACTTAACACAACTCTAGAAATTGATTCTTTCGTGGACTGCGGGAGTACAGGGTTGTCTGGCACAGGCATTGGATTTCATACGACTGGGCCCCGGATGCATGTCTGGCCAAACTTGTCTGGACCAAGATACGAAGCAAACAGCCTCATATTCCCTCCTTCCTTAAACACAAGATATCAACCTAACTCAGTTTAAGAAGTCAAAGATTATATATCTAGTTTATATCATATAATATGTCGTAAAGTTTCTAGGATGTCTTGTATTTCAAAACAGAGAGAGTATTATGGTGAGTCATGACTTAAAAGTCCCTTTGACCTATAGTGTAGTGTATTTTGATATTTTAGCATAGGTTATTAAGAGAGCCCTCACTTTATTTCCCAATTAGATATTATCATCAACATGGTTAATGGTGATTGGTGATAAATGGCAAGTACTGTAACACTGTAATACCTACCAAAATTATGCAACTATTGTCTCCCTAAAACCTCTTATGTTTGGGTATAATTTTTAAATTTTTGAATGCTATAGACCGACTTTAATCCGTATAAAACAGTCGTAGAACAGTGTTTTTCTCTCATAATAAATCAGTCATTTCAGCTCAGTCGGATTATAAGTCCTGCCGAATAGAGCCAATAGCTTATCACGGCTACCTGACATCACATAAATTTTAGTAAATGAATCTTTCTTACATGGAACATAGAAACATCTAAGGTGATCAATAGTATGCTCATTTTGCTGGATTCTCTTATATTTTTATCTATCAACTAACCAAACGTATACATGCATTCAATGGATTATACTCCCTCCATACTTATATTAGTTGTCGTTTTAGATAAGATTTAGGTCAAACATTGGAAATATAAATCATCAATAACTATTAAGTTTCTAAATTTGCAAATATAAAAATTATATGAATATATTTGTTTTGAAAAATACTTTCATAAAAGTATATATATATATATATATCATTTTTCCATAAATATTTTTATAAAAATAAGAGGACAAAGTTGTGTTTTGAAGACCGTGTCATTGTCCTAAACGATAACTAATATGGGTACGAAGGGAGTACATCTTTTTACGTAGTCACTCGAGCAACTCATGGCTCATAGATTCATGTGATGCCATATCATTTGCAAAACGGATTCTGGATCGCCGTTAGACGTACAATCGTGCACAGTTCTGCCTACATAGGCCCCGTCTGGTACAGCTCAGCTTCACTAGTGAAGCTGTTTTTTTTAGAAAATAGCTTCATGAGCAACTTACTAGGTGAAACTGAGCTGTTTTGAAAAAAGTGTTTGGCAAAATAGTTTAACCAACAACTTCATGCATGGTTGGAAGAGAGAAATGAAGATGTAAGCTATGAAAAACTACTTTTTTCAGCTTCATGGGTGAAACTGTTTTTGAGAGGAGGGAATAAAACAGTTTCATGGGTGAAGCTGTTTTATAAAATAGTGTTTGGCAAAAAAAAACAGCTCACAACAGCTCATGAAACTGTTGTGAGCTGTACCAAACAGGTGACAGTAGCATCGATCGTGAGTTAGATCCTACGTACCTACACAAGATAAGAAGAGACGACGCGACGGCATTGTGGCCTTGTAGGAAGTAAAAAAAAACAGATGAAAATCGCTTTTTAAAAAATATTACGTGTAGATTTTAAAGGAAATAAACTTATTATTCCATCACTTGTAGAAGTCTATTCCGTTTCATTGTTGGTCTTCGGAGTTCGGATAGCAAGCGTCCAATGGGCCTTCAACCACTGGTGCCGGCAAGATTGAAAGCTCCATATTTGACACGAGAATATTGTTTGATTTTGTATCTGTTTATGCATTTTGGTGTAGAGTTTGTCAGAGTTACCAAAAGTTTGACTTCAGACAAAATTAAGATAACTTGTAATATGGAACCGTATATACAATGTTAAAAGAGAAAGTAGAGCAGGCCGATCTAATAACACCTTAATATTTGGTCAAATATTTTTAACTTTAATCAAATATATAAAAAGAAAATATTAGTATTTATGGAGCATAAGTAGTCTCCTTCGAGTATATTTTTATAAATTAATTTGTTTAATTTAAAGATACCAATGTTGTTAATATCATGTACAAACCTAGTCAAAGTTAATGAAACTTTAACCAGCACCGGGGCCGGCTCTATGGTAGGGGCAGTAGGTGCGACCGTCAGGGACCCACGAAGAAAAGGGCCCATCAACAAACATGTAATTACTAGATATATTAAACAAATTTAATTTAGAGTCCAATAATTAGCCTGGTATGTTGCTAGCAGTTCCTGTCTCTCATACGTATACGTACTACAGTAGCCATGTAGTCATATTTCATCTTTCATGTATTACACTAGCATGTAATGATGTTTGATCTTTCATGTCATGGTGTCTAATCACCCCAGCCCCCCACCTAGCATGTGGCAATGCTCTACTCTGATGCAACTCATCTCGTCTTCTCAGTTCTTGTCGTTGTCAACTGGAAGCAAGTGAGCCAACTTCGCTCACTAGGTGGACAATTCCTCTAGGAATATTTTAGTTATCCAATCCATTTGAGAAACATTTGTTGGGTCTAAAAAAAGGAAAGATAAAAAACTATTGAAAATTAAAATTAAAAGATTTAATGACTTAGCTATGTGTAGCATATAAGAAGGATATTTTAGACAATATTGATCTTGATATATTACTGTATAATTTAGCTGTGGTATATAAAAAAAATAGTTTAAAGGGCCCTTTTTATCTTCTTCGCCCTAAGGCCCTCAAAATTACAGAGACGGCCCTGACAGCACGTTTCCATGACATCAGTTTATATGGTACTGAGGAAGTAAACTTAATTTGGAACCGTATATACGTACAATGCTAAAAGAGAGTAGAGCAGGCCGATCTAACACCTTAATTTTTGGTACACAGAGCTGCAGTGATTATCCGATCATGCCTGATCGGTGCATGCATTAGCATTATGCATAGTTAGTTACATACTCATCATCCTCGTGGAAGAACCTGGTGTGTGCATGGTTCGGGCTATCGTCTTCCTTGGGCCGGCACACGGAGACGCGTGCCCCGCGCGACGACCTTTCCAATTCCGACACTCGCTCTTGGATGACCTTTATTAGCTGTTCGTCTGCCGGACCTTCCTCTTCTTCCGGCGTGACCAGCACCAGCTGCTCCAGGCTAGGGGCCCTCTTCAGGAAGAAGCTGAGCAGCCGCAGCTCTCGCCTTGTCCCCCTAAAATTCACAGCCTTGATGAGAGTCAGCTGGTCAAGGACGATCTCGTGCTCGAGTGTCATGTCTGCGGCGTCGGTCTCGCCGTCCAGGCCCCGCGCTGCTCCCTCGTATCCACGATTGCTGGGGAACTGCAGATACATTCAGTATGCATACGGTCAGTGGCTGATCTAGAAACACCCCAAAATAGTGTAAAGAAATTTTGGACAGCGTTATTTTCATAGACTAAATTGGACTGGATAAAGGAATTGTTAAAGAGATTTTTAGGTCACGCCACATAGAACACATTTTCAGATCAGAGGTGCAAACTCATCAAAGTTCAGTTTGGGCAGGAGGGCTCTTCACATACACGGAGAAAGAGACGTTGGAGGACTGGGAGCGGGGTGAGCATGAAGAAAGTGGACACATGCTCCTGGTCTTCGTTGTCCCAGATGAAAATTGACTCTCGGGAGGCCAGCAGCAGCTGCAGCTCTTCTAGCTTCGGCATCTCCCCGAATGTGCTCTCATCCTCGCCGTGTTGGTAAAGAAGCTGACCGACAAGAGTTGTCTATAATTAGCCTGCCATGTTATCCTGACGTATACTGCGAATTTCACAGAGGGAGATAATGATTGCAACAAACAAATTACAGTAGAAAATCGATACCAGCAAGCCGACGGAGCAAAGCGTCAAGATCCGGACATTCGCGACGACGTAGTACAGGTAGGGGTAGGCATTGTCGTGGACGACGTCGACGACGCCACAGCCGAGGTGCGACAGGTACGCGTCCCGCAGCGCCGGCATGTCGCCGAAGTCGAAGAAAACAGGCGACGAGTCTTGCCACCTCATGTCCGGTTCCCTCCAGGCGGCGTAGCCGTACAGGGTGAGCGACTCCAGCGCGGGCGCGGCGACGCTGAGGTCTTGCACGGCGCGGCAGCCCAGGAGCTCCAGGTCCCGCAGCCGCTCGCTGGCGACACTCACCGTGGTGAGCAGGGGGCAGCTCCTGAGGCTGAGGGACTCGAGCGCGCCGCAGCTGGCGAGGATGCCCCGGACCGCCTCGTCGGTGACGCCGGCGCGGCTGAGGGAGAGCGAGCGGAGGCCAGCGAGGCCCGCCGCGGGGAGCCGGACGGCGCGGAGGCTGAGCCCGCCGAGCGCGACCCGCTCCAGCGAGTTCCTGGCCTCGAACAGGTCGCCTGGGAGCTCTAGGAACGCCTCGTCGTCGTCGTCGTCGTCCTGCGACGGCGTCAGGTGCTGCAGGTCCACCTCCACCTCCCTGGCGCCCCTCCTCACGGCGGCCGCGACCCACCCGATGACGTCCCGCCCCAACGCGCCGTCGCTCGGCCCTGCCGCTGACGGCGGGGACGCCAGCGCCACGCGGAGCACGTCGAGCGGCGCGCCGTGCTCGGCGTGGAGCCGGAGGCAGCGGCTTACCGTGGCCGCGGCCCGCGCCGGCGGCTGGCCGCGGGCGAAGTCTCGGTCCGTGAGGTCGAGGACCCGGGAGGCGGCGAGCGCGCGGAGCCACCGGCGCGCCCACCGCCGGGAGAGCGCGCTGGTGCGGACGGCCTGCTTCAGCGGGAGGCCGCAGAGGATGGCGTGGAGGAGATCGTCGGGGAGGCTGCTCAGCCGGTCCTCCTCCATGGCTCCACCTCCAGGGTTGCTGCCGCTGCCGCTGCCGCGCTTGCTCGACTGGTGCGGGTGCGATTCCATGTCACGCCGGGTGGCGGGTGCAGAGGGTCGCTTTCGCTTTGATTGAAATATGTCAAATGTGTTGGTGCTCCCGCAGCTTCGCAACAACCTTTATAGCCTGCGGGGACGTCGTGGCGGCTTCTATTGCAAGTTTTGCATCGGACCGATCGGCGATCACAGATGCATGTGTCATGTGTGAAGTGTGAACTGGAAAAGGCCTCACGAAGTTGAGTCACGATCACGACTCACGAGCCACTATGGATCCGTTTGGTTAGCCTTGCTTTGGTTTATATTCCAAAAGCAACAAAAAAAAAGGTATCTTTGAAAAAACTTTTTCAAAATCAGATGCTTTTTAGTACATTTTTAAAACTGTTTTTAGCTTTTTGCTTTTCAAAATGAGTAAAATAAAAAACTTGTTTATAATTATTTTAAAAGAAATAAAGGTAGAAGATGTATTTTATATTTATTTAACTAAATAGCTTTTAGTTTTTCTACAACTCTAACTTTTTCAGAACTCACAACTACACCAGCCTTTACTCATGGCTACAACTCAACGAAGCAGACTTTGTGGCTTTCGGGCAATAAAGCTGCTCGCTTGTTGCGACACCACTCTCTCCTGCTTAATGAAAAACGGGCTATATCCCCGATTAAAAAAAAACGCACACAATATTTTAAAATAGTGTCACAGATATAATCAATCGTCTTATAATTATAAACCCAGCAAAAAGTTATAGCATAAATCCGAAAGCATGATTAAATATATAGAAATTTCACAGATTTAGTTAACCTAAAAAATATTAAAAGATTAATTGTAGTTTTTTTTAAAAAAAAACACACACATGATTTACTAAATTTTAGATGCCTGAAATTTAGTTTTCTATCAAACAACGGTCATTGCATATGTTGTAAACTAAAATTACAGTTTCAGTTCATTACAATTCCCGTAGACACAATTTATAAATTTTGGTTTCAAAAAATTAAAAAAAAAACTATTAGACAAAACCATAAACCTAACAAAATCTGATATATATTGGTACAAAGACATTTAACAATTTACGATTATTTATGTAGTTAGACAAGGACAAAATTTTGATATACTATATAACACAAAGACAAATAATAAATCATAAAAGCGACAATTTATTTTTATAAATTGGTAGTACAAAAGTGTTGTCTGAATTCTGAAATCATCTTAAAATTCAGACACCTAAAAAATAGAAAAAAATGTGAACCATTGTATACCAGTCCAACCTTTTGACCAATCGTACTTGTTTGCAACATTTATCATGCAAATCAAAAAAATGGAAGAAACGCAAATCGGATTAACGTTGCTGCAATCAGGTAAAACCGTAAAAGTCTCCTCGACCAAAATTTATCATGCTTCACTGATCACCATGATGCAGCAAGTCTATCAAACCGATAACTTTCACAAGTATATTTTAAAATCTATTTGTGATAGAGGATTTTCAAGGTGCAACACTAGGGAAACACGGCATTATAAACTGCCTAACACCTCAAATCGAGTATAGGGAATACTAAAACAACATAAATACCCGGAGCAAAGTTAGCCAACAAAAAGCAAATAAAACTGCAAGAATTATTTCTTAGATGTCAAAATGAAAAAGAACACAAGAATGTAAAGAGTAAGACAAATACTTTTTTTAAAAAAAATACTGTACCTCGTGCTAGAAATTCTCCAAAAATTCTATGAACATGCAATTTCATAAGTATTCTATAGAGGTCGTCCCCCTCCACAACAACGCCCCCCCCCTGTTGGGGCGGCACCCAGACCGCAGGCGCCTCCGACCCGCGTTTACCGAAAGATGACGATGCTTTCGTGCGGAAGGAAGCATTCGCGCGGAAGCACGCGTTTCGGCTTGAGGACCAAGGGAAGGCGGAGCTTTCGTGCGAAAGGAAGCATTCGCGCGGAGGCACGCATTCGCCTTCGGTCCGCGGGACCGGAGTAGAACGGAGCTTTCGTGCGGAAGGAAGCATTCGCGCGGAAGCACGCGTTTCGGCTTGCGGACCAAGGGAAGGCGGAGCATTCGTGCGAAAGGAAGCTTTCGCGCGGAAGCACGCACTCGCCTTCGGTCCGCAGGACCGGAGTAGGACGGAGTTTTCGTGCGAAAGGAGCCCGGCGTTTCCGGCGAGAGTTTTCGTCATTCATGACTTTGGTTTTTCATAGGTTTTCGCAGGTCGACGGAAGCCTGGGTCAAAGGGAGCGGGCCCACCGGTCAGGAAAAGGAGCCGGGGGACGCTGGGCCCGTCAGAGGGCGAAGTTACGACGATGCCCCTCGCGCCGGAAAAGGCGGCGTACAACCATGGAGTAGTTGAGTAGGGCATCATTGTAATTATGACAGAGTGGCTGGAAGGGCATTCTTGTACTTTCAAATTGATCTGGATTGATATAAAAAGCTCCGAGCCTTCCAAGGGAGAGGGAGGAGGAAAACACTGTTCACTTCAACTGTTTGCCTACTTTGCCAATCGTTTTCCACTTTCGCTTTGTGCTTTCGCTCGCGCGGCAACCCGCTGTTTCGAGGTCACGGTCCCGAAACAACATTGGCGCCCACCGTGGTTGTCGCCCGAGCTTACCATGCCACCAAGGAAAGCACCGAAAGCGGTCGACAATCTGGAGACTATCGCCGCGCGGAAGGATGCCTCCGGCACCATCGCGGTTTCAGTTCCAGCCAGCCAAGTCCCACCAAGCACAGCCAACGAGCCACCAGCTTTCGGCGGCGCTCTAGCGATAGAGACCCAGCCACAGCAGGGACCGGGAGCATCGACGAGCCATAATGTACAACCCCAGGATCAGCGTACTTTCGGCAGAGATGGAACACCGGAAGGACTTGCCGAGGACGAATTCGGCGAAGAGGATGATGATGCTGACGAAATCACAAGACACGCCCAAACAGTCAAGACGTTGGCACAACAGCAAGACGAAATCGAGAGGCTGTTGTCGCAAAGAGATCAGCTGCAGCAGCGGTTAGCAGCAAAAGCAAGACAGGACGAAACTCGCAACGCCATTCGGCGAGCCGAGGCACAGAAAAGGCAACTCGAGAGGGAAATTCAAGAGTTGTAGAGGGCTGGGGCGGACCCAATCCCGATATCCCAGGAAAATATATTCATACCAAGGCAAGAGCAACCGCCGGCTTTCGGCAACGCCATCGACGAAACCTCTCCGCTCTCGAGGGAGTTGCAAGCCCATCCGTGGCCGCTCAGCTATAAGCCGCCTATTCCGACTTTCGACGGTAAAGCGAACCCGCGCAAGTTCTTGGCAAGCTATGAGACAGCTGTCTTTTTGGCAGGCGGGGACAATCAGGCTCTAGCAAAATCTCTCATCTTGGCGGTCGAAGACGTGGCTCACGATTGGTACACCACTCTTAAGCCACTGTCCATCTATTCGTGGGCACAGCTGAAGGCCGAATTGCTGGCAACTTTCCAAGGATTCCGGCCGGACGTCAAGACCACGCGGGACCTCATGAATTGCACCCAGCAAGATGACGAACCACTATCTGAGTACCTCAAACGTTTCATACAGCTCAAGGCTCAAGCGTCGAACGTGCCGGAAGCCGCGGTGATCGCAGCAGCCATTGAAGGCTTGGGGATCGGACAGTGCGCCGCTCAACTATCGAGAGAGCCACCGAAAGATGTTAAGGAATTGTTCGATGTGATGAATGCGTACGCGAGGTCGGACGACGACTTTCGGCGACGTAAGGCTGCACGAATGATGCAGAGGCAAGCGACGAAAGCAAGTCGACCACCACCCGTGCTAAATCAAAGAATTGTCAGGCCCTTTCGGTCAATCAATAGTTTACAGGAGGAACCAGCGCAATCAGCGGCAGGTACGGTGAGGCCCGATATGGCCGACTTTCAGCCCCAAAGAGGGTTTGATCAGCCTTTCCGCGGAGGACGCGGCGGAAGGACAGGACGTGGCGGTCGAGACGGCAGAGGCCGCGGAAGAGGACCCAGGCCACCATATTGCGTCATTTGCGATGGCAATTTTGGTCACACCACCCGTGACTGCAAATACAGCAAGATGGCGAAAGAGCTGAAAGACAAAGACCAAGCCTCAGCCTCTGCCGAAAGCTCCAAGCATGTTTTCCACAATTCCCAAGACCCGACAGCAGCGGCAGCAGCATGCGGCAATTACGCAAGCACGCCTATGCACCCCCCGCAGTACATGCATCCCCAAAACTTGCATTGGTACAATCCGGCGTATCAGAGTTACCAGCTTCCGGTCTTCGCACCACAGTCGGTGGCAGTTTCGTCACCTATGCACTACCAGCGTCAGCCAACGCCGCAGCCAGCGCTTCCGGTTCAGACCCAACCTCAGGGGCAGCAAGCACAGCCGGGTTTCCAGCAGGTGCAGGAGATGGAAAATGAAATTAGCGCAATCAACAACATCCTTCCGTCAAGAGGGCACATTTTCGCTATCACGGGCAGATCCAACTTGGAGCACGAAAGTAAAAGGGCGAGGAAGGACTATCATCGAAGGGTCCAGACGGTATCACCAAGGCTTCCACTGAACAGGCTAGCTTGGTCGCTAGCGCCGATATGTTTTGATGAGTCCGATTTCAAAGTCCGCGACTACCCGCATTGTGACGCTTTCGTCGCCACGACCAATGTGGCCGGTTTCACCTTGCACAATATTCTGATTGACACCGGAAGCTCAGCTGACATCTTATTCGTCAAAGCTTTTGAAGCAATGGGATTCGACAGGCGCAGTCTGGACCCCGCCGGCAACTCACTGTATGGGTTCGGAGGAAGGAAAATTGACGCTATCGACAAAAAGCAAGTCCCTGTATCTTTCGCCGAAGGAGAAAGAGTCCGCACCGAGACACTGACATTCGACATAGTAAACATGGACTATCCCTACACTGCCATTTTCGGCAGAGGCTTCACCAACAGGTTTGACGTCGTCATCAAGCAAAGCTACCTGTGCATGAAAATGCCATCTCCTTTCGGCATTATCACCGTATACGGAGACCAGCAAGCCTCTAGAAGAATCGAGGGAAGGCCAACCCCAGGCTACAACCTTATCAATGAGGTGGCGAATAAAAACGAATCACAAGCAACCACCGAAGAGCATGCTATCGTCAGCCCGTCGGAATGCAAGGTTGGGGCAGCCGAAGAAACGACAAGAATTCCGCTCGCGGCCTCCAGGCCCGAAAGAGCCGTGCACATTGGGTCCAGCATGCCGGAGGAAGAAAGGAACGCTTTGGCATCCTTCCTCGCGAACAACGATGACATTTTCGCTTGGTCAGCAAGCGACTTGCAAGGCGTTAGCAGAGATCTCGCCCAGCACAGTTTGAACATTGCAAGCGGCGCTAAACCCAGAAAGCAAAAACTGAGAAAGATGTCAAACGAAAGGGCAGACGCGGCGAAAGCCGAAGTACAAAGATTACTCGATGCTGGAGTAATTCGACCAGTCCAGTATCCCGAATGGCTGGCCAATGTTGTCTTGGTGAAAAAGAAAAATGGAAAATGGCGAATGTGCGTCGATTTCACCGACCTCAACAAATGCTGCCCGAAGGACCAGTATCCTTTGCCTCGTATCGACAAGCTTGTCGACATTGCATCTGGTTGTGAAATAATGAGCTTGCTAGATTGTTTTTCAGGCTATCACCAGATTTGGCTTCATCCCGACGATGAGGAGAAAACCAGTTTCATCACCCCTACAGGCACATACTGCTACCGGCGAATGCCGGAAGGGCTGCGGAATGCAGGCCCTACTTTCTCGCGAATGACTGACAAAGTGTTCGAAAGCCAGAAGCAAAAGAAAAACTTGTTGGCTTACGTTGACGATATAGTGGTCAAGAGCGATAGACAGGAAGATCATTAGGCAGATTTGCTCGAGACTTTCGGCAATCTCCGGAAGAGCAGTTTAAAGCTCAACCCTGACAAGTGCATTTTCGGCATTAAGAAAGGCAAGCTCCTCGGTTGCCTGGTATCGGCAAGAGGAATTGAAGCTAATTCCGACAAGATAGCGGCAATCATTAATATGCAACCACCCTCAAACCGAAAGCAAGTGCAAAAGTTGACAGGAAGGCTGGCTTCTTTGAACAGATTCATTGCAAGGTCCGCCGAAAAAGGGCTGCCTTTCTTCCGAACTTTGCGTAGCTCCGACCCTTTCGATTGGGGGGAAGAGCAGCGGCAGGCCTTTCAGCAACTAAAAGAGTATTTGACAAAACTGACCACGCTATCCAAACCGTCCCAGGAAGCGATACTATTGTTGTATCTCGCAGCATCGCACACCACCGTAAGCGCAGTACTGGTGGAGGAGAAGGAGCATGAAAACAAGATGACACAGTTCCCAATCTACTTCGTCTCCGAGGCCCTTTCAGGTGCAAAACTGAACTACTCAGAGCTGGAGAAGATAGCGTACACAGTAGTAATGGCTTCTAGAAAACTGAAGCACTACTTTCAGTCCCATCACATCATAGTCCTTTCGGCTCAGCCATTGGAAGCCCTGTTCCGCAACAACGAAGCTATCGGCCGAATTGGCAAGTGGGCGGCGGAGCTGAACGAATACGTGATCGACTTCCAGCACGATCCGCAATCAAGTCGCAGGCATTGGCGGATTTCATAGCAGACTGGACTCCCGCCGCTTTCGACACAACGCTTGAATTCGAGGAGCCGGTGTGGACAGTGAATTGTGACGGCGCATGGGGAATGGCCGGAGCCGGAATCTCAGCGATCCTTACGCCGCCAAGAGGACCGAAGGTCAGATTTGCCGCAAGCGCCTGCAGTTCCAACAACCACACACTGCCGAATATGAGGCCGTGCTTTTGGGTTTACGAAAGCTCCGAGCAATCGGAGCAAGAAGATGCATAGTCAAGTCGGATTCCCAAGTCGTTGTTGGTCAAGCCGAAAAGAATTTCACAGCAAGAGAGCCAGAGTTAGCCAAGTACCTGGCAGCAATCAGAAGAATGGAGAAGTATTTCGCTGGTTTCACCTTACGTCACATTCCAAGGACCGAAAACGCAGAAGCAGACGAACTGGCCAAAGCCGCAGCACAAAATCTACCACTTCCACCGGACGTGTTCTATCAAGTGCTTTCGGCCAAAGCAGTGAAAGAGGAGGAAGAACATCCAAGCTCGGTACATGCTATCGCCAGTGATGACTGGAGGTCGCAGATATTCGCCTATCTATCCGGGACATACGAGCCAGAGTCTAGGAAGGATGCCGAAAGGATGGCCAGCAGAGCGAAAGGTTACTCAATCATCGGAGAGCAGTTGTTCAAAAAGGGGATAACAGCTCCTTTCCTGAAATGCATAAGCAAGCGCGAAGGCATTCAGCTACTCGAAGAAATGCATGCCGGAATGTGCGGAGCGCACAGAGGGCCTCACGAGATAGCACACAGAGCAATGAGGCAAGGATTCTACTGGCCTTCCGCCGCATCGGACGCCAGAGAGCTGGTCAAATGTTGTAAAGGCTGCCAGATGTTCGCCAAAAACCAGAAAGCCCCAGCAAACGAAACCACGTCGATAGTGCCGACTTGGCCCTTGCAAAGGTGGGGCATCGACATAGTCGGTCCGCTACCGGCAGCTCCGGGTAATCTGCGTTTCGCAGCAGTAGCTCTTGAGTACTTCACTAAGTGGGTGGAAGCGAAAGCCCTCGCCAGCATAACTTCCACCTCCTTAACCAAATTCGTCTGGCAGAGGATAATCTGCCGTTTCGGCGTCCCCCTCTTTCATCACTTGCGACAATGGCAAGCAGTTTGATTGTGCCGAATCAGGAGTTTCTGCGACGAGATTAGCATCAGGCTTAACTTCGCCTCAGTAAATTACCCGCAAGCGAACGGGGCTGTCGAGAGAGCCAATGGCCTAATTTTTCAGCAATATCGAAAACTTTGTATGACTCGCCGAAAGGAAAGTGGGCCAACACTTTAA
This sequence comes from Coix lacryma-jobi var. lacryma-jobi, assembly GCA_009763385.1. Classification (NCBI taxonomy): domain Eukaryota; kingdom Viridiplantae; phylum Streptophyta; class Magnoliopsida; order Poales; family Poaceae; genus Coix; species Coix lacryma-jobi. Next base: position 148,950,071 of record CM019827.1, on the reverse strand, counting down.
CAGCAGCCGTATGGGGCCACAACATCTCACGATCTAGAGCTACCGGTTTCACACCGTTCAGATTGCTTTACGGCGAGGAAGCAGTCACCCCGGAAGAGGTAAAACTGGGCTCCTTTCGAACTGAAATGGCTCCAAGCACCAAAGAGCAAAGACAACTCGAGCTCGACACTATCGAAGAAATAAGATCGCAGGCTGCAGAAAACCTTGAGAAGTACCACGCCGAAACGAAGCATCACAGGGACAAGACGGTAGTCCGAAAGGACATCAAGCCTGGAGACATGGTCACCATTCGGCAGCCTGATAAGCAAGGCAAGCTGCAATCGCAGTGGCAAGGCCCTTTCGTCGTGGCAAGCATGGCAGCGCCCGGTGTATTCCGGTTGATGAATGACAAGGGCGAAGTATCAGCTCACACATGGAACGCGAGCAATCTGCGCCGTTTCTACCCGTAATTCATCTCTTTTTCGACTCTGGTGTAATTTCTCTCTTTTCACCATTTTTGTAATCAAATGTCGGCTGTGCTCTTTTTCCTCGCCGGGGAAGCCCTTCATCGGGGTGCGAGGTTTTTAACGAGGCAGCCGAATGTAACCGCTACATTACTAAAGTAGCCGTAATTCCCCAAAAAATGTCACGCGAATCGGTAGAAGACGAAATCAACCAAGCATAAGGTTGAGACATTCGTCAACAAAATGTGATAAAAAGAGAATGTCGAGGAGGTAGGGCAAAAGAGACCCTCTCCATCCAACGACAATCTCGAAAGCCTGCGGGCTATGTGAAAACCGACCCTCCGACAAAACGAGAGGGCGGAACGAATGCCTGCGGGCTATGTGAAAACCGACCCTCCGACAAAACGAGAGGGCGGAACGAAAGCCTACGGGCTATGTGAAAACCGACCCTCCGACAAAACGAGAGGGCGGAACGAAAGCCTACGGGCTATGTGAAAACCGACCCTCCGACAAAACGAGAGGGGGGAACGAAAGCCTGCGGGCTATGTGAAAACCGACCCTCCGACAAAACGAGAGGGCGGACACGCCTCTATGTGCGAACAATGCCGGGTATGTGAATCCGACCCTCCGACAAAACGAGAGGGCGGAACGAAAGCCTACGGGCTATGTGAAAACCGACCCTCCGACAAAACGAGGAGGGCGGAACGAAAGCCTACGGGCTATGCGAAAACCGACCCTCCGACAAACGAGAGAGGGCGGAACGAAGCCTACGGGCTATGTGAAAACCGACCCTCCGACAAAACGAGAGGGCGGAACGAAAGCCTACGGGCTATGTGAAAACCGACCCTCCGACAAAACGAGAGGGCGGAACGAAAGCCTACGGGCTATGCGAAAACCGACCCTCCGACAAAACGAGAGGGCGGAACGAAAAGCCTACGGGCTATGTGAAAACCGACCCTCCGACAAAACGAGAGGGCGGAACGAAAGCCTACGGGCTATGTGAAACCAGCCCCCCATCACCGAAAGGGGAGAACGGCAGCGGAGGCCAAGCCCATCAGCCCTAGTAGGGCAAAACAAACGACAGCTGGCAAGCATTTACAGCCGCTAAAACGTAAATGTTGTACTAACCCTTCACCTACCAAATGCTCACAAATACGGCCAGGTGAGTAAAGTAAATGCAGCCGTCCTGTACCATGGGCAAGGCAGTATAAATAGGCAGCAAAGTGCAAGCCTCCCATACATCCTAAACTACCGAGGCTCTTCAAAATGTTAGTTCCAAGTAGTCAGCTCATTATCGAAAATGCGAATAGGAAGCATCAGGAGCTACGCTTTCGCTTTTATGATCGCATCATCGGCATCGCGTCCAACTATCGTCACCAATCTGGTAGCTGTAGGCGGTAGTACTATCGAGTGGCTTTCCCATCTCAAACCAAAGATAGGAGATGAACCAAGCCGTGCATGCGGCTGGACAGCAATACGAGCAATATCATAATCATAGTCGATTGTATGCCCCCCATGTTGCGTTCATAAAGACATTTTCGTCAACCAAATTATAAAGCGTCTTCGCGCGAATGCTAACACCCCTCGCCTAAGTGTGTGGGGGCGGGCGCGTCTTTGCTATCGGCCGAGGGGCTCGCACCGAAAGCTCCCTCGCGCGAATGCTAACGCCCCGCCTAAGTGTGTGGGGGCGGGCGCGTTTTGCTATCGGCCGAGGGGCTCGCACCGAAAGCTCCCTCGCGCGAATGCTAACACCCCTCGCCTAAGTGTGTGGGGGCGGGCGCGTCTTTGCTATCGGCGAGGGGCTCGCACCGAAAGCCCTCGCGCGAATGCTAACGCCCTCGCCTAAGTGTGTGGGGGCGGCGCGTCTTTGCTATCGGCCGAGGGGCTCGCACCGAAAGCTCCCTTGCGCGAATGCTACCGCCCCTCGCCTAAGTAAGTGGGGGCGGGCGCTTCTCTGCTATTGGCCGAGGGGCTCGCACCGAAAGCTCCCTCGCGCGAATGCTACCGCCTCTCGCCTAAGTGAGTGGGGGCGAGCGCGTCTTTGCTATCGGCCGAGGGGCTCGCACCGAAAGCTCCCTCGCGCGAATGTTACCGCCCCTCGCCTAAGTGAGTGCGGGCGGGCGCGTCTCTGCTATCGGCCTAGGGGCTCACACCGAAAGCTCCCTCGCGCGAATGCTACCGCCTCTCGCCTAAGTGGGTGGGGGCGAGCGCGTCTTTGCTATCGGCCGAGGGGCTCGCACCGAAAGCTCCCTCGCGCGAATGCTACCGCCCCTCGCCTAAGTAAGTGGCGGCGGGCGCTTCTCTGCTATTGGCCGAGGGGCTCGCACCGAAAGCTCCCTCGCGCGAATGCTACCGCCCCTCGCCTAAGTGAGTGGGGGCGAGCGCGTCTTTGCTATCGGCCGAGGGGATCGCACCGAAAGCTCCCTCGCTCGAATGTTACCGCCTCTCGCCTAAGTGAGAGGGGGCGAGCGCGTCTTCGCTATCGGCCGAGGGGCTCGCACCAAAAGCTCCCTCGCGCGAATGCTACCGCCCCTCGCCTAAGTAGGTGGGGGCGGGCGCTTCTCTGCTATTGGCCGAGGGGCTCGCACCGAAAGCTCCCTCGCGCGAATGCTACCGCCCCTCGCCTAAGTAAGTGGGGGCGGGCGCTTCTCTGCTATTGGCCGAGGGGCTCGCACCGAAAGCTCCCTCGCGCGAATGCTACCGCCTCTCGCCTAAGTGAGTGGGGGCGAGCGCGTCTTTGCTATCGGCCGAGGGGCTCGCACCGAAAGCTCCCTCGCGCGAATGTTACCGCCCCTCGCCTAAGTAAGTGGGGGCGGGCGCTTCTCTGCTATTGGCCGAGGGGCTCGCACCTAAAGCTCCCTCGCGCGAATGCTACCGCCTCTCGCCTAAGTGAGCGGGGGCGGGCGCGTCTTTGCTATCGGCCGAGGGGCTCGCACCGAAAGCTCCCTCGCGCGAATAACTGCCGAGAGGCCCTCACCAAAAAGCACTATCACGCAAACTAGTAAAGTGACAACAGCTAAATCATTCGGCCGATTAACTTCATCCATCGAGCGAAATAATAAAAATCGCACATTCGCAAATAACGATTAACACCGAAAGGTAGAACACACTGCGACACTTTTCATTACAACGGGTTTAAGATAAAGGTGGTACATTGCAACTCAGGGCCGCGAACTATTTTCGCGGCCAAGGAAAATGCTATAGCGCCTTTCGTCCGGCGAAGGCATGGCATCTTTGGGCTCCAACTTAACGAATGTGGCACCATCGAAGCCTGGCGGCGCGCGCGAAGCTTCACGCCTCATTCGCCTCGACTCAAGTTCGCGCGGGTCGAAGCTTTCATAAAAAGCTCGTAATCTTTCTTCCGTGCGTCTAAGTGTTTTAGCACGGTTTCTCATGTAAGCCGAAAGCGACGCCATCGGAAATCTAGAGCGATAGCTCCTCCACAAATCACCACCAACACAGATACCGCCAGATCTAATCATTAACGGGCAGATGTCGAGAACGTCCGGCGTTCCCGCATCCGCGCCCTGTTCAAGATACAACATCCGAATTTAAGTTCAAAAACATTACACGAGGTCCAGAACAACAAGTTGCCAACACATTAAAAGCGGGCCCTAAGAAGGTCACTCGTCTACCGATGCGTCTTGGGGGGCGTTCGTGTGTCGCGGGCAGCAGCAGCGGCCGAGCTTTCGGGTGCCCCGTCATTCGGCTCGGGCGGACTCGCCTCGTCTTCCGGCTCGTTTTCGCGCGCCTGCTTTGCGGAGATATACTCCGAAAACAACTGTCGGATGCGCGTTTTCTCCTCAGGAGTCTGCATAAATAAGCGATAGCCCAGAAAATTCGCTACTCAAGCCAGAAGGCACCGCATAAAAAAGCGATAGCCAGCAGGGAAGTCAAGCGATAGCTCTAGCAGAAGGAAGAAAATACCTTTCCGCGACCCACGGCGGACTGCATCAGCGACATATCGTTCCCACCCGCAAGCCAGAATTCTTCAAAAAATCTTTTGCCCAGAGCTTTCGCCGCCTCCGGGGTTCGCCAATAATAATCCACCTCTTTGACCGGAAGGTCAACGATGTGGGAGCATCCGGCGTCGACCAGGCTGTGGTCGATCGCCTTGATACCGGTGACGGCGGCGTAGTCTCGGCCCAGAGCCATGTGGTTTTCAAGTGACTCCATTTCGGAACGAAGCCAGCGGATAAGGCCGTTAGCAGTTCGCTCCGAGGGACCATCCGTTTCGACGCCAATGCTACGAAGGCATTCGCGGAAGCGGGAGACAGCCTCCTCGGCAGACGTCTTTAGAACTTCATCTTGCTCGGCCTGAGCATTTCGCAGCTGCGAAAGCTCCCGCCTGAGGTCCCCAGCCTCGCGCTTCAACTTTTCAACCTCTTTTGGTTTGCCTTCCGCGAGGTGCGCTCATCTTCGGCTTTCTTTGCCTGCACCTCCAAGTCGGTGGTAAGTTTCTTTGTCAGAATGTTGAGGTCCTCTTTTTCGCGCTCGATCTTGCGAATGTAAAGGTCATTTTGATTATGACGGCTGCGGGCGAGGATGGCAGCCTGCGAATATCATCAAATCAAAAGACGAAGGTTAGAGCTTTCCAAAAGACCAACAGCCCCATTGCGGAAAGGCGAACATCAAACGTGCAACAAAAGCAACCCGAGTAACTTACGCTAGCCAAGTGAAAAACAGAGCATCGTCAAGCTTTACGCTGTCGACTTGAGGAGGTCCCTTTCAACCTCTGGCGCGGCGAAAGCCCTATGCGAAAATTCCACGAGCTTACTGGCGTCATCGCTTCCGCCGGGGAGGATTCCTGCCCGACGAAAGTCGATCCGATAGGCGAGCTGAGCGTCGGAGGCTGCACCCAAAGAACGCGCAATCCGATAAGACTCTTCTCTCGCTTCGTCAGTCTCACCCGACGAGCTCAAGCCGGTGTAAAAACAAGGGTTCTTGTAGTCCGAAGGCACCCCATCGACAATCAAACGCCGTAGCCAAGAAGCTGTCCTTCCACCATCTCCTGCGATAGACGAATGCGTCGCGGCGAAAGGTGTAACTTACCTTTATCCGCAGCAGCGGGAGCCAGCACTCCCTCAGATCCAGCCCTCCTTTCGCGTGGGGCAGCCCCTCCGGCGGAGACACGAGAGAGGCGACACGGAAGCAGGCCGGCGAGCTCCGAGCGGCAGACTCGACGCGCGGTGTTTTCGGCCTCTTCGCCGGCCGATCTGCGTCCGCCTGGGCCTTTCGCGAACCGGGTTTCGCGAATGTCGGGAGGTCAGCCACGAGACATCGTCGTCGAAAGCCGACGTGGAGAGGCGCGCTTGCGGCTTTTTCGGCGCCATCCCAGCAGCGAAAGTTAAGCTCTGCAAGACAAACAAAAAAGCAAAAACAAAGTCACACGCAAAAATCGTCAATACCATAAAGGAGGATTCCAAGAAAGGAAGAGCGAAAACCTCGGGTAAAAAAAAAACCCTTAGGGAAAGAAACTAACCGCCCTCGGGTGATCGAAAGGATCAACGTCGGGGATCGACTCCAGTGCCCCCCTTGGCTCGTAAGCAAGGGTTTGGCGATCAACCGCCCGATGCGAACGTCCCCAACTTCGGTGACCTTTCGCCGGGGGACCACACCGCTCCGCCCACCACGGCGAGTTACCCCTTTCCCTTTAGCTTTCGAACTTTCGGCCTCATCCTTGCTTTCGTCAACTAGAGGCCTTTCGGCGTACTCAACGCCCATAGCATCGAAAGCTCGGTTCAGGCGTCGACTACGGCCGAGGTTGCCGAGTTGAAATTCGCTCTCCTTGCGTAAGTACGGCCCACAAACCTTCCTGGTCTCCTTTTCGATATATTTCACATAGATTTCATCATCATCGAAATCCGCAGGCCTCTCAAGTAGTAGCGTGGGGCCCCAATAACCATCTTTCTCCGAAAAGCCTTCGAATGAAGTTGCGCTGCAGAGCGGATTCATCCCAATGGCCATCCACTCTTCAACCAGATCCGGCTGATCTGAAACCGCGCAGTGAGCGCGAAAGCATCCCCGCACCGAATGGCTTCCGGGTCCCTCAGAACGACAGGCGGAAGGTGTTTCCCAGGGCATCTCTCCAAGACCGATACAAGTGGAGAGACTTTTTCGACCCTTTACTTAGTTCAATATCAACGGCTTCGTCCGAGCACACACGATAGTAGAACCAAAAACGGTTCCAATCCGGCCATTTGTTCCGGTATGTGAGCGAAATGGAAACACTTCCTCGTGTTTTCCGTGGAACGAAATTGATGCAACCAATCTCGCTGGGCAGTTCGCTTCCAAGAAGGGGATCCTTCACTTTCGTCGGGCGACGGTGAATGTCGTAGAACCGCACGAAAACGTCAGCCCCGCGGGGTGCAATCTAGCATCTTCATTGCATGTGCGAAAACACTGAGCCTGGCAAACGCATTCGGCGTGAGCTGATGAAGCTGTATCTCGAATCCTGACAGAACATCCGACACGAATTCCTCGAGAGGAAAATCAAAGACCGGCTACAAAGTAGTCGCGAAAGACAATGGCTTCGTTATGTCGTGGAATAGGCACTTCCTCGTCTCCAGGGACACGACAATTCGCAAGATGATCCCGCCTTAAAGGCCCATTCTCGACCATTGTTTGTAAGCTGGCAGCTGTTATTCGTGATGTGCCGAGATAAAAAGAACAATCTGTCGAGACCGAGATCAAACCGGAGTCCCCATCGTTAGACAAGCTCCCGCTATGCTCCGGAACTCGCGGAGCAACCCCAGATCCGATGGACACCTCCTCGCTATCATTGCGGCGGGAAGATTCGGTAGCACCCGTACTTTCTCTAGTCGAGCTCGAAGTCGACGTCGAGCTGGAAGACGCCATCTAACACGGCGCGAAAGACAAATAAACAAACAACGCAAGCGAAGGAAGAAAGGAAAAAGGCGCGAAAATGAAACGAAAGCAGGCAAGCTTAAACAGCCAATTCGCACGACATAAGACTGAAACAAACAAATAAGGAGAAGTGAGCCGCGTACCGCGAATTGTCGACCAGCGAATGATGCGAAGCAAACAAAAACCAGCTTTCGCAAGGACAGCGAACAACGTGAAGCGAATGGCGAGACACTCCGTGACAGAAGCAGCGAGCGTAGGAAGGCGTCGACTGACCAGCCGCTTTCCCCACCCGAAGCGCCCAAGATTTTATACGATCAGACTCGACACGGTTTCTGAGGGAGACGAAGAGGCGCCGGGCACAAGATTCGCACAAGATCGAAGCGCGCAGAGGTTTTACATCATGACACACGGTTTTCGAGGAAGACGAAAAGCGTTTGCGACGCGACTTAAAACAAAATAATAATAATAAACAATAATAATAAAAAATATACGTCTCCCGTTCCAAAAAAAAAAAAAAACCTCAGCTTCGGGACGAAACGAAGGTTTTTTGGGCGGGCGTAGGCGCCTAGCGAAAGGACACGGTCGAACTCCGCGAGCTGCAGATTCAACCGTAAGGGGCTATTGTTGGGGCGGCACCCAGACCGCAGGCAGGCCTCCGACCCGCGTTTTACCGAAGATGACGATGCTTTCGTGCGGGAAGGAAGAAGCATTCGCGCGGAAGCACGCGTTTCGGCTTGAGGACCAAGGGAAGGCGGAGCTTTCGTGCGAAAGGAAGCATTCGCGCGGAGGCACGCATTCGCCTTCGGTCCGAGGGGACCGGAGTAGGACGGGAGTAGAACGGAGCTTCGTGCGGAGGAGGAAGCATCCGCGCGGAAGCACGCGTTTCGGCTTGCGGACCATGGGAAGGCGGAGCTTTCGCGCGAAAGGAAGCATTCGCGCGGAAGCACGCACTCGCCTACGGTCCGCAGGGTCGGAGTAGGACGGAGTTTTCGTGCGAAAGGAAGCATTCGCGCGAAAGGAGCCCGGCGTTTCCGGTGAGAGTTTTCGTCATTCATGACTTTGGTTTTTCATAGGTTTTCGCAGGTAGACGGAAGCCTGGGTCAAAGGAGCGGGCCCACCAGTCAGGAAAAGGAGCCGGGGGACGCTGGGCCCGTCAGAGGGCGAAGTTACGATGATGCCCCTCGCGCCGGAAAAGGCGGCGTGCAACCCTGGAGTAGTTGAGTAGGGCATCATTGTAATTATAACAGAGTGGTTGGAGGGGCATTCTTGTACTTCCAAATTAATCTGGATTAATATAAAAAGCTCCCAGCCTCCCAAGAGAGGGGGGGGAGAACACTGTTCACTTGACCCGATTTCCTACTTTTCTACGTTTACTTCCGCTTTCGCTCCGTACTTTCGGTCGCGCGACAACCTGCTGTTTCGGGGTCTCGGTCCCGAAATAACACCCCCCAAAACACACACACATATAATTCAAACACTACGAATTTTCTATATTTTTCCTTAGCTTCAAATTATGGAGATGATACCCTATTTGCTTTATTGCAATTTTGTGGATTGCTACTTGCAGGCTGTAACAATCATGAGCTGAGCTGAAAAATCAAGGGTCCAGACTGTAACAGGCCGCACACTAAATTGCCACGATCCAACTATATGCTTCCCCTGCAAAGCTAACAAACACTCTAACAGAGCACCAACGCTCAATAACCTACCAAAATTCATATTTTAGCACACGTTGGGTAAGGGCAATACGGTGTTGAAATGGCAGAGGAAGGAAATGCTTGTTCGTTGCATTGGCTACTCAATTATGTGCTCTACTCCTCTACAGCCAGCTAATAAGTGATTGAGTGGTAACTACTCAATACTCAAACACATGTGAATGACCACTAAACATACAAAGACGTGTCTACTTGTGAAAAAAGAACACTATATCAAATTTGATCTTTTGAGTCTTGACACGACACCGCCGTCTTCCTGAATTTTCTCGTTGTATATCACCTGCAGAACATGGTAGTTACTATCAGTTGTTGTCAGATCAGAATCAGATTGAGTAGTTTCTTCTGGTCTGCTATGGTGATTGTTTACCTTGTCAATGATGCCGTAATCCACAGCTTCGCTGGGGCTAAAGTATTTAGGGCGTCTGATGTCCTGAGCAATCTCTTCAATCGGTTTACCAATGTGTCTTGCCAGCAGCTTAACCTGAAGGCAAATGAAGATAGTAAATTGTATACTGGAAGAAACTTCTCACCCCATTGGGAATTGCAGCAAGAAAGAATAAACTGAGTTTCATGCAAAGAAATATCTAGGCTACAGTTTTGAGATATACTTTTCCAATGCAAAGTGACTGAGATCTGTATATTCAAGTTGCAATGTGTTTCAGGCAACAACCCAACATTAGGACAAGAAGAGATTCAGGTTTCCTAACATTAGGGCGAAGTGCTGTTCTCAACATTCCATGGTCACTACACACTACAATGTTTTGGTGTAACCTTCAGATAACTTCCATGTAAATAAACTTCATAAATTGAGTTGTGATCGATTACTACAGATGAAAATGGCTTATATACATCAAGGGAATACAGGAAAAAGTTGGATGAATGGATGGTCGTATTAACGATAGTAGGATGGTCATTTTTTTGTTTTCCTCAAAAGTTCTTCCAATCACCAATGAAGTGAATGAACTGAAGAATATAAGTTCGACACTGCAGAAGCACAATGGTATGACGATGGGTATTTTGGGATAACTAGGCCTTATGCTTTGCAGGAGCTTGAGAGATTGAGGGAGACTAGAATGTTTCTTCATAATTCATTGCTTAATTCCAAATGACAGACGTGTCTCTCTTTATATAGAGAAGGAACCAACCCTAAACCTAACTCTAACTTGGCGGGCTAAGCTACTGCTCTTGGGCCTATTGGGCGGTGGCAGCCTGCTGGCTGCCATGACATCTCCCCCGCCCTTGGAGACTCAGCTCGCCCTCGAGCTGGATAGTTGCCGCAGACTATTTGACGCGACTTAGGGTTAAGCCCTTTACATCTCGGTATCATTGAAATATGAAATAAATTTGGAACTAAAATATAAATTTGGACTGCAGCTATGTCCTCCTGTCCTCCTGGATCCCAAGGAAAGAGCTGAACGGCGGACTTCTGTTAGATGAAAGGTTGGAGGAGGTACCAGCCCGTTCTTATGTTGGGTCTGTCCAGCACCAAGGCAGGTGCCAGAAGGAAGGAGACGACCATCTTTGGCCGTGCTGAGGGGCTGCATACCCAAATCTCGACTTCTGCAGGGGGTGCAAACATTACAAACGAGACCTGGTGGAGTTGTTGCAGCGACGAGCTGATCAGCATGCGGATCTTCCGCACCATCCGGCAGGCAAGGAACCCTCGCCCTGCGGCTTGCAGACGCACCGCTGTCTGCTCCTTCGAAGCTTTTGTTGCCTGAAGAGCCTGCGCTCGGCGGCGTGCCAAGAGTCCCCGTGCTGCTGCCTGGAGGCGTACAGCCGCCCGGCGTTCACGGTCCTCCTTGTCCTTCACCTGGAGACGCACCCTGAGGCGATCCAGCTGTGTGAACACATCAACAAAGATGGGTGAAGTATCGTTGTCGGACAGGTGATGGAGTTTGTTGGAGCGTGGGGGTGATCCGAAGCATAGGTGCAGTAGCTCGGTGAAGTGGCGCCATGTCGGGGTGCCCTCATCCTGCTGGACTTGGAGGAACCACATCTTAGCACTCTCCTCTAGATGGCGGCCGGCCATCCAGACCTTCTCTTCTTCCATAATGCGCTGGTGGCAGAAGTACGATTCACACCGGTTCAGGAAGCTCAATGGATCGGTTTTGCCATCATACCGAGGACAATCCATCGTCTGGAACATGGGGGGCGGTCCTGGTGGTGTTCGTCGGTTCCGTGTCGCGCGCCAGAGGCGGACGAACGGGAGACGGTGAGATCGGCGATCGCCTTGGCGTTGGCTTCGATCGATTGCTGCATCAACGCCACAGACTTGGTAAGCGCCTCCATGGAGGCCTTGAGGTCGGCCATGCTGAAGGCGCAGAGGATTTGCGGACGCCGCGGGAGCAGAGGGTTCGCGGACGGCGTGGATGACGCGGGCCACGGACGGCGCGATGGTGGGGTGGCGGCGCAGTGAATACGCGGGCGCCACGGGCGCAGAGGTTTCACGGACGGCGCGGAGAAGACCCGTGGACGGCGCGGAGAAGACCCGCGCGGAGGCGGACGGCGCGGACGTGCGCGATGATGGACCACGCAGAAGAGCGACGCGGCGACGCCGTGGCGGTGGGGTGTGGCCGGTTGGATGGTGGGGTGTGGCCGATGCGGCGGCTGTGGTGGGGGGTGGATCCGCGGGCGGCGAGGACTCACGCGGACGGCTGGTGGTGGTGGGTTGTGGCGGCGGCTGGTGGTGGTAGGGATCGGGAGGAGGTGGATCTGGATCGATGATTTCTTTAGTTTTTTTTTTTTTTTTGAGATGGAGAGGATTGGCAGCGGCTGTGGAAGAATCGACAGGCTCGTGATACCAGATGTTATGACGATGGGTATTTTGGGCTTAAGAGATTGAGGGAGACTAGAATTGTTTCTTCATAATTCATTGCCTAATTCCAAATGACAGGCGTGTCTCTCTTTATATAGAGAAGGAACCAACCCTAAACCTAACTCTAACTTGGCGGCTAAGCTACTGCCTCTTGGGCCTATTGGGCCGGTGGCAGCCTGCTGGCTGCCCATGACACACAACTTTCTATGTTTGTACATTGATAATATGGAGCAATAATATCAACTGCTCAAAACAAGGTAGCATTAGCTATGCTAGATTAGTTTAAATCCATGACAATTTTATTAATTCTTTATTTATACATGCCCTCAAAAAAAATCTTTATTTATACAAGAGATGGGGAAAAAATACCATTTCTATCTTGACATTTCGAATCTCTTTTCTTGCAATGTCAACATCTGTCGCCTGACCTTGAAAACGACCAATTGGCTGCACATTGCATGTCACAATGGTAAGACATTCTAGATTCACATTATTAGCAAACAAATACCAATGATACTGCACATATTTTGTGTGTCCATAAACAAAGTATGTGCAAGTGCAGCACGGTATTGGAGCAAGGGTTTAAAATCATAGTACATTCTGCAGTATCATGTTACTCTTATTTGTGTGCCTTGAGCATTAACCTCAAATAGTCAAATGACAAAGATATTAGAATGTGTATATATCAACAGAAGAAAAAGAAGTAACCTGTTTTATCATTATTGTTGATGATGGAAGTGCAGCACGGTTACCTTTAGCACCAGCAGCTAAGAGCAAAGCAGCTTCTCCCCATGCATTACCGACACAGAGAGTGAAAATAGGAACTTTAACATACCTGCAATGGGGGTAGAGATATTAAGCTAGTACTCCATAGTTCTTTTTTTAAAGAAAAAAAAAAGAAGGAATGAGAGGTGGAATGGTAATGCCAATTGGAACAAGGGGAAGTTAACAGACTACTACAAGTAAAGTAATGCATGTTATGAATCACTAAAGAAGGCACACCTAATGGACTATTCTATTTTGTACAAGGGGACAAAATATAAGAAGCTGAACATTGTACCTTAATTTTTATCTATTAACTATATGGGTAGTGTTTAATGTGCTAGACTTCAAAGTCATTCTGTGTGACTTGCAAAATTTTGGGGAACTTCGAACCTCAGCAAAGTCCCTTAGGCTACTGTGTTGAGCTCTTATCTTGAAGTTTAACAGTTATTAGACCAAAGGCACCTGGGCCCTGCGGCTTCACACTTTATTCCACTATATATGTTACTTTAGAAATATGAGTATGATTGAACTCTAATAGCTTTAACTAACAACATATTTGTAATAAGACTGGATAAAAAAGTACTGGTGGATTCATTACTAAAAAGAACTTCCAAAATGCTATATTACTAATGTATTGCGATACAAATTAATGGACAAAATAGCATCTTGACATGGAGTGCAGTAAACATGGAATTGGCCCGAAGAGAACTTGGACAAGTGTTATAGTTATAGTATTTGGTCACACATGAAGTTCCTAGTTTCTAGTAGGGCTAGTCGGTAAGCAGGCATGGCTGGGATGTGAAAATGGGGTAGTAGCATGGACTCAATAGCTTGTTTTCCATTCTAAAGAGCTCTGATCTACATAGAAGATATAGCATTTGAGTTCACAAGCCGCATGCTTGGCAGACACAAAAATAGGCATGTTCCTTATAAGTAGCATGGATTCAATAGCTATTGTTTTCCATACGAAAGAGCTCAGATCTACATAGAAGATAAAATATTTGAGTTTAGTCTTAGTTTTTTCAGGACATATGATTGCCAGGCAGCCACAAAAATAGGCATGTTCCATATAATGAGCTAAATACAATATAACTTCACATCAAGAACATGTGGAAAGCATCAGTCAAGTGAAATCATTAAGAGGGGGATTAGGAATAGCAATAGATTTGCAAGGAACAAGAAAGCAGTATATAAATACATAGTATGCCAAAGCTGACCTCATAGCATCATACACTGCAAGAGCTTCTGTCTCATAACCTAACTTCTCGCCATTCTGAATAAGGAGGGAGAAAGCATATCAGATAATATGAAGATTGAATTAGAAAAAGAATTAGTCCGTGATTGTTAGAGGTAAGTTGCTACAACGAAAAATCCACAGGCTAAGAAAACAAATACACTTGCATATATCCTATGTGGACAAAGCTAAGTATTAAAGAACCAAAAATCCACAAGCTAAACTAAATTGATGACCAATTTAAGCCTACAAAAGGATTTTTGGAGCCATAGATCTGTCAGATAAGCCAGGCACAGTTCAAGCTCCTAGCCTTAGAGAATGTTTGGATACCATGGGCTAATTGTCAGTTAGCTAATTTTAGATCAAATTAGCTCTAGTGCATCCAAGCAAGAGGGCCAATAGGTGGGCTAATTTTTTAGTTAAGTCTCTAATTAGTTGTTAGCCAACTAGCTAGCCAACCATAGCTAATTTGGGCTAATTTTTTAGCCCAACTAGTAACTACTTACTAACTAGCAATGTGTATCCAAACATGCCCATCATGTTGTTTTCCTAGGTAGCGGTGTTTCCATTTCGGTAGTGAGCACTGATCTACGTCCGCATTCATTTGATACAACCAAGTAATAATCGTCATACACGAAAATTAAGGAATGGTGAATCAGAAGCAGCACCAAACCTTGGTGGTGCCAGTGGAGTTGATGTACAGGTAGATTGGCTTCTCGGCGTCGTCGTACTGGAGGTAGAGGAACTCGGCGAGCATGAGCTCCGTGACCGACGGCACGAGGCACATCCCCAGGTACACGATCCGGTTCTTGTACAGGAACGAGGCCAAATCCGGCGGTGGCTGCTCCCACGCGGTCCCCCTCAGGAACGGCACCACCTGCAGGCGGCAACGAAAAAACACCATTTAGGCGTTATCGCGCTCCAGACACGCCGAATTCGCTCCCCGGAGCTCGGCCAAGCGCGGACCGTACCATCGCGACAACATCCCTGGCGCCGCGGCCGCCGTCGGCGGCGGGTTCTCGGTGGGGGCTCAGGAACCGCGGCTTGGCGGCGGCGAGCGCCCGGGGGCGGGCGGCGAGGCGGAGCTGGGATGAGGGCGAACCGGGGAGGGAACGGGGCGGGGAGAAGAGTGTGCGAGCGTCGAGGGCGACGCGGGGAAGGGACAAGGCGGCGGCTGCTGCTGCCTCCATGGCGAGGCGACAGTGCGGACTGCGGGGGGAACTGGGAGCGGGCTGAGCTGAGAGGAGGTGGCACGGTCGGAGTGCGGATAAGCCCCCGCGGTCGGCGGTTCGGTTTTGGGTTTGGCCCAGACCGGAAGGGGGAGTGACGGGTGAGAGTGAGACGGGTTGCCATCATCACGGTCTAAACATGAATTTTCTTAAATTTCAAATCACGATTTTAAAAAATATTTAAATAAAAATCTCTTTACGTGTCTTTTCAAATAATTATTTAAAAATCTATCTAAATAAAAATCTATTTCTGTTTCTTTGATCTTCCAACATTTTCTCTAATCATGTGTATTCTCTAGATTCTAGAACTCTCATACTGAAGGATGACAATATTTATAAATATATAATACTTCTTCCGTTCTAAATTATATAATGTATTGACTTTTCTAGATATAATTGCTTTTATTATGCATCTAGACATAGTATATATCTAAGTGTGTAGCAAAAAAACAGAACATATTATAATTTAGAACGGATTACCGTTGAAGAGCATTTATTTATCAAAATCTATATTTTTATTAATTAAAAAGAATATAAAGAGACTCGTCTGTGCATGCCGTTGAGGTCATTTTAATTTTTTCACAAATCAAATATATCTAACTTTAGTCAGAATTATAAAGAAAAAACACTAGTATTTATATCATCAAATCAGCTTCAATTAATCCACCATAAAATATTTTCTGACAGCTAATAAAATGATATTTGTTTAATATATACTAGATAACCTTGTGTGTTGCTTCGGTAATTTGAAAGTGATGGTAGATAATAGCTAAGTTGTATAGCTTTATGAGGAGAAGAAATAGTTACGCGATCAAAACACGTCCAAATGTAGAGTTGAGACTATATTTTGCTATATGTGGATGTATTTTTCTGCTTGAATATAATCTCAAAATAATATACAATATGTAATTGATTTTCCTTAGCATTAGGGATAAATAGAGAACGAAACTGTTCGCTATGTTCACTTGAATTTATTAGCCCTACTTATCATTAATCGGCTTATTAGCAGAAACTATCGGCTGTTTTAATAGTGTTCTGTGAGAGAGAATAAGCCGAAGTACGGCTGATAAGCCGGTTGATACGGACAGACCGGTTGCGAGAAAAGCTATAAAGTACCTACCATCCCTAATAAGATAGCAAAAGAAAATGATAAGAAAGTGGTTGTTGTATTATATTCCTTTTTAAAATATTTTATTATATTTGTATTGTCATACTTAGTCATGCTCGTATGAAGTCAAACTGTCTAAAAATATGCTCTTGCCTGATAAAAGCCTTTGTGACTAAGGTGGGAACATGATGTTCTATCACCAACCTATGTAACGTGTTAGAATCTTATAAAAGAGTCTCTTTTGGATTCCATGGCTGATAACTATTCCCTTTCGGTCCTCCATATCTGGCATGGGTGGGCTAATTCTAGAGATCAAGAAGGAGTAACTTCGAGTAACAATCATGTCGTTCGAGAAGTCTATTTGGCAGCCAGTACGAGTTGGTGCCTCTATATCTGTGTTTCCCTCGATATTTTTCTCAGCCGAAAAGATATTGGCACTATCTTCTCGCTCGAGAAGGTGAAAACCAAAATGGAATCTACGCCCTTTTCCTTTCCAATTGATTCTTCCTCCATTTTTTCTACACCAATACACAAAAATGAAATATAGACACTAAGTGAAATTTTAAACAAGTCGAAGTTGTAGTGTTGTGCACCTACTCTATAAATAGCCACGCGTAGGCAACAACACTCGTCATCTTCTCCACACTATTTCTACTATCATGAACTTCATCTACCATGGTCAAACCACATAAAGGAATTGACACTATCATGGGTTGTAGTTAAGGTGTTCCTTCCCAATCCATTTGGTTGGGATGGAGCACGTGAAGACTTATTCACCACGAGCATCTTGACCATCTCCCTCACCTGCGAACGCCACCATAGTCAATGAGTTCTTTAGATGAGAAAGAAGGAGCGAGAGAGAAAACACTTTGTATCTCATCAATCGAGCTGGAACACACACATGCAATGTTTCGTTGCTGAAAACACCTTGTTTAACTGGCTCAGTAATTAATTAACTCTTAGTATCTTCAGTATGTCAAATATTACGACCATAACAGAAAACGGGCATATGCCAGATATAGAGGACCATAGGGAGTAGTTGCAAAACTTTAGTCGTTGAGGAGATCCAAACAAGAGGACTAACGAGTGAACTAAAATTTAGATAAGTCCCCGCTAGTTGTTGGTTTACTAGTTCTTCAAGTCCGACTAACAAAAGACTAAAAGTATTATAGGTATAACTATTCTCTATTCTCTTTAATCTAGTGAGAAAGAAAAGGTATGAGGGAGGGTATTTTCGTTTATGAGCTAATTTTTGCTAAGGATCTAACAAGCAAGGACTAACAACTAGTTGGCCAATTTTTATCTAGTTATTTTTTAGCTATAGCTAACAACTACTCATAATCCACCGAAACATGCCCCAGTAAAATGATACCTTTGCCTTGTTTATAAAATGTTCTAGACTAGTGGTCCAACTAGTTGAACAGATAAAAACAAGAACCATAGCTTCACTAGTGTCGATTCTAATAACCATGTTAGAAACAACAAAAAATGACTTTCATTTGTGGGTAGGATTATTGCCTTTAGTAAAAACTTCGAATTTCTGAAAATCCGTACTAAAACTTTGAAAAAGTGAAGAGTAGTCTACACTAGAAGAAAGTTGCCTAAGTTTATTATTAGAATAGCTAATTGAATACAACTTCTTCAACATGTTAACTTGAGAATGCTTTGACATTGATGTAACAATTTAAACTTGCTAAGGGAGAATTTTGCATGTTCACAAAATAAGAGTTTGAATTTGGTTGGGACTAATGATTGGTTTATTATCGATATAGATAGATAGAGACTAGAAAGCAATGCGTGGCAACACCGCTCAACTATGTGGGGTTTAGGACAGTACCACGAGTATTAGAAATGTTCAAGGGCTTTTAATATTTTGAACAAAGAATACAACAATGGATGTTATTGATATGTATTGTGTTGGTTATATAAGCAATTTTTATATAAACTAGAGAACTTTTAAGTTTTATTTTTTTTTTGAAAATTTGAAAATAGGTCGCAACATTCATAGACTACAAGCACATATATGGATTTTAGTTGGTGTCAATAAACCTTTGCTTGATCTGTTTTCTCAAATATTATTATACAGATACCAATTGAGATTTGGAGCATGAGTATAAAAAAAACTAGACGACAAATATATTTAAATACTCTCTCCATATAGGAAATAGAAATTATTTAGGATAGCGACACGGTCTTCGAAGGATAACTTTGACTACTTGTTTCTTTGAAAATATTTGTTCTAAAGTGGTATATGTATATTTTTATGAAAGTACTTTTCAAGACAAATTTATTTATATGGTTTTTAAATCTCAAAACTCAACAATTTAAAAGTTATTCATAATTTATATTCCCAATGTTTGACCCACGAAAACGACTTCTATTTTCTATATAGAAGAAGTATGCGAAATAGATATAAATAGAGAAAATGAATCGCCAATATTGAGCATTTAAATTTGCAATAATGCATTGCATAAGTCTAGATATGAGAAACTAAACAAATATTTTTTTTATGATTTTCATAATTTTATTTAGTTTTTTAACTTTTATAGCCTATTATACTAACTGAAACATATAAAAGAAAGAGGAAAACTTAATAGGAAACGCTTTGCATCTACTCCATCCGTCTCTTTTTAGATGTCACTAGAGAATCGTGTTTGTGAGTGAAACACGGTTTTCTAGTGACATCTATTTTGAGACGGAGGGAGGAGGTCCCTATACTTTTCACTGATTAAAACGTGTTCTAGTGCATAGTGGTTTATATGGGTCATTCAACTTATATTCAGAATCTTGGAAAAGCTTCTATTTTTTC
This sequence comes from Coix lacryma-jobi var. lacryma-jobi, assembly GCA_009763385.1. Taxonomy (NCBI): domain Eukaryota; kingdom Viridiplantae; phylum Streptophyta; class Magnoliopsida; order Poales; family Poaceae; genus Coix; species Coix lacryma-jobi. Next base: position 148,931,083 of record CM019827.1, on the reverse strand, counting down.
CTTACCCACAAGTAAGGATGGCAGCGGGTCAGGTAAGGTGCAGACAGAGTATTTACTCGCCCGCGATCATATCTGCGAGCCTAACTTTTATCCACCCGTGATCATACTCGCGAGTAAGATTTTGTACTCGTGTCCGTACTCGACGGGTACCCGGCGGGTATCGAGTATCCGACGAGTCTAATTAAGATAGATAAGATAATGAAATTATAATGATATGATATAATAAATTTTTAGTTAAATGACAAGCAAAAATGTCAATCTCACTTACATAGAGTTCAATAAAAATATATATAGAAGTTCACAAGCCACGATACATAATAAATTCATAATTCAATTATTAATGCTCATACGAATAACATAAAAGAACTAAAGTAACAACCTAATAGTTCACACAATCACTTTTATTTAGCAATCCATAAAAATATCAACTTTATATTTTAACATGTTATGTATATAAACTATTTCATGTTAAATGAGCTAGTCGACATGGTATGTGTATAACATAAATGACATATATTTATGTATATTTGTAAATTATGGGTATCCATCGGGTATCCGCGGGTAAAATTTGTTAACCGCACCTTACTCACGTGTTTACGGGTACTCGACCCTCATGTACCTGTGGATAAGTTTTTATGCTCATACTCACACCACCCACGGGTAAGATTGTCATCCTTATCCACGAGCGCTCAGCAGAGCCGAGCACGCACGCAAGGTGCGGAGCCGGTGTCGATCCGGCCGCGGATGGCCACGGCGGCGGTGCCTGGCCGGCCGGCGAGCTGCGGGCCCCGCGCAGTCCAAGGGTCGGCCGTGACTCAGCGGGAGGCGGGCCTCGCCCTGCTTGCCACGCACACAGTATAAGCAACATCTTTGTAACAACCCAAAAATTTAGACTTTTTAAAATTTTTCTGTGATTGTGTGGAGCACGTAGTTGCTAGTTGAACCGAGAACAATTTATAAATAAATTGTTGCATTCATATAGTATTGCTTGTAGGAGTTTGCCGAAAATTTGTTTTGCAACTTAAGTCTTATGGAGAGCACAGACCCATAGCAATGTCTCTTTCAAATCCTATGTCGAATAACCTCCTTCGTCTCTCTCTCAACATCCTTCAACTCTTTCCCGAACTCCTTTGGACATTCCCCCAACTTCTCTGGAGTCCCCCTCAAGTGTTTATTGGAACCCTTTTTAAATCATAATGTTTCCTAGAAAAGGAAGGTCCTTTCTCCTTTTTCTATCAAACCATATTTGAATTCTCCATTCAAATTCATTTCGAATTTATCAGTGAACTCTATTTGAATCCCTCCCATTTTTTCTCTAAACAAATGAGAAATCCCCCTTCATGCTCTTAGGCCCAAACTCCTTTTCTCTCCCTCCCTGTGGCCCAGCCGAATAGGCCCCTTCTTCCCTTCTACCTCTCCTCCGGCGGCCCACATCCCTCTCTTCACCCACATTGAGCCCGAAGCCTCAGCTGGCCCAACTGCCGCTCAGGCCAACCCCTGGCCCAACCGGCTCTCTCACCCACCCCTTCATCGCGGCCCACCTAGCATCCCTAACGTGCGCGGCCCAGAAGCCCTTTTCCCTAACTTGTTTCTGACCAGTGAGAGTTGTCTTTTCTCCCTCTGGTAGGTGAGTGCCGGCCGTGAGCCTGGTGTGAGGCTGCCGGCTGTTGAGACAAGGCTGGGAGGGAGCTGGCCTCTGTCGACTGAGCGGATGAGTGTGTGAGATGAGATGAGGTGATGATTGTGATGGATGTGGATATTGATATGGTGGATGGATGTGGATGTGTGTGAATGTGTTAAAACTTGATAACATTATTATATTTATTGCTGCTCATGCGCTAGGATGCAAATCCACAGCCAAATCTTAGGATCGCCAGATCCCTTGTTTTATCTTTTCCACTAAAGCTCATCGGTGCTGACCATGGCCTGCACACATCTGTCGGTGTGCAGATTTTCCTGCTTCAGAGGTACTGACTCTAGAAGGATTAGGAGGTTTCGTGCCTACGCTCAAGTTTGGTTCGGATGATCCGGTCGATGCTGCGCTACGACAACTCTGATGATGCCCATGAAGGAGGAGTCTTCACTCGATATACTTCCGCTAGAATAAACTCTATAATAGGTGATACCCTAGTGATGTAATGCTTATAACCATGTAATATGTAATATTATGATGTATGACTGTGGTATCGACTGATATATGATAATATGATAAGATCAGTTTCTAGTTTTGTCATATTATAACTCATTCTGTGGATTTTCCCTTCGCGGAAAATTGAGGATGTTTCAATCTTGGAGGCCACAAACGTGATGATTAGGCCAATCTCAATGGGGTTTCATGAGAGGTTTCATACACATTTAATAGGATGTCATGTCAACATATTTGCACTTTTTGCATGAAACGAGCAGGAGAGAGAAGGAATTAGTTTAGTAGCCACGAAACGAATGGGTTATGTTTCCAACGTATTGGAAACCGCGCGAAACTCACGTTGAGAGGGTCTCGTCTGTTTCATCCGTCATAGGCTCCTCCTCCGCCGCGCCTCACCGCCCGCCGAGCTTCTCCGCCGCCGCGGTCTTCGCAGAGAGAGACCACACGCAGAGGAGCTCCTCTGACCACGGGCATCGCTCCGCTGCGAGGGCTCCGCCAGCCGCCGCAGGTGCGGCTCCGCTGGTCGCTGGCGCCTTGCGCCCCGTGCTCCTTCGCACCGCCACCGCGGCCAGCATCTCCCCTACGCCCCATGCTCCTCCGCCGTCGTCGGTCGCGAGATCTGGCTGGCCCCATGCTCCTCCGCACCGCCGTCGCGACCTCCATCGTCGCACGCGGTCACGGGCGCGAGGTTCGCCTCGTCGTCGCAGTGCCTGAGAAGATGGAGGGGAGGCCGGAGGGCGCCGACCGCGGACGCGGCCGCGGGCTCCTGCCGGGGACGCGAGCGCGGGCGCCGGCCACCACCGCTCCCTCGCGAGCGTTAGAGGAGGGCCCTGCCGCGGACGCCGCAAGCGCTCCGTTGCGAAGCACCGGCCACCACTGCTCCCTCGCGAGCGCCGGAGGAGGGCGCCGCCGTCCGCGGACGCGGGCTCCGTCGCGAACGCCGCGGGCTCCGGCCAAGTGGTTCCTCTGCGCTATGGGGAAGAGAAGGGGAAGAGAGAGAGAAATCCTGGGACCTACCAGTTATAGGAAACTTTATAATGAAACTATGCACTGAGAGGATGATCTATTTTATCTGTAATTTCATCTGCGTTGTAAACCGAAAGATGAAACGTTAAGGAGAAATATGAGAGAAGTCGGAGAAAACCGGGCTGCCCAACTTCCACCTCAGCCGTCCGATCGAGCGCATCACGTATCCCGGCCGTCCACGAGGAAGTCCTGGTCTTTTTTTCCCGTCTTTCATCTCGCTTCCGCCGCACCCATCAAAGCTCGCACGGCCGCGCAACAGCCCCGATTTATTCCTTCTCCCCCGCTGCCAGAAGGCGAGCCAAACCCAGCGCGCCGCTGAGATGGCCTCTCCTGATGCGGAACAGCCGGCGCCGACGGAGCCCGAGCGGTGGCGTGACCTCGACATGCTCCTGTCCCGCCCCGGGAACCTCGTGGAGGCCTCCTTCGATCCCAGCCCCGGCGTGAGTGGCCTGCCCTCGATCCCTCCTTCTCCGTTGCTTTCTCGCGTTTTTACTCCTAGGTGATTGGTCTCATTGGTTGATCCGCGCGCGCAGCTGCGAGACCTACTGGGGAGCGTCGTCGAGGTTTTGGTTGTGGGCGCGGGCGGGCTCGGCTGCGAGCTCCTCAAGGACCTGGCCCTCTCCGGCTTCAAGAAGCTGCACGTCATCGATATGGACACCATCGACGTATCCAACCTCAATCGCCAGTTCCTCTTCAGGTCCGTACGCTCGTTGCCCCTACCCCGTTCCCCATTGGCCTCCGCGAGTGGATTCTCATTTGCTGATTATCTGGCGAGCTGGAGGGAGATGATAGGGTTTATGGATCTTTTTTTTTTGCCACACTGACACTCTAAGATAGGGCTAGTTACTAGTTGGGCTAAAACTTAGCTCAAATTAGCTGAGGTTGGCTAGCTAGTTAGCTAAAGAATTAGCCCACCTATTAGCCCTCTTGTTTGGATGCACTAGGACTAATTTTAGCTAGCTAGCAATTAGCTCTCGTATCCAAACAGGTTTGCCAAAGACGCAGAAAAACTAATATTTGCAGGACACCATAATTTGTGTGTATATTTTCTGCCAGACATGATTTACTGTCCTCCACCCAATGTTAGAAAAACACATCCTTACAAAGATACTAAATTTTCTTATTGAGTTGGAAAATAACTCTTCGCTCTAAATTTACATTGAGGCTAAATTTTTTCTTTTTATCACACAAGCTGAAGCCTCGCTTCATTGCAGTCGCAACTATTGTGTGCCTTCATATCAGATATATACTTATTATATATAAATTTACTTGTCATCTTTATTGTCTCAACTGGAGCTGGTTGTCCTGTTGTGCAGAGTTCAAGATGTTGGGAAGTCCAAGGCTGAAGTAGCAGCGAAGAGGGTTATGGAGCGAGTTAATGGGGTGAATATTGTCCCTCATTTTTGCAGGATTGAAGATAAAGAGATAGAGTTCTACAGTCAGTTCCACATAATTGTTCTCGGTCTGGATTCAATTGAAGCTCGAAGCTATATCAATTCTGTGGCTTGTGGTTTCTTAGGTATGTTTTTCCATACCATTTTTTAGATATATTCTCTGACTCAGAGTAATAGGGTTCAAAAGGAGACTACAACCAAGTCTACAACATGTCCTTGTTCTGTGCTATTGTGGCTGACTTGCTGTAACATTACGCCTTGAAAATTGCAATGAACTTTTTTGTGCACATTCATCGTACTTATAAATTAAGATTAATCAATCTTGATAGCAGTCAATTGTGTCCTATCCCCTTGTTAACCTAAACGATCAATGTTCAATGTTGCTTATAGCTGTTTAAATCGTTTTTTTGTGCCAAGTTATAATAAAGATGCTGTCAGATAAACTCAAGGTTTTGGTTATGTGGCCACTTGTTTGTCCTCAGTGCAGATTGCATTTGCTTGTTATCGCTGGTCATGACCTCATATCTTTTATGTTTGCACTTCCCAGTTGATTAGAGAATACTTAGAAGTATATATCAATCAAATATGTCACGCATAACATAATGGTGTGCCATATATTCATTCACATTGCAGAGTATGACTCAAATGACAATCCACTCGAAGAGACGGTCAAACCTATGGTAGATGGTGGAACTGAGGGTTTCAAGGGACATGCTAGAGTCATTATACCTGGAAAAACACCTTGCTTTGAATGCAACATATGGCTTTTTCCTCCACAGGTTAAGTTCCCTTTATGTACCCTCGCCGAGACACCAAGAACTGCAGCTCACTGCATTGAGTATGCTCACTTGATCAAATGGGATGAGGTACTATTCTTCTGTGTGCATTATCTCTCTTTAGACCCCGATGCAACACTACTAATGGTTATATTCACTGTTACAGGTTCATCCTGGAAAACCTTTTGATGCTGATGATGCAGAGCATATGCAGTGGATTTATTCAGAGGTATCTATATTGCAATGTCATGTAAATTATTTTATTGTTACATATTACTAGCCTGCTTCTAAATCATTTGACATACATACATATACAGGCTTTAAAGAGAGCAGAGCTTTTCGGTATTTCTGGTGTTACATATTCTTTGACACAGGTTTGTTTTCTGTTTATTGACAAAGTTTTACCCATGATTTAGAATATCTAAAAAACTTTGCTTCTCTTGTTCTCTAGTTGATTCTTTTATTTGTCAATGATAGATGAATTCTAGTGCACCAACTTGAGTTTTTCCCTGGAGTCATAATTTAAGGCAATATTAAATCTCTTTTGCATGTAAATATGTTAAACAACCCAATCCTGTTCGATTTAATTATGTTCTAAGAGTCTAGCAATTTGGGCCTGGGTATTAAGAAAAACAGACCGCTGAATAGCTCATCATCTTCTTCTATGGCAGCTTGCGTTGTATAAAAAGCTAAGGTCTGAGTATAAGAATGGTTGTAAATTAGGTGTATATTTTCTTTAAGTTCCATTAAGTAATGGAATTGCTTATGTTTTAAATGTCTTATAATATGGTAACTGGTTAACTGCATATGCTCTACCCTGGTTCAAATGAAATCTCTCCCGTTTAGCAGTTTATCTTTGGTTTTAGTGTTATGGCTTATATGCTTATTTGTTGCTTTGTGCACAAAATGGATTCCATCATCGATTTATTTTTTCTACATAATTTACCTGGTCCTTAGTTTACCTGTTCCTTAGTTTCTTTTTAGATAATCATGTTTCTAATTGTCAGCATTTGACCTTTTTTATTTCCACAGAATTTAATTGTATTCTTTATCATAAATGTTTCTGTGCCATTTGCTCAGTAGGTCTGAAACTTATTCTCTGTGGATGTTATAGATAGTGCTTTGGTTTTAGTATGCATAGGGAATCACACATTTGAAAGGAAATAAATTATTTCAATATGTGGCCTATTTTTGATTTTGGTGCTTACTATTTTCTGGATTATTAATCTTTATTTTGTTAGTGTTATACTCTTGTCAGTTTTGTTCTGTGTTTAGTTGATATGCCTACTGGTTCAAATTCTCCATTACTGGACAGTGGAATTTAGCTTCTAATGTGACGCATAGCTTTCTACTTGAAAAGTCTATTCATGGGACAGTGACATATGTAGTACCGGCTTCTTTTTGTGAATTTCAGGGTGTTGTCAAAAATATAATCCCAGCCATTGCATCAACAAATGCAATTATATCGGCTGCTTGTGCGTTGGAAGCCTTCAAGCTTACTTCTGGGTGCAGCAAAAGTGTGTCAAACTATCTCACGTGAGTTCCATTGTTTCATAACCATAGTTACTATAAAAGTTAGTTTCTTCAAATGTAAGGACTAAATGGGTTCTTTAAATATTAGCCTGATTGGCTGTGCTATTTGGGTTGTAGCTGCAGCTGCACACATTTAAGCTGCTGAGCAGTAGCAGTTGGAATGTATGCAGCTGCAGCTGCAGCTACAGCCCAAGTAGCACAAGCGATCACATTCAGAACTTGTTGTTTTTGTTTCATCATTTAATCGAATCCTGTGCCACCTGAAAACTAACCTACAATCATATTTCTCTATTTTTTTTACTTTGCATATTTGACCAATAATGAATCCTTAGTATACTACTCCCTCCGTCCCAAGATATAAGGCGCGATTTGACTTGACACGGTCTTTAAAAATATATTTTGACCTATAATTTCTCTTATAATATATAATTTATAGAAATAAAAGTTTGATCATTAGAAAGTATTTCTAAATACAAATATAATACAATTACTTTTATAGTATAAGTTTTGCATATGATTAGACTAATTCTTAGTCAAAGATGAGAAAGTTTGAATTTTGAAATACGTGCGCGCCTTATATCTTGGGACGGAGGGAGTACATGTTAGATTTTTTATTTAGTAAATACCCAGTAGAACACTATAATTTGGGCAATAAGCTGGCAAAACTATTCAAGATGCAATCATGTGCGGCGATAAATAATGCACATGCAAACCCTTGAACTCTAAAAAAAAAATAATGCACATGCAAATTCTGAGAGAAACAATGGCCCTTAACTAGATTAATGTATTATCTGACTGAGCATCCATCTGTAGTGTGTTTATTACAGTCGTCTTGATACCTTAAAAGTACACCAAACACCATTCTGCGGAAAAATGGAAATAAACTTGAGAATAATTTTAAATGAGAAAAAAATATCAATAAACAATGGTTCTTCACTCATCTTGGATGCTATAAGTATTGGGATCTCATCATAACCTGCCTTGTCAACCAATTTTGCTGCCTATATGCCACTACAAAATGCTACCATCTGCACGAAGAATCCTTTATCCAGACTTGCCAATTTTAGTAATTAACAGCTACAATTATGAGACTTCACTGAACTAAGCAGATACATACAGGCACATGCAGCTATGGATGCACGTAGAATCTGAGCTTTATGCGGATTAAAGCATAGCAGTGGAATGAGTCGAGGTATGAGTTGGGGCTTGTTTGGTAGAGATCCTCCTACTTTTGATTTTGTGGGGAATGATTCTCTAAGAGAATGAGTCTATGGTCGAAAGTGATTCTCTATGGTTCTAGGGTAAACTCTATGTACCAATTGATTCTTTGTGTTCGATCAAGGGAGGCTAGTTTTTTCAGCACCCAGCACTCCAGTACCAGACATGCCCTGAGCTTGCACACTCAGGTGTGGTGCCTTTAGAGTTGCTGGGGCTGTATTTAAGTAGTCTTGGGGCTGTTGTGAGTCAATGCAATAATGTTAAACGAAAAATTTATTCAGACATTTTGGCCAGTGTCACAAAATAGGATGAGTGTTTTTACTGCCCAAAGCTAGTGCATAGCCTGGCGTATTCATGTCAAAGGAAAAAACGTGAGTGATTTCCTAGATTGAAGGAAATGAGTTTAAAGTAATTCAACTCCAGCATATTTAATATGAGTAAGTCTGATGCTGAGTTTATTATTTTATTATTTGGGTTTTGCATTGCCACTCTGCATATATGCTTGATTTGATGTTCATGTCCTCTTTTCACTGATCACTATATTTCTTCAATCCATGTTAATTGTTAATCCACCTATAGGTGCTACTGCTGTTAAATTTTTTAACAATTATGTCTGAATCCAATGCACTTCTTAACAGGGTTACAAAAACACAACACATGCTCTGTTTGACAACTAGTGACTAGTGATTATGTATATTTGCAGGTACAACGGTCTGGAAGGAACTCACATTAAAGTAACTGAGTTTGTCAGAGACAAAGATTGTCTTGTATGTGGGCCTGGTACCCTTGTTGAGCTGGATACATCGTCTACTCTTTCAGATGTGAGTGCCAATGCCAAAACCTCATAAACCCATGTCAGGGGAGGAAAATTGTTATTGCATGAGCAATTTCTTTCACCAGGATTACTACCTTATTAAAACTCCTCATATTCCATGCCATGTCATTGTGTATGCTACTAATCTGTTGTAGATTGATTCATTCTAGTACATGCTATGGATGAAGTTGTGAAAGGGACATAAATATGAACCATATTGCATATATACAGATACACAGGCACCTATGATTACAATCATCTTATAACAACCCTAAAAGGACAATAATACCTGAATATATTATTTGGTAGAGTAAATTTCAAAAACCTAGAACTATTTGGACATTTTAATCAATTAACTACAAGTTTTAGTTCCTATTCAAAAACCTATAACTATTTTGACATATGTATAAAAAATTAAAGCTGTGACCACATGACTATGTTCGGCCTCATGGCATGCAACATGGCTCCATGAAGTGAACATGTGAGGTTGGTCTCAAGACTGGAGGCTTGCTAAAATTGTTGTAGTTTTTCTAACATGCCACATAAGTCGTAACTTTTTCACACACATGTCAAATAGCGGTAGGTTTCTGAAATTTAAGGTGTCATGTTTTATATATGAGCTCAAGGAGTCAAGGGTACCTCTAAATGGTTGGTTTGCATACATTTATGCAAACATTTCCCTGTAACCACTTTATTTTTCTGCTTCTTGATCTGTCTAAAGCCTGTTGCCTGATTGACAGTTCATCAAGATGCTTGAAGAGCACCCCAACTTGCGGATGTCAAAAGCCAGCGTGACGCACGAAGGTAACAACCTGTACATGCAGTCACCGGAGGTGCTGGAGCAGATGACACGGCCAAATTTGAGCATTCCCATGTTTGAGCTCCTCAAAGAGGTCCCATACACCACTGTCCATGCCACAGGCATGGCTGAGAACGACGGGAAGAAAGTGTCCTCGCTGAGGAAGCTCCGTGTGGCCTTCAAGGGCATCGAAGAAGCCTCCAAGATGGATACGACCGTGAGTTCATGATGCCGTCGTCATCTTCTTTGTTGCTAATTTTAAGTCTCCCGGGAAAGATGAGGATTGACCCAATGTTTTGGGACAGGTTAAGTGTAGTTTTGAAGCGCCATATAGAAACTGAAATGTGCGCTTGGTAATGATCAAGCATGAAGAAATTTATGATTAGATGATACTGTGGTTTGCGAGAATCGAGTTCATTCGATCACATATTGTTTCCTTGGTACGGTTTGACTTTCATTTCTTCCATGCCATTGTATATTATATATGTTCTTTGTCACAAGTGTATCACAAGCTATATATTATAGGGCCAAGCCTGCTATAAGTTCAAGGGACCAAAACTATCTGGTCTCTAAAAAACTACTCCCTCCGTATCACAAATAGAGTTCGTTTTGGACAGCGACACGGTCTCCAAAACATAACTTTGACCACTTATTTCTTTAAAAATATTTGTTATAAAGTGGTATATATATACTTTTATGAAAGTACTTTTCAAGATAAATTTATTTATATGATTTTTTACATTTCTAAACTCAATAATTTAAAAGTTATTCATGATTTACATTCCCAATGTTTGACCGAAAGCTTTTCCAAAACGAACTCTATTTGTGATACGGAGGGAGTACTTATCAAAACCTATATCTATCTAAATATACACTACGGCTTGCTAAGTGTTGTTAGACGCAAAAAGTTATGCTCAATTCTAATCACCAACCTAGCAAGCTAGACTGCTAAAGTAAGCACACAACCTAGAAAAGCATCTAATTGTGCCAACACAAATGAATTGAGATACAAACTCTTGTGATGGTGATTTTTTTCTCGGGTAGGAATAAGCTCGTGCTTTCCTCTAGTCTTTGTTGAAGTCCCTTGTAAGGATATGCCCTCACAAACTCTCTATTGGGTAACTCCATAGATAGTCTTCGAACCTTCTCCACACGTGAGTCTTCCATTGTCTTCAATATCGTGGTTCCCACTCAAACACTGCAGCCTCATCCCTCCGGTACAAGTTTGGCGGACACATCACAAATACGGTTGGTATGTCCTCTTAAAACTAGGTAAGCACCCTCACTAAACACTAAGCCTAAGCCAAGAGTAAATGACAAATGTGAGGTCTAACTAGCCTAAGTATTTTGCAAAGCACTGATGCTAATAATCTAATATTGTCTTAAGCACTTTAATAACCTAATATTGTCTTAAGCACTTTTGGTTGCTAGAGCATCGGAGATGAGCTTCAACTCATTAGCAACAATCTTAGCTATGATTTCACTCTAATGGCCGACTAGGGTGGGGTGGGGAAGGTACATATAGCCTCTAGCCCAAATAGAACCACTGGTAGAAGGATTGCACTTTTCGATACCCATCGAAAAACTCCGATGAGCCCATCTAAGAAATCTGGTGTTATTGATCGTTGGAGTGTCTTTTCTCCGATGCTCATAGAAAGATTCTCGTGAGGCTGAAAACAATACCGCGTAACCTCTGAGTGGCACATCCAAACTCCAGTGCTCTCCGTGTTCATTTCACTACGCTCTAGCACTACATACGCTTTCTCCGGTGGTTGTCTCAATTTTTTTTCTAAATTTGAGCACTATCATATCATGAACATGTGAGGAAAATATAAACCAGCTTCATACTTCTTTTGTCCCTGAATAAATCAATTCCTAGAAACCGTGTCAGTCAAACTTTCACAACTTTGATTAACTTTATAAAAAAGAGTAATAGTATCTATGACATAAATGAGTAAATTATAAAAATATATTCTATGGTATATCTAATGATACTAATTTGATATCATAAATCTTGATATTTCTTTCTAGAAATTCGGTTAAAATTTACTTAAGACAGCTCTAGAAATTTATTTATTCATGGATGAAGGGAGTATTTTTATTGAGTATAAACATTTTTAGTATTTCAAAATGTATATTTATTTTCTTGAAAAATATTTAGACAAATCTTTAAAAATATGTATAGTTTCCTATCAAGTTTAATTGATCTCTCTGAATTATCATGAAAAGTTTGATTTACCTCTCTTATGATTGAGTGGCATCAGCTGATTTGACGCCATGTCAATGAAAATTACTTTCGGACAGGTTAAAAGTTGGAGGAACCAAACTCGGGTTTTACAATTGAGAGAGGAACAGTTTAATGGGGTTTATACTTTAGATGGACTTTTTTCATGAATGCGTAGGATATTTTCCTCCTTTTCTAGAGGATTTAGGACGCCTGGGCTAATCGATATCAACGATTTGGGCCTCACGAGCCAAAATACTAACTTCTCCGGCCCACACGACACAAGGCCACAACTGCTCTCCCAAGCCGAAGAACCCTAGGCGGGCGGCGGCGCATCCGGCATCCCCCACGGTAGTGGCAGCGATCTCTAATAGCAGCAGAGGCTCCGTCGTCCGTAGAGGCGGAAAGGCGCGAAGCTTCCGTCGGAAATCCCAGTAGCAGAAGCAACGCAGGCGTCGGCGTGCGACAGGAGAGAACGGAGATGACGCAGAAGCAGACCCTGTTCAAGGGGCAGAGCAAGAAGAAGACCATCCCTCCCAGCCGCCACGGCAAGGCGCCCCATGTTCGTAAAGGTACGCGTGCGGAATCGACTGCGGCGCCCGGCGTACTAGATTGGGCTGCCTTTGTCTTTGTGTGCTGCTCTTCAGTCGTGATTTGTTTCATTGTTTGCTTGAATGATCGGTTTGCCGCTCGCTGTTGCAGGAAAGAGGGCCGTCAAGTCCACCAAGTTCACCAAGGACATGGACGCCGACAAGGTATACTATGAGAGCGCGAGTGTAGTACAGCGTAGAACTAGCAAACACCTGTTTCAATCGGCACTTGTCTCCTTCCTTTGCGACATAAGATTAAGATTAATCGAAGTCTTTGCTCTGGTTTGTATTGTTTCAGTGAAACTGGATGTTTGGATGATTCGGTTTAATCGTGTGTGTTTTAGCTACCCTAGCTATTGAATTTGACTAGGATAGTTGACAGCTCAGTTTTGCCATGATCTTGTTTCCTAGCAATTAGCATGTTTTGTCGTTGATTCTTTAAGATTGCACCAATTTTTCAATCATTCTTTAAGAGAATAAGAGGGTACTAAATTTCAATTGCACAGAGCATAGGCTGCTCAATTTTTTAGGAGGCTACTAAATTTCTATCATACAGAGCATAAGCTGCTTGATCTTTTTAGAACTGGAATAATGTTTATGTTTGTGATAACTTTTTAAATCAATCTAGTTCTGGTTTGTTTGTTCCCTTGTTTCATGTATTATCACTTGCAAATTTGTATTTTTATTGTGTCATAGTGCACATTCTTTTTAGTATCAGTCTTCTGTTCTTTCCAACAAAATTGTGCGTCTATTGCTAACTTTATCATGATTACAAACTTGAAAGTTGGAACATACATTTTGGTCAATTATAACCACATCTGTTAGTTTCTTGTAAACTACTCCCACTGCTGTGAAATATAGGATGCATGGGATCCATGTGGCCACCTCTTTAAGATCTGATATTTCCTAGAATTTAGTCATACCATATGCCAGTACAATAGTTACTGTGAATCATATTATCCTGCAATGACCATTGTCATCCATTGATCTAGACTTGCAGAAAATGCTTCTTACGTTTTGCAGATGCTAAGTTTTGTCTGTCATATGATTTAGGTGCCGTTTGAATCCTGGTGGATTCTAATCCGGAGAAAAAAAAATCTAGTTTGTTAATTGAAATGTGTCTGTATATTAAAATCCAATAGGGAGTATAGGGTTCTAAGATTTTTTTTAATCCAGATTCATAAAATCCCCTTGGAACCAAACAGGGCCTAAGTGGCATTGTATTCTGGCTTTGATAATGGCACATGCATTTTTTTTTGGAAAGTGTAATCTTGAAGCAAAAGTAATTTAACTATGAATTTGTATTCAAATCTGTATTCCAAATTGCTGTGGGTTTCAATAGTATTAATGAGCCCCCCCAGCATTTTTGCACTTAATTCATGAAATTTTCCTATTAAATATGTAGTGCCGATACCCATATACACTCAGGAATTGGTACTGCTTGACTCAGCATATGTTTAGTCTGATCTTTTCGTTTAGTCATGGTCACATCGATCCACTTTGTTTTTATGTTGTCTTGTATCTTGGGCTGTCTACCTTGGTTTGACATCCTTTTCTTTTACTGGAATCCTGTATTCTACCTTGTTTGTTTTCCAATCGTCTATTCATGCTTAGCTATTTACTATTAACTTAATTATAATTAAACTAAAATGCAGATCTAGACACAATTTGATATTTTGATATGTATTTCAGTGTGTTTGCGAACATCTATGTTTTTGTTTAGATACACAAATAGTGCTTCGGTTAAGGTTATGAAACTTATGTAACCTACTTCTAAAAAATGGAACATATGTAGCCTGCTACTAACTGGACTTATTTCATATATTGTGCTCTTAGCTGGACCTACAAATTTCTTTTCTCTTCAGGAACTCACCAAGTTTATCAACCAGTGCAACGAAATAAAAGCTGCCAATCTTGCTAGCAAAGAGGGCGGTGACCTCAACATAGTGAAGGCGGATGGCGATAAATCTAAATCAAAGTAGGAAGCCAGAAACTGAAGATGTGTATGTGAAACGTATCTGTGGTAAAACTGGTAATGCGATGTGTTTTGCTGAAGAAATTCAGTTCCATATGGCTGGGTAGGTGCACATGCTTAGCGCAAAGTGACGTTGTAACTGCAACCAGGGTAATCGCTTGCAAGTTTTGTTATGTGCCAGCTCTATTTTTCCAATTATATTATATTAAAGTTTGCGTGTAATATCTGATCCGTTGAAATTTATTCCTTTTACGTGGAGTCGTGGACCAATAGGAGCGCCGTGGTAGTGCTGAATAAAAAGCTAAAAAGCTCGTTGAACTGTTTCGGTAGCTTATTTCAAAATTGCTCAGCTCGTTGAACTGTTTCGGTAGCTTATTTCAAAATTGCTCTGATTATGTTTACTTTTTCCAGACCAAATTAGATCATAAGGCACTAACTTATCAGCTGTGCTACTGCTTATATTCTCTCACAGAAAACGATGGGAATAGCTGGAGCTGGAATAATTTCGAGCATAAGCATTAAGCTCCAGTGGCCTTTATCTACTCAGAATATTTATACTAAATAAAAATAAATCAATTTCGAGAAAGAGAAAAAAAAAAAGTTGCGCCGGCTCTTGATCCACTCTACGCTTTGGCAAACTGCAATCATGCCTTTCTTGCTTTTGCAAATAGGAGGACGACGCAATCATCGCGGGCATACTGGCTTGTTCTAAGCATGCCGTTGCGATCATGTCTTTCTTGCTTTTGCAAATCGAGCTGTTTGCTTGCAAGCAACAACTCAGTCCTGCCATTTTGTTTCTATCTAGAAACGGCCATTTAACTCGCAGTGTACTTTAATTGAATTTCGACTGTAATTTTATTTACATTATTTTTGTGAGGTTGCACAAATACTATATTCATGATATTCTTTTTTATTTCAAAAAAGGAATTACGGTCGTGGGTAAATACTACTAAATCCATCTGTTGGTCAAAAGTTATGAGTTCAAGCTTTGAAATCTTTACATTAATAAATGAGTGCTGAGATACTACATGCTCATTTGGTAGAGCTTCATCTGATTCTGATTCTCTAAGGAAACTGATTTCTGAGAAAAACGATTCTGTGATTGAAGTGGCTTTCTTTGATTCTTTAGCACAAACTCTTAAAATTATCATAGAGAATCACTTTATAGAATCAGGCGAAACTACGTTTTGTCAAAAAGGACATGCTATGGTGCTACCCATACTCCTAACAACTCATTTACGGTAAACACACTAACCAAATCTCTTGGGGTGGTTGATTACTATACTAGGTTATTAGGATCAAGAGTGAACATACTCAAATCACGTTATGATGGTGCTGTAAAAAAGGGTGTAGACCAGGGAAGGCCCTCTTTGACAGGGTTTCTCTTTGAGTGATTTTAGTTTTGGCCTTGTAGGTGAATCATTACTAAACACTAGCTCATACAACCTAGGGAGACATTTTTTTTCAACACTAGACAGGTACATAAACCTCATAGTATTGTCCGCCAAAACCATATAACTCAATTTTCTTAGATTGTCAAAGAAGCGATAGCTCATGATTACATAACAATGAATAAACGAACCAACAAAGGGTAAATATCATGATTACATGATGAACGACTAGTTTACAAGCAAATTAGCAATGTGACCGAATGTGTTATTGGGTTGTCTTAGATTGGCCAACACGACTATGGCACCGTCTGTGATCATCGAGAGCAGAGGATGAACAACATATTGAGGTTGGAAGAAGAATTAGGGTAAAATGATAGTATATAAGTTTTGGTTTGGTTGGATGTCCTTAATTGATAGTTGCCCTTTATATTTAATAAGGAAGAAAGATCTTGTTTTATGGGAGGATGTATTTTATGCATGAAACTTATTGCAGACTAACTTGGAACATATATGCAACTATGATCTCGGTCTTCTAAAATCAATTAACCTAAAAGACAAACTAGATGACCTAGTTTGCGATAATTAGACGCTATGATTTTAGATTTTTCCTATCATCATAACTTTGTCATTAGGGAACTGAATTTGGCGATCCATATGCCTATTTCAATCATATGAACAAGGGTTATATGTATGTCATGGTGAACTCTAATATGCAATTTGTTCATCTTAGTGCCATCACAATTGATTTCTTTATGTATTTAGTGAAATCAAGTTTAAAAAAAACATGAGAAGGATGAATATGGCCTGTAAAATATATTGACATACCAGATAATTGAGCTACTTATTTACCTATGAGTTTATCTAAGTCAGCTTATATAACATCCTATATAACATAAAACTGTCATTGAAACACTCTAACCTAGAATCCAATTTGTATAGTTTAGGCAACGCTGACTTATACTCCCTCCGTCCCAAGATATAAGGCGCGATTTGACTTGGCACGGTCTTCAAAAATATATTTTGACCTATAATTTCTCTCATAATATATAATCATGGTTTTAAATAGCGAGCTAAAGCTAAAGTGTTTAGTGTTTTATAAACTGTAATTAGCGGACTTTAGCGGCAAAATAGCGGCAGAATTGTGCATGAACGCAAATAGAGGCACAATTTTTTTCAAGCTATTTCGGGCTATAGCGGCAAAAATAGCGGGCTATTTAATTCCATGTATATAATTTATAGAAATAAAAGTTTAATCATTAGAAAGTATTTCTAAATACAAATATAATACAATTACTTTTATAGTATAAGTTTTTTATATGATTAGACTAATTCTTAGTCAAAGATAAGAAAGTTTGAATTTTGAAATACGTGCGTGCCTTATATCTTGGGACGGAGGGAGTATAATCATATAAGTTACCCGAGAAAAGTTCTTTAAAACTTATTTTAGTTTATTTTAACTTTTGTCTTCCACATGTATAAGTTGGATTATCTAATCTAGCATGTAAATAACTAAGTCTATCTATAATCTGTCTATGGCCATGTTCGCTATAGCTTATGCAGTGTGGTTGAAAAAATTGTAGCTACAACTAGAAATAGCCGCAGCTAAGAAAAGCTGCAGTGAGCATGATATATACACTCCCTCTATTCTTAAATATCTGTCATTCTCGATTCTCGAGAAATAACTTTGATTAATTATATATAAAAATACTAATATTTATGATACATGACTGATACCATTAGACAAATTTTTTAATTTAGTCTTTTAATAAATTTATTTAGAGATACAAATATTGTACACATTTTCTATAAATCTAGTCAAACTTATAACATAGAAATCGAAAATGATTGGTATCACTTATTTTTATGCAGCACGATGAGCATGCTTACACCATATTTTTTCGAAAATGCTTTGGAACTTTCAGGTTTTGACAGGCTTTGGAACTGGCTCCGCTACTAGGTTTAATTCTAAACTTTTCGTATTGGTTAGATTAGTGTTCCCATTTTTGAACTCACTAGTATTAAATATATTGCTTGGAACATGTCATGTCTGAGAGCAAAACCGAATCAACATACTTTGTTTGGGATTCCTCTTTTCTATCTCTCAGATTGTCAAATTCACAGTTCTGCTAGGATGTGGTAACCGATATAAAAAGACTCTTTGGTACTGAGATACAAGGTGTTCAATTTAGCTCATAAGTTTTTAAGAAGAGATTTCCTTTTGGTCCTATTCTTGAATAATTTTGATGGGTAAATTCTAAAGAAAGAGGCTCCCTGAGAATTAATTATTTGGAAGCATAAAATGTTATGTTTCAGTGCTCTGTATGATATGACTGTACTTCACCAAAATATAACAAAATGAACAAATCATTTCTTTTTCAAAATGCTTGCTTTTCGATAGCAAAAATGCACCTCTTACTGCCAAGCTGTAATTGTATATTGTATTCTATACATTATATCTCCTCGATATCATTATTTTGTAAGTGTCTGAACAATTTGTTGGTCGACTATTTGGCTTCTCCATGTATGTGTGTGCTCTTTCTTGTTGTCGAAACTTGGCAAAAAGAAATCAAGGCACATGACAAGCGGTAGACCCCTAATGTAGGGAATTGTATATAACTCATCAACAGGTCACCCTGGGCATTCGGTACTTCGGTTCGGTTCGGTACCTATGCAAATTCGGTTCCTTAGAAACCTGGTACCGATCGGTTCCTAAAAAATCTCGGTACCGAGGAAATTCGGTATCGGTAAATTTGGTTCGGTTTCGGTATTTACCGAATAGTACCGAATTTATCAAAGTAGCGGGTTCAAAAGCTAATTTTGATATGATTTTACAGAGAATAATAGTGCAAAATACATATACATATAAAAGTTCACATGACTACAAATGTGAGTACTAAAAGTATATAATATAATAGTCTATAATAGTACAATCAATAATATAACAACACTAAAATTCATCACATTTCATGTGAATTCGGTAAATTCGGTTAGTTCGGTAAATTCGGTTCGGTTTCGGTATTTACCTCGGTACTTCGGTTCCTGAAAACTCGGAACCGAACATGGAACCGAATTTTTCGGTTTCGGTAAATTCGGTTCGGTTCTCGGTAAATTCGGTTCGGTACTCGGTTCTCGGTATTTTGTGCCCAGGGTGATCAACAGGGACGAAGCCAGGAAAAAATTTAGGAGGGGCTAAACAAAAGTTGATACTGAAATTCATAAAAAAAATTCATCTACTCGTCCGGATACTTAGAGTTTGCTGCAGACTGTGGCGTGCCCTCGTCCACCAGCGCTGCGCCTAGCTCCTTGTCCGCCGGTCCGGTCGCCAATGCTCGCTTGCTTGCTGCACCTGGCTCCTTGCCAGCCTGCCCACTGTGCCAGGCTGCTCATCCGCTGGCTGTCACACCTGGTTGCACGCTCGCAGCTTGCCACGTCGCTCAGCTTCGCAACTAGACCTGGCCGCCCGTCGGTCGCCGATCGTGGCCCCGCTGGCTTGCCCCCGCACAGCCGCACCCAGAAGCCAATGGCCCATTGGTTGCGTCACGGCGTAGTCGCGTCCGTCGCCCACTAAGAACTGTGTAACGCCGCGTGAAGGGGAATGAACACTCTATAAAGATAGGTTGGGCGCGCAGGGAAGGAACGTCCTATAGGGATGGGTTGAGGTGGTGGACTGAGAACTGAGAAGTTATTAGAATTGAGTCTTATGCCTTAGCTGGAAAATTCTCTATGTCTATTGGATTGCTTATCTAATTAACAAAAGAGAACATCTTCTACTCCCAATAAATTCTAGCCCCACCTACTTCGTATATCTACCGCGTGCATTGATGGTATGAAGTCCGATGGATACGTTTTGTAGCTCCAAATAAAATGGAAAGGAAAACAATATGTACTCACAAAGTATGCGCATATGAATCCAGATAATTTCGTGCGTACCAGATCTATCGCAAAGTGCAAAGTGCAAACCACGTGGAATCAACTCGCTGAAACCAATGCGATCTTGGGGCATGGCAACTTGGCAAGGCGCACGTGCGATCGCGCAGCAGCGTCAAAGCTTTCTACCGGGTGGGCTGCCGTTGACTCGAGCCCTTGACCAGCTGGCTTCCATGCCGGCCCACCGGGCCACCTCCCATGAACGGGCCCATCTGCAAGCGAGCGTCGCCGTCACGCTTCCGCCGCACTTGTCCGCCATTTTCTTCGATTGATTGAAGGATGCCACGTCATTTTGTTCTTGGAACTGCTGTACTGCCATTTCCTAATTCTCAGTACCCGCTTCCCTCCCAGCCCGAACTCGCACGCCAAGAATTCTAGAATCTCTCTCTTTAATAAGAGGGAATACAGAGTAGGGGCCTAGGGGGAGGAGAGACAGAGAGGGCAGAGAGCGATGAACGCGGCGGCGGCGCGGAAGGCCGCGGGCGGCGGCATGGCGCGCGCGCCGGCGCTGGTGCTAGCGCTGGTGGCGGCGGGGGCGTTCCTGATCTCTTACAACTTCTTCGCCATGCTGTTCCGCGGCGGCCGCGGCGGCGGCGGGATAGGCGAGGCGGCGGCCGCGGGGACGAGGGACCCTGTGGTGCCCATGCCGGCGTGGATGCGCGCGGCGGCGGACACCGAGGCGCGGCGGCGGCCGTTCCATGTGGCGCTCACGGCCACGGACGCGCCCTACAGCCGGTGGCAGTGCCGAGTCATGTACTTCTGGTACAAGCGGATGCAGGCGCGGCCCGGCGGGGAGGCCATGGGCGGCTTCACGCGCGTGCTGCACTCCGGGAAGCCCGACGGGCTCATGGACGAGATCCCCACCTTCGTCGTTGACCCGCTGCCTGCTGGCAAGGACCATGTACGCAATCGTATAAACACACACACAAAAAAAAAACACTTCTTTCTATCCCCTTCGACCTGTTTGATTGTTTTCTCATCGACGTGGGGGCAATGTGGGGCTACAGAAGATTTATCATATGCACATATTTTGTAGATATAAAATTTCTTGCCGCGGTTCATGTTTTATTTTCGGATTATGACTTGGCAAGAAGCTTGCTCGCTGATTTTTTTTTAGAAAAAATCATGTAGCGTGTACAGTACTCTGTAATCTGTTGATGTCTCGTGATTGAAGTATCTATTCAGCTGATTTGCTTGTGTGATGATGGCCTGTACCCTGACATTCCGATGTTCTTTTGCAGGGATATGTGGTCCTGAATAGACCGTGGGCATTTGTGCAGTGGCTTCAGAAAGCAAAGATTGAAGAAGAGTAAGTCCCGATGTATCTGTGTTTTTTATTTTGCTATATAATTTCTGATCAGTTGCAAGTTTTACTTTCCACCCAAACCTCGTGATTCAGCATACATAAGGCATGACTTACAAAATAGCAAAAATTGAATAGTTTCCTTCTTCATTCTTAAATAACAATTATTATAGTAATTCTATGTGTATATGACTGTTCTGCTTTGGTGAAAATGGCAGGTATATACTAATGGCAGAGCCAGATCATATATTTGTGAAACCTTTACCAAATTTGGCCCATGACAATGATCCAGTGGCATTCCCCTTCTTTTACATTACACCATCAGAACATGAAAAAATTATCAGGAAATACTATGCTAAAGAAAGAGGCCCCGTCACTGATATCGATCCTATTGGGAATTCTCCTGTAATCATTAAGAAGGTATTTCTTGTTGCACACTTAACACCCTTTACCTACACATGTATTGATTTGCTGACTATCCATTTGGTGCATTAGCATTCAGGGTTTTTACTTCACTTGTTTACTGTTTGGGTTTAGTAACTTCATGCGACCTCACTTAACACACATGTGAGAACTTTTCAGACACTTCTTGAGAAGATTGCCCCCACATGGATGAATGTGTCAATTCAAATGAAAGAGGATAAAGAGACAGATAAAGTTTTTGGATGGGTGTTGGAAATGTAAGAATTACCTTATCCTGTATGCAAATTGTGCAAGTTCTTGTGTTCACTTGTTATGTTATTCTGATTCCAGCCTTTTTCTTTGACCTTTAGGTATGCATACGCTGTTGCTAGCGCATTCCATGGGGTTCAGCATATCCTTCGTAAAGATTTCATGATCCAGGTTCTCCATTTGTTTGCGTTTTTATCTTGATAGTATTCCTCACTTCAAATATTGTGTTTGATTGACATAATGGTAAACAACAAATGCAGCCACCCTTTGATACAAAGCTCGGGAATACATTTATAATCCACTTTACTTATGGATGTGACTATTCACTAAAGGTATTAGAATCCCAAATTGCTGAACTTTTTTCTATATATCTAGTTTTCATATGAAATTTTAAAAAAAATTGAGTGTGTAAAGTAGATGTTTTACTGTTCCTATTATTTTACTGACAGTTTTTGAAAATAAATAATCTTTCAGGGTGAATTGACCTATGGGAAAGTTGGTGAATGGCGATTTGACAAAAGATCATTCCCAGATAGGCCACCACCAAGAAATCTTACATTGCCCCCTCCTGGAGTCCCAGAAAGTGTGGTACGTGTATTAGCAGAGAAATTGAAAAGGCTTGGCATGCTTTCGTTATGATACAATGAATCTATTATGGTAACGATGTGTTTGAAATGTTCACCATCCACACCATTATTTTAAAATGCTCACCATTTACATGAACTTTTCTTTTGACTGGTAATGTACTTGACAAACTAATCTGGCCTTTCCTAATCTTTTCTCAATGCAGGTTACTCTAGTAAAAATGGTCAATGAAGCTAGCGCAAACCTTCCTCGGTGGGATGATGGAATATAAACTTTGGCTGATGTCAATTATACCTTAGGTTCCTTTGATTTGCCCCTTTTATATGGGGAATATCAAAGTATCAGGTGCAATCGGTTGTTTGGTTTATGCCCAAAACAGCTGCTTGCACTCACTCACACACACACCATACCTGATAGAAGAGGATACATAATTTTCTCTTGTACTTTTTAGAAAAAGAAAAGTGAGTTAGCACCCACAGTTTCCCATTTAATTATCTTGTAACTGCTGCTAACTGCTGAAAAGCTCAACACAAGTTTTTTTTATCCTAATAAAATTTAGGTCACATTAACCTTCTCTCTTTTTTTTGAAAAATGTTTTAGTGGGTCTACCTTCTGCGTGTTTCGTACCCTTTTGCTCCTTTCTCCTACTTAATATATACTATCACCCATTCACCCTCATGGATGAAAAATTGTCTTCCCAATACATAAAAACAAAGGGCACTAAGGTCCTTTGATATTCTTTACTGTGCACAAGTCTAAAATGGCCTATGTTTAGAATCAGAGGCGATGAAAAAAATGTAAAAATCCACGGACATTGACACGATCCCCAATTTGACACTTTGAATGTATATTATCTTAAATAGATAGGGCTATGTACCTATTATTAAAAAATATTTTACAATGGATCCAGTAACAACAATTTTGTGATATCAATCCATACAAAAAATTTAGGTTAAAAAATTTGATTTAGAATAAATCTAGATGGATAAAAAAGAAATCCACTGAACTATTTTCTCTCTCTAGAGATTACAAATTTATATATTGGGTGCACCTTTGTGACAAGAAAAGAAAGTAAAATGTGGAATCTTTTGAAAGATCGAGGATAATCCTTGTAGAGTTAAAACCTTAGCTATGGTGGTTTTAGTGACAATAGGAAGCGGTAGGAGTTTAGAGATAGAGTTCACTTGGGAGCTTGATTTTTAGACCCATTTTGGTAGGGTCTAGGCTTCTTAAAAAAACGGTGAAACCATGTTATGGTGGTTTTGGTTTATGACAAAAAATGGCTTCGACTTCATCGTTTTTGGCTTGATTTTGGCTTCAAAAGCTGTTTTCATATGTGCACGTTGTGGGGGGAATTAAGAAGGATATATTGAGTAGACAATTCATGTCTTTTAGTTTTGTGTGAGGGTTTGAGAGTGGGAAATTGTGCCATGTGAACGTCGTAGATGCATTTTTCTTCGACCTTCTACCTTTCTTATATTTCAGGTGTCTGAATTTTAAGATGATTTCAGATAATATTTTTATACAACTACCTGTACAACTAAGTTATTATTTTATGATTTATTATTTGTTATTTATTTTAATTTTTTGTTATTGTCTACCTATAAAAAATAATTGTTAATTGTATCTGTGCCAATAAAAATAAGATTTTTCGAGTTTGTAGTTTTGTCTAACAAAATTTTTATTCTCAGTACCAAAAATTGTAGCTTGCGTTTATAGAAATTGCAAGAAATAAATTCTATAGTTTTAGCATAAAATATGTACAATAACCATCACCTGAAAAGAAGCTAAAATTTAGACACCTGAATTTTAGCAAGCCACATAATTTTCATCAACTCTCACCCTTCTCGTAAGTGACAGGAAGTTAGCCATTTGCGTGAGTTGACCCTCGTAAACTCTCATTTTACATCCTAAAAAATTCATATTCTCACTAAAAATGATTTTTAAAGTATCATTTACTTCCACCAATTATCTTCAACCAATCCTTTTAAACTTCATTTACTTTCACCAATTATCTACAACCAAATGCACCGTGAATTCATCGAGATTATATGATGTTTTAGTTTTTATAGATTATAGATATGTGACTTTTGTTGTGCACTTGAATATACTATACTGTTTCTAGATAAATAGTAAAAGCAATATATTAAAAAAACATCTTTAGAATAGAGGGAGTATATTATTCATCGAGTGTCATTGTCTTCCCAATTTGAATTTCTCTGTGGCTCCATTCCATGGCTCTATAAAAGCCACATCTAGTCCTCACGACTTATCAAACCATCCTTGTCTTCAAGCTTGACTAAGTTTTTAAGTTCATTTGGTACAGCCCATGCATTTCAGTAGTGCTGGAGTTTTGTGTTAGATTTATTATGGGCTAGGCCCATATTAAATTTAATAATAAATCAAGAAACTCTATGGTTGGTAATTTAATAAGTGAACTGTTTAGTACTACACGAGAATTTAATTAAATATTGACTCAACTTATATGGTTGGAAACTATTCGACTTTATTGAGAAGTTGAGAAAAGAATAAAGGTCAGCCACACGCGCGCGCGCTCCACCACCGCCGCCAGCCGGGCCGTGGGCGTGCCCTTGGAATAGAACCCTCCTCTGGGTATACCCGAATTTTATCCCTAGTATTTTTCGTGTTTAATTTCCTATCTGGTATGCTTATTGTTACTAGTTGAGGACCCGTGCGTTGCTACGGTAAAAAATAATATCCATCCACTTTAGCCTGAAGCAAGTGACAGCTATAACCAAGGTCAGACACAGTTGTTTATGTTCAAAATTATTCTTAGAAATAACTATGTGGTAGATCATCTATGTGTCTAGAAAGTATTTTGGACAAGAAAGAAATGAAAAACTCAATTTGTATTCCTCCATGTTCCTCTAAGTAAACTAACTAAAGGGACATATATCCTAGCTCTAGAACATTTTCTATACCTCATTACTGATAACATTTCCAAACAAACAAAAGCATGGCCCTTCTCATGTAGACAAGACAACCAATCTAGAGTTTCCATGAAGTCTGATAGTTGTCGCACATATGCTACTGTCTCCATAATGACAAAGGCTACAAAAGGGACAGCACTCGCATCGTGCGGTGAATCTTACCAATGCAACAGAACCCACTGATGATCTCTTTAAAAGTCTAGATATCTAATTCGAACCTCATTCTTCTCCATCAACTTGATGACAGAGAAGCATTCACTTGCAAATTGGTAGTAACCGTCGATCAGTGCATTCTAACTGTACTCCAGGCATAAATTTCAGATCTCCTATCTGCATATGCATTACAAAACAATAGAATCAAAAGAGCACCAATTTGTAAAGTAACACCCAACTTAGCTCTCAGTGCCAAAGAGCTGACTCTGATTCATCTTCTGACACATCAGCACTGAGGGAAGATTTGCCATACATCATCCTCTGCCCAACAAGCAGCATAGAGCTACAAACTGAAGTCACGCACATGACACATGCCTAGTGGATCTCTTGGCAGAATTGTCGTCCGGACTGGGGGCAGAGCAGGGCAGTCAGAGCTCTGTTAATAAGAATCGAAAGTGCTAAACATGGGAACTAAGAAAGCTCATATATCCTTAAAATAAATGTGATGAACCAACTTTATATGCTGCAAACCTTAAACAACCATTTCTTCATTGCAGCAGGAAAGTTGATAAAAAGTGCATGGATGGTTCAACTAACCTGGGAGTGGCCACGCTGTCGATGACGGCGGATTAGGACTCTTGCCCTACCTTCCGCGCGCCTGCTCTAGCGGCAGGACCTTCACAACAACGTATGCCAACCTTTCGATATCAATCCTCTTGCTGCTGCACCACCACAACTCCATCATTGTTGTAGTCGGCATTACAGGAAAAGGGCCGACTATGTATTGCAATAACAACCAACTGAGAGATTTTGATCCATTTAATATCATAACTTCCATCTAGACTGTGGCGATTGGAGACCACAATGAATGAACGATTATGCCTTGGTGTAATCACACTAACTGGTGACTGAAAAAATGCTTTCATATCTTAATCCTAGCATTGGCTTTGTTGCTATCATCAGGTTAGTTAAATATAAACAAAACCTTCTTAAACATGTAGTACTCCCAAAAGCTTTGAATCTAATAGACAAAAACATGCATCCACTCAAGGATGCAAATATAGCACTTCAATATAAGCTCTGAATTATTAGATTCATGTCCCTCGTCAATATTAGCAAGAACTACAGCTACAACTGTCGGTAAGTTGGATTGTCTCTAGAACTCTGCAAAGAAAATAAGATCCTAAACACCTAAAGTATGCATGATAAAATTTATGACAGTGCTGCAACAAATAAAGTACGCATTGCGAAATTCCACACAGGTAATGCAACAAACACCTTTGCGAATAATAAATCGAAGCACATTGAATATTTGAACTGAACAACGCATACCATTCTAACAGATCAAGGCTAATTACCCCTGCAATTGCAGCTAGTTAAAATGTATGGAGGTTATATTCTAAGTCAACATTTCACTGAAATAAAGAATTGAAGCCCAAATGTATGAGTTATACTTCCAAGCAAAGCAACTATCTCACATTACATGAAACCAAACCCAAGGGCCAAGACAAACAAGAATGAACTATATATAGAAGCAAATGTGGACTCATTGGAACAACTACCACAATGTTATGTCAATACATAGACCAAATAATGCACTCATGTACCTTTGTGGGTGTCGATGGAATTAGAAATTACAGAGAAGATAGCATGACCTCATAGATGTCGTTATCCTATCTGGAACAGAGGCTATTGGGTGCAGATATCAGGAGCAACAGGTGCATAGACCAAATAATTCAGTCACGTACCTTCTGGGTGTTGATGGAATTAGAAATTACAGACAAAGATAGCAGGACAAGGATGGTGGTATCCTATCTGACACAGAGACTACTGGAGGTGCAACATCATGATTGGGGTGCAGATGTCAGGAACAACAGGATCCACAAGCCTCATCATGCAGCTCAAGTCTATAAAAAAGGACTTACAAGAGTGAAAATGAAATACAGTGGTGTCAATTGTGATTTTGTTAATTTATAGGTCTTGTTTGATCTGTAAGTTTGCTGGACAATTGCAGCAGAACAAACTTAGCACACACCCAAATTCAAATGACATATCATGTGTTTTCACTTTATGAGGTCTTGCAGTCACACAATAATGCCTAAAAACACTCTGGGATGATATACCTGGTGGTAACAGATAAGTTGTGCACAAAAAATTGTTAGGAGTTGTATTGAATATTGGTACTGCATTACTTATTCTCAGGATAGTAAAAGGGCGTCCTTTTGACAATTAAGTAACAGAATCATTCTTCCAGAAATCAACAGTACACTTTTAAGGACATCAGACCCCAAACCAACAAAAAACTCAAAAATAGCCATATCAACAATCTCTCCAAGATGCATTGATATTGCCTTGTTTTCGTAAAGAAGACTAACATCACGTCTTGATCTTACAAGTTCTTTAGAAAGATCCTAGCATGAAAAAGATGTCATAACATCAATAGCCAGTGATTCATGACACACACATGGAGACCAAAAGGACATGTTTACCTCATGGGCATTCCATCAAACACCTCTTGTACGCTATTGTCCTATTGATGTTGACGCCGATTCCAGTGTTGATGGTAGTCATGGTGGTGGGTGCTGTTGGGGCTGTGAATGCTAGTTTAGATGGCTGAGATGCGGTGATTGCTATCCCCTTCGACTTACGGACCTCGCGAACTCGAACTTGAGTAATGCAACATGAGAGAGAAAAGGTACGACGGGTTTGGAAAACATACTCACCTTCGTGCGGGCTCGACTGCTTAGTCGGTGGATAGGGAAGGACGGCGAACAGCGGGATCACCTTGGTCGGCTCCTGGTTGCCTGGTTGGAGGCCACGCACGGACTTCCGCGCCGCCTTTAGCACCAGGACACCGCGCCGCCTCCAGGACTGGGACGCCGTGTTGCCTCTGTTGTCGGGAAGGTGGCCTCGGGGGCAGACGGAGCCCACCTGTCAGCATCCGTCGGTGCTGATCGTCAACTGTTGGGAGAGCGGCGCGGCCGGGAGAGGGAGAGCGGGCGCGGCGGCCGACGGGAGCGCCGAGTGGCGCGGCCGGGAGAGCGGCGCGACCCAGAGAGCGGGCGCGGGTGGCCGACGGGAGCGCCGAGCGGCGGGTGGTTTCGGTTTCGCGATGGGAGTGCCGGGCGCGGGCGGCCGACGGGAGCGTCGAGCGGCGGGGTCGGGAGAGCGGCGCGGCCGGGAGAGCGGGCGCAGGTGGCCGACGGGAGCACCGAGCGGCGGGCGGTTTCGGTTTCGCGTTGGGAGGGCCGGACGGAAATATTAGGAGCGGGGCGATTAGACGAGGCCGGGGACGATCGTGAACGGGGTGAAGCGATTATTTACTATCTGACGATAACACCTCGTTCTTTTTAGCTGTAGAGATATACTTTTCATCATGGTATGATGGTTTTGATCAAATTCATACAGTTAATTTGAACATATATGATGTTACAATAATTTTGTTAATTATGTCATATGTCATCACCATGTTATTGTTAATTTTCGGAATTAAACTAAGTTGGAAATTGCCTAAATATCTAACATTTTGGACATTTGCACAAGTAGTACTCTAGTGAGTTCTAGCGAGTCTTAAAATTTCAGCGAGTCTTAAAATTCCAGTGAATTTTAGAGTTTCAGTGAGTCTTAAAGTTTCAAAGAATTTTAGGTAGATGCTTGTCCGCAAGAGTGTCAAAGTTTCAGTAAGTTTTAAATTTTCATCAGTAGTGCTAGAGTTACAAAGTTTCAGTAGACGCTTGTCGGCTGTTTCAGATAGAATTCCAGATGGTGCTTAGCATTTTTTTGCCTTTGAATTGTTTTTGTTTAGGTGTAAGAGTGAAAAGACGAGATTCTACTAGGATGATTTGAAGAATACCATATGTTTGGAGTTGTTGGCAAAGACGGATTCGCCCATGTTTTATCATGGAGTGTCTGAAGTTGTTGCACTAAAATTTAGAGTGCCTTTAAGAGTCATGCAATGTGTTGTGTAAGGGTGTTTACAATGGTGCTAGTTACGTATGTAGCTTACGTGGAGATGAGAGACAATAATAAAGACTACTTTATACATTTTTATTCTATTGGATCTACACGTTCATCTCTTAGATTCTTGAACTACATAAAATAGACTCGTTATTTGTTCGTCACTACTACCTCGGGTCCCTTTTATAAGGCGTAAACCAATAGTCAAGATTCAAACTTTAAAAACTTTGATCAATGATTTGGTTAATAATATTTAACTATTATAATATAAATTTGATATAGTTAGATCTGTAAATAAATGTACTATCCAACAATCATAAGTTTATAACATAAATATAAAGTAAATGAATGGTCAAAGTGTAATTTAGAAGACCGTGTCATTCTCTGTCGCGCCTTATAAAAGGTACCGGAGGTAGTAGTTACTACTCTCTCTCTCCTACTTTTTTGTCTTATCTACATCATAATAACTAGTCAAATAACTAGTCATTGCGGACGCCCAAATAGTTATGGAAAAAACTAGTAAACAACTACGGTCACAAATAGAAATCCCAAGGCCTCTCCAAATAATCAGAGTAGATAATTAGGTCATTCCCAATGTAGCACTTTTATCAGTAGCTCCAAAATCCATGTGGGGTAAAATAATAAAAAAGTGCTTTAGAGATGTCATAATTATCTGCAGAAGGTATATTATATACTTAAGGAGAGAGTAGGTGGTCCATGCTAAAAAAATAGAGAGAAAATAAAAAATAACATATGATGAAAGGAAAAAAAATATCTTTTTAAAAATCACAAATAATGATAGTTTGCACCATGTGAATAGTTATCTTAATATTATTTCTAGTCTATATATATCACTTTATTTACGCTGAAAACATGAGAGACGTAAAACGCTGAACCAAACAGCAATAAAGCCCCAGCTTATCAAGAGATCCCAATCAGAAGCTCTCGCCATCGCCAAGTCGCCAATCGGCAATCGCCATGGCCGGCAGCCACCTGCGCTCGCTCCGCTTGCTCGCCTTCTCCTCCGCCAGGTCCCGCTCCCTCCTCCACCTACTCGCCCGCCCCCTCTCCTCTTCCCAATATTCTTCTTATCATTCCCCCTACCCTGCCGCCCCCAACCATGTCCATCAGGCCCAGCAGCAACAGTGGTCCTCGCAGGGACACCCCTCTCCCCCGCCGCCGAGAAACTACCAGCAGCAGGTGCTGCCTCCGCCGCGCCAAACCTACAGGTCTCCACCCACGCAGCAGCCGGTGCCACCGCCACGCCACGGCTACGAGCCTCCGCCCCCGCAGCAGCACGCGACCCCGCCGCCGCCTGGACCTGCTGCGGGGCCTGGTGAGCTGATAGGAATGTGCCGGGAGGGACGGGTCAAGGACGCAGTGGAGCTTCTCGCCAACGGGGCGCGCGCCGACCCACCCGCCTTCTACGAGCTCGCCGCCACCTGCTCCAACCCTAAGCTGATCGAGGAGCTCAGGAAGGTGCACGACTTCTTCCTCCGTTCGCCCTTCCGCGGGGATCTTCGGGTTAACAACAAGCTGCTGGAGATGTACGCGAAGTGCGCTGCCATGCCCCACGCCCGCAGGACGTTTGACAATATGCCTGACCGCGACATGGACTCGTGGCACATCATGATCGATGGGTACTCGATGAACGGTCTTGGGGACGAGGCACTGCGGCTGTTCGAGCTGATGAAGGAATGCTTGGCACCGACCAGCCATACCTATGTGCTTGTGCTCAATGCTTGTGCCAACTCGGAGGCTATTGAGGAGGCACTCCTTTACTTCGATGCCATGTCCAGAGACCATGGCATCCAGCCTGGTGTGGAGCACTATGTTGGGATCATTGAGGTGTTGGGGAAGTCGGGGCATCTCAACGAGGCTCTGGAGTACATTGAGAAGCTGCCTTTCGAGCCCAACGCCATGGTATGGGAATCAGTTTTGAACCTGGCACGTATGAATGGTGACATTGATCTTGAGGACCGGGCAGAGGAGCTATTGCTGTTTCTTGATCCATCCAAGGCAAATCCTAAGAAGCTCTCAACCCCACCTTCAAAGAGGCGTCTGGGGATTAACATGCTTGATGGAAGGAACAGACTGGTGGAGTTCCGATTGCCACCCAAGATTGAAAGGAAGGTGGTGAATGAGCAGAGGTATGTCCCAGATACAAGGTATGTTCTCCATGACATTGATCAGGAGGCAAAGGAGCAGGCACTGCTGTACCATAGTGAGAGGCTGGCAATTGCGTATGGTCTGATTAGCACCCCAGCAAGGACTCCACTTCGCATCATTAAGAACCTCAGGATATGCGGGGATTGCCATAATGCCATCAAGATTATGTCGAGGATTGTAGGGAGAGAGCTCATTGTGAGGGACAATAAGAGGTTCCACCATTTCAAGGATGGGAAGTGCTCTTGTGGAGATTATTGGTGAACATGAATCCTACAATCTGAACGTGGTGGATACTGAACTTCACTGCCCTATGGATTGTGTGTGGCTGCAACATCATACCTTGTGATTTGTGTGTGAACCTGTTGGTCATTGGCACCCACATAGTACTTATGGATTGAAATCAATAGAGTTGGATAAGAAAAGTGTGATAGAGAAATAATGGTGCCTGATGGTCAACATCGCACTCTGCTTATATTTTTGTGCCAAGTGATAACTGTGATGCTGTGCAGATAAACTCAAGGTTGGCTTTATGAGGTCCACTTGCCCGTCCTTGGTGCTGATTATATTTGCCCATTATTGTAGTTATGATCTTCATAATGTACTTTGTTTATTTTTCTTCTTCTCAGTTGATCAGTACACTGTAGAGATCAATATATGTCATGCATAGTGTAATGGTGCGCCATATGTTCTCCTACAATGCATAGTACAACTCAATGAAAAATCACTCATGGAGACAGTCAAACCTATGGTAAATGGTGGAACTGAAGGCTCTAGCTTAAGGGTCATGCAGTAATAATACCTTGGACAGCACCTGCTTTGAGTGCAACGTATGCCTTTACCCTCGTTGAGACTCCAGGAGTTGCACCTCACGTCATTGGGTATGCTCATTTGATCAAGTGGGATGAGGTACTCTTCTTGTTCGTTTAGTTTCTTTTCAGTGTTCATCCCCTACCCAAACATTTAAATTCACTGTTGTAGGCTCATCTTTGCGAACATGTTGATGCAGAACATATGCAATGGATTTATTTAGAGGTGTGCTTTAATGCAATGCCATGTACTATGTATTTCATCAGAAGCGCGATCCTTGAGTCATTTGGTCATTTTATCATATATACGTCAATACTTGTGCAGACCTAATAGATATCAGAGCATTTTGGCAATAATGGTGTTATATACTTATATACATATTCTTTGACTAAGGTTTGTTCTCTGTTTATTGACTGAACCACGCCTGTGATTTATATCTTGTATATCTCCAAAATCTTTTCATCTCTTCTATTGACAGAATGTGCTTATCTTCGAGTTGGCAATGATGCACAACTAAAGATGTTAAACAATCCATCCTTGTTCTGTTAAATTTTACGTCCAAAGACTTTAGAGACTTGTTTTATTTGCTCACCATCCACCATTCCTTATAGGTTTTCGTTTAATTTATCCTGTACTAATTGGTACTCGACTACTCGCTGCTAAAAATCTCAATATAAGGTTTTTGCGCTAGTGCACTTGTGCTTGCCTTTATGTGGCCCGATGTGGTTGTCAATATATGCCGTCGTAGTTACTTGGTTGTCCAGATTGCTCACCTCTTCGATTCCAATTTGGTGAGCCGTAACGTCTTGTTTTGTATTTACACTTTTTGCTGCCTCTGATCTTTAAGCAGCAAGAGATTGCCAAGATGTGAATGTAGATGGTCGTTTGCGCTGGCCATTTCATACAAATTCAAACTTCTCAGTTCCATCGATCGATCAGTGTTCAGAGAAGCCGGAGTCAAGTAGGTTGATGTCGGCTATTTTCCCTTGGAATTGGAAATCCAACAGCATAACGCTTTCCACGTTTGGCACAGCCCGGCGACGGCATGACATGCAGCGAGCACCGAGCAGCCGCTAACTGCCGGCGCCCCCTCGTTGCCCCACGTTCTCGCTCTCGCCCCACGAACGCACGTCCGCATCGAATCAGACCAGAGCGCGCGCCCCGGCGTGTGGTCAAACTACAACCGGCGACGCGACGCGGCGCGATCCGGCAACCGTTCCCGGCTTCCCGCCCTGCCATTCTGCCAAGAGGCAAGAGCCGCTCCCTTATAAAGCGAGCGAACGCGCAGCCTATGGAGTTCCACTCCACCCGCGCGCACCAGGCAATCGTGAGCACGGCGACCGGCGACCAGTTCCAGTTGTGCCAAGCCAGAGGCTAGCTCCGTCGACGTTCCTGCTCTCCTCGCTCGCACCGTGCGCCGCCTGCTGCAAGATCTCATCCATGGCCGCTTCCGGCAGCTCCCGCGCGCTTCTCCCCGTGCTGGCCCTCGCCGGCGTCGTCTTCTCCCTTCTCGCTCCCGCCACTGCCGCCGTTGCCGCCGATGCAGCCGCGCCGCAGGGCCTGGAGTTCCACGTCGGCGGCCCGCGCGGGTGGCGCGTCCCGGACGCCAACACCAGCTACGGCTGGTGGGCCATGAACAACCGCTTCCGCGTCGGCGACCGCCTCTGTGAGTATCCCATTCCCATCCCGAGTGCGGCGATCCCATCCATCCTGATGGAAACCAATGCAACTTGTTCAGTTCACACCTCCGGCTATCCACTGCCGTCGGCGGCGGCGGCATCTGTCTGTCTGTACGTGTGCGAAATCATATCGAATGCTTTTGCTTTTGCAGACTTCAAGTACGCCAACGACTCGGTGCTCCTGGTGGACCGCGCCGCCTTCGACGCCTGCAACACCACGGAGCCGCTCGCGACCTTCGCCGACGGCGCCACCAGGTTCGTCCTCGACCGCCCGGGCTTCTTCTGCTTCATCAGCGGCGAGCCGGGCCACTGCGAGGAAGGACAGAGGCTCATCGTGCGGGTCATGGTGCACCCGGCCATCGTCGCGACGCCCGGCCCGGCCTCCGCGCCAGGCACGTCGGCGCAGCCGGGCCACGGCGGCGGCAAGGCGCACCCGCCCGGGGCTTCCTCCGGCGCGGTCGCCGCAGGTGCCGGCGTCGCCGTCGCGGCGGCGGCACTGGCAGTCTTCGTCAGTCTCGTCTTGATGCTGCACTGATCAGCAGGGTTGCGGCGTGTGCATGCGTACTCGCGTAGTACGTAGTTAACTTAATATTAATATGCGTGTTTTAGTTCTGCTTGGTTCCTGTGGCTTTTACAAGTTCATCACTCGTGAAGTATTTGGTGCTGTATTGTGTCAGGACAATTAGCTAGTTTTTACTCAGTACTTATAATTCCTTGGTATAATGCGGTCCATTGTGTTATGTTTGAATTACTTTGCGAGATGTCCCTGGTTAATTTATTCGGTAAAAAAATGCCAGTGTTTTGCAGTGATTTCTTGGGGGTGTAGATTCATTCATCGTCCATCGGACGAACCAGTGTGCATATTCAACATGATTAAATGCCAGTATTTTGCCGTGACTTCCTAACTAAAAGTTTACACTATCCCTGCACATATTCAACATGATTATATGCCTAAAAGAACTTCTTAATTCTGAAATCTGATACCTCTGAAAAAATAAAACTACAGATACAGAACTGTACGATATGTTGTACTGTATCAAATCAATTCACAAAAAACATTGGAAATCTCAGATAAAGCATTCCATCACCTGAACAGTGATGTTCTGTAAAATCAGGAATTCTATTCATCCCACATGGATTACCAAGTGGCTGTACAACATATCCACAGTTTTTTTTTTTTTTTTGATAATTAACATGCCCACAGTTCAAAATGCTATATACAATCTGTAGTCATTTGCTTCAGTTGCAACGATGGTCAGCTACTAAACTACCACGGCTCAGAGTACTTGGTCCAATAACTGGCCACAGGTCTGCGTCTGCTCCAGCCATCCTCTGCTAAAATAAGCGTTAGCCGCACTTTGAGAGTATTCACAGCTTCCTCCTCCAAGATCTCCAATCGATTCATCGGGGATTGCCCAGCCTGCAAAGAAACAATGCACAGTGGTGTTCGTGGGTTTTACATTTTCTGGGTCACTTCCATGATAGGGTCATGTCTGAAAGAATTACCTTGGCAGTTTGGTACAATGATAAGTAGTGTAGGCAGTCTTCATAGTACCCACAATGGTACAGAAGCGCTGCATAATCCCTCAGTTCATGTGGATCGTGATGCAGTAGTATCAGTCGCTCACAAGCTGAAACAAGAAAAATACAAGATATCAAACAGGTACGCCACTGAGAGAAATGCAATGCAAATTCCTTTCTGTAAACCAAGTAATGGCATAGAAATGTCCCATGAGGCCATGATATATTCAAACCATGTCAGAAAGAAAATACAGTACCTGCTAAAGCGCGACGCATATCACCAAAACGAACATTAGTCCATACTCCACGCATCAATCTATGCTGAGCCGCTTTAGCAGCAGCCATCTCAATGGCACTGTTAACCAAAATTGACATCATTCCAAATATCCAGCAGCATCCGGTGTAAAAAAATATATTTAAAAAAAGAGAGGAACTATGCTTGATAAATTTAGAGAAAGTACCTTATGTTTCCATGTGACCTTGCTTGGTTGTCACCTAAAGTACCAGGGCCGTGGTGGTTTGCAGCAACAGCATTCAGAAATAAGCTACTAGACTGATCAGACTGGAATGGCCAAAATGTACCCTTCAAAGTTCTCAAAGTCTGCATATAAGGACTAATAAAAATAAACCCAAATCTTATTGCATACAGAAAACAGCAACTTAAGCTGTTCAAAAAATTTGCAACAAATTGGATTCCTAACTCAGGTTAATCAGATGCAGGCTCAATCCATTAGGTTGAAGTTTAAAGTTGGATTAAAAGGTCTCAAACACAGGAGGGGAAAACAGAAGATTTGTAGAAACAAGTTTACTCAAATTATTACATACTGAATATAATGGTTCAAGCTAACAACTCAAAAGTGTGTCTGTGTCTGTGTCTTGTTATTGTCTGATCTCTAAGAAGAATCTTGTGCAGGCAAGAATTATTTGATTTGTTGAAATCTCGTTTGGAAACAGGAAATATAAATGCAAACATTTTTTTTCTGGTGAATTGTGAAGGGTACAGGCAAAATTAAGATAAAAATTCCCTTTTGTATGACAACCACCCAGAAATTTCACTGTAGTATCTTGGGTGCATCTGGAGACTGCAACGAGCACCTTAGCTTTAACACTCGTTGCTCAAGACTAGCATAGCACTAGATATTAAGCACACAAAAAGAAACTCAATGGACTAGCTATAATAAAGATTGAAGGTTGGAATAAACTCACCTCAATCAAAAATGACTCTGAAGTCATAATATGTGGCTCATCGCGCAATTTTCCTTTTTGTTTGTCATAGCCCCTAGGGAGGTTATTGAGATCATTTGGAAAGAAAATCTCTGCATCAAAATCCAGTAACCCATATATTCGTACAGTCTTCAGTATCTCTGAATATATCAACGCAAGCATTAGAGCTGATCCAGAACGGCATGTCAAGACCTGAAAATTGTACAACCAAATAACACTAGATGAGGCATAGGCGCATAGCATATACTACTACAGTAGTGTATATAACTACAAGGCATAGAAGCTAGATTCTGGCATACCGAGTGAAGATACATAGTCCGCACATCCAACACTCGATTTGTTCTTCGAAACCCCTGAATGGAAGATCCTAGTAAATTAGCACCAATACTTGTAAGCTTTGCATGTAGGACGGCAATTTGATAAGATAATTGCTAGGCAGAGACCACACACTACATGATGCTAGACAGAGTACCTTGTGGACGTAGAGGTAGCGGTCAAGATAATCGAAGAAGACCTCGGGCGGCGCGCCGGAGGGCGGGAAGTTGCCGCCGGCGCAGAAGCCCGTGGAGAGGTCGTCGAGGCGCGCGATGAAGGCGTCCACGGGGAGCGGGACCGAGGAGTGGGAGACGAGCGAGTCGTCCTCGGCAGCAACGCAGAGCGCGGCACGGGCGAGGTCAGGGCCGCGGCTGATGGCGATGCTGCTCCCGGCGCTCACCCGGGTGAGCCGCCCCACCTGCTCCGCGAACCCGTCCCGCGCCGCCCTGGCGTGCGCGGTGGCCACCCCCACGGCGTCGAGGGAGTCGTGCAGCACCAGCCGCGGGGCCTCCCCCGCGGCGCCGGCCTCCTGCTCCGCGGCCCCCGCGCGGGGCCTGACGGAGGAGGAGCGCCGCCCGCAGGGACGGCGGCCGAGAGCGGATGAGGAGGGGGGAGACCACGGCGCCGCGCAGCCGCAGCTCATGGCGGCGGCGGTTATGAGTCAGATTCACGGATCGGGGGACGGGGGCGGTGGCGTCAGACGCCGCGGCTTGGAGACGGCGAGGCGGCGAGCTGTGCTGCTGCGTCGTACGTGTATATATTTCCAAAAATGGGATGTAGTAATAACTAATAATACAATAATAATATAATATAAATATGGTGGGCATCGAAGCTTGTTCTTGCGCCGCTCCTATTTTTCTACTGGCGTCGGCATCGTCTGCTGCAACTGCAATGGCAGGATCGGCGCCCAAGCTAAATTTGTCTCTCTGTTTGAAGCACCACGTACTCCAACCATACGCTGTGGAGGGGCCTTAATGCCTTATCTCCTCCTTGTCTTGTCTCCTCCGCGGCACGGAGCCTCCATGGCCTCAGAGAAGAGAAGGCCAGCGCTCGCGAGCAGGTCCACGTCTCTCGCCTCACGCACGGACGGACGGACGGACATGGCCAGCGCTCGCGAGTAGATCCACTTCCGCGCGTCGCCGTCCCAGCGTCGTCGTCTCCACGCACGGAGACGGCCAGCGCTCGCGAGCAGATCCACTTCCGCGCGTCGCTGTCCCATCCCAGCTTCGTCGTCTCCTCTCCCGGCTGCCTCCGTGCCGGTCTCGCTCGCGGCCCGCCCGCTTCCGTCCTGCACCCCACAGCGCCGCGCCGCGCCGTGCCGCCGTTGCCGGTTCCGCCCGCGCCGACGCGCCCCAGGGCAAAACGGACAACGGCCGCGCGCAGGCCCACAGCACAGGAGGAGACGAAGCCGGGTGAAGCGAGTATTTCCAGCTCTTTCTCTTTCTCCCTGGCCGCATGCAGCTCCAGTCAGCAGGAATCGAAATCCGCGAGACCGCGACTTCCGCCCACAGAGCGGATCAGAATCAGATAGGAGGCGTTTGGTTGGATTCGTGGAGAAACAGTTTCAGAAGCAGGGGTTGAAGCGGTACCAAACGGCTCCTGGATACCATTTGTTTTCTCTAGGTCCGTTCGGCTGGTGGTTTTGTTTTGCCAGCAGCTACTTTGCTTGTGTCATGCTCTCTCTGTCTAACCAAACTATGTCAGTAAAAATAGTTTATGTTTGACCAAATCTTTAATAAATATTATTCATATTTATGACTCTAAATTAATTTATTTAAAAAATACATTTTGTAATGAATCAGATGATACTTATTTCATATCATAAATATTAATATATTTTATCTACAATTAATCAAATTTAAGATACTAAATCATGACACTATGCTAGAATTGTATTTTTTTATGGTGCGAGTATGTCAGAAATACGTGTAACATTATATCTTCAAATAAGTTTATTATAGAGTATATTTAACGATCTATTTAATGATTTTAATTATATATTACAAATATTAATATTTTTAATATTGGTCAAAGTTATATAACGTTGACTTCTCGGAAAACAAAAATGATATCTATTTTAGGACGGAGCGAGTGAGAATGAGAGTTTGAGGTTATGAGATAATGTGAAAGGATGATACGCGCAAAAGAGAGTCTAGGTGTGAATCTCACCGCTAGCCTCTCGTGTCGTGACTCTCGTAGGGGTACCAAAGAGAGAGGGCAAATTTTAGTCTATTTGGATGGATACATGAGGAGCTAATTAGGATAAAGGTTAATAGTATAGTTTTTTTACTTACACATAATCTAACCATAAGCCTATTAGTTAGTCTCAAAAGGGTTACCTTTAGTTAGCAAGGTAGTTGTTGACGCAAAACGTGACACCTCACGCCAAGCACACAGCAAGCCGAAAAGCTAGCTTCAATCGGGTACCCAGAATGTGCTGAATCCGGAGACGTGCCAGTCGGTTTGACCTGAAAACCAACAAGGGAAAAAACTGTGAGAATACCTTTGGAACATGCCGGATAAAACCAGACAATTCCATATGTACGGCTTTGAAAGCCAATCACGACGGCACACAGCTATAGAAGCTGTCTGTCAGAGCATGTTTATAAAGTCATTCGGCTAGTATGAGAACAGAGTATGTAAAGCATATTAACTGTCGAATACATATGTAAAGAAAGACATGCTTGAACAAATTAAAGATATTATAAACAGGTAACTTGCAAATATAGATCTATTCAAATAACACATGCATAGGCTAATCCAACTAATCTGCCGCATGTTTAGTCTTCATAAACCGGTCAGGTATAAACTCAAGCAAAGCTAATCCACCGCATGATACCACTTGCTAAAAGTCTACACCACTTCTTATAATTAGATCAATCCACCGCATGATACAATCTAATTATAACAAGCTAAAAGCATGCATATATTTGGACAGATCTATAAAGGCTCATTACTCGTGTAAGTTTAACCAAAATTGGCAAACCAGCCGAATTGGGGTCCATGAAGAAGGAACAAACAAGCAAGCATGATTAAACTAATCTAAAACCTGCATCTGCCGCACGACACCTAGTTTCATCAAAGTCTAACCATGATTGACATACATGAACCCACAACATGTGACAACCTAGATTGAGAGTTGATTCAGCCATCATGATCTTATGATTAAAAGAAAGCACAAGCAAACTCGTGCGACAAGGCCGAACAAAGATCAATCTAGATTGGGCAAAAGAGTGTTACAAGACTTAGATAAATAAAACATATAACACATGATAACTTAATGAATCTATTGGATCTGCCAAATCTAATAGAGCCGATAACTATTTTTACTCATGACTTAATCCGCCGCACGATACAAGGCATAAGCAAAAACTTTCCGTCATAAGCTTAAATCCGCCGCACGATACTAAGCCTAACATACGAGACTACTTGCATCATATATAAATCCACCGCGTGATACTAGACATGATAGCAAGGTTGCCGGTACTCACGGAGGTCGACAGATCGATGATTCCTGTCGAAAAACTCAACGACACGACTAAGGACTCGAAGGTGGCACGGGGCCGGTTTGTATTGATATGGTTGTGAACAGTTTAACAATGGCCAAGGGTTTATATTTATACCTTGGACGAAACACGGGTCCTAAACGATTACGATTTACATAATAAAATATGGAAAGATACAAATCCTATTCCTAATCTCTTCGGCGTCCTCCATTGTCATGCGTTTTTTTGTGCAAACCGACTTTATTCGCAACATCCATCTCCCGAATGGAGCCACCGCTCTGTAAAACAGCCGACCGCACAGGCATCCACCGAGACCCTAAAGACCAAATAGCCGCCTGATTGCTTGCCGAATCCTTTCCTCTCTGCTGGCTGGACCCACTTGTCATATCTTTGTGCGTGCGAAAATCTGGTGTCAACACATGCCCCCTAATTTTGGGACAAATATTTGTTCCAAAATTCCTTTTCTCCATATACATACGTAGAATCTCTGGAAGCATCTACCTCTGTAGAAATCTCGCATGTCATAATTACTTCGCCCACCGATTCATCTCCCGATGCACCTCTTGGGATCCTTTAAAATCTCCCTTCACTTTGTTTTGACTTGTGCATCCCGAACTCCCCTGCTTTGGCTCAAAAAAACCCTCTCTTCCTCCTGTTTAACATTCGTTCCAATCTAGAGGATGTCTTCCATAGCGAGCCGACACAGCTCTGAGCTCGGTGCTTCCAGCACTTCTAAGAAAAGGTTGCTCCTTTCTTCCTTCTCTTGATCGCTCCAAAAATGAAGCAGCAGTTCTTACATCGTTGCTTCCTTCAGGAGAACCGGTGACGACCTCCCCGAGGATCTGACTCAGAAGCTTGCAGATCTTCAATTTGATCTGGAGGGAAAGGATCGGGAGATTACCCGAATCTCTCGAGAGCGTGACGTCGCTCGGGAACGGGCCGCCGGTAGGTATTTTTTCATCATTTCTTCCCTTATTCTCCTTTCCTGCTCTTACTGACCCTTTCTCCTTTCAGCCCTGGCGGTCAAACTCCATGCCCTTGAAGCCGCCGTTACCAAGCTTGCTATCACGGCTGATGTAGTGGGTACAACGCCCCTGAAGCGGGTGAATGAGGTTAACCGAATCCTCCCCATCATCTCTAGGGCCGGCATGGGGTACGGCGCGGCGCTCGCTTTTAACGCCGTAAGGATTCACTCCGGCGCCGATTACCGCAGATTTGATGTCTGCGAGCGAGAGCTGGAGGATAAAGTAGAACACTCTGTAGATGATATGAAGGAAGCCGGAACAGATCTGGCCGACTCCTTTGATCATTTTCTCCCGATTAGGTGTAGGATGGGGTGGACGAACTGACCATCTTTACTGTAATCTTGCATTCCCCTTTTTGTAAATAAAAAGTTCTTTCGTTCGCCCTCCTGAAATCAATCTATGATTGATCTTTCGAGATCAATGTGTGCTCCGCTTTATGCATTAGTCACTGACCTCTATTTTTGCTTCAACGGCGATATATGTCACATCGGCTATTGCCGACAATCACATCAGATACTTTCGCCTCAAAGACAGCTACCATAATCGGTTATTTTCAGATCCATGATGACATCAAGATAGTATTTTTTTTAGGAATTTCTGTCTTCAACCTTCTGTTCTCAGTGTCAATCGGTAATGAGCTTCCAAACAGTCAGCCGAAACTGAACAATCCTTAGCCGAATCTTATCGTTTTCCCGATTCTAGGGTCATGACCCCCTCTAACCATAAAAATTCGGCCTAGCCCAATAACGGCCCATAAACCGCAAAAAACTTCACTTTGACGCTTGATTTCCAGTATGCAAGCCATGGTTCTATAAATATGACCCTAGACAGGCCATCCCCCTTGACTCCAACCAAATAGTTTGACTTGCAAACTTTCCACTTCTCGGCTTTTAGCTCAAACCAGAGAAAAAATCATTCGCCTGCGGTTCCATTAATGGCAGGCAACAACAATCACAGCAGGTACCCCATTGGAGATGAAGCAGGAGGAAGTCGAGCATCAACTCACCGGCGTTATGGGTAAAAACTGATTTCTTGCCCCCTTGCGGTAGCTTTTGCTTGTCTATCTCTGATTCACCGTCCACTTCTCCTCCAGAGTGGGGTCTTCCTCCAGCCAAGCTTGGGTTCCTCCTCCAGAAACGGTAGATCCAATAGCTTCTTTCAATCTTTTCCCTAAGCCACCAGATTCTGAGTTTGATGATTCACTCCAGCAGACCCGTTCGGACACTCTTCGATACCGCGAGGAAAAGGATAAAGCCCAGAAGGAACTGGAAGATGTATCCAAGAAGCATGGCCTTGAGGAAGCTGAATGGGAAGACCAACGGAAACAGCTCTGCAACATCATTACAGGTTAGCAGAGTGTTGGTCCTATCCTTCTGGTTGAGCTTGCCCTGCCTGACGCATCCCTTCTTCTTGCTAGCCCTTTCTGCAGAGAATGATCGTCTAAAAATGGCAGTGAACAAAATTGCCATCAAGGTGAATGCTCGTGGGGACTCAGCTGAAGCTCGTCTTGATGCTGTGGATGGCCGCATAGATCAGGCCGTCATCCAAGGTGTGCATGCTGGGGTTCCCCTTGGGCTAGCGGCAATAAGTTCTTGAACCAAAGAAGACTACTCCTCCCTACCAGTTGGTTTCGCTGGCGATCCGGATGAACTTGAAGATCTTAAGATTTACGACGACCATGCCGCTGCTATTACCGAGATTGCTGACCCTCAATCCATTGTAATCAAACTATTCCAAGAGTAGTCTGTAATAGGACAGATCCGTGAATGAAGCTTGTAACTCATGAAGTTTGTTCTTCTCTGAATAATGTTTATTTGCATCTCTCGATTTCTCAATGACCTTTCCTGATTGCAACATTTCTTCAGAGGAATATTTTGCCGAACGCATGACGTCACCTTAGCCGACTAGATCTCATGCTTGACATGTCATGTCACTCGGCACTGCACTTACTGCGTTTCACCTTTCTCTTCCCCCGATAAACCTGCTAACTTGGAAAATGCTAGGGCCACCAGGGTCACGAATATTCTTGTGCTAAAGGCAATATAAAAAAAATACCGGCTATAACTTGAATTTCTTGGAACATTTTTTCTGCTAAAGGCGATGCTTTACATCGGCTGTATACAAATATTCTTGAATCCGTTCCACATACGACTACCACGCGTTCGGCTTTCAACAAGTGGTGCCGAAGCTCAATCCACGAGTGACGCATATATGAACAAAATTTCTTCACATCCGAATACCCTTCTCTGGGTCTAATATTTTCGGCTAAAGCTAGCTGCTACTCATCTTTTCCTTTAAACTTAAAATAAGGGTCGATCCTGCTATAAGGCTATCGGCCGCCACATACAACTCGAAACGATCACCAAGTTGTGGAAACGCCTTCATATATTCTTCAATTTCATTCGAAGCTTTTGTTGTACGTCACCTTGCACAAATTCCTCCTGATCTTTTCTTGAGCCTTGGCAACGGAGAAATAAACAAAGTCCTTTAAAAATC
This sequence comes from Coix lacryma-jobi var. lacryma-jobi, assembly GCA_009763385.1. Taxonomy (NCBI): domain Eukaryota; kingdom Viridiplantae; phylum Streptophyta; class Magnoliopsida; order Poales; family Poaceae; genus Coix; species Coix lacryma-jobi. Next base: position 148,886,907 of record CM019827.1, on the reverse strand, counting down.
CATCAACTTCAACACATGCTCGAGACCCAAACTTGCACACATTGGTCCTATTTCGGCTTTATTACCAACACTTTATTCCTCGTCAGCCGATATAAAACTTGGTCTCCATTACCATCGGTCGGATCATCCATTCAAAAATTGCTCTGAGAGCCGATTGTCTGAATCGGCTGTCGGTCCTTGTCGAAAACATTCACAGGACCTACTTCCCAAGCTTTCCCAGAGAAGCACTCGACACCATCATATTCCCAGTAAATGGGCTCTGTATTAGCAACACTCACCGAATCATCAGCATGGACAATTTCGATGTCATCTCCAATCCACTAGATGAGGAATTGATGCATAGTTGACGACACACAGCAGTTTGCATGTATCCAATCTCTTCCTAATAGCAAACTGTATGCCCCCTTGCCATCAATGACGAAGAAGGTAGTAATCAAGGTCTTGGATCCGATCATCAATTCAACACGAACTGCCCCCCCGAGTGTCAGAAGAATTACCAGCAAAGTCTCTTAGCACCATGTCAGTCTTCAATAAGTCCTCACTCGTCATCCCAAGCTTCCTGAAGGTAGTATAGGGCATAATATTTATAGCAGCCCCTCCATCAATGAACATCTTGGTCAATGGCTTGCCATTAACACAGCCTCTCATATACAATGGCTTCAAGTGTCGATGCTTAGCTGGCTTATCGAATACTGCACGTTGAGCCAAAACAAGATGAGCCAACAACTCTTGGAATTCATCTTCATCAAAGTCTGAATACACCTCGTCTCGGACATCCTGATTTTCGGGAGCTATAAATTCCGATGGCAGAAAGAAAGCCATGCATGCGTCAGCCGAACGATCACCTCCATCCGGCTTCTCTTTAGGTCGCCAAACTCGCTTTATATTGGCACTTGCTTGCTCTAACTCTCTGTTTCTTAGGCGCTGCACCCTTCTTTTCTGGCTTCTCCTCAATCCTGGTGGACACCACTGTCCTTTCTGCCAGACATACTCGCGATATTTTTCTTCTTCAGTGCGAGCCCACCTTCGATCGGCAAATCCTCTTCCCTGCCGATCTTCGGAATTATTTATTTTTAAGCGCCGATCGTCCTCAGGGATTCGTACCCCAAGCCTTTCATGGACAGAACGGCGGTTGACTCGAGACTACCTATACTCGGAGTACTGATCACTGCACTCAGGGCAGTTGTTCTTAACAGGCAGCTTTAAGCCTTCGTTCCAACAATACTGGAAGAACGAGCATTCCCAATGAGACTGTTCTTTCTCCCTCACATCTTCTTGTTCTTCTCGGTACATCTCCTCTTCGTACCTTCATTGTTTCTCCAGGAACTTATGTTCTTCAAAAAGTCTCTTCTTCTGGTACCGTTCCTGTTCCCGACGCCATTTATTCAACAGAATACACGTCGTGACCCTGGGTCTGGAAGTTTCACCCGTCTCAGTTCGGCTATTTTGGAACCGAACCCTTTGCTGAAGCTCTTTATTTGTAATCTGCCGATCAGGGTCGACGGCACCAGCTTCCCTTGCTCTATCAGAGGTTAACACTTTCATTTTGCTCTTACCTCTGGGATCAGCTGCATTGACCATATTAACAGAGAAGGACACAGTATTCTGTCCAAAAGGGCTACCATAAACTTTCATCTTTCCATCAAACCTCAGATGACTGTCTTGGATAGCTTTCTGGATCCGCACTCTAAACACTCGGCAATCGTTTATGGAGTGAGATCTAGTGTTATGGAAACCACAATACTTCTTGTCCTTGACCCCTTCAGGATGCAGCATAGGATGACCGTCTGACAACTTGATGCGTCCTTCCTTCACCAAATACTCAAATAATTTATCTGACTTGGAAACATCAAAGTCATAAGTACCTTTTTGTTGCCTCAGCCATCGCTGGTTGACTTGAGTCGGCTCTTTAGCCCAGACTATTTCGGCTGCAGCTATTTCATCTTCATTATCATATTCAGTTGCCTCTTCCAGAAAAGCCTGATACATCTCAGCAGCCACATCACCCTTCTGGAATTGATTACTCCTCTTGAATCCCTGGGCTTGACTGCTCATCGTTGCCAACCTCTGTGATAACTGCCCGAGGTCATCAAATTCCATGCCGAATAGCTTCTCTTTGATACTCGGCAGCATGCCAGCTATAGCTATCCCCGGCAACTGGTCATCCGGCAAATTCAGAGAATAACAAAGATTCTTGGTTTCCCTGAATCGGCGCAGATATTCTTGTGGCGTCTCGCCAGGTTTCATCCTTATGCTCATGAGGTCGACCAACTTCCTCTCACTGGTACCCGTGAAGAAATACGAGTGGAATTTCTGTTCCAGCTCTGCCCACGTATTGATAGAATTTGCTGGCAGAGAGGCAAACCACGAGAAGGCTGGTCCTGTCAATGACAATGGGAAGTACCGAATCCTCCAAGCTTCATCCGTAGATGCCTCCCCAAGTTGCATCAGATAGCGGCCGATGTGTTCCATCGTACTGGTGTCATCCTGGCCTGAAAACTTGGCAAAATCAGTGGGAGGCTTCACCCTTGGAGGAAGTGCTACCCAATTGTACCATTTCGGGTAAGGGGACTTGTAAGCATATGACTGACTCTTTGGTTTTAGGCCGAATTGATTTTGCATCATATCAGCCATCCTATGCATGATGAGGTCAATATTCGAATCAGGAGCTGCTTGTGCTTGCCCCCCAGGATGTAGTCCTGCCGAACTTTTGTAGCCTGGATTTGGAAGAGCATTCATTGAGCTATAATCGATGAACTCCTGATATCCATCTCCAAACATATTCCTTTGCATCCTGTTTGCTACAGGAGACACTTTAGAAGCAGATTGCGGGACGTTCCCCGTCGTGCCGAACGTGACCTGGCCATAAGTCTGGGGAGGTTGTTGCGTATGGGGAACAATTCCACCTGTGCTTGGGCCAGCTCCACCTCCTTGTGTGATCCTTCGATGTTGAGGTACTGGGAACAATAATGGCCCTTGCATTGGACCAGCGGCTTCTTCAAAACGTTTATCCGCTGCTGGACCGAAAATGCTAACCATGACAGTACGAAAAGTATTCAAGAAAGCTGCCTGATGATTGGTCATGGCTTCTGATACAGCTTTGTATACTAATTCAGTCATCTTCCGAATAGCTTCCTCTTCATCGTTATCAGATGGCTTGGATTGGTGATGAGGAATGATCTTTGGAAATTCTTGCTTCTGGAAAACTTTGCCGCTCTTGTTCTTGGAGAAAGACGCCAAGCATTTGCGCTGGAATTCATCACAGGCCTGTTGTACTAAACTTTTCAACTCTGGCGGCAAATCATCCATGATCACATCCAGAATTTGATCATCGCTGATCTCAGGCATCTTGAAACGAAGTGGTCCCACCAGGCGTGCCAAAAAGTGTGTTGACGCAAAACGTGACACCTCACGCCAAGCACACAGCAAGCCGAAAAGCTAGCTTCAATCGGGTACCCGGAATGTGCTGAATCCGGAGACGTGCCAGTCGGTTTGACCTGAAAACCAACAAGGGAAAAAACTGTGAGAATACCTTTGGAACATGCCGGATAAAACCAGACAATTCCATATATACGGCTTTGAAAGCCAATCACGACGGCACACAACTATAGAAGCTGTCTGTCAGAGCATGTTTATAAAGTCATTCGGCTAGTATGAGAACAGAGTATGTAAAGCATATTAACTGTCGAATACATATGTAAAGAAAGACATGCTTGAACAAATTAAAGATATTATAAACAGGTAACTTGCAAATATATATCTATTCAAATAACACATGCATAGGCTAATCCAACTAATCTGCCGCACGTTTAGTCTTCATAAACCGGTCAGGTATAAACTCAAGCAAAGCTAATCCACCGCATGATACCACTTGCTAAAAGTCTACACCACTTCTTATAATTAGATCAATCCACCGCATGATACAATCTAATTATAACAAGCTAAAAGCATGCATATATTTGGACAGATCTATAAAGGCTCATTACTCGTGTAAGTTTAACCAAAATTGGCAAACCAGCCGAATTGGGGTCCATGAAGAAGGAACAAACAAGCAAGCATGATTAAACTAATCTAAAACCTGCATCTGCCGCACGACACCTAGTTTCATCAAAGTCTAACCATGATTGACATGCATGAACCCACAACATGTGACAACCTAGATTGAGAGTTGATTCAGCCATCATGATCTTATGATTAAAAGAAAGCACAAGCAAACTCGTGCGACAAGGCCGAACAAAGATCAATCTAGATTGGGCAAAAGAGTGTTACAAGACTTAGATAAATAAAACATATAACACATGATAACTTAATGAATCTATTGGATCTGCCAAATCTAATAGAGCCGATAACTATTTTTACTCATGACTTAATCCGCCGCACGATACAAGGCATAAGCAAAAACTTTCCGTCATAAGCTTAAATCCGCCGCACGATACTAAGCCTACATACGAGACTACTTGCATCATATATAAATCCACCGCGTGATACTAGACATGATAGCAAGGTTGCCGGTACTCACGGAGGTCGACAGATCGATGATTCCTCTCGAAAAACTCAACGACACGACTAAGGACTCGAAGGTGGCACGGGGCCGGTTTGTATTGATATGGTTGTGAACTGTTTAACAATGGCCAAGGGTTTATATTTATACCTTGGACGAAACACGGGTCCTAAACGATTATGATTTACATAATAAAATATGGAAAGATACAAATCCTATTCCTAATCTCTTCGGCGTCCTCCATTGTCATGCGTTTTTTTGTGCAAACCGACTTTATTCGCAACATCCATCTCCCGAATGGAGCCACCGCTCTGTAAAACAGCCGACCGCACAGGCATCCACCGAGACCCTAAAGACCAAATAGCCGCCTGATTGCTTGTCGAATCCTTTCCTCTCTGCTGGCTGGACCCACTTGTCATATCTTCGTGCGTGCGAAAATCTGGTGTCAACACATGCCCCCTAATTTTGGGACAAATATTTGTTCCAAAATTCCTTTTCTCCATATACATACGTAGAATCTCTGGAAGCATCTACCTCTGTAGAAATCTCGCATGTCATAATTACTTCGCCCACCGATTCATCTCCCGATGCACCTCTTGGGATCCTTTAAAATCTCCCTTCACTTTGTTTTGACTTGTGCATCCCGAACTCCCCTGCTTTGGCTCAAAAAAACCCTCTCTTCCTCCTGTTTAACATTCGTTCCAATCTAGAGGATGTCTTCCATAGCGAGCCGACACAGCTCTGAGCTCGGTGCTTCCAGCACTTCTAAGAAAAGGTTGCTCCTTTCTTCCTTCTCTTGATCGCTCCAAAAATGAAGCAGCAGTTCTTACATCGTTGCTTCCTTCAGGAGAACCGGTGACGACCTCCCCGAGGATCTGACTCAGAAGCTTGCAGATCTTCAATTTGATCTGGAGGGAAAGGATCGGGAGATTACCCGAATCTCTCGAGAGCGTGACGTCGCTCGGGAACGGGCCGCCGGTAGGTATTTTTTCATCATTTCTTCCCCTATTCTCCTTTCCTGCTCTTACTGACCCTTTCTCCTTTCAGCCCTGGCGGTCAAACTCCATGCCCTTGAAGCCGCCGTTACCAAGCTTGCTATCACGGCTGATGTAGTGGGTACAACGCCCCTGAAGCGGGTGAATGAGGTTAACCGAATCCTCTCCATTGATTCTTTGGCTTTAGGCCGAATTGATTCTGCATCATATCGGCCATTCTATGCATGATGAGGTCAATACTCGAATCAGGAGCCGCTTGTGCCTGCCCCCCAGGATGTAGTCCTGCTGTACTCTTGTAGCCTGGATTTGGAAGAGCATTAATTGAGTTATAATCGATGAACTCCTGATATCCATCTCCAAACATATTCCTTTGTATCCTGTTCGCTGCAGGAGATACTCTAGAAGCAGATTGCGGGACATTCCCTGTCGTGCCGAACGTGACCTGGCCATAAGTCTAGGAAGGCTGTTGCGTCTCATGAGGAACCATCCCACCTGTGCTTGGGCCAGCCCCGCTGTAACACCTCAGGTGTTTACATGAATAAAATATTGTCATGCCAGCATAAGCATTCCATAGCATCATGTGCTAGCTCACCTTGAGATGCATTCATTAAAAAGAGTTTAATTCCTAATGTGTGAGCATTTTGTTATTGCTTGTGAGGTAGCATCATGTGTTTATTTCCAGTTGACTAAAAGTCAGGGAAGGACATGAATCCAAGTTCAACAATTCAAAAGGTTACAAAAATTACTTAGCCTAAAAATGGGAAATCATCAATTTCTATATAAGTTAATTAACCCTTTCTAGTTAACTCAAAATCTATGCATAGTTAGGGGTTGACCCTAAAAGCTTTTTAGTAGATCTTGAGAAGGGGTACAACTTTGGTATTTAAAGTTTTCAAAGTTTCTGTACAAAATTCTAAGTAATTTTGCATCTATTCAAACCCTGGAAATGGTCCCCTTTTGATTCTAAACTTGCATTTCAAAAACTATTTGAAATCTGAGTTTGAAATTTACATCAAAGTGGTAGAGAATTTCAAAAGGAACATTTCATACATTGACCATTTTTCAAGTGTCATTGCAAAATCAAAAGTAATTTTGCTTCTACTACAAAACCCTAGTTCTGTCCCCTTTTCAAATTTCCAATTTGAAATGGATTTGAACTATTTTGATCAAGTTGATTTATTTCTAGTTGAAATCAGCCATGGGGTGTTAAAGCAAAGTTGTACAACTTTTCAAACTCTACAGTTCATATTTTGGCAAAACTTGAAGTATAGTTCAAATTTCAGAAGTAATTTAAAAATTTCAGAAAGGGGGGAGAGAGCAAGGAACAGTGCCAAGGGGGGGAAACATCCAGAGCTCGCCAGCGAGCTGCTTCGCTAGCGCCGTGCGCGCGCTGGAGAGCATGCCTTGCGCCAGCGAGCTGCTTGCTAACTGCGCGCGCGAGTTCTTCACGCCGCCGCCCTCTCCTTCGTCCTTATCATCCCACAGAAAGCTCCGTGTTTCGCTTTCTCCTCTGCTCGCTCGCCGCCGCCGTCGTTCCTCTGCTTAGCTACGCCGGCCACGTGAGCGCTCGTTCGTCCCGTTCAACTGCGTCACCGTGTTCGCCTCGTCGTTGCGGAGCTGTAGAGCTAGGTAGTAGCCTCGCTCGCCCCCGCAGCCGCCCGGCGTGGTCGTCTTCTTCATCTCCGGTTCCAGGCACCACCATCGACGCCGCCACCGTGGTCAGCAAGCTCGGGGCCCTATCATCCTCACTTGAGCCTCGTTCTCTCTTTCTTATCTGTTCTTGCTGCTCTAACACCCGGTCGTTGACCTTATCTCTCTCTGTCTCAGCCGGAACAGGTCGTCGCCGTCGAGCCGCACCGCTGGAACCCGCCGTCGTCGTCGTCCTCCCTGTTCGGAGCCGCGTCAGCCTCGAAGATCTAGCTCGTTATAGCCGTGGTGAGTCTCTGGTGCTGATGCGCGCGTCTGTGGGGTCAGTAGTGCTCTCAGTTGGCCGGCGTGCCGCCGCCGTGCCGTCGCGTCCGTCGCTGTCGTCGTCGGAGTAGAGAGAGAGGTCGAGGGAGGGAGTTTGAGAGTTCATCGGAGCCGTGAGGTGAAGGGGAAGGTGCTGAGCTGGTTGGTTTGGCCGGAGAAGGTCGCGTTGCTCCGGCGTGCGCGAGCCGAGCTCGCCGCCGGCAGCCTTGGCATCGGGGACGTGTCGCCGAGAATTCGACTAAACCCGAGGGCCTAAGTGCAAAGTCGTAGACTCAGTTGAATAGTGCCAAATAGTGTCAAGGGCTTGGTTGTAGTTTTGTTAAAGCCAGAGGGCTTTTCTGCAAGTTTGGCTGTGCAAGCGCGGGCAGGCCCGAGTTGGGCCGGCTTGTGCGCGGGGTGGGCCGATCGGGCCAGTTTCGGCCTTTTTGATGTTTTGTTTATTTTAAGCGTTTTAATCTATTTTCTGATTTGAGCATACTAATGCTGGTTTTGTTATTTTTGTATGAATTAATCTGTTAATCCAAAAATCATGAAAAATTTTGTACATGTTCTATGAAGTGTGTAGTTTTTATGAAAAATATAATATGGGTATGTTTCTGTATTTTGTTTTGCAGTAAAAATTATGCCTCTTAATTCTTGAATAAGGATTCAATGTTTTTTATAAAATCAAGTTTAACTCCAAAAATACTGAAATTTATTTTGTGCACTGTTTGAATCATAACCAATCTGTGTACCAAGTTTGAACTAATTTGAGCATAGTTTGCTACACAACTTATTTCCGGCTAATTAAAATTGCTTTCTTTATGATTAAATAATGTTATAAAACATGAAAATCTAAATTCTTTTATGGTAAGGTTAATGATTAAGATAAATGAATTATCTTGATCTGCTGCTTGATGCAAGCAAGTGTCATTCATAAAAACCATGTATGTTTATACAAGTTGGCTCTGTTAGTTTGCAACGGTACCGATGGGGAACTGTTGCAAAAATAAATGTTTATAGCTTAGAAAAAATTCCATCTTTACCATGATCATGTCATGAGCATCTCATCAAGCATGCACTCCTTTATCGTGTAGTTTCCGAAGAGGTCGTTTGTCAGGACGAGGTTGGTCCAGGGAGTTCGGAGTGTCCAGTTGATCCGGATTATCAGGAGTTCCAGACTCTTCCGGTCAGCGAAGGCAAGCCCCGGTTCATTTAACCATTTCCTTGGATTTACAATTACACTTACTTTCAATAACCTGATGCATTAGATGTTTATCAAATAAATGCTTTAAACCTGTTGATGCATGATCAACCTTGTTATCGATATATCATTCCTTGATACCTGCTTTATGCAAATAGTAGAAATGCTTAGCCCTGCTTTAAGAAGCTTTTGATAAATGTTTGTGATACTTATCGTTTTAGAATGATAATAAGAAAGAATGATGGTTAAGACCAGACGGGCACATGCATCGACCCTTGGATCGATGTATGGTGACCTGGATGTGTCAGTTTAGGGTTAACCGTTGTTGGCCTGCTAGATTGAGAAACTGTGAAGTACCGATCATATGCTACAGTAAGCTCTGCCTTGGTGGTTCTTAAATGAGAACGGCTAATCGCGCACTGGGAGTGGAGAGATGGCGGGAGTACTGGCTACCCTCGTGGGTTAAAGTCCCGGATTGGAGGTGTACAAGTACTCTCGGGTGGCGCGGACCCGGTCTTGTTTGGAGGATCCGAGGTTGGGGTTGATATATGTGTGATCGAGGGTCTACATATGTCGTATGATCGTGGAAAACTCCCAAATCTGGTTGAATCGGTTCGAATCGTCGTGCTCCTCGGTTAAGGAGACTCAATCTTTCGACCCGCACCGTAGAATGAAAATGGAACTGGTTTAAGAAAGAATGATGATGATCTTTCACTAATGTTCACTTTCAGTTTTTACCAAATACTTAAATGATTAAGTAAAATTTGGATCTAGAACTACTGTAGTAAGCTTTTATGCAAATGAAAAATTCTGTTGAGCCTACCCAAGCCAACATACCTGTTCTTCTCTTCTCTTGTCGGGTAAGCCTTGTTGAGTACCTTTGTACTCAGGGTTTGTTAATCCCCTGTTGCAGGTGACGTTCACGAGCAGCCCTGCTTTGAGGCATGTTGCGTGACCGTCATTGAGGAGGACGTGTCCGGGGAGGAGTAAGGCAACCCTTAGGCGGGGTTGTTTGTGTGTATACAATTTTATTAATGCTACTTCCACTACCTAGGGTAAAGTTTGAAACTATGGTTTGTAATAACGACGCAAGTTTGAACAACTGGTTTGTAAAACTTATGGTGTAATACTTCCGCACTTTTATCTCTGATGTATATTATTTGTGAAATGTGGTAATACTGCAATGACTCTTGCAATGATCCTGGGAATGTAAGGAATTGTGGATGAGTCGGGTTACCCGATGACACGTGGTGGGTCTTTTGGGCTATTGGGCACAGTGTATGTCTGTCCGAGTTCTGTAGGACAAGGACAGGTACACGTGGGCCCTAATAATCCAGGAGGTTCCGTCACACCCGCCCTCTTCAGCAATCCTTCGACGTTGAGGTACCGGGAACAACAACGGTCTTTGCATTGGACCAGCAGCTTCTTCAAAGCGTTTATCCGCTGCTGGACCGAAAATGCTAACCATGACAACACGAAAAGTATTCAAGAAAGCTGCCTGATGATTGGTCATGGATTCTGATACAGCTTTGTACACTAATTCAGTCATCTTCCGAATAGCTTCCTCTTCATCGCTGTCAGACGGCTCGGATTGGTGATGATGAATGATCTTTGGGAACGCCTGCTTCTGAAAGACCTTGTCGCTCTTGTTCTTGGAGAAAGTCATCAGGCACTTGCTCTGAAGTTCATCACAAGTTTGTTGTACTAAACTTTTCATCTCTGGCGACAAATCATCCATGGTCACATCCAGAACCTGATCATCACTGATCTCAGGCATCTTGAAACAGAGTGGTCCCACCGGGCGTGCCAAAAAGTGTGTTGACGCAAAACATGACACCTCACGCCAAACACACAGCAAGCCAAAAAGCTAGCTTCAATAGGGTGCCCAGAATGTGCTGAATCCGGAGACGTGCCAGTCGGTTTGACCTGAAAACCAACAAGAGAAAAAACTGTGAGAATACCTTTGGAACATGCTGGATAAAACCAGACAGTTCCATATGTACGGCTTTGAAAGCCAATCACGACGGCACACAGCTATAGAAGCTGTCTGTCAGAGCATGTTTATAAAGTCATTCAGCTAGTATGAGAACAGAGTATGTAAAGCATATTAACTGCCGAATACATATGTAAAGAAAGACATGCTTGAACAAATTAAAGATATTATAAATAGGTAACTTGCAAATATAGATCTATTCAAATAACACATGCATAGCCTAATCCAACTAATCTGTCGCACATTTAGTCTTCATAAACCGGTCAGGTATAAACTCAAGCAAAGCTAATCCACCGCATGATACCACTTGCTAAAAGTCTACACCACTTCTTATAATTAGATCAATCCACCGCATGATACAATCTAATTATAACAAGCTAAAAGCATGCATATATTTGGACAGATCTATAAAGGCTCATTACTCGTGTAAGTTTAACCAAAATCGGCAAACCAGCCGAATTGGGGTCCATGAAGAAGGAACAAACAAGCAAGCATGATTAAACTAATCTAAAACCTGCATCTGCCGCACGACAGCTAGTTTCATCAAAGTCTAACCATGATTGACATGCATGAACCCACAACATGTGACAACCTAGATTGAGAGTTGATTCAGCCATCATGATCTTATGATTAAAAGAAAGCACAAGCAAACTCGTGCGACAAGGCCGAACAAAGATCAATCTAGATTGGGCAAAAGAGTGTTACAAGAATTAGATAAATAAAACATATAACACATGATAACTTAATGAATCTATTGGATCTGCCAAATCTAATAGAGCCGATAACTATTTTTACTCATGACTTAATCCGCCGCACGATACAAGGCATAAGCAAAAACTTCCCGTCATAAGCTTAAATCCGCTGCACGATACTAAGCCTAACATACGAGACTACTTGCATCATATCTAAATCCACCGCATGATACTAGACATGATAGCAAGGTTGCCGGTACTTACGGAGGTCGACGGATCGATGATTCCTATCGAAGAACTCGACGACACAACTAAGGACTCGAAGGTGGCACGGGGCCGGTTTGTATTGATATGGTTGTGAACAGTTTAACAATGGCCAAGGGTTTATATTTATACCCTGGACGAAACACGAGTCCTAGACGATTACGATTTACATAATAAAATATGGAAAGATACAAATCCTATTCCTAATCTCTTCGGCGTCCTCCATTGTCATGTGTCTTTTTGTGCAAACCGACTTTATTCGCAACATCCATCTCCCGAATAAAGCCACCACTCTGTAAAACAGCCGACCACACAGGCATCCACCGAGACCCTAAAGACCAAATAGCCGCCTGATTGCTTGTCGAATCCTTTCCTCTCTGCTGGCTGGACCCATTTGTCATATCTTCGTGCGTGCGAAAATCTGGTGTCAACAGTAGTAACCAAACATCCTAATAAGAGTTACAAAATTGGCTAAATTCAGTCTTAGCAGATAGATTGGCTTGTGCACTCTACCATTTTATAATGAATGACAAAAATCCAAGCTCAAAAAAAAAGATGACTTAGAAAAATGATATAACCAAGTGATATGTGGGTTCAACAAGTATTTATGCTATGAGGACGAAGCCAGCCAAGAATGACCTCCCACAGTCATGTTTAATTAATCGAAATCACTTGTTGGGGCCATCTGCTGATGACTTTCATCCCGTTCTTTTGCCCTTATCAGCCAGTTTATCAGTCATACTTCGACTTATTCTCTCTCACAGGACACTATTGAAACAGTCGAAATCAGCCATAAAAACAACCAGCCAAACTCTTCATAATTTGAATTGTAATTTCAACTGCAAACCGGACTCAACCACCTCAAAGGGTTACATAGAGATTTCTCAAGCCATTCTGAAGAGTTGCTCTAAGAGATCTTATAAGAGCATCTTCAATAGTTTTTAAAAATTTACTTTCGAATCTATAATTATTCCAACTCCAAAAAAAAGCGAGACGATTTTGTGTTCTATCCCCCAACAGTTATCAATAATACGCTCCTGAAAGTGAAAAACAAGCCATCGATAGGTACAACCCGCATGGAAGCGTGGAGCTAGGCTGCATGCAGTTCGCAATCAGACACCCATTTGATCTTTGGCAGCTAGTCGATCTCTTTTTTTTCCTCCAATATCAAACACCCGGTTGCATTTAGATTGCACAGTAGTAGAAGACTAGAAGCTAGCAGTGAATCCAAACAAGTTCACGCACAAGACCAACGCGGTGCTACCTGGACCGATATTACTTCGGAGGGCGGCACGCAACTGGTGCACCTCACTGAAAACGTCTGGTATCCTCCTCCTAGCTATGCTAACGCGTCCGGAAGCAATGAGATCATTATTCCATCGAGCGCCTCAAGAGGTTGCTCTCGCAAACTCAGGGGGTGTTTTCCCGCTCCCTAAAGTTTAGCCACTAAAATTCAGTAAAGGTGACCAGCAGCGTCCTAGAAAAATTAGAGGCTCAGTTCAAAGCACTAAGTGAATGCCTATATCTAAAAAAATAAATGGTAAATATCAAACAATGTACTACTTATATTACAAAATAATAAGTATATAAGAGCATCTTCAACAACTCCTCAAATAAGATTGGTATACTTATAAATTTGGCAAAACCATAAAATTCCCTCTCCAACAACTCCTCAAACCAACTTGCTATTTATCCCAAGTTGCTATCCAGGGGTGCCGCACACATAAATATACACACGCGCAGTCGAGTTGCTATCGTGATTTTTTTTCCCTCGCCGGCTCCTGTCCCGCCGTCGCATCGTCCACGTAGAGGTGAATTCGTCAGGAAGGTCGCTCCGTCGACGAATCGTCCACGTGATCTTAGACTGTCCGCACCGGGGTTCTGTAAATGTCCCTGCAGTAACATTTAGCGTAAAAAACGTCTGCATCGCCTTCCTTTACAGCTACGGTAAAATAGCGTTGCATGCTTTGGTCCGCTAATCCAGGCGTTAGACCCGTACGTCTGCTATGCTGCCTGCGCTCGCGCCAGAGCAGAGCGTGTAACCGAGAGCTGAGAGAATAAAGTAGAGAAGTAGTGGGCCCCACCTTTCAACTGGCTAAAAAATGTTACAACTTACAAACCAAAACATCAAATTAAATTTCGATTACACTATTAAATTTGTTTTAATAAATCCTTTAAAACAAGATCTCACATGAATATATTTTGTTAATTTTTTTTACATACATGTCGGTCCCACTGTGGATAGAGAATAATATAGAGGATGGATGAGTGCGGGAGAAAGAGATATAGAGGAGAGAATCTTGATGACTAGGACGGAATATTCCTTTTAGAGGATGAATTTAGAGTACGAAGAGTGCAGTTAGTCTTACGCGAGGAAGGTTGCGTCGCCGTCTCCTTCTTCGGGCTTGTTTAGTTCCAGAGTTTTTTTTGAAAAGTTCTGTAGCATTTTGTTGTTATTTGACAAACTTTGTCTAAATATGGACTAACTAGGCTCAAAATATTCGCCTCGACATGTACATACTAAAAGTACAATTAGTTATTCTCTTACCTATATTTAGTGCTTCATGCATACATCTAAAGATTGATGTGACGGGTAATCTAGAAAAAAAATTGGTATTTTGGGGAACTAAACAGCGCCTTCAACCAGTTGCCGCCAGGCCGTCCGCCGTCCATCAGGTACTCGCCGTCTCCTTTTCTCATGCCCATCTACTGTCCTTTTCTAAGCCGCGGCTCTGTTGGTTTTGATGATTCTAGGCTGCGGCTCTGTTGGTTTTGATGCCGCGAACAGTCCATCAGGTAGTTCGTTGATGCCCATCTACTGTCCATCAGACGGCTGACGTCTTCTAGCATTCTTGACAGATGCAATTGATAAAAAATGATAGTATACTGTTCGCTTGATGCTCATCTCATTCTTCAAGCATTCTGCTCGAGTCAATTATAAAAGATGGATCTATTTTGGCTTCAAGCATTCAATTGACGGCATTCTGCTTGATGCAAATGTGCGTAGCAGTGCATGAATTGTTTTTTGCAGAATGCATGATCGCGGGAGTTGGATATTTCCTACCAAGTGGGCCTACTTTTATGTTTACCAAGTTAGAATAGCAAATTGTTGGAGAGAGAGCTTTTTTTCAATTGCCATATCATTTAGCAACTTGTTAAACCACAAGATTTGGCAAGTCAATTTTACCAAGTTGTTGGAGATGCTCTAACAACATAGATCAAGAATTATACATGGTGTACAACTATCATTTGAAAAGTGATATTCTTTTAGCATTCTTTGAGATGAAATCTTCAATGATAAATTCATAATCAATCTTCTCTAGCATGCCGCTCTCAAGTGCTATTTACACTAGTGCATTAAGTCTTTCTTGTGTCATTGTAGTTTGTAGGTAGGTTTTTAATAGCTTCAATTTAGAAAAGCTCCGCTCTGCCGATGCAACAGTCACTGGAATGGTCAATAGAATTCTATATGCAATGGTTGCATTGGGAAAACACTCACGCCCCTTCAAAAAATTTAGAATTTCGACCGGGCCTTTATTTTCTTGTGGAAGAAAATCTTGAAAAATCAACTCCACATAAAGGTCATCAGCATCAATATCAGATCGTCCATCTCGTTCAAGTGCAGCCCCAAGATGATGACAACAAGATTTCAAGCTCCTATTATCCAGAGAACGCAATGCATCAGAAGTATGGAAGGAGTCACGATCGTGACTTTGCTTTAGACAGACCACGTTTTGGGCCCTAGAAGATACTTTGAGTGATTTTTAATTAAAACAAAATCCAAAATTATTATATATACCTAGCATACTTAGTAAATTTTGAGGCCTATAATTTTTAGAGACCATGTTCGATCGCACAGCCCGCACGGGCCTATGGACGTCCCTGAGGTGACTTTAGTGATAGTATTAAAATTGACTAAAAGTAAGGATGTTTAGAACTTTAGTGACTAAACTTTAGTGGCTAAACTTTAGGGGTAAACACCCCATCAGTCCCATGTCCCCTCCCAAACTCACAAACACCTCTGCCAGATATTGTCCTAGCGTTAATCACACTTGTGGACTTGATTGGATGTATATATATCCACATCAATTCATGTATATTAAAGTGAATTACTTGAATATAAATTAATTTAAATTTTACTTCAACGCATGTGAATCAAGAAGATACATATGCATTTAAACACGACCTAAGTGGTAAGGCCATACGAAATCGGCGTAGCAGGCTAAGTGGCTAACAGCTCACGTCGGGCGCCGCTGTGCTAGTGTCGCGCTAGGTCGTCTCAGCGTACCTGAGCACGCGAAAAAAATGCCGCGATTGGAAGGGACCAGAGCCTAATCGGCAATTGGAATTGATGCGAGTACGCGAAAAAGATATCCTTCTTTTTTAAAAAAAACCGAGATTGGGCGTACGTAGATAGCATTTGGAGATACTCTTAAGACACGGAATGTGGGGTCTCTATCCTAACGACAACTGAGATAATTTCCACCGGAACAGGTACAGTGCTGTCAAATTGCCGACTGATGTCCATAAACTTTCTGCCGTTCATATATAAAGCTGCACGACCATATCAACCCATCCAAAGGACATCACGGTTCCGATAGTAGCTGGCATATAAAAACCATTTATAGACTGAGAAATGATACTTCAGCTCTTCTGGGCGTTGTTTCCCTCCAGCTCTTTCCTCAGCTGCAGCGAGAAATCATCGTTCACGTCATCATCATCCCAATCATCCTCCCACTGCTGGACGGCTTCATTGCCTTCTTCCTTGTCATCCCATTCTGTATAATATATACAAGGAACGTCAGTAACAATCATTCAAAGCTTCAAACTAGGTCCAGTCGCCAGCCACTAAATCAGCCATACAAAGACATAAAAAACATATGTTCATTAGATGTGAAGTCAGAACTAAGAACCTTTCAATACACCCTGAGTTTTCAGGTTATATTGGTTTTAGTGAATGGTCATTTATACACCCTGAGTTTTCAGTTTCAACGAGCAACATGTAACAAAAAAAGGGTTTTCTTTTAACCAAATGCTTCCCCACTCCTCTATAACAGGCAACTTGCATCTAGTGTTTCCTCCAACTTCACCATGCCAAATGAGAACTCTCCCAATGGTAATTTTCCCTCCTGATGAACATGGTTCATGATTACATGGTATCAGATCTTTACATCCATACACATAACTTGTACCATCCATCAATCTGTGATACCATATGGTTATGCACTTGTGTTGTTGACCATTGAGATTGAACAACATAACTAACAATGACAGGCAGAAGCTATGAGGATTTTTTGAATCTGATACTAACATCTTTCACAGGAATAAGCTAGATGGCATGATGGCTGTGGGACAGATTAGAAGGAAATTTTGTAGGTATTCAATGATTGCCAAAAATGATAATACAACCTCTGTCCCTGAATAAATCAATTTTTAGAATTGTCTTAAGTAAACTTTTTTATGTTTGACCAAATTTATAGAGAAGAGCACACATGTTTTTGACACCAAATAAGCAATTATAAAAATTTTATGGTGAATCTAATGATACTAATTTGGTTTCATAAAAGAGTTTGACTTAAGACAACTCCCGGAATCATTCAGGGACAAAGGGAGTGCAACAATAACATAGCCTTTCTAATGCAACTAACAAATTGGGGTAAGTACCTCTTGCAACAAAATAAATATACTACCTACCCTTCCATATCCACAGGTTAGCATACTAACTATGCACTTTTATGAAAACAGGACCAATAGAAGCAGTGCAGAGATGTCATTGACAATAATTTTTACCATGGTGACCCAAAATATAATCATAATATCAATTAAGCATCCATTGAGAATGACATATATAATCCTTAGTCTGCAGAAATCAGGGGTTTGCATAGCTAACTATATAACTTTTGGAGGACACACCAGAAGAGAGGATATATGTAACAGCAATAAAATTTACCATCTGGGGTGGTAAAGGGCCCTCAAATTTAGCCTAGCAAATTTAAGGATTGGGCCATATTATTATATGATTTTGAACTAAAATTAGATAGGGCCTAGTTGGATTGTGAAGGAACCATAAGGGCCATGATCCATTACCACCCCTTTCATAACCCAGGACACACTAGAAGAAGCAAAAAGACGAGACAACAAATTTAAGTGTCAAGCTAAGATTCCAGAACATATCTTTCTTCCCTATCCATACAGCAATACAGCATAGTAAGAAACTATAGTATCAGATTCAGATTCCATCTTTTTACTAGCTAAGAGAAAAGACATTGCAAAACAGATACACCCTCAGTCCCTTTAAGGAATTTAGATGGTTCCCCCTCCTAGAACTAACAGAACAATTAGAAATGAATTCTATCTAGCTCTGCATGAGTAAGAAACAAAAACCATGATACTAATTCATCGTGCCGTGTCAAACAATATAGTTTTACTTACAGCAAGAGACATAAGACATGTATCTGACAGTGCCATTTGTTACATAAAAATATAAACATGATTGACTACAAGTAGAAACTGTTAGTTTAGTTTGTCAACCAGTAAAGCAAGTATATACACATATCAAACCATCAGTTTTGATAGGCAAAGCTATAATCATGAAACATTACTAGAAAATGGGATAGGATTTCTATAATAGCCACTCTTCTTCCCAAATCAGAATGGACATTGCATTTTCATTAAGAGTGGTTCGATTGTACCTAGACCTAATGAGGACAGGACTCCAGACAGACGCAACTTTGCACAACAGATAGAGCAAAAGTTTCCTACTGTACTATAAATGTTGCACTCTGATTTAGAAACTGACTTCACCTTTGCAATACAGTAGAATTGTAGAAATTACTGTCTACAACACAAAATGTAAGTACTCATATCATGGATCTGTTGAGTTTGAGTAAAAAAATACGTCTGTTTTATTTCTTTATTCAGTCCAACGATATAACATCCCTCTTTTTTACAAATCAGAATGGGCTGCTGTCTATATTAGTTCAATTTTAGTTAGACCTAAGGAGGCTGGGACTCAAGGTGACTAATAATAAATCGAAATATTTGATTGGGAACAAGAGGTCACCGTATTGCAAAGTCCAAATTGCAAAACACAAGCATGCAGGTGCCTCAAGGGCAGAAAAAAGATAAAGGGAAAAGTTCTGAGAAAGACGTGCAGATGTGCCCCTTAATCGTCAAACTCTTTCAACATGGCTTATAATAATAGTATTCTTTCTTTGTCATCTAAGTGAACAGCATGTTAGCATTTACTGTTACTGAACAACGAGGTTTAACTTACTAAAATCAAAAGTTAGCATCAGACACTCAAACACCAATTACAGATATCTTAGTATTTGGTTCACACTTCTAATGTTCAATGGAACAACATTGGGATCGACCCTCAATTCTGCAACTGGTTTTCAATATTCAGGGGTAATCCCATTGTAGTTATGCAATTTTAGAGACTCACCAAGGAGAAGCAAAAGCATCACTCAACACAGAGTATTCAGGGTAGCCCAACATGTAACCAAATCATCTTTTCACTATGACATATTTGTTGCAGAAAGCCCAGAACAGCACAAGACTGCATGTGTGAGCACTTAACTGCACCAATGTCAGAACAATGTTTCATGCCAATTGCCAAACTAAATAGGAAATATACAAGGAGGCATAGTTCTCAAGGCAGCAACGCCTAGGCGTCCAGGCACCCCCATCGCCTTGCAGAATGGTCGCCTAGGCGTACGAGCGGTGGTACATTGTCCTGCCTCGCCTAGGCGCCTTAAGAACTATGAAAGGAGGTTTGATTTTTCAGGATATGATTACATGCAACAGACCGCTTAAAGATTAGAGAACACAAAGATTAGTTACTTCTGAAGTACCAGCGCAGGTCCAGACGAAATCAGGTGCCACATTAACAGCATAAACGTGTAGTCCAACATCACAAAAACAACTAACGCCTTGTAATTCCCCATGGTTTCGCCCAAATCCATCCCTGACCGATTGGATCTGATGCCCGAGACACTAGCAACACCGCAGGGGTTCCCATCTAACCAACCAATCAAATCTAGTAATCTACCCGTCCAAATGGCTTAATCAACGTGCCCACGCAAACGAAAGCAGGGGAGGGGAGGCGTGCGCGTACCTTGGTCGATCTCGAACTCTTCGAACTCGTCGTCGTCCTCGAGGAGGTCCATCTTGGCGGCCTCCGCCTTCGCGTCCGCCGGTGCCGCCGCCATCAACGCTGCACCCTGCGATGCGGCCGAGCGGATCAGCGGGGAGCGAATCGAGGCGTGGGGAGGGAGAGACGGCGAGAACAGCACCGACCTACCTCGCGTGCCGGGAGAGGATTAGAGCAAGCCGCGGAGACGAAACCCTAGCTAGACCGTGAGGAAGTTGCTTTGGGCTGGTGTTCAGCGAACGGAGTTGGGTTCGGGGCCTATTAGATGCTGGTCAGCCAAGCCAGATCGCCACCTGTCACCCCGGGCCCACACGTCAGCCAGCGATCCGTCCGTCGCGTGCACATGCTGTCCCACGACCCCTGAAGCTCAGCGCTGAACTAGCCGTTGGAGTCGGGGAGGCGGCGGCGGACGCGGCAGAAAGCTGTCAACCGTGTCGATGCCGCGCCGCCCCCAACGGTCACTTGAGAGCAGAAGAGGCTCGCATTCCCATCCCCAGCCAATCGCCTCTCGCCTTTAAATCCTGCGCCCGACCGCCGCCTCCACTCGCACCGCTCTCTATCGATCCGCCTCCTCCCAATCAATCGCCGCCGAGGAGAAAAGGAGCCCACCCACTCTATCGTCAGCCATGGCCCGGGGAGAGAACCAGGAGTCGCAGACCGGGAACGTGCCCGCGGCGTCCGCGGCGGCGCTGGGGCCGAAGCCGGCGTCGGCGGGGGCCGGGAAGGGCGCGGAGGGCCAGTCGGTGGTGCGGCGGCTGCAGTCGGAGCTGATGGCGCTGATGATGGGCGGCGACCCGGGCGTGTCGGCGTTCCCGGAGGGGGACAACATGTTCCACTGGGTGGGCACCATCGCGGGCTCCGCCGGGACGGCCTACGAGGGCACCTCCTACCGCCTCGCGCTGGCCTTCACCGCCGAGTACCCGTACAAGCCGCCCAAGGTGCGGTTCGACACCCCCTGCTTCCACCCCAACGTCGACGTGCACGGCAACATCTGCCTCGACATCCTCCAGGACAAGTGGTCCTCCGCCTACGACGTGCGCACCATCCTCCTCTCCATCCAGAGCCTGCTCGGAGGTAACGAATCGCAACCGGTTTGCTAGATTCATTCCTTTGTTCGGCCGATCCATCGGTCTCGTGTGCTCCTCCTGCGTGCGTTTTCCCCTGTTTCTGACCGACGGATTATACTTTATGCAGAGCCGAACAACGACTCGCCGCTCAACACGCAGGCGGCGGCGCTCTGGGCGAACCAGGAAGGTACGCGATTCGACATCTCGCTTCGCGTCTCGTCACAATCGCTCGCTCGAATGATCGATTTCATGTTCTGAATCTCACCTTGTCGTTTCCTCGGTTCTTCGTTGTTCAGAGTTCAGAAAGATGGTGGAGAAGCTGTACAAGCCCGCCGCATAGAGGACGAGGAGGACAGCGCCAGGCGCAGATGTCGCCTCGGGTTCTTCAAGCACTGATCTCGCTGGGGATCGATCGACAAGAGACTATTTAGGTGGATGGTTTCGTTGGGTTGGGTTCCCAGTCTGGTGGTGTAGCAGGAGTATGTGGGTGTCGATTCTGTAATTGTTCTTTGAGTTCTGAAATGATCAGAGATTCATTTTTTACATGACTTGTTTTCGTCCCTTGTGCTTGAATTTAGGGCGATCGTATGATTTCGAAAGTGTTCAGCAACTTCATAAACGCAACTTCAAATGACCTCCATTCGCAGCGTGTTTGTGTGCCCCACTGCCTAGACGGAAACCACTGCTTGATGTTGCCGACTGGTAGAAAGGGAAAAAAAAAACCACTCTTATTTCCTCAATTCCTAAGTTTTCTACACAGCAGCTGTTTGGGCTGTTGCTACAGTAACTCGTGAGGGGAGTTTCTGTGGCTGCAGCAGCACAGCCGGACCAGGCTGGTTGATCGGCTGATGGACCCTGTCCACCAAAGCGAATCCATAGCCAAATGTGGGCAGAGTTACTACACTCCTTCCCAAAAGTTTGCAGATACAAACCTAGTCAAGCCTTTATAAATTTATTTGCAGATGCAAACCTTGCTAATTTTCTAGGAACCTAGTCGAACTTAAAAGAAGTTTGACCACTACGAATCTCATAGTGACACTTTCTATGGGACAGTGGGAGTATGAACTATTTGAGGATATTTTGTTTCATAAAAACAATCACTATGAAAACATTTTGTACCAAAAAAAAAAAACAGCCAAACTAACCGCCTGGCGGCCTCAGCGATCATCCAAAGTGTCCTTTTTTGGGTGTGTTCCACATCATTCTACAATTTCATTTACACAGTCCACAAGGAACTAATTCAAGCGATGGCAACAATTATCGCCCACGAACCAGTATGCTCGAGTTCTACACAGATCTACCATCTACAGTAGCACAAATGGCAGTTCTGCAATGAGATAGTGCATCAGATCATTTTTTACATTGGGAGGCTTCCATTTTTCAAGTTCGTTACACAGACTGATATAGCTAGCTGAAGCGAAGAGCATGCTGTCCTCCTTTTGTTATGATGCTTGCTATCCGCCCAAAGAACATATGGCACATTTTCATGCTGAATCTTATGTCTTGCCTCATCCAACCAACGGCTATCCTTTCCAGGGTGCCCAACGTGGAGAGCTTATACGACCATTCATCAGATTTTTCTAACCAAGTGAGGGTGAAACTGTAACCTGCAGTAGTTTAAACTCTGTAAGGACCAGAATCAATTCATTTATATTATATAGCTAGAGAGTGAATACATCCTGGAGTGAAATGAAACCATATGAAAGGTGCTACTTTGTTAACATGTTACCGTCAGAAGAAACATGAAAAGAGGACCAGAATCAATTCATTTATATTATATGGCTAGAGAGTGAATACATCCGAGTGAAATGAAATCATATGAAAGGTGCTACTTTGTTAACATGTTACTGCCAGAAGAAACATGAAAAGGTAACATAAGAAATCGCATAATGATAGTGACAGCGCAAGCACAAAAAATATAAAACATAACAGCTATGCTAATACTACTGAGCTGTAGTAAAAAGACAAGGACATGAGATTCAGCATGAGCAAGTACCACTAGCTTCATGGGTGACTGAAATTGAAAATATTTCTGTTTCATCATTCACTGAGATCTTCATGTGAACTAAAGATTGAAGCAGCAAACAAAGCATATGAGCACTCTGAATTTCATTTGTCCTATTTCCTGAATCAACAAACACGCTGGCTAAATTAGTTTCGAGTCATACAACAACGTAGAAACAGTTTAAATTAAATTTTTCACCAACCTGAGATGCATGTGTGTCTTCTAGTGCATTCTAGCTGCAGTATCAGATCAAATCAAGCCACAAGAAGGATTAGTAAACAAAGCCCACTTAAATACTGTACATGCAAAGGAACTACTCAGGTTCCTAAGCTGACCTCTTGAGATTCCTCTGCAGGGCTACTGTGAGGAGCATTTTCACTTAATTGCACCCTCTTTACCTTGCCATGGGAAAGTGGTGTCTTTCTTTTAGGTGATATTGGAGTTGAATTTTCTAGGTTAGCTTCAGGTGTTGGGCAAGGAAACCCAGTAGCTGTAGAATTGTTTATTTCAGCCTTCTCATTTAAGAGCTGCTTCAGCCTCAGAATTTCACTGTCCCTTGCTGCATGACACAAAAAAGGAAATAAGTAAATATTGTGCCACCTTAACCAACTTAGTTGGTATCAAATAAATAAAGAGAAGGGGGAAAAATGTTGGGAGAAACTTAAAAGTAAAGTTGATGCCAAAGAACCACTCCATCTCACACATATTGTGCCCCTGTGCACTATGTTGTCATAACCCAATTCGTTAACAGGTGATGCAAACTACTCCCTCCATTCCAAATTATAAAACATTATGGCTTTTCTAGATACATTATTATTTTTACTATGTATCTACATAGTGTATATCTAAGTGCATAGCAAAATCTATGCATCTAGAAAAGCCAAAACGCCTTATAATTTAGAATAGAGGGAGTATGAATTAAATTACCACACCAGGACTGTAATGGGATGGGAGGATAGTATTAAATTCTTGGTAATGTAGCACTGTTTAGTAACAATGTCGAAACATATTTCAGAATTCAGGCCATAGCAGAAAGACACAGATGAACATAAGTACTAAGTAGAGGTAAAATTTCAATGGCCTCCCAACTATTGCTCGAAAATTATGAATGCAAAATTGACCAGTTGTTTGACCATATTGCAAACAATACAAAACAGTTTGGTTTTGGGAAACGTACGCAGAATAAAATATTCTTGATTTATCATATGCAGATATGCTAATAAGCTAAGCAGTAAAGTTGACACTCATCAAACTTAGATGTCCTTTGGTGTCCACAAAGCAATAAGGTTGTCCACCCTGACCTGAACTTTTTGAAACACAAATCCATGTGGCAATTTTATAGACAGTACTCCGACTAGTATATACTCGCTCTATTTCACAATTTTAGCCGGTATCCCCTGTTTGAACTTTGAAGTATTTATCCATAGATGAAAGCAAGGACATGGTTATTGAACTATTTCCTTGTTCAATTTTAATGTAATGATGTTAAAAACATTAAGGGTTGTTTGGATTTCTAGTTTTGTGAAAAGTGGATCCCAATAAACCTGTTTGTCTGTTTCTCTGAAAATTTTGTTTGATTTATGTAACTAACTTGAGGATAGGCAAAACTAGTGTAACTCCGGTTTTCTGGTTTAATGAAATTGACCAATAGGGGTTTCCACAGAATGTTTTTTAGGTGCCATTGTTAGATTATGTGCCTAATAGAGGCCTTGGGCCTGGCGTCCAAGCCCATGGAGGCTGGACTGCCCAGATTGTCTAGATGGTAGATTAGGCAAGGATCACATTGATTGGGTGTTTCTATAAACCCTTGTGACCCTTGCCTATATACATGTACCTGTACCCTTACCATCTAATACACAATCTCTTCCCTAATTCTCTCTTACATGGTATCAGCCATCTCTCCTCTTCCGCTGCCCTAAACCCGAGCGCACGCGCCGCCGAGCGCGCGATTCCCGCGCACCCCCGTGCGCCGCCCGCGCCGCCCCTCCTCGCGCTCCCCGCGCGCCCCCGTGCGCCGCCCCTCCTCGCGCTCCCCGTGCGCCGCCCACGCCGCCCCTCCGCGCGATTCCCGCGCGCCCCCGTGCGCCCACCGCCCGCGACGCTCCTCCTCGCGCGCCCGCCGCTTCCTCCCCACGCGCTCGCGACCTCGCGCGCGCGCTCCTCCCCACGCGCCAGCTTGCGCCTGACTCCTCCCCGCACGCCATGACTGGAACATCGTCGCGCCCCTCCTCTCCCAAGTCCCACGACAGCGACTCCTCTGCCGTGGCCCAGGCCACAGAGCTGGCGCAGCATCTCGCCAAGGAGAAGGCCAACGCCGCCGCCGCCGCTGCCCAGGCCCACGACGCGGCGCTGGAGCGCGCCCGCCAGGCCGAGGAGGAAGCCGCCGCCGCCGCCAAGGAACGGGACGCCGCCGCGCAGCGGGCCACCGATGCCCTGGCCCGGGCTGCCGAGGCGCGCGCGGCCGCCGCGACCGCGCTCGCGGCCGACTCCTCTGCGCCGGCTCCCGGAAGCGCGCTGCCTCCTGATCTTCGCGCGGCCCTCCTCCACCATGAAGTCGTCGCCCTTCTACAACTCCACGCCCAGGCCGTCGCCGTCAGCAACATTCGACACCACGTCACCACCTTCCTCGCCGTCGATTCAGGGAACTTCAACCGGTGGCGCGATCAGTTCCTCCTCATCCTCGGCAAGTTCTCCCTCCAGGACCACGTTCACCAGGACGCCCCCGATCCCGTCTCTCCCGACTGGTCCAGGATGGATTGCGTCGTCAAGTCGTGGATCATTGCCACACTCACTGACGACCTCGGCGAGATCATCTCCGCCCAGGACTCCACCGCACGCCACGCGTGGCTTGCTGTCGAGTCACAGTTCCTCGGCAACCGCGAAGCCCGCGCCATCCACCTCGAGACGCGGTTCCGCAACTTCGTCCAGGGTGAGCTCTCCGTCACCGACTACTGCCGCCGGCTCAAGAAGATGGCCGACGATCTCACGGCCCTCGGCGAGGTCGTCACCGACCGCACCCTCGTCCTCAACGTCATTCGTGGCCTGAACGATCGCTTCAGCCACGTCGGGACCCTCCTCCGTCGCGCCCGGCCCTTCCCCTCCTTCCTGGAGGCCCGTGACGACCTCATTCTTGAGGAACTCTCCATGGAGAACCGCCAGGAGGCCCCTGCCACAGCTCTGGCCACCTCAACGTCGTCCTCGACCCCATCTGCACCCTTTGGTGGTGCGGCCTCCGGGGGCCACGGCGGCAAGAACAACCGCCGGAACAAGCGCAACGGCGGCGACAAAGGCAACAGCAGCAGCGATGGCAACTCCGAGCAGCCACGCGTCCCTGCTGCCCCTCACCAGCAGCAGCAGCCCGCTGGTCGGTCCTGGCCGAGCATGCTCAACCCCTGGACAGGCTCCATCCAGATGTGGCCAGGGGGTCCTCGGCCACCGCTGACACCCATTCCCGTGCCGGCTCACCTCCTGGCGCAGCAACAGGCGCATCAGCACGCTCTGCTTGTTCAGCAGCAGCACCAGGCGCAGCAGCAGCACGCCCTACTCGTCCAGCAGCAGCAGCAAGCGCTCCATGCACACCAGCAGCATGGTGCTGCCCCTACCGCCGATGGCTCGGCACCGTGGACTACCCCAGGCTTCTACAGCCCCGGTGTTGGACTCCCTTCCTGGGATCCGACGGCGCTCGCCTCCGCTTTCAGCACGACGACGCTGAACGCTCTTCCCTCTGCGCCCAACGAATGGTATTTCGACTCAGGTGCTACTTCCCACATGACATCTCGGTCCTCCTCCCTTTCACATGTTCTTTCCCCGCGGTACCCTACTCCTTCTTCTATTATCGTCGGTAATGGTTCCACTTTACCTGTCACTGCCACTGACTCTACACAGTTGTCACCCACTTTACGTCTTAATAATGTCCTTGTGTCCCCACAGATTATTAAGAATCTCATTTCTGTGCGCCAGTTTACCACCGACAATAATTGTTCTGTTGAATTTGACCCCACTGGTTGTTCTGTGAAGGTTCTTCCATCTCGGACCGAGATCGTCAGGTGCAATAGCTCCGGGCCGCTATCTCCTCTTCGTCTTCCACCAGCGCACTCTCTCGTTGCTCAGGCGTCATCTCCTCTGTGGCATCGGCGTCTCGGACACCCTGGTCATGAGGCTTTGTCCAAACTTGGGTCTAGCGTGTCTTGTCATATTCAGGATTGTTCAGATTTGTGTCATGCTTGTCAGTTAGGACGTCATGATCGTCTGCCCTTTCATGTGTCCACCTCCCGTGCGTCTAGCAAATTTGACCTCATACACTGTGATTTGTGGACCTCTCCAATTGTCAGCATTTCTGGTTATAAATATTATTTGGTCATTCTTGATGATTGCACTCATTACCTGTGGACATTTCCTTTACGTCTCAAATCTGACACTTTCAGCACGCTTACCCACTTCTTCGCTCACGCCTTCACCCAGTTTGGTGCCTGCGTCAAAGCCGTCCAGTGCGACAACGGGTGCGAGTTTGACAACTCTAGCTCTCGCCACTTCTTCCTTTCACAAGGAATACACCTTCGCATGTCTTGCCCCTACACTTCGTCTCAAAATGGTAAAGCTGAACGCATTATCCGCTCCATAAATAATGTGGTTCGTTGCTTACTTTTTCAGGCGTCCATGCCTCCACACTACTGGGTTGAGGCGCTCTCCACAGCCACTGCTTTGCGCAACATTCTGCCCACCAAGATTCTCCAGTTTTCCACGCCTCACCTTGCCCTCTTTGGCAAGCCACCAACATACGATCACTTACGAGTCTTTGGTTGCAAATGTTACCCAAACATATCGGCCACCGCCCCTCACAAACTTGCACCTAGGTGTCCTGTGTGTCTTCCTAGGCTATTCTGCTCATCATAAAGGGTACCGCTGCCTTGATCTCTCCACAAACAGAATCATTGTCTCCCGGCACGTCATCTTCGATGAAACGACCTTTCCCTTTGCTGAGCGTCGTGGTCCTAGTGCTCCCGCAGACCTTCAGTTCCTTGATGATGATATTACTGACCCTGTGCTCCCTCCTATTGGATCGATGCACAAGTTTTTCTCTGCAGGAACACCTCCCAGCACGCCTGCTGCTCACAGCGCCCCTGCCGGTCCCTCTGAGACTGTGCCTGGGGCGCCCTCTTCGCCTGCTGACGACGCTGATGCCTCTTCGGTGCCCGCGCTCTACATCCCGCCTGCGCTTCGGGCTCCGGGGACTCCCACTGCGCCACGCGCGGCCACCAGGACGTACTCTCCCGCGCCATGCGCGGCCACGGCGCTGCCTAGCGCACCTGGAGTGTTCTCGCCGGCCTCCGTCCCGCCTGCCCTGCGCGCGGGTGCTGGTTCTCCACCCGGCTTCCCTCCTCTACGCCCGAAACGGCTCTTCAAGCAGCACTACTCCCGTCGTCCTCAGCCACAGGCACCTTCTCCTGCTCCTGTCCCAGCTGCACCACTACCGAAGGGCGCCGTTGCTGTGTCTCCTGTGGACAACCAGCACGCCATGGCTACACGCGCCAAGCGTGGATTCCGGATGCCTGCTGCCTTCCACACTGCCTCACTCTCTCCAGTGCCGAAGACTTTCCGTAGCGCCCTCGCTAACCCCAATTGGCGAGCGGCTATGGAGGAGGAACACAGTGCTCTGCTGCAAAATCACACTTGGGACCTCGTACCTCGCCCTCCTGGCGCCAATGTGGTCACTGGCAAGTGGATTTTCAAGCACAAGTTCCAGTCCGATGGCTCCCTAGAGAGGTACAAGGCACGTTGGGTCCTCCGTGGCTTCACTCAGCGGCCTGGAATTGACTTCAATGAGACTTTCAGTCCAGTGGTGAAGCCTGCTACTGTCCGTACAGTGCTCTCCCTAGCACTCTCCCGCTGCTGGCCCATACACCAGCTTGATGTGAAGAACGCCTTTCTGCATGGCGCCCTGTCCGAGACTGTGTTTTGCCAGCAACCGTCCGGGTTCGAAGACACCACTCGCCCAGACTTCGTCTGCGTGCTGAAGAAGTCTCTCTATGGTCTGAAACAGGCCCCTCGCGCATGGCACAGCCGGATGGCCTCCTTCCTGCTATCCATTGGGTTTGTTGAAGCTAAGTCAGATACCTCCTTGTTCATCTACCAGCGTGGGTCAGACACAGCTTATCTATTGCTCTATGTGGATGACATTGTCCTCACCGCTTCCTCGCCAGGTCTCCTCCGACGGATTATCTCTGCTCTTCAGCGAGAATTCGCCATGAAAGATCTTGGCGAACTGCACCACTTCCTCCGTATGCAGGTTCAGCGCAGTGGCAATGGCCTCCTCTTATCACAGCGACAGTATATGTTGGACATTCTGGACCGTGCAGGGATGACAGAGTGCAAGCCATGCTCCACTCCAGTTGACACCAATCCAAAGGCTGCTGCAACTGAGGGGGCCCTAGTGTCTGATGCTACAGACTTTCGCAGCCTTGCTGGAGCTCTTCAGTACCTGACATTCACTCGGCCAGACATTGCATATGCAGTTCAGCAGGTCTGCCTTCACATGCATGATCCTCGGGAGCCTCATCTTGCAGTCTTGAAGCGGATCCTTCGCTATGTCCGAGGCACCCTCCACCTTGGTCTCTTGCTGCGGCCATCCTCGTCGTCTGATCTTGTGGTCTACACTGATGCTGACTGGGCCGGTTGTCCGGACACCCGCAGATCCACCTCGGGCTATGCCGTTTTCCTTGGCGACAACCTTGTCTCCTGGTCCTCCAAGCGTCAGGATACTGTTTCAAGATCAAGTGCCGAAGCTGAGTATCGAGCAGTGGCAAACGGAGTTGCAGAGGCCACCTGGCTACGTCAGCTGCTTCAGGAGCTTCACAGCCCTCTTAGGCGCGCTACATTGGTGTATTGCGACAACATCAGTGCAGTCTACATGACCTCCAATCCAGTCCAACATCAGCGAACAAAGCACATTGAGATCGATCTTCACTTCGTCCGAGAGCGGGTGGCTATTGGTGACCTTAGAGTGCTACATGTCCCCACTTCGTCCCAGTACGCAGATATCTTCACCAAAGGGCTACCCTCCTCAGTGTTCACGGAGTTCCGGTCCAGTCTGAACGTGCAAAGTGGTTGACGCTGCGACTGAGGGGGTGTGTTAGATTATGTGCCTAATAGAGGCCTTAGGCCTGGCGTCCAAGCCCATGGAGGCTGGACTGCCCAGATTGTCTAGATGGTAGATTAGGCAAGGATCACATTGATTGGGTGTTTCTATAAACCCTTGTGACCCTTGCCTATATACATGTACATGTACCCTTACCATCTAATACACAATCTCTTCCCTAATTCTCTCTTACAGTCATCATTGTTAACCAATGTTTTCAAATTGTCTAATCAATCTTAGTCACCATGGCACCGATCAGCCCGACTAATCGTGACTAATCGTAGTGCATAGCTGATTGCCATGGCACCGATCAACCTGACTTATCATGATTAGTCGAACGACTTAATAACTTTGCAAAAACCTGGCAACTTCGGTGAACACAACAAGTACAACAGCTTCAGTCAAAAAGTCACATGGGCTAGAGCTTGCCGCCAGCAAAGAAACAACCAAGCTAGATGCTTTGCCAAAAGGTGATGATGATGAAGAGCGCAACGACAAGGGCAACCGCCAAGACAGCAAACAACTTGGTGGTATGGTACTCAGATGGTTTGATGGGGGAGATGATACCGTGAGCATAATGGGAGATGGCCAGGGAGGGGAGATTCTCAAGCTGCTGTTGTCCACTTGGATGCTCAGCAAGATGTTGGAGAAACCGATAACTGAGGTGGAGTGGAGACAATGCTCAGCAGGCTTCATGCATATGATATGATTATTGCTTAGCCAGGGCGCCATAGCCATTTGTGTTATGATGGGTCTTTTCCTCTTTGGTGTTGGATACCCTATCCATTTATTGAGATTAGAATCAAGAGGCACCCATGGATGTGAGCTATGGAAACGAAGAAGGAAGATGGTCGATTCATGATTTCACATGTTGTGCGATGAAGAGTAGAGGGAACAACGATGCAAGGATGAAGTAATGGGCAAGGGAGAGATTACAAACCTCAGTCTAGTTTCCTACATATGATCCAAACAACATGTTATGTTTATGTTATATAAACCAAGATTAACTGGAACATGCGGGCCCTGCCACGCGGGATGGCCACTGTGGCCGCTGGTTGCCACGCGGGCATGCCAGCTTGGCAAAACCGGACACCAAAACCGCCCAGGGGTTATTTAGACCGAACACCAAAGTTTAAAGTGCACAACATCCGGTTTTGTACCTGGTGGCTTTAAGTACACCAGCTCCAATACTTCAGGGGGGTATTTAGACTTTTTCCACTAAATGATTGTAGCATGTCATTTAACAGGGATTTTGTAGCCATTACTCGTTAACATTTTTAAGAGATAAGTCACTCGTTGTCCTTTGTTTATGACAGCTATAAGTATAAATATCTAATTAAGGGGAATCAGCTCAAAATGATTAACCCAATTCGTGCCTACTTCTCATGACTAGACAGAAAAATGAAAAAAAAAAAACATGATCGTGGGTAAGAAGACTTGGACGGTTGGAGCAAAGAAAGCTACTTCTCATGACTAGACAGAAAGGAACTTTGAGATTAGATAGATAATCTTACTACGAATATCTTCAAGGAATTCTTGATGGGCCTTCTCGAGCTCATCCTGCTTGTGCACCCTGGAATCATCGAATTAGCCAAAACTAAAACAAAAGAAAGAAGCGATATAGGCAGCAATATAGATACCAATTCCTCCCCTAAACAACAAAACCCTAACCCGCGCTGAAGCATAACAAATCTCATCTTACAGCTTCTCGTTGAGCTCCGCATTGTCTTTCTTGAGTTCGCTGACCCAATCTTTCATGGCTGCATCATCAAAACAAAAAGCAAAAATCAAAGCAGGGAAAAAGAACAAGTGCTTCGCCCAACCCTCCCTCACATTTCCCACTGGCCCGCCCAAATCGAGTCCAGCCCTGAGATAGGTTCGGCCGGGACTTATACCATCGTAAAGCTCCTTGAACTGCGCCTCCCGCTTCCGCTCCAGCCCCTCATCAAGCAGCTTCCGCTTCTGCGACGCGGCGATGGATTGAACCGGGAAACAACAATTGCAGTGTCAAATCACTTGGGGCCGGCCATAAAAACGTGATGAGGAAGAAGCGGGCGTGTCCGCGGTACCTTGAGAGCAGTGTACTTCTCGTGGAAATTGGGGTCGAGCCGCTCCATCAGCGCCAGGGACAGATCCAGAAGCTTCTAGACGCGGGTCCGAGCGGGAGCGGGAGCGGCGGTTTTGGCTGGAGAGGGGAGAGGACAGAAGTTTAGGGAAAAAAATTTGAACTCCCGCAGTACGGAGGGGGAGTGGAGAACGAGACGGCAAATGCAATTCTGTTTTCTGAGGGGTCAGAAAACGAGCCGAGCTCGGACGGCCCAGGTAAAACTTTTTCTTCTTTGGTAAAACTCTAGCCAACGTCAAGTGAGCACAATTTGACAGTGGCGGACATTTCAGAGACCAAGCCGACAAACCGTTTGAAACGCAGGAATTAATTTATTTTTATATAAAAAAGTATAGGAAACAGAAAATTTTCTTTGTTCCAAAATAACCTTGGGTCCGTTTGAATACAAAGTATTTTGAAGTTTTAGAAAGATATCTTTTTCCGATACCATAATAATATTCAGACAGAGCTTTAGGGCATATTTGGAACGCGAGAACATTTCCTTGTTTCTACGTTTTTCTGTGAAATTGAACTGATTTTTGTAAAATTTCTGCGTTCCAAACAGACCCTTAGAAGTTGTCTTACCATACATGTAGCTGCCAAAAAAAATTAGTTGATACGTACGTCAGTTCTAGTTGTTATTACCACACTTTTTCTCAATTCATTTCTATAGTTTATTTTTTTCACAGGTGTGGCAGTATTTTTCTCCGTCATAAGTCTTTAGCTGCACCACATTTTGGGTGGCTAGTGTTGGCCGAAACCAAACAACTTCTTACCTCAGCTGCCACACCCTTCTACCACGAGCCCACCCTCCCTCTTCACATGAGCGATGATGGCAGAGTAGGGTGGAAACGAGTGAGCGGCACTAGCAAAGCAAATTAGGTGATGGAGAAGGGAGGCAAAGGCAAGATGGATGGTGGGAATAAGGTGGTGCTACTACAAATTGTGTGCTAAGGGGGTGTTTGGTTCCTACTTTCTAAAGTTTAGCCACTGAAATTTAGTCACTAAAGTTCCAAACACTCCTGGTTTTAGTCACTTTAAACATTACCATTAAAGTCACCTCCACTAAACTTTAGGGGTGGGAACCAAACACCCTCTGAGTCTGGACGAGCTCCTTGAAGTAGAAGAAGATATGGAAGCGTGATGACAGGGACAAAGGATATTAGAGCATGTTGCCCCTACTTTCATATTCAAACTTCACCATCGATTTACGATTAGGGTCCAAAACTGACATGTGAGGTCCGCTACAACTATAATTATACCAGAACTCCATTCATTTCACATGTTCAGTTATAACCCAACAATGCTCCTTCCATTCTAACTTATAAGGCCTCGTTCGTTTGTGCCGGATTGGCCCGATGGATTGCTGTGGCCCGTTTCGAATCAATTGAAACATGCGTTCGTTTTGACCTGGCCTGGAACAAAGCCTGGCCCGGCTTGGAATTTTTACTGTCTCCATGGCCCGGATTAAAACCGCACCTCCTACCCTCCGGATTGGTTCCAGAGGCGACGACGCGTGCTCGGAAAAAAAACAGAGGCGACGACGGCTCCGAGCACAAGAGGTGATGGTGGGGCAGTGCGAGGCGACAACGACCCTACGTCCTTCCCCTTCCTCGTCCTTCTCGCCGGTGACCCCCTTCTCTCACCTTCCTCCTCGTCTTCTCTCCCTCCACTAGGGTTCTTGGCTCTTGGACGACAAGCACGATGATTTAGTTCTAGCTAAGATCTGTGGTGCGGGTACACGGTGTCATTGCTGTCGCGGTCCGTGCCGATGCTCGTCGCCTACGAACTGCAGTAGACCACCCGCCGCTATCTTCATGTCAGGTATGGCCGACACAGTGCAGCCAGAGCCATGATGCCACAGGCTCTCTGTCAGGTCTGAATCTGATGATACACCACTTGAGATGCGCAAAGTTGAAGACCTCTAGATGACTGCTAGGTACTTATAGCTTAATATCAACCACTAGATGTGTCAGACTTAGCACAAGTGAAGTCTTTATTTATGACTATTTATTCTTATAATGGTTCCTCATATAATTACATGCTGCCATCAGGATACACTTTATCATCTCCCACTAGCTGGTTTTGATTGGTGATTTGGCTTATTATACTGAATTAACAGTTCTGTGTTTTCATTGTCCGTTGTCTGTTTGCTTCTTGCAGATAGAGTGCTTTTGTTTGTGATGTCAATATTGAAATTTACCACTACTTAATTTTGATTTACTAGCTCCATATACGTTCTATGAAGCATGACAACTAATCAATTTGACTAATTATGTATAAATGGTAATACAAATATAAAAGCAACAGATTACAAAAAAAATCTAAAGGTCATAGCCTGTGCCTTTGGACGATTCCTGCTGTCAAGTGTTGAAAAAGGTGATGATACTCAAGTGGAGGCCTGAACTATAGCGTTCTTGACATGTTAATTATTCAGGCTTTAAATTGTATTTAATTGATGAATGTTACTCATTTTTTGGATATATATTACTACTCATGAGCATGCTTATGTACACTATCCCAGGGGGCAAGTATGTGTAAATGATGACTGACATGGTCTAGCGGTGCAACTTCCTCTTACTGATTGTTTTTTAACCTCAGTAGTGATGGCATTTGACTCTTCAAGTAGTGATGAAAGCAAATATCTGATAGACCTGGTAGTGTTGTCATTCAAAGTAGCATCGTCCATAGT
Source organism: Coix lacryma-jobi var. lacryma-jobi (assembly GCA_009763385.1). Classification (NCBI taxonomy): domain Eukaryota; kingdom Viridiplantae; phylum Streptophyta; class Magnoliopsida; order Poales; family Poaceae; genus Coix; species Coix lacryma-jobi. The sequence goes on along the minus strand of CM019827.1, from coordinate 148,852,150 downwards.
ATGCACACCTATGATAGGCCTTTGCTTTAGTTTTAGTAGTTAATATCACGTGCCTTGATCTTTTAGTTATGAGTGCACATGCATCCTTCCTTGCAAAACAAAGATGTGTGGCTTGAATGCTTGATTATTACTGAATGTAGTTCTTCAATACACAACAATATATGTATTATGTACTGCCTGAAACTAGGCTCCTAGTTCAGATTCCTATTTGAACCCCGAGCATTTAGCTTGATAACATCTGAAAGTTGGCACTATTATTACAAGAAACCAGGGTTGCCTATTATCTGTTTTGTGATGGTAATGACTTGCATTCGCTTCTGACGGTGAATTATTTGCCCTTGTTAGGAGTAGGTTGATACACAATTTGTGTCAAAGCTACCACTTCTTTTCACTTTGTTTTAATTATATGGCTAGAATACATAAGTGTTGTATTTAGGAATAAGCAGCGGGGCCTTCATTCTTGAGTTGTTTTATGTCCAGTTAAAAATCATTTAATATGTTGTTTGGTAAATCATTTTGTACTATGAAGATTTCTGCTTTGCCTTGGAAAAGTAGGACAGTCACACTGGTGGTGCATTCTTTATTTGGTGAACTTTTATCTATACTTGTAAAAATGTTTTCATATGTCACTGCCACTCTCATTATGTGACAGCAATAGTGGTACCCTACTGCATGTCTGAGCACTTGTGCTAATTCTTGAAGATGCTATTGAAATTTTACTTTTGTGTTAAAAACTCACAGATGTTTGGGTTTTTCTCTATTCTTGGTGCAACTCAAGAACACATTTGACAAGGAGAAGAAGAAGCTTCAAGATCTAAGTTGTACCTTATCGATGTCATCTCGCCTATATAGTGGAGTAAATAGAGTTTGTTTTAGCTGGGGAGTTCTATGTTACTATATTTGCAATTCTAGACCAGTGACTTCTCTAGCATATTGTCACTTCTCTAATAACTAGTGCTATGAGAGTGTATTATATATTTTGTGCTAGCTCGAGGCTGAAACAGTGTTTGTTGTTAAAGGAATGGATCCTTGCTTGCCGAACAACAATTTTGTACGAGAGATGGATTGAAAACTAGCAGGAATTAAACCAGAACAGGATCAAGTGAACCAGATGGATTCACTCAATCCCTGTATGGATTGATTCCACGTGGGGAATGAGTCCCCTACAGCCGAACAAGGCCTAAGTTGTTTAGACCCCTTTGGAATGGAGGTGAATCACAGAAAAAATGTAGGATTCTAATTTCTAAGGATTCAATTCCTATAAAAAAAATCTTTGGTCTGTAGGAATAGAGCACATAAAAACTATAAAAAAATCCTTTGACTCTGAATCCATAGGAAAATTATAGGAAAACAAGAATTCAATTAAACCTCATGGAATGATTCCTGTGCACGAGGTATGAGGATAAGCAAATGATTAATAACAACAATTGGTGATTACCTAAGTTGAATAAAAAATTAACATGAATTTGTTCTTAACATTCTTTTAGGATTCTTTCGTTTTTCCTTTACCCAACCAAACACGTAATCCTACATAGTCCTTGTGTTTTTGATTCATTAGGATTGCACATGCATTGATGTATTTTTTATATTCATGTGATTTCTCGTTCCTGAGTTTCAAAGGGACCCTTAAATATAAGGGGTGTTTAGTTCCCAAACTTTTCACCTATCACATCATATATTTGAACACATGCATAAAGTATTAAATGAAACTAATTACATAGATTACGATAACTCTACGAGATGATTTTTTAAGTCTAATTAGTTTATGATTTAATAATACTATTCTAAAGTAAACATGTGTTAATGACAAATTAATTAGTCTCAGTAAATCTATCTCACCTGTTTCTAACGGAACATATAATTTATGTTTTATTAATTTATTTTTAATAGGCTAAATTAGTACCGTAACATTTAATGTGACACCAAAAACTCTTCATCCACCAACTAAACATCATATAATTAAGAAATAAGAAAAGATTCGTTGTTTTCAACCAAAGTACCAAACAGGCAAACACTAGCTGAATCGAACCCGTAAAAAAACAGACCGATTCATAAGCAAGCACACACACTATGACCTAGTATCGAGGATCCAGCGGTAGTGGATCCAGAACCGCAAGTGGGGTAGGAAAGCTCGGTTCCCACCGAAACAAACACCACATCCACATCGGGGTTGCCGGGTTGAGCTCTGCCTACCTGGTCGGTCCGATGAGACAACTCCAGATCGCACATCGCATCGCACCCAACCCACATCATCGCAGTCTAGCACCACCCTCTTGCCAAGCTGCCAATCTTCTCTCTGCAAAAGGGTCCCACTCGTCATCCTATGAATGAAGCACGTGTCAGAGAGGAGAGGGGAAAATTTCTCGGCGACGGCACGGCAGGTACCTGATATCTATCCCGACACCACCGCCGCCTTCCTTCCTCGCCCAGATCCAAATCCGAACCCCGATCCGCGCGCGCATGAATTTCTTCAGCTCCGTCTTCTCCGCCCCTGCCGAGGAGGAGGATGGCGAGGAGCCGCAGCAGGAGGGCGAGCGAGAGCCGGCGACCCAAGAGTCCGGCGGAGGGTGGATTTTTGGCGGCCTGATCGATACGCTCAAGGAGGAGATCGAGGAGCAGCGGAAAGTGAATGAGTCGGCCGCCGCCGCGGAGGCGGAGGAGGCCCAGAGTGGGGCCGAGGGAGAGGCTGCACCCGGCGGCGGGTGGATCTTCGGCGGGCTGATCAAGACGCTCGCGGAGGAGATTGAGGCCCAGCGGAAAGAGCAGGAGGCCATTGCAGCCGCCGCCGCGGAGAAAGAGGAGCTCGAACGGGGTGCAGAGGCTGATGCGGCAACGGCGGATGAGGAGGGAGAATCTTCTGGCGGCGGGTGGAGCTTTGGCGGACTGATCAAGACTCTCGCGGAGGAGATTGAGGCGCAGCGCAATGAGCAGGAGGCTGCTGCCGCTGCGGCGCGGGAGGATGGAGAGCGGGGAACCGATGCGGAAGCGGCGGCGGCGGATGGGGAGGAGGAGGAGGAGGAGGAGGAGACGGGCCAGCCTGGGGAAGGCTCGGACGGCGGGTGGAGCTTCGGGGGCCTGGTGAAGACGTTCGCGTCGCGGTCGGAGTCGGTGCTGGGAGGCTACCGCCGCGACCTCGAGGACCTCGGCTCGGGGCTCCGCCTCGAGACGGCCGCGCTCCGGGCCGCCGCCGCGCGCGCCGCCTCGGCACTACCTGGCGCTCTGGAGGCCGGCGCGTCCGCCGCCTCCGACAGGCTGGAGTCCGTCGGTCAAGCCGTTGATGATCTTGGTGCCGCTGCCACCGGTCTACTCTCCCATGCCAATGAGGCCCTCCGGTCCGCCGAAGCCGATGGTAACGATAGTGACAGTGCCCCCCGCTCCTCGGACGCCTCTGCTTCCGGTGCCTCCTGGCGCGCCTCTTTGCCGACCAAGAAGTATACAAGGTTCGAGGCCCAGGTCTTGGCGCTGCGCGCTGACCCTGCCACGTTCACCGAGGAGCCCGAGGACTCGGAGGGCTTTGGTAGATGGAGTCCCTTGTTCTCCATCGACGAGACGAAGGAACAGATAGAAGCGGTGCTCCAAGAAAGCCCTGGATTGGAGAGCTTTGTGGAGAGGCTTGTGCCGTCAGTTGTGGATTATGAGACATTCTGGTGCCGCTATTTCTTTGCAGTCGATAAGCTCAAGCAGGCAGAGGATGTCCGCACCAAACTCGTGAGCAGGGCCATGTCGAAGGAGGAGGATGAAGAACTCAGCTGGGATGTCGATGACGATGATGTTGAAGATGCCAATACCAGTGATCACAAAGACGGCACAAACTCCATGGTTGATAAGAAAGAGGCGCAGACAGCAGAGACTGTTAACTGTGAAACAGAGGGCAGTAGGAAACAAGAAGCAGCAGTTGAAAATGACTCGGCACAAGATAAGGAGGTTGCTTTGGCTGCAGCCAAGGATGGTAATGGTGAATCCACTGTTGAAGCACCGACACCAAAGGCAAGCGATGGGACAGGACAGGAAGAGAAGACTGAAGCTGGTGATTTCTCTGTGGTGTCTCAACCATCAGTGAAGGAGGAAGATCTTAGCTGGGAGGAGATTGAGGATGTCGGCGATGAGGATGAGAAGAATGGGGCTGGCCAACGGTCAAGCTCTGTCAGCAAAGTGGAGGATCTCCGAAAACGTCTTAATTCTGTGGAAGATGATGATGAGGACCTAAGTTGGGATGTCGATGAGTAGAAAGAACATGTGCAGCCCTGAACTGAGTTGTCTGAAGATTAGAGAGACTGCCATAGTTTTGCCTCCTTAAGCATGAATTGAATCTGTATGGTGCCGATGAAGATGCTCTGTGGATGGATTGACATGATTGGATATTGGGATGGGACACGTGTGATTCAAATTCAGTGGGATCTGTATGTTTGATTAGTCCCCTTGCAAAAACTTGATAGAATGGTAGTGTTTTTGTGTTAGTGTTGGTAATGTTTTTCCAGTTAGCATACATTGTTGCAAGTCCAACATGTACCACTTTCGTGTTTGAATATGACACATTTAGATCATTTACATGTGTACTCAGATTCACATGGTAAACATCAAAATTGTGAAACTATTCATCCAATGTGCTTGCAGTTCATACTGTGCTATTAGTGGATAGGTAGTTTCTGACTTTCTGTGAACAGTCATTACTTGAAATAACTATATTACTACACAGGTCCTGTCTGTTCTACTTCTGAAGTTTTGTTTAGCCTTTTTCTGTTATTATTGTCACTGGTTATTTGGCTTAAGGTCACCATGGGATGTGTTCTATTTGGATATAAATTTAAAATTTGCACGGAAGCTCTAACAAGGGGTTTGGTGCCACCCTCTTTCAGAACTCTCTCCTTTTCCGGTTAATATATGGGTATCCACCTTTTCAGTTGATGCTAGAACTGCACTTTCTGGTTATCTGGATTTCATAACAGTGAGTTGCACGTGAGATTTGTATTTCTTTCTGGCAGTTCAGTACATGTGCCTTCTGTTACAGTTACATGACCTTCAGGCGCGGCTGCCAACGAACCCCGGTTCTTCAGAAAGAGAGAAAGAGGGGAAAAAAACTTGCTGCATGTTCCCTGTGGTTGCTGAACGGTGTGTGTAGTAGTTGATCTTAAGTTCTTTCCTGGACCATATATAAGTGCAATGATATAGTCTTAACTCACGAGCAGCAACTTTTTACTTTGTAGTTCTTGGCATAATCCTTTGGATTTCATACAGAGCGTTGATGGGTTCATTGACAGTTTATTACTCCAGAAGAAGATAACGCAGAAGTGCAGAACAAGAGACGTCAGACTGAATTCTTTCCAAATTGGAGCCATGAATTTTTTGATTGATGACCACATAATATGTCGTTCGGGTCTCCAGGTTCAATCTGCGCTAACTGTCCCGTGAATCCTGGGGTAGAAGGGGGGCATCTGCAAAATTGAGGGGGTGGCTTTGCCTCTTGGAGTCTTGATCCTGGGTTCATCTCTGTCTCCTCCCCTGTTCCACGTCCGCTGCTGCCACAATAGGTTTCGATTCAATCGCCGGCAACGCTAGATGGACAACAAGACAGGCCTGTTGCACCTGCATAAGTATTCTCCTGATGCTATGCTTGTATGCCATTATGAATTTTTCCCCTTCTGGGTTCGTGCTTCTTTGGTGCTCGCAGAAGGGACACGTGATACACAGAAGCTGACATTGTTCTTCTTCTATGGGCAGATTTCTCTCACTCTCCGGATTCCATCCAAGGGACAGGATGGATGCAGCACTAGCGTTCGCGCGGGACAGCCCGCCACTCTCCATCATCGCTGCTGCCAAGATTGCCGGTATTTCCCTGACCATTGACCCAAGCCTTGCTTCTGGTTCAGCGCTCACGCTGTACCTTGGTTCTGTGTAAGTAATTGCAACCCATTGCAGGTTGCCTCTATAATGAACTGCGACTTTTTTTTGTATCTTCACTATGAGCACTAGCTTTGCTGCCAGTTTGCTGTGCTTTAGCTTAAAAAAAAACAGTAGTTTTGGTTGAGTGGTTTAATGTGACGTCATGCTAAATGCAAAAATGTTGCCTTAGAACACTAGCTTAATTGACATTGCTTTGGGTTACAATTGTAATTATTGGAGGCTGTTTAGATTCCATCCTGGGGTTTGACAGAGCAGCTTGATTCTTCTTCTTTTTTCATCTCACTGTAATAGTCACAGTTCTGGAATTACCCTTTTATGGGGAAATTTGCTGGGGGACACTAAAAGTGGTGCGCATTTGCTGAAACACACTTTTTCATGTACCACTCACCACTAAAACAGTTGCCATTTGTAAACCATAAGGCCAATGGCTATGAAATTTTAACAGCAACAAGATAGGATAGTTATCTACAAATCATCTAATACTCACTTCCATAGAAAATGTCGTTAAGGCCTCGTAACGGCACCACCAGCAAATCATGTCTGTTAAGGTTGCTGGTGGACAACGTTACGAGGCCTTAACGACATTTTCTATGGAAGTGAGTATTAGATGATTTGTAGATAACTATCCTATCTTGTTGCTGTTAAAATTTCATAGCCATTGGCCTTACAGTTTACAAATGACAACTGTTTTAGTGGTGAGCGTTACATGAAAAAGTGTGTTCCAGCAAATGCGCGCCACTTTTTGTGTGTCCCAGCACATTTTGCCTTTTATCTAAATAATGGCTGATGGAAACGTGGAACGTAATGCTCTTTCTCAATTAGAGCAAATTCTTTTTTTTTGGGTGAAAGAATTGCTTTACTGTTCTGATTGTTGATTATCTTTTCGGCAGTATCGTTTTTTTAAGCATTATGGTTTCTCAGTCAAGTTACCATTGATTCTGTGCAGTGACTTCATCCATGGCATAAACACAATCCTTCATTACATTGCTCGTGTCACAATTGTTCCCAACTTCTATGGCCAGGATGCTATTCAGGCGGCACATGTATGTTTTGGTCAATTATTTGCAGCCAAAGTTGTTGCCGTCTGCAGGTTGATCAATGGCTTGAGTATGCCCCTGTCATTCTATCAAGGTCTGAATCTGAAGCTGCTTGCTCATTTCTAGATGGATACTTGGCTTCTCGAACCTTCTTGGTTGGCTATAGTCTGTCAATTGCTGACATTGTTGTATGGTCGAATATTGCAGGTGATTTTCATGTTTCTTTAATCGGTGCATAGCACTTTAACTTGATTATATAAAATGCATATTTCTTTGGAAGCTATCCCGATCTTCTTTAGGAACTGGTCAACGATGGGAAAGTCTGAGAAGGTCTACGAAATATCAAAACCTTATTCGCTGGTTCAACTGCATAGCTGCAGACTATGTGGGTACACTAGACGAAGTAGTAGCAGCTTATGTCGGGAAGAGAGGAATTGGGAAATCGCATGCCTGAAAGAAAATATTCATGATCCGAATGAGAACACCCCAGGTCCTGAAATAGATCTGCCAGGTGCAAAAGTTGCGGAGGTTTGCCTTCATTTTGCCCCAGATCCTAGCGGGTATCTTCACATTGGTCATGCGAAGGCTGGGCTGTTGAATAAGTACTTTGCAGATAGATATAAAGGTCGTCTAATAGTTCGCTTTGATGACACCAATCCTTCCAAAGAAAGCAATGAATTTGTAGAGAACGTCCTGAGAGATATTAATACAATGGGAATCAAATACAATACAGTTACATACACATCAGATTATTTTCCAAAGCTAATGGAAATGGCTGAAAGTTTGATTATGTGGATGATACACCAAGGGAGCAAATGAATGACAAGAGGAAAGCTGGTGTTGAATCAAGATGTAGAAACAATACTGTTGGGGAAAATCTATCATTTGTGGAAAGAGATGGTTAACGGAACTGAGAGTGGTATGCAGTGTTGCTTACGGGGTAAGCTTGACATACAGGACCCTAACAAGTCACTCCACGTCCACGATCCTGTTTACTGCCGTTGCAACACTGACCCTCATCCTCGTGTTGGTTCAACATACAAGGCCTACCCAACATTTTGCTTGCCCATTTGTTGATGCATTGCAGGGAGTGACCCATGCTCTTCGTTCAAGTGAATACCATGATTGAAACTCACAGTACTATCGTATACTTCAAGATATGGGTCTGCAGAGGGTGGGAATATTTGAGTTTAGCAGGTTTCTAAGCAAAAGTAAACTTCTCTGGTTTGTACAGAACAAGAAGGTGGATGACTGGACTGATCCACGCTTCCCTACTATTCAAGAGGTATGGTACGTCGTGGCTTGAAGATTGAAGCATTGACACAATTTATACTTGAGCAGGTAATTGTGTAATTAGCTAATGTTTATGACATTTTAACTATATGAGTGGTGTTCTTAACCTCTTTTTTTTCTCAAAGGGTGCGTCAAAAAATCTTAATCTAATGGAGTGGGATAAAATCTGGACAATCAATAAGAAGATGATTGATCCATTGTGTGCAAGGCATACCGCTCTGCTAGAAGACCAACATGTGCTCTTGAGTCTTACCAATGGTCCTGAGAAACCTTTCATTCGAATCTTTCGAATCTTATCGAAACATAAGAAATATGATGGTGCTGGAAACAAGAATGCAACCTTCACAAACAGAATTTTGTTAGAGTATGCTGATGCATCAGTCATCACCACCGGTTAGGAAGTCACTCTGATGGATTGGGGAAACGCCATCATTAAAGAAATCAGACAGAGAATGGAATAATTACTCAACTGGTTGGTGAACTCTATGTTGAGGGATCAGTGAAGTTGACCAAGTTGAAGCTAACTTGGCTGCCTGATATTGAAGGCCTTGTATCTCTATGTTTGGTTGAGTTTGACTACCTAATTACAAAGAAAAAGGTAATATACACTGATCACATTAGAGATATTCCTTTACTACTTATTTGCCACAAAAGTTGTAGCTTCTAAAGTCACTTAGATAAGTCATATACATTTCTTACCTGTATCATAGTTGATTATTTTATTTGTTGAACAACACCTAGTGCCCAACTTATCCTCCTCAGCAGTTTAATAATTTTTATGAACCGAATGGTCATAAAATTCAAGACAGTAGTTGAAAAGCTTAAGCCTTTTAGGGAAGTTGGCCATCTACTCAAATCTCATTCTGTACTTGTCATGATACATGGTAGTGGAAAAGCAAACGTGCGGAATCAGGTTGCTTGGGCAAATAATACTGTTCATCAATTCATTCATTATGCTGTTTATTCTGTGGTTAATTATCATCTATTTGTATACGTTATAAATCCTATTGTTTGGCATCTTTGCAGTTGGGAGCAAAAGATGACTTATCTAACCATCTTAGGCAAGCCAAAAGCCCAACCAAAGGGGGTGTTGTTGGAGGTGACTTTTGCAGAAGCATGAGCTTTTCCGTAGTATATTTTTGAAATCTGCTTTGATCCTGTTTTTGACTTTTGACTTTTAGCTTTTCAAAATAGGTGAAATAAAAAACGTTTTCATAATTATTTAAAAACAAACAAAACTAGAAAATATATTTTATACTTGTTTAACCAAACAATTTTTATTTTTTTCATAGCTCACAACCCACAACAGCTTTTCCATAGCTTACAGTCACAACAGCTTTTCCATGGCTTACAGCCACAACAGCTTTTTCCCACAACCACAGCTCAACCAAGCATAACCTAATCGTGCCACAAGACGAGAAACTTCAGCTCTTGGTGACCCAGACATGTAATACCGATGTGATGTTCCATTTACTGGCCATCCAAACCCATTGTTCTTTTCGCCATACCAGATGGCCGACAACAGTCCCCAGCAAACTAAAGTCATCTCGTATTGGTTTCCGGAGCACACGAATTACATGATGTTAGATTGGTACAGTAGCTACAGTAGTTTTGATTTGATTTCTGGGCATTGTTGTTTAATTTGAATCACGTTAGTTAAGATGAACTGCTTTTGTAATGATCAAAGCTTGGGAAGTTAGAATGCAAGATTACTTAAGCATCTTAATGTTGACTGTTATGCTTTCGCTTTGTCATGTTTGTGTGCAACGACCGATAGGACCTCCACATTGTTGAATCGATGCTATGCAATGCGATGAGCGGCGTGCTTGGCTGTGCACATATCCACAGAGAAGGGCTCCGGATATTCTGTGCTGTCAGCATTTTTTTTTTACCGAACTGTGCTGTCAGCATTGATGTAAAACGTTGCATACTTGTGCAGTCCAAGCAACAGAAAGCGAACAAAATCTTTTAACGGCAGCCAAAGTATGCAATCATTCAGCGTAAAGTTTTTAAAAAGATGGGTCAGTTATATGCAAATGATAGAGCCCAAATTGACTGCATATGAATTATGAAATGAGTTTCAGCAGCTTTCGCAGGAAAATGAGCATTCCTAGGGTGTTTTAATAATAGGTGAAAAGTTTTTTTTGGGTCAAATCAGCACGGTCCTAGTTTCTATTAAAAGTAGATTATTAAAAAAATAAATTACATATTCTATCTGAAGAACCATGAAAAAGATTTATTAAGACTAATTAATTCATCATTAGTATATATTTACTATAAAATTATCTCGTAAAGTAATTGCAATTATTTTAGTCTACATTTAATTTAATACTCCGTGTCAAATATTCGATATGATAGGTGAAAAGATTTTTTTTTGGGTGGGAACTAAATGGGGCCTAAACTGATATCTGAAAATAAACTAGTCATTTTCTTGATAAGTCGACACATTTATAACATAGGATAGGCCCATTTGGAACAGCCGCAGCCGGATTTGAAACAAGCCGGATTTAGGGTGTGTTTAGTTTGGAAATTTTGCAAAAATTTTCCCTGTAGCATTTTCGTTGTTATTTGACAAACTTTGTCCAAATATGGACCAACTAGACTCAAAAGATTCGTCTCGACATGCATACTAAAAATACAATTAGTTATTTTTTTTATCTACATTTAATGTTCTATGTATGCGTCCAAACATTGATGTGATGGAAAATTTCGTAAAATGGGTGCATCTAAACAAGGCCTTACAAGTAATAGTGTTGTGCAGGTCTTTGTTCGCAAGAAGCTGAAGCGAACGGACCCATGCTTTAAGGCCAATCAAAGACAGCCAAATAGCAAATACCACATAGCAATCTCATGACTGTACCTAAACTTTTTAAAAAAACTTTCTTTCTCTTTGTAGTGATTTGAAATGAGAATTTTAATATTAAAATACTTATGCTTACTTCTGAAATTCTAGTATGTTAAAATCACACTGATTCGAGATATAGCTCACTCACACCGCATGCAAAAAAAATGAGATTGAAAAACTTGTCGTCTGAGAAACACATAGTACCATGGAACGCGTATAAGTATGTGTACCCTATAAATTCTGAAAAAAATCAGAAAAAGTGTAACACCAGAGTTCGAACCTGGTAGATATATACTGGATTGTTCTACCATTGGGCCACGAGCACTCTCGTAATTCAATTCTAGCATCATACCCATAGCGACCCAATTCCCAGCCTGCTGGGCTCAAATGCCCATTTCACCGGTTCTGAGTCCTCCATGCAGTGTAGCAAGAGTCCCGCCGGGTAAAGCTGTGCCAAACAAGCCTCAATCAATGGCTATCTACGGTTTCAGTACAACGGACATCTTTTCCAGCTGTTGGGGGAAAAAAAGAAATCACATTTTGCAATTCCAGTACTTTCAAATAGCAACTGCGAGAACTCAATAATTTGTGACTTGTGAGAGATACAAGTTGCTAGAGCGATATCTACTTCAAACTTGAAATAAAATTCAACGAAGAACAGCCAATTCAAGCAGATCGTATTCTACGGCCTTGTTTAAATGGAAAAATTTTGCAAAATTTTTTCTGTAGCATTTTCGTTGTTATTTTACAAACTTTGTCCAAATATAGACTACGTAGACTCCAAAGATTCGTCTCGACATGTACATACTAAAAGTACAATTAGTTATTTTTTTATCTACATTTAATGCTCCATGCATACGTCCAAACATTGATGTGATGGTTGATGTGGGAAAATTTTGTGAAATAGGGGGAACTAAACAGGCCGTACATCAATACTGCCAACAGCCCAACATAAAAGTCGGTGACATTAACATGCGAGAAAAGAAGCAATAGTCAGTGCAGCCCAGTCCTTGTAGCTGCTACATTTATGGAACCAAGACAACGAGAAAAATGCCATCGATGCGTAAGCTTCACTTCTTCAGACTACCCTCAAGTCGTTCGATAGCAGCACCCACACGGGTTTGATTTCCTTTTCCCTCTGTCAAATCGGATGATGGTTTTGAATTTGCAATCTCAAGGTTGGCCTTTTCTGCCAGTTTCAACTGTACCCAACCTGTAGAAGCAACCATTGAAAATTAACAGCAGATTTTGCTGGTTTGTAGCAATGTACAATGACCAAATAAGTTGTTAAAAGTAGACCTACAGAAACACAGTCTGTGCAACAGACTCCCATACTGTAATGCATGCACTTCAAATGCTAACCATGATTTCAATTCTAGAGCAACTCTACAATAAAGAAACTATAGCTTGGTGCCAGATGAAAAGGGTATTCTACTGGAAGCTTTTAGCTAACAGATAAAAATAGAATCAGGGTACATATGAGGGTCTACTCCCCAATGTGAAGCAAGCCAGCAGCCAAAGAAGCTAGTGCAATTATGTAACTACTAGGAGGGTTCAATGCGCCCTATCACTGTCATGGAACACTAGGACATCTATGACTAATTGACCATTCCATTATCAGCCCATGTTAAGTGATAAGATGATAAACACCCTTAATTGTTTAGTGCAGAGTGCAGAAATTTGTGCTTGAGTTCATTATGAGATGAAAATACCAAGTGGATAGCAGACGCCAGCACCAAGAGCAGATCCCACCAATACATTCCTTGCACGCCACATCATTGAGCCTGGCACTGAATATACAAACATCAGTCCTATTGAAGTCAGATGCAAAGCACTGTCACAAGTTAGCACTGATATTTCCATAGTAAAGTCAGAAGAATATAAACAATACGACAAGATGATAATTCATATTGTGCAGGGACAGATAAAATAGCAACAAACCCCAAACGACATTTACAGTTTCGGAACACACAAGTTCACACCAATGTAATCCAGCAGACATCTTTTTATGAGCTTCTTACTCAGCCCAACTAGTACTGAGTGCCTTCATAGATACAAAACTTAAACCAGAAAAATCTTGAAACATCTATTCCATGCTAGGCATTAGAAAGACACCAAAGACAGAAACGTTATAGATGAAGACAAATGAAACATACTGGCAGAAATTGACATCAGCCCGCATTAAGAATCTTATAACAAATAGCTACCATTTAAAAATGCTCTACTTCTGCTCATTTCATACTAGTTCTCTTATGTGCTTCATAGTACTTCACATATTTCATAAGGTTACTCAAAATCATACAATGTTAAATCAGAACAATACTTTAGGTATCTTTCCATAACCAAAATTATGTTGGAGACAGAATATGGTGAGAGACATACATATAAGCCCAAAAGCAGCTGCAGTAGCAGAGCCAGCTGCGGCAATGTTGAATACATCATGAACTCCTCGAGTATCGATAAGAAGGTTTTGTATGCCAAAGAAAGTCGCAGTAAACATCCCCAGCCGAACACCCCCGACTAGTGAACCTTTGGCAACCCGGATGAACCTTTTCTCCATGGCATCTCTCATCAATCTATACTGTTCACGCTTGTCAGTGGTGCTTCCCATCTTCAGCATCACCTCGGCATCCTTACTCTGTTACAATACATGACACATACACTGCTTTAAGGGAAAGGCATTTTCGAACTATTCACCTAGCTTAAAAGGTAGACTGAGGTAAGTATCATATCTATTGAAGTTTTGGGAAGTAATGGAAATCTAATTTCCACTTGAATATATTTGTAGATTCATCAGTACAGTATGGACTGTTATATATTTAATAATTTACTTGATTGCAAAGAGAATTCTAGAATCATATGTGCAATCCCACAATGTCTGCTTCAACTAAATGGTGAGATATGAAACCTGAGATGATAGGACCTTGGCATGATTTTAGGAATGAAGAAAACAGCAGGAGAAATGGACAAGTCAACAATACAAAATGGCCATTGAAGCATAGCAACAATTATGATCCATTTTATCTTTTTATTATCGGTTGAGTAGTCTCTTTGAAACAGTTCATCTAACCAACATACTTCGAGCTAATATAGAGTAACAGAACAAAAGATGCGGCAAGGAGACGGAGTAGAGCAGCAACTTACAACGGAGGCGGAGGCCTCCCTGCTCCCGCCGTATAGCAGCCCAGCGAAGACCCCAACGAGGGTGGCCGTTCCCCAGTTCACCGTCCCCACTGCCGAAGCCCTCGAAGGTGATCCGGCAGTCGCCTCCGCCTCCTCCTGGATCATCCATCCGCACTCAGACACGTAAGAAGCGAAAAAAAAAAAGCATAAAATGGGCGGGCTGCAGGCACGATCATCCGAACAGGAACCACGAGGCTGCGAGGCTGACCGAAGGGGCAGGAGAAACGGGAGGAGGAGGGGGCGGTGCCACGGGCTGGGCGGGAGGAGACGCCGAGGCGGGCATGTCGCGACCTCTGCGAAAGCTGGCGGCTAAGCACGAAACTAAGAGGTGATTCAGGCGCACATGACCACGAGGGATACTCGCTGGAGGAAGGCGGCCGGCGCCGGCAGTGGTGCCTCGCTTCGCGGCGGCGAGATCACCGGTGTGCAGCGGGGTGCCGTGGGTGTCCCTGCGATTGAAGTGGAGGAGCAATTGGGATTTGGGAGTAGGGGAACGTTGTGCGGTGTGGGTTTTCCCCGTGGGCTGGGCTTTGGCCCGTTGGCCCGTGCGTGTTCAGTGTCTATTCTTCGTTGGTTTCCACCTGCCCAGCCCGTGGCACCGCCCCCTCCTTAATTAATTCTTACATCTAACTTTTAATTTTTGGTAGATGGATTTTAGATAATTTTGATGCGAAAGAAAAATAAGATCTGCACGAGTGATTTTAGTGGGCTTGAATAGGGCACAGTGAAAATCATTTTTTTTATTCCTAGCGCAAATGGATCAGTGATTTCTTATCTCCTTCCCACCGGAATATGTGTTGGTTTTTGTTGTTTGGCTAAGTAGTGATTCTCACAGAACGGCCCCTTAGCTCACTGCAACTTCTTCAAACGGATTTTGTGGAGCCCTATCAAATGTTTAAAACCTATGTTATCCTAAAAAAAAATTTGACCTATCATATCAAATATTAAAACATATACATAAAGTATTAAATATAGACTAACTGTAAAACTAATTTGTCAGTTGGAGTCTACTTCACGAGACGAATCTATTGAGCCTAATTAGTCCATGATTTGACAATGTGGTGCTACAGTGAACATATGCTAATGACAAATTAATTAGGTTTAATAGCTTTTTCTCATTAAGTACTGTGCGACAGTGTTATTAGTTTTATAATTAATCTATTTTTAATAGAGTAAATTAGTGTCACAACATCCAATGTGACACCTCAGAATTTTTTCATCCTACGATTCAATTCCTGTCAGAATAATTGATGTTCACTTTTCTCGTGCTCCCTGCTCTGCTCCTAATAGAATTACTCCACTAGAAAATCAAGACGTGGAGCTCAAGAATTAGAGAATAGAGCTCTACCAAAAATTGTCTCTTTGTTGTTCATTTGTTTACTTCCCTACCAAAATTTGGCAATGACTAAGTTTTAGTTGTCAAATTGTGGCTTAAGGGGTATTTAGTTGCTAGTGACAATCCATCGTGGAAAAGTCTAATCAAGTTGGCAAGTGTTTGATTTGTAACACATGTATAATTTTAGTTACGAGCCTATAAGGAATGTTTGGCTTAAGTCTAACCACCTTGGGCTCTAATTAGAAAGTACTGGTAGAGCTTTTCTGAAGTTGCTCCTATAAGGTCGTTACCCTTGTCTAGGACTAAGGCTGAATATCGAGTCGAGGCTCAACTCGGCTCGTTCTAGCTCGGCTCGGCTCGTTATCTTAACGAGCCAGAACGCCAGCTCGGCTCGACTCGTTAAAAGCTCGAGCTGACTCGTTAAGCTCGCGAGTCAGGTATAAAAATATATACAAAATATAGTATTCATATTTACTAAAGCTTAATAATAGTAATAATATGAAAGTAACATATCCAACAACCTTAAATTGAACTAAAAATTAATAAGTACTGGTATAGCTTCTTTGGAGTTGCTCCTATATGGTCGTCACCCTTGTCTAGGAGACTGGGACCGGGGAATTGTATCCACTAGACCAAACTCACACGGATGAATGTTGTATTTTTTTTCCAAACCCAAGTCGACAAAGGACAACAGTGGCAGATCCAGAAAAAATATTAAGGGGAGAAGGGTTCTTCAACCTCCAGACAGCTTTAGTCTCTTCTCAGCGTGTATCCATGGCAAAAAAAAGTTAGGACCCGTTTGTTTGATCCCAAATCCATGGGAATTGGAAGGGATCGAGAGGGATTCAATCGCATGTAAGTCAAAATTCACCTATATCCACTTCAATCCTTCCCATCTAACATCAAAACGAACATAGTCTTAGAGGGGCTCTATAAATTCAACGGTCATGGGAGGCTAGAGCCCCACCCACCACACTGTTGGATCCACTCCTGAAGGGCAGATGTATATTCAGTGAGCAATGGGTCTCAACGCATCCCCACTAAAAACAAAAAGATAGTGATTATGCTCCAATTTTTATCATATACGCACTCTAGCAAGCGTACCCGATTTGTCCTTGTTAGACTGATCTCTCTACCAGTGACCCAACGGTCACTGGGCCTTGTGCTCGCGCCCTGATCGGGGTCGTCCAGCCCGTTTATGGCTGGTGGACCCCGTCGCACTGCGCAATATAAAGAGGGTGGGGGTCGGCGGCTCTCAGTACAAGGTTCACCGTGAGCCACTGTTCCCCACCGACAAATCCTAACCCGATCTAGTGAGGTGGCGCAACCAGCGACGGGAAGCTCTGTCGTGGCCGTTCCTCATCGCAGTAGCACTGTGTGAGCATCTAGGCCCCCAGTGAGTTTCGGTGATTGGATGACAACGGTAAATTACTATGACTAACGTGTGTTTTGCAGAAACAGTTGAGTTAGGTCATGGTAATGATGATCATGAGGACACTATGGTATTCATGTCCCCTTATTGATGGAATTCGTTCGGTTTTCAAAGGATGGACGACGAAGACTGTGATAGGCTAGTTCTAAGTGTCATTTGGTGTTGAAGGACACTTAGAGTAGCATAGGTTTTTGTTTTACCTTTGGCAGTACTATAAAGAGCGGTTTGAATGGGTAGCTTGACCTAGGTGAGACTTTTGAGTTAGGTGTGGTGCACACTTGTTAACCAAAGCCCTAGGTAACTTAGAAAGGTCCCTAAGATCATAAGGAAGAAAGTTCGTGAAGGGAGCGTCGCAAACCGAAGTCGTTTTGGACTTCAAATAGCGACCGGACGCTGGAACCCTAGGGATCGGACGCTGGGTCATGCGTCCGGTCAGTAGCTCTCGCTGAGGGGTAAGTCTGGTTGCGACCGGACTCACCCTCGGAAATCGATCGGACGCACCAGGAGGGTGAGTCCGGTCGCATCCAGAGAGGTTCCAGAGAGGAAATTTGATGACCGGACGCGTCCGGTCAGTGGTGATCGAACGCATGGATGCGTCCGGTCAGCACTTCGTACATGTGTCAGGCTAGACGTCACGTAGCCGTTAGGCACTGACCAGACGCGTACGGTCACCCCGACAGGTGCGTCCGGTCAGTGTATAACTGGCTGGACTTACCCCTTCGTGCATGTTTTGAGTTGGGGGGTATAAATATGTCTGCCCCTCATTCATGTTGTTACTCTTGCTCATTTGAAAGGTTGCCAAACACATTGTGAGTGCAAGTGAGTGCAAGAGGCCTAGTGAGGTTGAGAGATTTGATAATTGAGAGATCAAACATCTCATTAGTGAATAGGGAGTAGCAAGTGTGCATCCACCCATCTCATTAGCCTTGCGTTGGTCAAGTGAGAGTTCTTGCTTGTTACTCTTGGTGATCGGCATCACCTAGACGGCTTGGTGGCGATCAAAGAGCTTGGTGATCACCCGAAGGCATTATGGATGACCCAAGCCAAGTTGTGACCGGTAGCGAGCGATTCACCGGGCCGGAGTGGCGAAGAATCAGCTTGTAGTGAGCACTTGATCCTTGCGCGGATCAAGGGGGAGCAATACCCTTGCGCGGGTGCTCCAACGAGGACTAGGGGGTGTGCCGACACCTCGATACCTCGGCAAAAAGATCGTCGTGTCATCTCTACTCTCTTTACTACGCAATTACCTTTGAGCAATTCAATTCCGCATTTACTTGTTGTTCTTTCATAAGTTGAATTGCCATGCTAGAGTAGAAATGGTTTAGTGATAGTCTTTTGTGCGATTGATTCTTGTCAAACACACTTCTAGGCACTAGGGGGTTAATTGGGGCTTGATAGGTTTTAATTCTTGCAAGAAGTTTTAGAAAAGCCCAATTCACCCCCCCCTCTTGGGCATCTTGATCCTTTCAATTGGTATCGGAGCCTCGTGCTCTCGATTTAGGCTTAACCGCCTAGAGTTAAGATGTCCGGAGGTGATGGACCACCTCCCATGTTCGAGGGAGATGACTTTCCATATTGGAAAATCCGTATGGAGTCGTACCTAGAAGCGGTTGATGTGAAATGCCGCGAAGCCGCCATAACCGGGTTCCCCAAACCCAAGGAGGGCACTAGCCTCACGCCACATGAGGAAGAAAATGAGAAGTGGAATGCAAAGGCCAAAAACATTCTTTTTAGAGGCATTTGCAAGGATGTGTTTAACCGCGTTCGAAACCACAAGAATGCCCATGATCTATGGGATAACATTTGTGCTCTCCATGAGGGGACCAAGAGCGAGCGTGAGGAGAGATATCATTTAGTTATGCAAAAGCTTCATTCTTTTGATATGCATGCTAATGAAAGTGCAAATGAAATGTACTCACACTTGAATGTTCTTGTAGAGGAACTCAATGGACTTGGCCTCACACAAATGCAACCATCCGATGTTGTGAGGAAAATTCTTTGTGTCCTTCCAATTGAGAAGTATGGACACATTGTGACGGTGCTACATCAAGATGATCTTTCCACCGCTACACCAACTCAAATCTTGGGAAAGATCAATGCGCATGAGATGTACATGCACATCACACCAAGTGGTGGCTCCTCCACCGACAAGAAGAAGGACTTGGCCTTCAAAGCTTGCCATGACAAGAAGGGCAATTCCAAGGCTATTGAGGTGCATCATGAGAGCTCAAGTGATGAAGAGGATGATTCCAACATCGCTCTCATGGTGAGAAGGGCCACCAAGATGTTGAAGAAGCTTCACAAGAATGGAGTCAACTTTGACTCAAGAAAGAAGAAGTTCTTCACTAGTAGCAAGAGGAGGCCAATCTCCGAAATGGATTGCTACAATTGCGGTGAGCTTGGCCATCTTGCTCATCAATGCACCAAGCCCAAGAAAGAGAGCTACAAGAACAAGAACAAGGGCAAGAAGTATGACTCATCTAGCGAAGACGAGAAGAAGAATGACAAGCCCTACAAGAAGAAAGATGGCAAGAAGAAGCAATACCACAAGAAAGGTGGTAAAGCATACATTGTTGGTGATTGGCTCACCGACATTGACTCCTCCGGTGGCTCATCCAATGAAGATAGTGATGATGAGAAGGAGAAGGTGGCCGCTCTAGTCATTGGCTCCTCTACACCACCACCACCACTGTCACCATCATCATCTACACACCTATGCCTCATGGCTAAAGGTGATCGAAAGGTACAAAGCGATGATGACTCTAGTGATAGTGATAGTGATGGTGAATTTGAGGCACCCACTTATGATGAGCTTGTTAAATTGCTAAACGACTACTCTAAAATCATAAGAAAGACTAGAGCTAAAAATGAAAAGCTTGTTGATGAAAATAAATCTCTTGTTGAGAAATATGATCATGCTATTCATGTTAGTGATGAGTTAAAAGATGAACTTGCTACTATGTCATCATCCATCAAGGAGCTCAAGTCCTCTAACAAGGAGCTCAAAGCTAAAAATGAAAAACTTGATAAGATGCATAGTGACTTTAACACTAGTTATGCTTTGCTCAAAGAACAATACACTCAAGTGAAAGTTGACTATGATGCTCTCACCGTTGCTTATGATATGCTTTCACATGAGACACATGATGCTCCTAACCTTGTTGTTAAGTGTGACATAGCAACATCTTGTGAGGACTTGGTTAGTGAGCATGATGGGCAAAGAGCTAGCGGCAAGGGCAAGAGTGTGGTTGTGGCCGATCATTATGATGATTATGTCAAGATCAAGAATGAGAATGCAAAGCTCAAGGTTGATCTAGAGAAGCTTGCAACCACAAAGCAAGTCATTGTTGAGACCCAAGATGATGACTATAGCATGTCACTTGAGCTAGACATGCTAAAAGAAGAGAACAAGAGATTGAAGATGGAGAGGGACTACAAGATGACACCATCTCAATTAGAGCTCCAACAAGAGAATGACAAGCTCAAGAGAGAGAAGGAGCACCTTACCACCGGGTTGAAGAAATTCACCAAGGGGCAATGTCTTCAAAGTGAGCTACTCATGAACACCGTAATGAAGACAAATAGAAATGGTATTGGCTTCCTTGAAGAGAAGATGAAGCAACACAAAAGCATCACTAAGCCAAAGAAGAA
Source organism: Coix lacryma-jobi var. lacryma-jobi (assembly GCA_009763385.1). Classification (NCBI taxonomy): domain Eukaryota; kingdom Viridiplantae; phylum Streptophyta; class Magnoliopsida; order Poales; family Poaceae; genus Coix; species Coix lacryma-jobi. The sequence continues at coordinate 148,831,472 of CM019827.1, read as the reverse complement.
GATTGGAAGATGCTATGAGTGTGGAAAAGAAGGACACTTTGCTCATGATTGTGAAGAGCCTAAACCTACACCCTTGCCCAAGCATGCTAGGCCCTTTGCTTTCAATGCTCACTACATGCTTAGACAAGACTCTAGTGGCAAGATGAAAGTCATGTTCATGGGGCCTCCTAACAAGAATAGGCCAAAGCAAATTTGGGTTGCAAAGTCACTAGTAGAGAAGGTTAAGGGACCGCAACAAGTTTGGGTCCCAAAAGCTCAAGCTTGATTTCTTGTGTGTGTGTAGGTGAACTACAAGACCGGTGGATCTCATTGGGTGATTGATAGTGGTTGCACACAACATATGACCGGTGATCCCCGGATGTTCACCTCACTAGAAGAGAATGTCAATGACCAAGAAAAGATTACATTTGGTGACAACTCAAAGGGCAATGTCAAGGGATTGGGCAAAGTGGCTATATCAAATGATCATACCATCTCCAATGTGCTTCTAGTTGAATCATTGAGCTTCAACTTGCTATCCGTTGGGCAACTATGTGATCTTGGCTTTCAATGTTTGTTCACCGACAAGGAAGTGGTTGTGACCAAGAAAGATGATACACAAGTGATATTCAAGGGCTTTAGATACAACCATCTCTATCTAGTGGATTTCACCTCCGAAGATGCCAACTTGAAGACATGTTTGTTCACTAAGCAATCACTTGGTTGGCTTTGGCATAGAAGATTGGCTCATGTGGGAATGAACACTCTCAACAAGCTATTGAAGAAGGATTTCGTTAGAGGCTTGAAGGATGTCAAATTTGAGAAAGACAAATTGTGTAGTGCATGTCAAGCCGACAAGCAAGTTGCAAACACTCATCCAACCAAAGCCTTCGTATCAACATCAAGAGAGTTAGAGCTACTTCACATGGATCTATTTGGGCCAACTACATATGCAAGCTTGGGAGGAAATCTCTATTGCCTAGTGATTGTTGATGATTATTCGAGATACACTTGGGTATTCTTTCTTCATGACAAATCCGAAGCAACCCCTTCATTCAAGAAGTTTGCCAAGAGAGCTCAAAATGAGTTTGACTTGAAGATCAAAAATATTAGAAGTGATAATGGAAGAGAATTTGACAACACCCACATTGAAGAGTATTGTGATGAAGTTGGGATCAAGCATGAAGTCTCCGCAACATATACACCACAACAAAATGGGGTAGTTAGAGGAAGAACCGGACACTAATCACCCTAGCAAGGACAATGCTAGATGAGTACACTACACCTGAAAGATTTTGGGCGGAAGCAATCAACACCGCTTGCTATGCATCAAACCGGTTGTTCCCCCATCGTCTCCTTGGCAAGACCCCCATATGAGCTACTCAACGACAAGAAGCCGGATATATCATTCTTTAGAGTGTTTGGGTGCAAATGCTACATCTACAAGAAGCGCCAACACCTAGGGAAGTTCCAACGCCGATGTGATATTAGTTTTCTTGTTGGTTACTCATTGAAGTCCAAAGCATATCGAGTATTCAACCATGCCACCGAGATGGTAGAAGAAACATATGATGTGGAATTCGATGAATCTAATGGCTCTCAAGGAGAGCATGAAAATCTTGATGATGTAGGTGATGAACCATTGAGGGAAGCAATGAAGAACATGCCAGTTGGAGCCATCAAGCCTAAAGATGATGATGATGATGTGCAAGTCATTGACAAGCCATCCTCATCCAATGTACCACTTGTTGACGACAAAGATGGGAAGGATCCATTTGAAGATAATCATGTCTCCCATGATCAAATGGTGGTACAAGCTCAAGATGTTGATGCTCCACAAGCGGCCCCTCAAGTGGTTGATCAAAGGACTACTCCTCTACTACAAGCGCATCCTCAAGATCTCATCACAGGGAGTCCAACAAGGGGTGTAATGACTCGATCTCAAAAACTTGCTTTATTTATTGAACATCACTCCTTTGTGTCTCTTGTTGAGCCTACCATTGTAGATGAAGCTCTAGGTGATCCGGATTGGGTGAATGCTATGCATGAAGAATTAAACAACTTCACCCGCAACCAAGTTTGGACACTTGAAGAGCGACCTAAAGGCGCAAGAGTCATTGGAACAAAATGGGTGTTTAGGAACAAGCAAGATGATCAAGGCAAGGTTGTTAGAAACAAGGCAAGGCTAGTTGCAAAGGGGTTCTCTCAAGTTGAAGGCTTGGATTTTGGAGAGACCTTTGCACCGGTTGCAAGACTTGAAGCCATTCGTATCCTCCTTGCATATGCATCACATCATGACATTAAATTATATTAAATGGATGTGAAAAGTGCATTTTTAAATGGCTTCATAAATGAACTAGTCTATGTTGATCAACCTCCCGGGTTTGAAGACCCTAGATATCCTAATCATGTTTATAGGTTGTCCAAGGCGCTATATGGGCTCAAGCAAGCCTCAAGAGCATGGTACGAGTGCCTCCGGGACTTCCTCATTGAGAAAGGCTTCACCATTGGGAAGGTTGACACCACACTATTCACCAAGAAGCTTGATGGAGAGATCTTCATTTGTCAAGTCTACGTTGATGATATCATCTTCGGGTCAACAAATGAAGAATATTGCAAGGAATTTGGTGACTTGATGTCGAAGGAGTTCGAAATGTCCATGATTGGAGAGCTCACATTCTTCCTAGGCTTCCAAGTCAAGCAATTGAAGGAGGGGACTTTCATATCTCAAGAGAAGTATACAAAAGACCTCCTCAAGTGCTTCAACATGGATGATTGCAAGCCTATCAAGACTCCAATGCCAACAAACGGACATCTCGACCTAGATGTGGGAGGTAACCCGGTTGATCAAACTCTCTACCGTTCTATGATTGGTAGCTTGTTATATTTAACCGCATCTAGGCCCGACATCATGTTTAGTGTGTGCATGTGTGCTCGCTTTCAAGCCGATCCTAGGGAATCACATCTCATAGCGGTGAAGAGAATCCTTAGGTACCTCAAGCACATCCCAAGCATTGGCCTTTGGTATCTCAAAGGAGCTAACTTCCAACTCGTTGGGTATTCCGATTCAGATTACGCGGGTTGCAAAGTAGATAGAAAGAGCACATCCGGAGGGTGCCATTTGCTTGGGAGATCACTAGTTTCATGGAGTTCAAAGAAGCAAAATAGTGTGGCCTTGTCAACCGCCGAGGCGGAATACATTGCCGCGGGAGCTTGTTGTGCACAAATCCTTTATATGAAAGAAACCCTTTTAGACTATGGTGTGGTTCTAGAAAGGGTACCTTTGTTGTGTGACAATGAGAGTACGGTTAAGCTTGCTAACAACCCGGTTCAACACTCTCGCACAAAGCACATAGATATTCGCCATCACTTTCTTAGAGATCATGTTTCAAAGAAAGACATATCCTTAGAGGGAGTTAGAACTGAAGATCAATTGGCGGATATCTTCACAAAACCCCTAGATGAGAACACTCTTTGTAGATTGCGAAGTGAGCTTAATGTGCTTGATCTAAGTAACTTTGTCAAAAGGTGAAAGGGGGTTGTCTTTCCATTACATTGTATAATATGTCATGTTTAAATTATGCTATGCACAAAGGCTTGTCAGACGTGGTTAAGATAACCGCCCTAAAAAGCGTGTGAAGAAGCTTACCCATGAGCAAACTTGACAAGCAACCTAGATTCAAATTCCGTATTGCATTGCATATGCATGTTTGTTGCTCTGTTGTTTCTTTTCGGTTATGTTTTGAGCAACCGCTGTGTTCGTCCACCGATAGGGGGAGCATTTGAGGCTCCAATTGGTTAAGACCCCTAGTTTTGGTGGCCACACGTTGTCTCCTCGGAGTTTTATTACCTATTTTATCTAGAAAACTAAATTAGCCTATGGCAAAATATTTGAAAAACTTGAGGGTTTGAGTGAGGTCACTCACTAAGTTCCAACTGGTGTTTATTTGAATCTCATTTGAGTTGGAACTTGGTTGGAGAAGTCGGCGCGAAAAATTGAGTCAAAATAGGGGTTTACCTGTGACCGGACGCTGCGACCGGACTCACCAGGTGCGTCCGGTCAGTGCAATTCGCGCGCAGGATGAACAGTGTCATCAGCGCATCCGGTCATGAGTTTGAGGGTGCGTCCGGTCGATGGTCGAAGTCTGATTGGACGCTTAGTGCGTCCGGTCGTCCTTGACAGGACGCGTCCGGTCGGCAAAAATGCGTTTCCGGAGCTCTCTGTTCGTGACCGGACGCTGGGGCTTCGTGCGTTCGGTCACGCCTCAGTGCATCCGGTCGCAACTTAAGGGGCGCTTTACGTTCTTTCAACCGACATGTGGGCCACCCCATCCTATCACGCCTCAGGTCTGTCCCCCGCCGCCGTGCCCTACCCCGCGCCACCGCCCTCCGACCGCCGCGCCGCCGCGCCCCACTCCGTCCGCCGCGTCGTGCCCCCGTCGCTCTTCCCCCACGCCACCCCGACGCTCCACGCCTGCGCCACCTCCTCACCGCGCCAGCGCCGCCGCACGCCGCCCCCGAGCCACAGCCCCACCTCGCCGGAGCCTCCCCTCGTCGGCGCTCGTCCCCGTGGTTGTTCTCCACTCCGGCGACCTCCCCCTCGGCCAGCAGCCTCGCTCCAGTGAGCTCCCCACCTCGTTCCATAAACTGTGCATGCCACGTGTTCGATGAAATGCCTCCACCGTAGTTGATGCCTCTTTAACCCACTTCTTGGCTGTTTTCTCGCACAAATCCTTCCGGCAAGAAGTAGTGGTGCCCGAACGTGTCGGTCTCTTACCCCTGCTTGGTTGTTTCGTCGTGTCTCGTCAGGTAGCAAAGCCACGCCTCGTCTCTCCTTTTCCTTTGCTTTGCTTCCGATAGGGCCTTCTTTTCTCTAGTTAATATATGCTTATATATATATATCCCTATCTATCTATTGCAGCGAGTCGGGACCGTGTCAGTGAGCCGTGTGACAGCGACAGCTTAATCCGGGGCCAAGCTCGCGGATACGGAATGAGGCCAAGCCTCTGAGGTTCAGTCCAGCTTCTCTATTGTCAGTGGCAGTGGTTCTCCGTGACCGTGAGTCTTGTCAGTGCAGTGGTTCTCCGTGGTAGTTGCTTTCAGTGGCAGTGCTCCTTGCTTGGCAGTGGTTCTGTTCTTGTAGCGATGGCTCGCTGCAAGAACGTCGGCGGAGGTCCCGGGGCAGATCCTCCTCCCCCACGTCCTCCCTCTAGTGACAAGGGGAAGAGGCCACAGAAGCTTGTGTCCAAGAAGCGCAAGCATCTCGACCGTTACTCCAAGATAGCACTAGCAGCCGCTCGCGTAGCCGAGAGAATCGAGCAGGGTGGTTCGACAGGCGGTCTCCGCATTCACGACCAGTCTTCCGAGCAGGCCAGTCAGGGCAGTGGGCAGCGGGTTCGCGACCTTCTCACAGAGCAGCAGGTGCAGGCTCTGCTTCAGACTGAGGGAGGCGTCGTCAGGATTCAGGGTCACGCGTACTCTCTCGACGACCCAGCTGAGCTCCTTCCTCTCGACTTCCAGTTTCCGTCAGAGGCAGCCTCAGCACTTGCAGCAGCCATAGCCAGTGGGTCAGCTCTAGAGCCCAGTTCAGCTACAGAGACCCAAGCAGAGGGTCAGCCAGAGGAGGAGCAGCCAGTTCCGCCGCCAGTCCGTCGGTCCACCCGTACTCACACTTAGGTGTCTCCCAGACCTAAGGGGCAGAGGCGGGGTGGTCGATCCCCTCCGAGGCCACAGGGACCCCCACCTGTGGAGCACTTGGACCTACGGGCTGCGACAACACGACAGGTGCACGCCTTGCGTCTGATCCCCTACGAGGAGTGGTTCCCAGCTGCCCGACACCCTCAGGCCTCTGAGGGCTTCTACACTATTATTCAGGAGGATTTCTACCGAGCATACGCCAACAGCGGCGTCCACATCCATCCTCACAGAGTTTTCCCGCTGGAGACGATAGTTGCAGTTGCTGGGGAGGCCATCCGTCCCATGCTATCATATCTACCTGGATTAGCAGATCTTCTTGGACGGAGTGGTCAGTACGTTGAGGACTGGGTGCGTCAGTTTTACGCGTCCCTGTGGATCTCCCCAGATCACCGGTTCCTCCACTTTGCCCCTAGGGGGAGGCCCTACAGGCTCTACAGTGCCCGTGCCAGAGAGTACCTTGGTCTGACAGCTTACGCGACCAAGGTCCACACAGTGTGCTATGGAGACACCGAGCCACCCCGTCGACCACACGCAGGAGAGATTCCCCCAGCAGACTTGGTTCGTGCCTGCTTCCGGGAGCCGTTCGGCGAGGGGTCCAGCCGGCGTCCTCGTGACTTGACGCCGACGGTCCGTCTCGTGAACGAGGTAATGAGGCGTACTCTTCTTCCCCGGATAGGCTACAGGGAGGGGTTGACCAGGATTCAGATTTGGCTATTTCACCACTTGGTCTCCCAGCTTGAGTTCGACATTTGGGACGTGATTATCTCTGAGATGGAGGACACACTGGCAGATGGCTTCAAGGGTCACCGGCAGCTTCCTTATGCTCACCTGATTTGTTTCATTTTGAGGAGGATGATTCCAGCACTGCTTCCAGAGCTTCTCCAGTCCCCGACAGAGTTCCCCGTGTACGACACTCGCCAGATTGTCGGGGATCGTCCAGACACTCGTCCCAGGGGTCAGCGTCAGAGGCCGGTTGTCACAGAGTCAGAGGCACAGTAGGATGAGGCTGTTCGTCAGTTGGCAGAGGCTGAGCTTGTAGAGCTTGAGGCAGTGGGAGAGGACCCTGACCTTGAGGTTTCGTCTGACAGCACCGACGACGACTACGCTCCTCTTCCGAGGATGCATCCACCGGCAGCTCACGACTCAGAGGCCTCCTCCTCACGTATGGCCGGCTCCGATCCAGCTCTTCTAGCTATACTCTCTCGGATGGAGCAGCAGCAGTCACGGCTTTCTAAGGAGGTTCAGCGTTAGGCTGAGGAGCAGCGATGACAGGCTCAGGAGCAGGCCAGACTGGCCGAGGCACAGGCAGTGGCAGCAGCACAGGCTCAGGAGCGCTAGGACGCTCTCCAGAGGCAGATGATTTAGCTCCAGACACAAACACTTGCTTTCATGGAGAGGATGGCCGCTCTTCCCCAGTTACCACAGCCACCTCAGTTCCAGCTGCAGTAGCTCGGACCGTCGACCTCGTACTACACGTCTGTTCCTTCGTCGACGGTCTCGCCCTTTCCGCAGTACCCTCAGTGATTTACTTCACCTCTGCCAGGGCAGCAGCCAGGGTTCACGCCGATCCGCTCAGGCTTCACTCCTACTCAGACGGAGTCGGTTCTCGTGACACCCAGGAGTTTGGAGGCTTCGTTCAGCGAGCTCACTGGTCTTCCTACCCCGCCAGACTTTGTCTTACCCGTGACCTCAGCTCCAGCTCCTGCTCCAGCTACTGGTACCACAGAGACACTCCCCTCCTCAGTAGCGTCGTCCGAGCCACCGGTCTCTCAGAGTTCGACCTTGCCAGTCAGTTCAGCGCCTGAGCCTTCGATGACCGTGTTAGTGGCACCCACCGAGTCAGTGGACCCTCTCCCAGCGACAGAGCCTCCACAGCCAGAGCTTCCAGCGCCAGAGGCCGCTCCCGAGTCAGCTGAGCAGACCCAGACTGCTTCACCTACATGTCCAGTGTCAGAGGGTCAGCCAGCTCACAGTTCGTCGTCCGACGAGGAGGCTTACCTTGCTCAGTTTGAGACTCTTCCGCGCACCTCGTCGCCCGACTCGTCTGCTCCCGTCCCGCCTTCCGACCCTTAGGTTTTGGTCCTTGATGCCAAAGGGGGAGAGAGCGTATGTTAGACATATGGGGAGCTTGTGAGAGGATCTCAGTTCTTTTGTGTGATCTTGCACTCATATGCATACATGTTTATCTTTTGGCACTTGTACGATATGTGTATGTCTTTTGGATGTGACATGTTATGTGTCATTTGTTATATACTCCATGTCACTCATTTATGCTCAGTTGTGACATGTTATGCTTCACTCGTAATTTTCTACATGTCACTTGATTATGCTCATTTACTTTGCTTCCGCACTTATATTCCGATAAATGAGCTCGTTCATAAGTACTTGTGTTAATTCCTATTATGTTGAGTACTTATGTGGACTTGGTTTGTATAAGCATGCCTAACCCCTTTTGATCTTATTGTCACATACTTATATGAACCAAGCAATTGAAAACCTCACCTCTCTTTCAAACATACTTGAGGTTGTCATCAATCACCAAAAAGGGGGAGATTGTGAGCATCTAGGCCCCCAGTGAGTTTCGGTGATTGGATGACAACGGTAAATTACTATGACTAACGTGTGTTTTGCAGAAACAGTTGAGTTAGGTCATGGTAATGATGATCATGAGGACACTATGGTATTCATGTCCCCTTATTGATGGAATTCGTTTGGTTTTCAAAGGATGGATGACGAAGACTGTGATAGGCTAGTTCTAAGTGTCATTTGGTGTTGAAGGACACTTAGAGTAGCATAGGTTTTTGTTTTACCTTTGGCCGTACTATAAAGAGGGGTTTGAATGGGTAGCTTGACCTAGGTGAGACTTTTGAGTTAGGTGTGGTGCACACTTGTTAACCAAAGCCCTAGGTAGCTTAGAAAGGTCCCTAAGATCATAAGGAAGAAAGTTCGTGAAGGGAGCGTCACAAACCGAAGTTGTTTTGGACTTCAAATAGCAACCGGACGCTGGAACCCTAGGGATCAGACGCTGGGTCATGCGTCCGGTCAGTAGCTCTCGCTGAGGGGTAAGTCTGGTTGCGACCGGACTCACCCTCGGAAATCGATCGGACGCACCAGGAGGGTGAGTCCGGTCGCATCCAGAGAGGTTCCAGAGAGGAAATTTGATGACCGGACGCGTCCGGTCAGTGGTGATCGGACGCATGGATGCGTCCGGTCAGCACTTCATACAGGTGTCAGGCTAGACGTCACGTAGCCGTTAGGCACTGACCGGACGCGTCCGGTCACCACGACAGGTGCGTCCGGTCAGTGTATAACTGGCTGGACTTACCCCTTCGTGCATGTTTTGAGTTGGGGGGTATAAATATGCCTCCCCCTCATTCATGCTATTACTCTTGCTCATTTGAAAGGTTTCCAAACACATTGTGAGTGCAAGTGAGTGCAAGAGGCCTAGTGAGGTTGAGAGATTTGATAATTGAGAGATCAAACACCTCATTAGTGAATAGAGAGTAGCAAGTGTGCATCCACCCATCTCATTAGCCTTGCGTTGGTCAAGTGAGAGTTCTTGCTTGTTACTCTTGGTGATCGGCATCACCTAGACGGCTTGGTGGCGATCGGAGAGCTTGGTGATCATCCGGAGGCATTGTGGATGACCCAAGCCAAGTTGTGACCGGTAGCGAGCGATTCACCGGGCCAGAGTGGCAAAGAATCAGCTCATAGTGAGCACTTGATCCTTGCGCGGATCAAGGGGGAGCAATACCCTTGCGCGGGTGCTCCAACGAGGACTAGGGGGTGTGCCGACACCTCGATACCTCGGCAAAAAGATCGTCGTGTCATCTCTACTCTCTTTACTATGCATTTACCTTTGAGCAATTCAATTCCGCATTTACTTGTTGTTCTTTCATAAGTTGAATTTCCATGCTAGAGTAGAAATGGTTTAGCGATAGTCTTTTGTGCGATTGATTCTTGTCAAACACACTTCTAGGCACTAGGGGGTTAATTGGGGCTTGATAGGTTTTAATTCTTGCAAGAAGTTTTAGAAAAGCCCAATTCACCCCCCTCTTGGGCATCTTGATCCTTTCACACTGGACCACGTCCGGCTTCGTCACCACTGCCGGACTCCTACGCCTCCGTCTCCCTCTCACGTCACCGACGACCCCAAGACCCCGAAGGCCATGGCGGGCGATGACTCCACCTCCTCTACTACGTCCTCGGGCTCAAACAACCTAGGTATGAACTCCTAGACCCTCCTCTCCTTCGGATCTAGTCTCTAGTAGTTCATAGGACTTGTTTATGCACTGTCACAGTTTATACCCGACTAGATCTACTCCTAGTTGTTCCTATGGTATAAACAATGGTATCAATCGCCGCTAGAAAGTGGATCTGGTTTCGGGAAACCCTAAGAGGACCCTAAGAGGATAAACAGTGGCCGGTTCTTTTTGATCCGGATAGTTAACAAAATCCATCCCATAAATGAATCCCTAGATCCAGATCGGGGAGAAAGGGGATGAGAGAAAAGAGGGTTGATCCAAGGGATCTAAACCCTAAAGCATTGCAACAGAAAACACATAGGGGATCCGATCCAATCGGATCAAAACCCTAACAATAAAAAATAGTTGCAACCGCGCTCGCGCGGGACTAGCCCGGCCGAGCATTGGGCTCGCCGGAGCATGCCTCGGGCACCACCGAGGGGCCACTCGACGGCGGCGCGTTCGGCCTTTCGGCGAGCGCGCATGCCGGCGAGGAGTCCCACGACGGTGTCGTTCCCTTTTTTCTCCGCCGGTTTGCCTTGACTCGTGGTGGAAGAAAGGGGAAAGAGAAGTCCGGCGGTGATGGCAGGCTGCTCGACGCTATCGCCGTTGAACCGGGCCGTCGCGCCATCTAGGGAGGCGTTAGAGCTGGTTGCCGTGTGTGGCGGCGCGCGGGGAGGAAATGGCTAGGGTTTGGGGCAACTCGGCCGCCGGCCGATTTTATCCCAGCGCAAAGGACGGACAACTGTCCATCTCAGATGAACGGTTGTGGCTCCACCAGGCCAGTTTTGGCCCAGGCGGGTGGCCGGTGCGGGCCTGTTTCCCGGCCCAGGCCCAGGTGAAAGGATCAAATCAGCCTAGAGGGGGGTGAATAGGTGATTTTTCACAATCTGAAACTTCACAAACTAACAGATGTAGTTAGATAACAACCGGAGAGGCCAGTTTGTTTGGGTAGGTACTACCGGGTGTAAAACACCGGTACTACCGACACAAACAAACGGCACAACCGGGATCCTAAAAGAAACTACAAATCCGATGTATGTGAGCTATGACAGTAATACAAGAATCTAGCCCCACTTCCCTAAGTATGAAGGATGGTAAATCTACTCTCATCGAGCCTTGGTTGCTACCCTTGATGTAGATCGAGCCTTCCCAACCTAAGAAGGAGATAGGGATAGGTAGAATACGAAGAACACAACAACAAGCGTAATATACAAAGTAGAGACAACAACAAGCACACGGGACAAGGAGATTTATCCCGAGGTTCGACCAATCCACAAAGGAGTGCCTACGTCCTCGTTGTTGAGGTGACCACAAAGGTCGGAGTCTATTTCACCTCCTAGCCTCACTCAAGCAACCACAAAGGCTACTAGAATTTCTCCACTAGAAATCACAGGGGTAATACAAACACTTCGGGGAGCCCTCACAAGTGAATCAATACGGGCTACCACGAAGAACACCTAACCGGCTAGAGCTCAAAGAGCTCAAGAGTAAAAGACACAAATCAAGCCGGCTAGATGGAAACCAAGTGCTCAAGTCATAGATCGAAGCTTCTCACTCTCTAATCTCACTTCCCTAGCTCAAATCTTGCAAGGGAATGAATTTAGGAGCAAAGGGAGAGAGAGAGGGGAGTAGTCAATGCTTAGAGAGAGCTTTGTCTGAAAGTAGGTCGCAATGAATGAATGGAATGAGTGGGTAACGATCAAAAGTCAAGTGGAGGGCTATAAATAGCCCCCAGTCCCGAGGCTGGTCGGTAGTACCAACCACCCATGGTCGGTAGTACAGACCAGTCACTGACCAGCCACTGACAAGCGCACAGAACTGGATCCGACCAAAAAGTCAGCTACCGGCCACGGGGCGGTACCACCGAGGGGCGGTAGTACCGGCCCTATGGCGGTACTACCGCCAGGCCAAAACGGCCGCGAACAGAGAGCTCCGCAGAAAAGACTCAGTCCCTCGATTACTACCGACCAGGGTCGGTACCAACGAGGGTCAGTAGTACCGACCCTATGGCGGTACTACCGCTAAGTCAAAAATGAGTCAGCACAGAGAGCCCTGCAAAACTTGGTTACTACCGGCTTGGGTCGGTACCACCGGGGGCGGTAGTACCGGCCCTATGGCGGTACTACCGCCAAGTCATTTTTGACCAACACAGAGAGCTTCGCAAAACCACCTTTCTACCGACCAGGGTCGGTACCACCGAGGGCGGTAGTACCGACCTTATGGCGGTACTACCGCCAGGTCATTTTGAGAGCGAACAGAGAGGTCTGCGAAACTGAGCTTACTACCGGCCAAGGTCGGTACCACCGGGGGCGGTAGTACCGGCCCTATAGCGGTACTACCGCTAGGCCATTTTCGAGCCAACACAGAGAGGTTGTTTTGAGCACTGCGCGGTGAAGCCACGGGCGGTACTACCGACCACCCATGGGCGGTACTACCGCCCGCACAGAAAACCCTCTATGTGTCCGTGTTTGTGCGGTGTCTCTCAAGCAAACTATAGTTAGTTGATTTGAGCACTTTTCTCCACATCTAGCCAACATAATTTGTGACCCTCTTGATAGTCCGGTTTACCTATAACTCAAGTTTAAAATTGAAATTTTAAACTATCACTTGAGCTAGGCATCTTTATGACCAAATGTATCCAAACGTGCTTTGTCCACGAGATTACAACATTTCAAGTCTTTCTAGGACTAACACCTGCATACATGCCTTTTTAAATCCGTTAGTCCCTAATTTGATTGTCATTAATTAGCCAAAACCCACAATGGGGCGAATGCACTTTCAAACTCCCCCTTTTTGGTAATTGATGACAACCAACTTAGGCTTACAATAAGGATAGAAAGAATTGAAGGTTTTGAATTCCAAAAATTTAGTTCGAGCTCCCCCTTAGTGTATGCTTTGGATATGAATTTGAAACCTTGGCTTAAAGCAAGGTTTCATACACAAGAGCAAGAGCTCCCCCTAAATTTTGCAATCTGTGGGGTGCCTAAGTGTGAGTGACAACATCATATATATCAATTTGTGATGCATAAACAGTATGGCATGGTGATTCACATAACAATGTAATAAGAAAAGCGAATGGCTATGGAAGAAAGAAAAGGACTCAAATCACATAGCCATATCGAAAACAACAATCACCAACCATGACATGAGCATAGATAAAGAGGATGAACCATACAAGAATATAACATTAAGCACAAATGTTTTACATCCTCAACACATCACAAATAAAAGTAGCATACCACACTTAGTTCTCAAAGATTAACTCTCTCTCACAGGCTAGCTATTACATCAAGATAGATAAGCCTAACACTCCCCCTTTGTCATCAAATGCCAAAAGGGGTACGCCAAGATAAGCAAGAACAACTAATAGTAGCCACCTGGATACGAACCACCAAAGAGAGACGAGTAAGCACTGGCACCAACATCTCCACCTGGATACGACGACGAAGGGGCATCAGAGGGATCCAGCGGAGGAGTAGGGTCGCGAAAGCCACCACTCCCAGCTGGATCGGCGTCGGGGGCAGCAAAGCCCGTGTAGGAGCCACCACCACCACCCTGGTACGAGGTGGATCCACCACCATGTGAAGGATCCAAACCATAGTCGGGATAGAAGGGCGGAGGCTGGTACAAAGGCAGGGGCTGAAAAGGCTGATACATCTCAGAGGAGAAGATCCCAGCCTCATCATCACCCGGCTGCTGCTGCTGCTGGCCACCATCATCATCGTCATCATCATCATTATCATCACGGCGAGGCTGAGCGTCATACTCGGCGAAGGGATCTAGAAAGGGTCGGGGCGGCGAACGAGGAGGAAGACCAAGGTGCTCACGCACCTCCTGATGATGCCGCTTGTCACGCTCGGCCCTGTAGCACATCCACTGGAACATCTTGCCGAGTGCGGAGCGAAGACCGCCACTCCTACGCCTCTCACGACGCGGAGGAGGAGCGGTAGCAGGAGGCACCTCTCCATGAGCCTACTCTGGGCCATGTGCCTTGCCAGGAGCTGCAGCTGCTGCTGGAATGTCACCACCTTCATCAACCTTTTCTTTGCCCGCGGAACCCGTGGAGGTGAACTTGCGAACACTGTACTCCTTCATGGTCCAATCATACTCGAAGGTGGCTCCAACCACATGCTCAATGACGTGCATAATATATGGAGCATAAGGCAGGTTCTTGTGAGGGTCATTGTACACATCTGAGATCTTCTGCCAAAGAAAGTGTGAAATGCTGAAACGGCCATCTGGCCGAGCAAACTGGACAAGGACCTTGGCAGCATCATCTCTCAAATTGTCATTGTCTCCAACTTTAGGGTCCAGGGTGAGGCTCATTAAGTTGTTGAGCACGAAGAAAGCAGGCTTCAAGCCAAAGACCTTGAAGTATGCCCATGTACCATCCATGTAAACCCCAGAGTTTTGCAGATGCTCAGGATACATGCCCCCACCATACATTTCTGACAATCTAGGGGCATTCCTATCTACGCTGTTGAATCCCAACAGCCTGGCAAAGGTGACGAAGTTGCACCGGTAATGGACCCCTTGGGTCATCCAATGCAGCACCTTAGCCTCCTGATCAATGAACAGGGTAGCCCAAAACTGACAGATAATCTCTTGGTTGAAGTTGCGCTCACCAGACACTAACCCTAGAATCCTCCATTCCTCCAACCTCTGAATCCTTGTCTGTCAAGGAGCGGATTGCCAGCCGCTTATGCTCAAAGAGGGGAGGATGCCCCTTAGCACAAAAGCCCCTCCAAAGGACTGACACATAGTAATCTTGCTGGAACCGGGACCAAAACCTCATGTCCACTGTATCATCCCAAACAAAAAGACATGGATTTTTTGTCCTCTGGGATCTCAACAAGTTTCCCTTCTTCCTGTCGGAGTAGTCCATGGCATTTCCAAGATGTGCGGGAGCAGACATCAAAGCACCAGCTTCAGGGTGCATATGAAACACCCGGTTGATAAGCAACAACCCGGATGTTGGAGGAGAAGGAGGTCCAACACGAGGATCGATGGACCGACCCTCTCGCTCAGCTTCGGCTCCCATAGCCACTCCGCCCACTATCACGCTGTGCAGACGCCCTGGGGGACCACTAACAGGAGGTGATGGAGGTGGAGGAATGACATGACCACTCCCACTTGCACCGCTGCTACCTGCACCACTGCCACCAGCATCACTGACACTGGCTCTGCCTCTGCCACTGTCGACACTACGACGGCCCGTGGACGAACGTCCACGCACCTGTCGAGTGACGTCCTCGCTGCTCCCACCGGCCCGGGCACGACGCCCGGGATTGCGGCGCTGCGGCTCTCCCTGTTGCACATCACCAAGCCCCAGAGCCACATACTCTTCCTCATCGTCATCTCCGGCCTGGTGAGAGGGCCTCCGGCCATGCGACATCTAGAACAAGATAGCATAGACCGAAGTGAGACAAAGGTGATAGAAAGACAACTTCAAAGGATGTAGCAAAGATGACGGTCAAGATCAGTGAGGGAAGCGCCTCACTGTGTGCGGTCGGTACTACCGCCCGAGGAGGGTCGGTACTACCGACCACACTGCAGCGTGCGGTTCCCTTCAATCCAATCACACACATCGTCCATGAAGTTGCAAACCATACATCCTAGAAGCATCTACATACTAGATAGAGCAATCCTACCAAAAGAATCGACCTAGAACAAGGTACATTCAGAGATCGGGCATGAACACCCTAGTACCTTGCTACTCGTGAAGAAGAGGTCGAAATCCAATGAAGGAAGAACTTCGGGCTTCAAGAACACCACCAAGACGATCTCCTTGCTCCCACGCACCTTCCCACCGGAGGGATTTGGATTTGGGTGAAGGAGGAGGGAGATCGGAGAGGAGAGATGGGCACGACGGCTGCAGGGGCTGAAGGAGGCGGCGACCACGGTGGAAAGGCTTTGACCGGATAGGGTTGAACATGTTTTTACCGCGGCTATTTATACCAAGGATGAACATGGTCGGTACTACCGCCCCAAGGGGTCGGTACTACCGACGTCGGTACTACCGCCCCTATGGCGGTACTACCGACCACGCGTATCCAGAGCGGACAGAGAGCTATTCTAGGAGAACTTTGTGTGGCATACTACACAAACTTCAATCATGTCCAGATTTCAAATAAACAGTACATGGCCATGGACATAAGAGAAGCATGCAAAATAGATTTTGAAATCACACACAATATTTGTCAAAGCATTTGTCTAGGTCTCTAGGTGAAAACAAATATGTGCAAAACATTAAGCCACGTTACGAGAATCAATGATATTTAGTTCACTCCTCAAAGCACAAAATCTTGACTCATCTAAAGGCTTTGTGAAGATATCGGCTAGTTGCTTTTTGGTGCTCACATGGCGTATTGCGATATCTCCTTTGGCTTCGTGGTCTCTCAAGAAATGGTGTCGGATGTCTATGTGTTTTGTGCGAGAATGGTTTACGGGATTGTTTGCTAGTTTGATAGCACTCTCATTGTCACACAAAAGTGGAATCTTATTTTCCTCACATCTGAAATCCTTTAGTGTTTGCTTCATCCAAAGTAGTTGAGCACAGCATGCGTCGGCCGCCACATACTCGGTTTCGGCGGTGGATAGGGCAACACTATTTTGTTTCTTAGAACTCCATGACACCAAAGACCTTCCAATAAATTGGCAAGTCCCGGTAGTGCTCTTTCGATCTACCTTGCAACCGGCATAGTCCAAATCGGAATAGCCAAGTAGATCAAAAGTGGAGCCCTTGGGATACCACAAGCCAAGATTAGGAGTGTGCACTAAGTATCGAAAGATTCTTTTAACGGCCATAATATGACATTCTTTCGGATTAGCTTGAAATCTTGCACACATGCACACGCTAAGCATAATATCAGGCCTAGATGCACAAAGATAAAGCAATGAACCGATCATAGAGCGATATACCTTTTCGTCCACTGACTTACCATCCTCATTTAGATCAAGATGTCCATTGGTAGGCATGGGGGTATTGATGGGTTTGGCCTTGTCCATCTCAAACTTCTTTAGCATGTCTCTTGTATACTTGGTTTGACTGATGAATGTGCCATCCTTGAGTTGCTTGATTTGGAATCCAAGAAAATACTTCAACTCACCCATCATGGACATCTCGAACCTTTTGGTCATGATCCTACTAAATTCCTCACAAAAAGTCACATTAGTACTACCAAATATTA
This sequence comes from Coix lacryma-jobi var. lacryma-jobi, assembly GCA_009763385.1. NCBI lineage: Eukaryota > Viridiplantae > Streptophyta > Magnoliopsida > Poales > Poaceae > Coix > Coix lacryma-jobi. Next base: position 148,814,359 of record CM019827.1, on the reverse strand, counting down.
TGTCATCGACATATATTTGGCACACAAAGATATCATTATCGACTTTGCGAGTAAATAAAGTAGCGTCGGCCCTTCCTATCTCAAAACCCTTTTTGAGTAGGAAGTCCTTAAGGCAATCATACCAAGCTCTAGGGGCTTGCTTGAGCCCATAGAGTGCCTTATCGATCTTGTAGACATGGTTGGGATACTTAGGATCTTCAAAACCCGATGGTTGCTCCACATATACCAATTCAGAGAGGGGGCCATTGAGGAATGCACTTTTCACATCCATTTGGTATAGCTTGAAATCATGGTGAGTAGCAAAGGCAAGTAATATACGAATTGACTCAAGCCTAGCTACGGGTGCATAGGTTTCCCCAAAATCCAAACCTTCGATTTGAGTGAAACCTTGAGCCACCAACCGTGCCTTGTTTCTTGTTACCACGCCATGCTCGTCTTGTTTGTTGCGGAAGACCCATTTGGTTCCTATCACATTTTGCTTGGGTCTTTCCACCAAGGACCAGACTTCATTCCTGGTGAAGTTGTTCAACTCTTCTTGCATAACCATCACCCAATCCGGATCATCAAGTGCATCGTCCACCCTAAGAGGTTCCAAAGAGGAGACAAACAAGTAATGTTCACAAAAATTTGCTAAACGTGAACAGGTCGTTACCCCACGACGTATGCTCCCCAGTATGTTGTCAACGGGGTGATCCCGTTGAATGGTATGGTGCACTTTAGGATGTGGCACGAGTGATCTCCTTTGGATTGGTCCATCTTCATCATCTTCGTTACATGTGGGGATGTCCCCATCATCTTGTCGGTCTTCATGTTGAGCTTGTGCTTGATCATCAAGTTGATGTTGCATTTGACCACCATTTGCACCTCCATCTATCGGAGTTGCGGAAGCTTCACCATGTACATTTGAATGCACATGATGGACATTTGAATCTTGTGGAGTGTGCAACAGATCATCATCATCATCTTGAATCTCAGTAGGTCTCACATCACCGGTTGCAAGCTTCTTGATTGCTTCGGATGGAGACATGTCATCACCTACAAGCTCATCATTGACTTGCTCCTTTTGGGAGCCGTCGGATTCATCAAAGGTCACGTCTACCGTTAACTCAATAGTACCGGTGGCATTATTGAATACGCGGTAGCCGTGTTCGTTAGTACCATAACCAAGTAGAAAGCCTTCATGTACCTTAGCTGCAAACTTTGAACTTTTGGCTCTCTTGTTAAGTATGAAACACTTGCAGCCAAAAACTCGAAAGTAATGCACCTTCGGTTTGTTACCGGTTAGAAGCTCGTATGGCGTCTTGTCCCTTAGCTTGTGGAGGTAGAGGCGGTTGATGGCATGACACGCGGTGTTCATCGCCTCCGCCCAAAAGCCATGGGAAGTCTTGTACTCATCCAACATAGATCTTGCGGCTTCAACAAGAGTTCTATTCTTCCTTTCCACAACCCCATTTTGTTGTGGGGTATATGGAACGGAGAACTCATGCTTGATTCCTTCATCATCAAGATATTCTTCTATGTTGGTGTTTCTAAACTCGGTCCCATTGTCGCTTCTCACTTTCTTGATCTTGAGCTCAAACTCATTTTGAGCCCTTCTAGCAAACTTCTTGAAGATACCTTGGGTCTCGGTCTTATCTGCAAAAAAAGAACACCCAAGTGAAACGAGAAAAGTCATCAACAATAACAAAACCAGATTTGTTACCACCGATGCTTTGGTAAGCAACGGGTTCGATGAGGTCCATGTGAAGCAGCTCCAATGGTCTTGTGGTTGATACAATGTTCTTCATTGGATGCTTCGCTCCAACTTGCTTTCCTGCTTGGCACGCGCTGCAAATCCTATCTTTCTCAAACGAGACATTGGTTAGTCCAAGGATGTGCCCTTCCCTTTGAAGTTGGGCCAAGTTCCTCATCCCAACATGAGCTAGTCGGCGATGCCAAAGCCAACCCATGCTAGATTTTGCCATTAGTCATGTTGTAGGTTCTACCTTACTAGTTGAGAAGTCAACTAGGTAAAGTTTTCCCTTCAACATGCCTTTAAAAGCAATAGAGGAATCCCTTCTTCTAGAGATGGTCACACCCTCATCCGTAAAGAGACAATCGTAACCCATTTCACAAAGTTGAGAAACGGACAACAAATTGTAACTCAATGAATGCACAAGTAATACATTAGATATGGAATTGTCAGTTGAGATAGCAATTTTGCCCAAACCAAGCACTTCTCCCTTTCCATTGTCACCAAACACAATGTTGTTGCATGAGTCGTTGCTTGGTTGAAAGGAGGAGAACATTTCTTTTGCCCCGGTCATATGATTGGTGCATCCACTGTCCAACACCCAACTTGACCCACCGGAGACATATTCCTACAAAACAAGATTATGTTCTTGATTTAGGTACCCAAATGAGATTGGGTCCTTGGGGGTTAGTCACATAAGCTTTTGGCACCCAAACATTTCTCATAATTTCCCTCTTCTTGAGGGCACCAACATACTTAACGACAATCTTGTCGTCTTCTCCCCAACAACACAAGTAATCACATGTATAGCTTCTTGATATGGGCTTTTGTTGCTTGGGGGCCTCCACTTGCTTTTCCTTGTTGATCTTACCATTAGCAAGTGGAGACTTAGGATTGACAATCTTGTTGGCCTTGTTCATGAGGTCAAAAAGAGGAACCCCTTTGTTAAAGTTAACAAAGGGTACCCCCTTGACCATCTTCCTTCCATTGGCCTTACCACCATACCTATTGTATCCAATCCCATCCTTGATGGATGGATGTCTTGCGGTCTTGAGAATATCCTTTGGTTGTTCCATCTTGCACTTGCAACCATTCCTCAAGATCATGTTCAACCGTTGGATCTCTTTGCTCTTCTTCTCTAACTCAACAATGTTAGTTGCACAAGCATTGATATCAAATTTATAACATCTATTGCAACCATTACTTGTTGAAGCATTAGAGTTATCGGAATCCTTAGGAGTAGTGGAAGAAGTACTACTCCAAAGAGTGTTGTAGCTTAGTTCAAGAGTTTGATATTTATCTTGAGAGCTTGTGAGGCTCTCTTGAACCAAGCTAATCTCGCTCTTTAGATTAGCAATTGAGTCTTTGCTCGTGGAACACTCCTTAGCCAACTTCTTGTTAGAGTCGTTAGCTAAAGATAGTTCCACGGTCAATTTCTCAACCTTCAACTTCTCCTCGGCAAGAGAGACTTCCAATGCAAGGTTCTTTTCTCTCTCTTGAGAGATCAAGTCTCCTTGCAAAGCAAGACTCTCATTCCGACTCTCTAATTTAGTGAGCAATTTTATGATTTTAGGTCCACCTTTCTTACCAAATTTTCTAATTATGCTAAGCTCAAATTCATCCATTTCATCATCACTATAATCATCGCTAGAACAAGTAGGAGAGTTAGATGATACCTTCTCATCCTTAGCCATGAAGCAAGAATGAGTGAAGTCGTCCTCATCGTCGGTGAGGTTCTCGAACAAGCGTGATGAAGTGGTCGAAGTAGTCATGTTGGAGAAGAGACTTGGAGAAGAGGTCTTGTGTATGGCGATGTTGGCCGCTCCCTTCTCTTTCTCCTTGCCCTTGCTCTTCTCTTCATCACTTGATTCATCTTCGGAGAACCATTCTTCACCAAGATGAGCTTCACCACCTCTTCTTCTTCTTTGGTTCTTGTCGTAACTCTTGCTAAACTTGTTCTTGTTCTTCTTTTGAGGATAATCAGCGATGAAATGATCGTCCGCACTACACTCATAACAAGTCCTCTTCTTTGACTTCTTGAAGTATCCATCTTTGCCCTTCTTGTACATTTTCTTCTTCATGAATCTTCGGAAGTTCTTCACAAGGAGAGCAATCTCATCATCGGAATCGTCGCTTTCATCACTTGATGAATCATGTTGGGCCTTGCTTTCTTCTTCTTGATTAGCCTTGAGAGCTACCACCTTCTTGTGGCTTTCCTCTTGATCTTCTAGAGCTTCATCATCCAAGACTTCATGATGCTTTATTTTGGCAAGCATGTCATGAGGTCCCATGCTCTCATAGTTGGGTCTCTCCATGATGATTGATGCAAGTGTCTTGTTCCTCTTTCTATATGCTCTCAATAGCTTTCTTCCAGCTGAGTAGTCATCCCACTTTTTGTCTCCGAGAGCTCTAATCTTATTGACCAATGTCATGAATCTATCAAACATTTGTTGAGTGGTCTCACTTTTCTTGATAGCAAAGTTCTCAATCTTTCCTTGAAGAAGCTCTATGTTGCACTTCCTCACACTTGCATCACCTTCATATGATATCCTGAGGGTGTCCCAAATCTTCTTGGCACTCTCCATTCCATGTAGCTTGTTGCTTTCTTCAGGCTTAAGGCATGATAAGATCAATGATGCGGCTTGAACATTTTGTTGAAACTCAATCACATCATTGTTAGTGAATTCTTGGCCTTCAACATGACTTGGTCCACTCTCAACAATCTCCCAAACTCTTGCGGCAAGAAGGTGTAGCTTCATCTTGTGTGCCCAATCATTGTAGTTGATTCCATCAAAGGAGGGTGGTTTGCCTAGATTGATGCTAGGCAATTGAATGACTTTGCCCATTTGGCTATAGTCATAAGACACTCTAGAAAACTCGTTGTCTCTCTTGCCTTTCACTTCATCTTCCTTCTTCTTGTCATCTTTGGGCTGCGGTGGATTTTCATCGGATGATTCGGCCTTGTTGCCTAAAGTTAGCTTCAAGCTCTCAATCTCATCTTTCATCTTTTTCATCTCATCTTCATGTTTCTTTGCTTGATCTTCTAACAACTGAGCAGATACCTTCTTGACAATCTCATCTAGTTGTTCTTGACTTAGGGTCGACATGATTCTCCCTTACGCGGTGAAGCGCTTACACAAGGGTTAGGCTCTGATACCAATTGAAAGGATCAAATCAGCCTAGAGGGGGGTGAATAGGTGATTTTTCACAATCTGAAACTTCACAAACTAACAGATGTAGTTAGATAACAACCGGAGAGGCCGGTTTGTTTGGGTAGGTACTACCGGGTGTAAAACACCGGTACTACCGACACAAACAAACGGCACAACCGGGATCCTAAAAGAAACTACAAATCCGATGTATGTGAGTTATGACAGTAATACAAGAATCTAGCCCCACTTCCCTAAGTATGAAGGATGGTAAATCTACTCTCACCGAGCCTTGGTTGCTACCCTTGATGTAGATCGAGTCTTCCCAACCTAAGAAGGAGATAGCGATATGAAGAACACGAAGAACACAACAACAAGCGTAATATACAAAGTAGAGACAACAACAAGCACACGGGACACGGAGATTTATCCCGAGGTTTGGCCAATCCACAAAGGAGTGCCTACGTCTTCGTTGTTGAGGTGACCACAAAGGTCGGAGTCTATTTCACCTCCTAGCCTCACTCAAGCAACCACAAAGGCTACTAGAGTTTCTCCACTAGAAATCACAGGGGTAATACAAACACTTCAGGGAGCCCTCACAAGTGAATCAATACGGGCTACCATGAAGAACACCTAACCGGCTAGAGCTCAAAGAGCTCAAGAGTAAAAGACACAAATCAAGCCGGCTAGATGGAAACCAAGTGCTCAAGTCGTAGATCGAAGCTTCTCACTCTCTAATCTCACTTCCCTAGCTCAAATCTTGCAAGGGAATGAATCTAGGAGCAAAGGGAGAGAGAGAGAGGGGAGTAGTCAATGCTTAGAGAGAGCTTTGTCTGAAAGTAGGTCGCAATGAATGAATGGAATGAGTGGGTAACGATCAAAAGTCAAGTGGAGAGCTATAAATAGCCCCCAGTCCCGAGGCTGGTCGGTAGTACCGACCACCCATGGTCGGTAGTACCGACCAGTCATTGACGAGCCACTGACAAGCGCACAGAACTGGATCTGACCAAAAAGTCAGCTACCGGCCACGGGGCGGTACCACCGAGGGGCGGTAGTACCGGCCCTATGGTGGTACTACCGTCAGGCCAAAACGGCCGCGAACAGAGAGCTCCGCAGAAAAGACTCAGTCCTGTCGGTTACTACCGACCAGGGTCGGTACCACCGAGGGTCGGTAGTACCGGCCCTATGGCGGTACTACCACTAAGTCAAAAACGAGTCAGCACAGAGAGCCCTGCAAAACTTGGTTACTATCGGCTTGGGTCGGTACCACCGGGGGCGGTAGTACCGGCCCTATGGCGGTAATACCGCCAAGTCATTTTTGACCAACACAGAGAGCTTCGCAAAACCACCTTTCTATCGACCAGGGTCGGTACCACCGAGGGCGGTAGTACCGACCTTATGGCGGTACTACCGCCAGGTCATTTTGAGAGCGAACAGAGAGGTCTGCGAAACTGAGCTTACTACCGGCCAGGGTCGGTACCACCGGGGGCGGTAGTACCGGCCCTATAGCGGTACTACCGCTAGGCCATTTTCGAGCCAACACAGAGAGGTTGTTTTGAGCACTGCGCGGTGAAGCCATGGGCGGAACTACCGACCACCCATGGGCGGTACTACCGCCCGCACAGAAAACCCTCCATGTGTCCGTGTTTGTGCGGTGTCTCTCAAGCAAACTATAGTTAGTTGATTTGAGCACTTTTCTCTACATCTAGCCAACATAATTTATGACCCTCTTGATAGTCCGGCTTACCTATAACTCAAGTTTAAAATTGAAATTTTAAACTATCACTTGAGCTAGGCATCTTTATGACCAAATGTATCCAAACGTGCTTTGTCCACGAGATTACAACATTTCAAGTCTTTCTAGGACTAACACCTGCATACATGCCTTTTTAAATCTGTTAGTCTCTAATTTGATTGTCATTAATTAGCCAAAACCCACAATGGGGGCGAATGTTCTTTCACCAGGTTGCGGCCTGGGCGCGGGAGGGGGAGAGGGCGTCGCGGGGCGCTACCGGCCGGCTAGGCCAAGCAGGCCGCCGTGGGCCGAATTGGCTGTTTGCAAATTTTTGGTTTGTTGTTTATTTCCAGAAGCATTTTCAATATATTTTGATGCATTATGAATTGTTTTAATATATATATTTTCTGTGTAAAATTATTCAAACGAAATTTTTTGCACAGAGAATATTAAAGAATGTTAATTGCCTCTGAAAAAATGAAGAATTGTTAAATATTTCTGCTGCGTACTTTGAATTTTAATTTTCATTATTAAATTCGAACCAACGGGAGAATTTAATTTTGAAAATAATATGTATTTCTGAGATTATGATGTTATTATTTTTCTAACCAACGTTGATAAATAATAATATTATAATTTACTGTTCGATTAAAGGTTTATGCATTATTTCTATTTCTGCCCAATGGTGATTTAGTTATAATGTATAAAAGTAACTCATTTACTATGTTTTATACTGTTTTCACTATTTTTGAACTATGTTTTCAGGCTCTATTCTGATGAACATGGTTAAAGATATTCCACCTCTCAAGGGGGATAACCACTTGGAGTGGGAGAAGAAAATTGAGCTGGCTTTTCTGTTGGCTGAGGTTGACTGGATCCTCACTGAGCCTCGTCCTGCAGTGCTCAAGGAGCCTGTGAGAGAGGCAGGTGAGGATGATGCCACTTGGAAACAGCGAGAACTAGACTTTGGTCCAGAATAGTTGAAACATGATCTAGAGCGGGTTAGGTGGAAAAGACCAACAAGAAGTTGGTTACAGTTGTTAAGAACACTATAGATCCTGTCATCCTGAACTCACTCCCACCAGAATGTGACACAATCACTGAAATTCTGGAAAGGTTGAAGAATCAGTTCACTGGTTCCTCAAAGACTTATGCCACTCAGGTGATCAAGAAATTGATAACTGAAAAGTATGCTGGTGGTGGTGTAAGAGACCATATCCTGAAAATGAACAGTATGGCATCTAAGCTTAAACCAATGGATAAGGAATTAGCTATTTCTCAGAAATTCTTTATTCATCTGATTTTTGCTTCCCTGCCAAAAGAGTTTGAAACATTTGTTGTATCTTACAACAATAATCCTGAGGATTGGTCATTAGACAAGTTGATAGCCATGTGTGCCCAAGAGGAGGAAAGAATCAAGGGTGCAATTGGTGGTGCAGTCAACTATGTAAAGGATAACAAGAAAGGCAATGTCAGCCCTAGCAATGCAAAGGCTCAGGGCAAAAGGCCAATGCAACAGTATAGACCACAACAACAGCAACAGCCACAACAACCGCAAAGGAGGGTGGTGGACCCAAATCAATGCATCGAGTGCTTGAAGCCGGGACACCACAAGAAAGATTGTCCAGTCTTTTTAAAGAAGATCTTGGCAAGCAATGGTGAGAATGTTATTACATTTGTAAATGAATATTTATATGTTCAATTTGATAAATCTACTTGGTGGATTGACTCTGGTGTAACGGTTCATGATGCAAATTGTTTACAGGGATTCAGTTCGACAAGGACCATGCAAAGAAGCGAAAGATGGGTTAGAGTCGCCAATGGAGTTCGAGCTGATGTTGAAGCTGTTGGTGATCTTCCTCTACAACTTAATAATGGATTCATTTTGATTCTTAGAGATGTTTTATTTGTACCTTCATTGCAAAGAAACTTGATTAGTGTTTCACGTTTAGATAAATATGGTTATGGTTGTCATTTTAGAGATGGCAAGTGTGAAATACTATTTAATAATGAATGTGTTGGTCTTGCCTTCGCGCAAGAAGATCTTTATTTGTTATCTCTTTGTGATAATGTGAATGTTGTCAGCAATGAGAATGTGAATGAGATTGTATCCTCGTCGAACAATCTGAATACAAAGCAAAAGCGAACTCAAAATGCGTCGTCAAAATTATGGCACTGTCGTTTAGGCCATATTTTGAGGGGGAGAATAGAAAGATTAGTAAAGAATGAGATTCTTCCTCCATTAGAGTTCACAGATTTTGAGGAGTGCATCGACTGCATTAAAGGAAAATATGTAAAGCAAATAAAGAAAGATGCTAAAAGAAGTGCGAGAATCTTAGAGATAGTCCACACTGATATTTGTGGACCATTCCCTGTGAAAAGTGTGGATGGTTATGACTCGTTTATAACATTCACAAATGATTATTCTCGCTATGACTATATTTATCCAATTAAAGAGAGATCGAAAGCATTGGATAAATTTAAGATCTTTAAGCTTGAAGTTGAAAATCAGCACAACTTAAAAATTAAAATAGTACATTCCGATCGCGGTGGAGAATATTATGGGTGGCATACCCCATATGGCCAAATTCCTGGACCTTTTGCAAAGTTCTTGCAGGAAAATGACATAGTTGCTCAGTACTCCACACCGGGGGAGCCTCAACAAAATGGAGTGGCTGAAAGGCGCAACCGTACCCTGATGGATATGGTGTGCAACATGATGAGTTACTCATCTCTGCCACTATGTGGATAGAGGCGTTAAAAACCGCTATTCACATTCTAAACAGAGTCCCAAGTATGTCGGTGCCTAAAACACCATATGAATTATGGACGGGAAGAGTACCCTCACTGAATTATTTTTGTGTGTGGGGGTGTCCCGCTGAGGCCAAAGTGTTTAACCCGAACATTGGGAAGCTGGTATTTTTGTGTGGGGGGGTGTCCCGCTGAGGCCAAAGTGTTTAACCCGAACATTGGGAAGCTGGATCCCAAAACAGTGAGTTGTCATTTCATTGGTTATCCTGAAAAGTCTAAAGGTTATCATTTCTACTGTTCATACAGATATACAAAGTTCGTAGAAACAAGACACGCTGTGTTCTTAGAAGATGAATTGATCAGGGGGAGTAAGGCAGTGCGGAAGATTGATCTTGAAGAGAAGCGGGTATATGTAGCCACTCCGATGATTCAGGAATCATTCTTCTCACTACCTAATCCCAATGTCCCTACAGTGCAAGACACTTGAAAGCCCTAGTTTGGTTTTGGCTAATTGATGAAACCTAATTGGTCTAATCCTATTGCTAAGCATGTGTGTAGCTTATAAGAAAGGATTGTGACCAAGCCAAAAGGTGGAGCTAGCAAGATGGCAACCATGGAGGATGGTGATGGCCACAAGCACTCAAGAGATCAAGTGCTCTATGATGGCGGGAAAATGGGCGGCTAAGACCCGCCTCCGCGTCAGCAGAGACAAATTTTGTTTTGATTAAATTTAAATGGGACAAAAGTAAAAGAACAGGTATTGCGAGTCCATACTTCCATAATACTTATATGTGCATAAAAATTATGTTAATTACATCTCCGTAGAGAACACCCCTGATTAAGAGTTCCAACATGAGTACATGAAAAATAAGATTACATCATATGGCTTCCTATTACAAACTACAAAAGAAAATAAAATCTTCAGTCTTGTAGTCGCCGATGGGCGCATATACATGTCTGACATAACATTGGATTTGATATTTATCATTTCTTTTTAACATGACATAAATTCATTAGGGAGTAAACATATACTCATGATATATATGATTGGTTGCTAGCTGATTTAGCTTTTTAGCAAACCGTGATGCACACCTATTTAATTAGGTGTATGAATATTTGTTATTTATTCAAACCATGATATGGCGCCAGTTCGCGCCATGGGACATCTTGATCATGCAATGCGACATATATGCATGTCGATCAAGAGAAAAGAATTTATTTGATCAACGTTTATTTGGACGGTGCATTATGCCCATGTATATGCACCTAATTTACTTGAGAGGCTAAATTTAATAATCTCGTTATGTCATGCAAATCATGAATTGACATATTTGTGTTATATATGATGCACTTATTATTTGCTGCAATATCTTACTTGTGTTATAGTGGCCCCATATTTGACCGTGGGGAGCATAATTAACCTGTTTTATTTAGGTTAGCATATATATACCCACGACATGATATTTGGCCGTGATTTAATGTGTGCCGTGTCATTTGATTTAATTTAATTTGACTTTTTATTTGAAGGACTTAGCTAAGCATGAATATTTATGGATACAGTCAGCTAAGATGCACTGTTTGATTCGCTTATAGCGCACAACTCTCAGAAGGCTTATGCTGAACATTAGATGACATTTTTAGAAATTATGATGAAAATGACAAAGTTTATTTGGTTTAGTTAATATGTTGGTGATAATTTGTTATTTTATTTTACCATGGAGCCGCGACCGGCTAAGTAGCATTGGTGTCATGACTTGGTACTGGGCATTTAAAAGCTAATTTTGCTTAGTTTACTATATGGCTTCGTTTGGTATGGTTCTAGGTGAATGTTGTATGATCGAACGAGATGCAAGGTCCACCCCCTCATGTTAGCCTTTATTTTATTTTTAGTAGTGATGCACGACACTTGAGGGTCTATGCTAGCCCTGAATGTTCGGTTGGAAAATTATGATGATATGACAAAACTTGTTTTGTTCAACTAAGTGATATTTTGGTTATTATTTTAACCAGCGCGCTATAGCTGATGAGATGATGATCATGACTTGAGATTTAGTTTGATATGTGCATGCTGTTCATGCCATCCATGCAGGCGTGGAGAACATAAGTGATGCATGACTCAAATTTGTGCGGCCAGACAAAGCATGCATGACTATTTTTGGATTTGTGCAAGGGAGATGCTAATAAGCTAGCGACGTATGAAGTTAGAACATATGCACATACTGATTATATAACATGTCAGTATTACTTCTTTGATTATATTTCAGAGCACTATGGCCTGCTCTGCTAGCACGTCGGTGTTCTTGTTGGATCGAACCCGTACATGCAGCATAAGCGAGGACAACACTTGTATGAAGATGGAATTTGGATGTACACCACGCAGCAGTTCCGGCAAGAGTTCTTGTTGATTTGAACCCATGCACGGAGTACGGCGAGGAGTATAATTTTACCATGATGGTAACTTTAGCGCTTATTCCTGATCTCGTATCAACGGACCGAGTCGAAGAACAAGGCTCTTCCCATGGTGATCTGTATCAACCGACCAGAACGACCATGAGGTCTTGATACATCTCATGGGGACTTGCTCGAGAGAACAAACCCACACATGAGGTCTTGCATGGAGATGAATGGAGACTTTGTTGTTGCAGTTGTTGCCGATCGCCGTGAAGCCGTGAAGATGAACTGGCTAGACGTTGGAGCAGAAATAAACGGAGAAGCGTCGCTGGGCTTCTCACCTTCGGAGCTCCTGGTTGCCTTCTGTAGGCGAGCAGAGCCGACTGGGGACTTTGCTTTGATCGACGGAGAGAGATGAGGGCGGCAGCCTGGCGGCGGCGTGCGTATGGTGATTGGCCGACTGAACAATGCGGCAGCCTGGCGGCGGTTGTGGTCGACGGTAAGAGCGGCAGCCTGATGGAAAATTAAATGAGCAGGGAAGCCGAGAGTTTGGAGCAGCTTGCTATTTATAGAGCAAAGCGGACAGAGGTTCCTGATTGTGGTGCCTGTGCGTCCGAGTTTAAAATTGCTGCGCGCGCCGCATGGTCGTGCACGACGTGCATGAGTGGACGTTGCGTGGCTCGGTGACTCGGTCTCTACGCGGCAGCGAATAGGAGACCCCTCTGACCGGTGCTCTGGCTGTCGTTTGAATACACAAAGCGCGCATATAATTTTTTCTTTTCCGGCCTTTGAGTCGTTTTATTGATATTTTCATTGCAGTGATTAATTCATGAATATTTATTCCCTGCTTTGGTACAACCATTGGTGATATACACACGTATATATAATGTATGTGCGATCTTAACCAGCAGGCGTGCAGGCATTGTTTCTATTTCATTTTGTCACTTGCATGCACGCGCTGCATATGGGTTCACATTCATAGTTCTCTTTTTATTTGACACGTCATGTATGGTACATATGCATATGGACGTGTATGCATCTTCTCCCGTACTAATCAGTAATCACCACGGCACTTTTTTTTATGATACACTACAAAAGGATATTTAATCATTTAGTCAACCAAGCAGATATTTTCTTCTTTCATATATCATCCTGATTCGAATCCGAAGTATTTTTAATTTCTCTATGTAGGCATTATATGTGAACATGCCTTTTACTCATGAATACTTGGATACACTATCTCTCATATCTGATATTTATTATCATTATTTTTCCATATCATTTCGTTATTTTTACATTTCATGTTTGAATGGCATTAAAATATATATGAAGCCCGCCCGTCCATATTATTTCATACTTCATGTTATAATATTTTTACATACATTTTGATAAGCCAAAAATAGTGTCAACACTCTACCATTGGTGAAATGAAGAAGAGAAGAGATGGATCAAAGAGGCCCGAAGGCAAAGGTATAACCTATAGGGCTCTTTGTTTTGGTGATCAAGACACTTAGCGAGTGTGATCACATTTAGGATACATAGCCGTACTATTAAGAGGAGATTATTCACGGCTTATGCGGTGTTCAAGTGCCACTAGGTGTTCTCTAACATATCGATGCTATAGACCTAGTGAGTGACTAACAAAACCCCTTGGAAAATGCTTTGCAAAATGCTAACACACTTGCATACAATGTTGTACACTTGGTGGTGTTGGCACTTTTGGGAAAAGGGGATGTTAAGGAGTTGTGGAGAAGTGGGAGAAACTAGTGTATAGTACGGTTTTTGGAAGTGAAGTGGTGTGCTCAGGGAGCATCGAACGCTGGTCCGAGGAGCATCGGACGCTGGGCCGAGCGTCCGATGGTTAACCCTAGTTTCTGTCAAAAGTTGAAGAAGCATCGGACGCTGGCAACGCACGCTGAGGAAACACTGTTGCAGAGTCCGATGCAGGTGACGTGGCGCGAGCGTGCTTCCCAGGGAGCATCGCACGCTGGGCTGCGTCCGATGACAATCCATCGGACGCGTCCGATGTGGTTTGGAGCGTTCTGGAACCTTTCTGTTGTGTCATCGGACGCAGGGGTTGAGCGTCCGATGCTAACGTTCCGGTGCATCCGATGTGGCGTAGAAAAGAGCTGAATCGAGTAGTGGCATCGGAGCGTCCGATGCCTGGCATCGGCGCGTCCGATGTCACTTTAACCATGGTGCGAAGGAATGTGATCGTTGGGATCTAACGGGCTGAATTCATATCAGAGGGACACGTGGCTCCATCGGGAGCATTGGACGCTGGGGCAGCGTCCGATGGTCGCGCATCGGAGCATCCGTTGGTCGCGAATTCAGCCCAACGGCTAGGCCAACTTGGGTGGCCTATTTAAGGGGCTTGGCCGGCTCACTTGGCTTCTCTCTTGCACATTTTGATTCCTAAGCATTCTAGTGAGCTTTGGCAAGCCTCCTAACTCATCTCCCAAGTTGATTTGATCAAACCAAGTGAGATTGAGTGATCTAGTGCGGTGATTTGAAAGAGTTCAATCTAGTGGCACTAGTTCTTCGCATCGACATTGAGTTCTCTTGTTACTCTTGGCATTTGTCGGTGCCTAGACGGCTTGGAGGTGTTGAGGTGGTTTCGGCAAGAGAAGGAGTTTGTTCTTGGCCACCACCGATTGTGATTGTGAGAGGTTTTGGAGCCTCACCCCGCTGGAGCGGCAAGAGGCATCCTTAGTGGATTGCTCGTGTCATTGAGCTACCTCACTAGTGGTAGATTCTTGTGGCGCTCTTTGTGAGCTTGGCTTTGCACCGATTAGCCACCGGGTCACCTAGTGTTGGTCGACACAACGGGGAGTAGCGTGCCGGCAAGCACGTGAACCTCGGGATAAATCTTGGTGTCCCGTGTGCTTATTGTGATTGGTCTTCATATTCACATTCTTGGTGATTGGCTCTCTACTAGACGATCCCTGAGGCTCGGTGAAACCACCTCTATCTAGCTCATTTACTTTGTGTATTTACTTTGAGCAATTTCATTCATATAGTTACTAACTCTTGTTGTATATCTTTTGTCATATACCTTGTGTAATGCGATTGTGTTTAGCTTGCCTAGTTTATCTTTTGCACACACTTGTTTATCTTAGATTAATTTGATCATAGTTGTGCTAGAACTACTTCTTTTATTCCGCATAAGTTTCTAGCTTTACTTGTTTGTGTGACTTGGATATATTAGGTAGAATTGTTGGATAGGTGGCTTGCAACACATTATTAGGCTAGCGCAAAAAGCTTCGCCATTTGTTATACTAATAGTGTTTGCCTAAGTTATTTTGTAGATTTTTAATTAGGCTATTCACCCCCCCCCCCCTCTAGCTAATTTGGACCTTTTAACACTGCAGTGACAGAACCTGTCGTTGACCTCCCTGTGGCAACACCTAGTGAACATGAGGAACCTGTTTTACAGGAACCCATTGAAGCTAGTGCTTGAAAGGTCCTTGTTTGGTTTTTGTAATTGATTGACAACCTAGGTGAACTAATATGTGCTTATGTGAGATACATAGGAAATTAGTTCACATGTGAATGAGCAATGAAGGAGCTTATTGCAAATGAGACATGACATGGAGTCATACGGCTAAGGTGGTGAAGATCAAGGCAAGACTTGGCTTGATGGACCGGTTGCGAAGGTGAAGGGCAAGTTGGAGGCTTTGAAGTCGTTGGTACCGAGTGTCGGGAGGCTTGAGCAAAGACTTGGCGCTGATGGACCAAAGCAATGGTGAAGAGCAAGTGAGGTCAAGACCGATGAACCATGGAGGCCATGTGATGATATGAAGTGGATCATATCATTTGATCAAGATTGGTGCATGTGTTGCATCAACTTTGGAGGAGTTGAAATGGAATGTGCAAGGCAAAGGTATATTTGTAGGGCATTTCATTTCACCGGTCTAAGTTGAGTAGAGAAGTGCTTGACCGGGTTCAGGATAGATAGCCGTACTATAAAGAGGATAAATCTTTAGTTGCAACGGTTATCTAGTGCCACTAAGTGTGAGTTTCATGTGCATATGCATTGCGCTTAGTGACATGGTGAGATTGATGAGAAAGCCCGAGAAAATTCCTTGTGAAAAGCTACCTCAAGTGCTAAATCTAATTTGGTGCTTGTGGGAAGAGATAGCACTTAAAAGGGTTTAAAATAGAGAAGGAAGTTTGGTTGTGGTCGGAATTTCTAGTTTAGCTGGTTGATATTCTAGAGAGGGGTTCTTTGTTTGGTTTTCCACTTTCATCTGGAAATTGATGTCTCCCGAGCTGGAATTTCCAGTGCGCATGTGTTTCAGAGCAACGGTCGGAAGAGACGCTCCCACCCTGGAAATTCCAGGGCGCGCCGTCTGGAATTTACAGTGCGGGCTCAGACTTCCGTATCGTTCGACCGTGGGAGAGAGCCGTTGAGGGGGTTTTGGTTGGTCCCGCACTGGAATTTCCAGGTTGAGCTAACTGGAATTTCTAGTGCGGGTGCTAAATAGTGAGGGAGCATGTGCGTGAGGGGATAAGGCTGGTTGCCTCCTCTCTTCTTCCCCACTTCAACTTTCCCCATGGCTATGAGTTGAAATTTCTTAGAGAGATTGAGAGCCCTATGTGGGTGTGTATGAGAGAGTGAAGATCCACCTCTTCCCCTTCCTCTCCCTCTTAAGCTTGGTGCTAATTTGAGTGAGAGATTGAGATCCTAGTGTGTGTGCATTTGAGGATTGCATTTGGTGGCACTAGGAAATCTTTGTGATTGGGGATTTCTTATTACTCTTGGTGATTGCCATCACCTAGACGGCTTGGTGGATTGTGTCTCCGTTGTGAAGCCCACGTGGTGATTGTGTGTGGCTCTGGAGAAGGATTTGTGAGGGGTGTTGTGAAGCCCACGCCGGTCCTCTGGAGAAACTCTAGTTGAGCGAGACGTGAAGAGCGCCAAGTGGTCCGGCCGGGTCAAGTGCTAGAGCTTGTGGTAAGCACTCCAAGTGGGAGAGTGTGACTAGTGTAGTCACCCACTAGCAAGAGGACCGGCGACAACCTTGAGCTTGTCTCAACAGGGAGTAGGTGGTTGGCAAGCCACCGAACCTCGGGATAAAATCACCGTGTCAACTTGTTCATCCCGTTGGTTTGCTTACTCCTAACACAAGCTTGTATTTACTCTTTCATAAATTATGCTTGTGTTATTGCTCTTGTGTAGCTTATTTGCTTGTGTAGCATATTTGTAGCTCCCATGAGTAACTAGTTGGCTTGTGTAGCCTTGCTAGTTACATTGCTTAGTTTGTGTAGCTAAGTATTTGTTGAGCTCTCTAATTTGGCTTGTGTAGCCTTGTTATTGAGCATTGCTAGTGAGCTTAGGAGCTTTCTGCTTTTGCTTACTAGATTGTGTAGGAGTTCCCTCGTGCTTGAAGTACTAGTTGCATAGGTTTGTGTGACCTTTCTTCTAGAATTGTTTAGGTGAGCTCTTGCTAGCCCAACACCTTATTTGCTTTGTTTAAGATCTTTGTAAGGTGCTTGAGAGTGTAGGTAGAGGGGTGTAGTCTTGGCTAGACTGATAGTTTTAATTCCGCATTTATTTCGGTTAGCCGGTGCAATTATTTTTAGAAAGGGCTATTCACCCCCCTCTAGTCCGCCATCTCGACCCTACAGTGTTGCGCATGAGGAAGAACAACAACAAGTTCCGATTGAACAGGAGCCATCTGATGACGGACCGAGGAGGTCCCAAAGAGCTAGAAGATCTGCTATTCCAGCAGATTATGAACTGTACAATACTTAAGAGTTTCAAATGGAGGATGACCCCACCTCATTTGAACAAGCCATGAGAAACGAACACTCGTCCAAGTGGCATGAGGCCATGGAAGATGAGATAAATTCAATGAGTACCAACGATGTTTGGGACTTGGAGATAATTCCTAAAGGGGCCAAAATGGTAGGCTGCAAATGGGTCTACAAGACGAAATATGGCTCCCAAGGGAATGTAGAAAGGTACAAAGCGCAACTCGTGGCAAAAGGCTTTACACAAAGGGAAGAGATTGATTACAATGAGACCTTTTCTCCAGTCTCATTTAAAGATTCCTTCAGAATCATAATGGCTCTAGTAGCACATTATGATTTAGAGTTGCATCAGATGGATGTGAAAACGACTTTCCTCAATGGTGAGTTGGAGGAAAACGTTTACATGGCACAGCCGAAAGGTTTTGCCGTGAAAGGAAAAGAACAGATGGGATGTCGCTTGAAGAAGTCCATTTATGGATTGAAACAAGCATCCAAACAGTGGTATTAAAAGTTTGATGGCACAATAAAGAAGTTTGGGTTTATGGAAAATGTTGAGGACAACTGTGTGTACTCCAAGTTCAAGAATGGAAAATTTATTTTTTTGATATTGTATGTGGATGATATCTTACTCGCGAGTAGTGATATCAGTCTACTAAGGGAGACAAAAGATTTCTTGTCCTCAAAATTTGATATGAAAGATCTCGGTGAAGCATCATTTGTTCTAGGCATCGAGATTCACCGAGATAGAAGAAATGGAGTTATAGGATTATCGCAAAAGACATACTTAGAAAAAGTTCTGAAAAGATATAGTATGCATGCGTGTAAGCCTTCACCTACACCGATAGTCCAGGGTGATAGATATGAGGATTTTCAGTGCCCCAGGAACCAATATGAAATTGATCAGATGAAAGCGGTTCCATATGCTTCAGCTGTCGGAAGCTTACAGTATGCACAGGTGTGCACACGCCCTGACTTAGCATTTGTTACCGGGCTACTTGGCAGATTTCAAAGTAATCCAGGACTAGAACACTGGAAGTTGGTAAAGAAGGTCTTGCGTTATCTGCAAGGCACAAAAGGCCTCATGTTGACGTACAGAAAATCAGATTCCTTGGACATAGTGGGGTACTCAGATTCTGATTATGCGGGAGATGATAGGAAGTCCACATCAGGGTATGTGTTCACTCTCGCTGGGGGAGCAATATCGTGGAAAAGCTCCAAACAAACCGTCACTACATCGTCCACAATGTATGCCGAGTTTGTAGCATGTTATGAGGCAACTGGGCAGGTGAATTGGCTGAAAAATTCATACCCGGTTTGAAAGTGGTTGACAACATCTATAGGCCACTGAAGTTGTACTACGATAATAATCCGGCAGTACAATATGCTCACAACAATAGGTCAAGTGGTGCTGCCAAACACATTGACATAAAGTTATATGTTGTGAAAGATAAAGTCCGGGGTCAAACCATAAGTCTCGAGCATATCACTACGAGTAAGATGCTCGCGGATCCGCTAATGAAAGACTTACCTCCCACTGTGTTCAAGGAACACGTTGCCGGCATGGGGTTAATGGAAAGCCTATGATTCCTGGACTAAAGGGCCCAAAAGTAAAAGTATCTATTTCAGAACAGAGATGAGCATTATGGTTGTTAAGTCTATCGACAAAAGACCATGACGATGAGGCATGCCTCTTGCGCAAATCTGTAATGGAACGAGAAAAGTAAAAGTAAAAGGAAATGGTGAGATCAAGGGGAGATTGTTAGACTGATCTCTCTACCAGCGACCCAACGGTCACTGGGCCTTGTGCTCGTGCCCTGATCGGGGGCGCTCAGCCCGTTTATGGCTGGTGGGCCCCGTCGCACTGCGCAATATAAAGAGGGTGGGGGCCGGCGGCTCTCAGTACGAGGTTCACCGTGAGCAACTGTTCCCCACCGATAAACCCTAACCCGATCTAGTGAGGGGGCGCAGCCAGCGACGGGAAGCTCCACCGTCGCCGTTCCTCGTCGCAGTAGCATTGGACCACGTCTGACTTCGTCACCACCGCCGGACTCCTACGCCTTCGTCTCCCTCTCGCGTCGCCGACGACCCGAGGACCCCGAAGGCCATGGCGGGCGACGGCTCCACCTCCTCTACTACGTCCTCGGGCTCAAACAACCTCGGTATGAACTCCTAGACCCTCCTCTCCTTCGGATTTAGTCTCTAGTAGTTCATAGGACTTGTTTATGCACTGTCATAGTTTATACCTGATTAGATCTACTCCCAGTTGTTCCTGTGGTATAAACAGTCCTAACTTCATCACCCTTGCGAGCTTAGCACTAAACAAAGTAGACAAGTAATCACAAATTATCTATGCTCCGCTAAGTTTTCTGCCGTCAGACACACCATGATCAGCTTCCTCCATGTATTTCCAATAAGGTAATAATTATACATTTCTACCTGCTTTCTAATGTAATCCCGTCGAAAAGCACGGGTTTTATTGTATAGCCCCATATATGTAGTTTCCGGTGTCGGTATGGCCGTCATTGCGGAAAATCCACACCGATTGAACTACGTTATATATACAATTTTCAGGGTACTTTTTCTCGTTCGTGTTATGTGTATAATGATGACAGATTTGTGGAGACACGCCGCCTGGGGAAGACGTACTCGTTGTTGCTCAAGTATCGGATCGGATGACATTGCCCGACACGTCTGCGTCCTTGGAAGAAGGGCGTTCCAGATCAGCTCCCTACAGCATGCATCATGCCACCGTACAAGGTCAAGATCGATCGTCTCCTCTCCTCTTACACGGCCTTCCTCGTGACGTGTCGTACCAGATGGAGCTAGGTACTGTAGTAGCTACATGCACATGCAAGCTCAGTTACCCGTCAAGCTGGCAAGCACACGTGTACAGATCTTGCGTCCACGCAAGCACGCACCCGTCTGTGCATGCATGCAAATGTTGGTGGTCGACTACTACTAGTAGTATGGTCAGCTTCGGTCAGAACGACGACGACGTCCCTATCATCCCAGCGCGCTTCTTGGCCTCGAGCGCCGCCGGCAGCAGCTGCTCGAACCTCTCCAGGAACGACGCCCACTCCGCGAAGCTCAGGCCGCCGAACGACACGTGCTTCCGCCCGCCGGAGACGGCTGCTGTACCCTCGTCGACGCCGTCGCCGTCGGGCGAGGGGTGGTGTGGGAAGGAGGGCAGACGGAGCGGGAGCACGACGGAGTCGTGCGCTTGCTTGCACAGCGCCTCGAGCGTGCTCAGCCCATCCTGCTGAGCCGTGAACTCGCGGGTCATCATGTCGCCGATGTCGGAGAGGCAGAGCCCCGCCGCGGCCGCGCGCTTGAGGAAGATGGTGCAGACGGTGAGGATCCGGATGGCGGGCTCCCTCAGGGACGGCAGCTCGGCGCGGAGCGTCTCGGCGTCCTTGAACGGGTCCAGCGACGCCACGTACGCGAGCTCGTCGTCGGAGAAGGGCAGGGAGGACTGCGGCCAGTGCAGCCACTCGAAGTACGGGTCCTCGAGCTGCTCCGGCATGCAGAGGCCGTGGTCGATCGGCACGAGGTCGAGCGGCCGCGGCGGCGCGGATGATATCGATGAGCCGCCGCCGTGCACGTGGGCGCGCTCCTGGGAGCTGCTCGGCGGCGGGTTCTTGACGAGGATGTTGCCCGCGTGGCGGTCGATGTTGAGGAGGCGGACGTCGAGGATGCCGACTCGGTGCACGGAGGCCACCGAGAACCGCGACGGGCCCAGCTCGCCGGCGTCGTACTCGTGCGCCACGAAGCGCTGGATCGACGCCACGGTCGTCGCCGCCGCGGGGCGCGAGATCTTGATCAGCGCGGTCGGCTCCACGCTGGCGAAGCCGTCGTGGTCGAGGAGGAAGGCGGCCACCTCCCGCAGCACGGTCCTGCTCGCGTACCCAGTCCCAGCACCGCCGTTCGCCGCGGCGGCGTCGTCGAGCGGCTTGATGACCGCGACGTGCTCGCCAGCGCGGCTGCCTTCAAGCAGCAGCGCCCCGCCGAGGCCGCTCTGCGCGGCGACGAGCCGGGTCCCGGACGCGATTGCGGACGCGGCCTCCGCGATGAGCTCGCGCACGCCGCGGGCGTGGCGGCCCGCGACGATCTCCACGCGCGGCATCGGCGTCTTGCTCTCGGTCCGGTCCGCGTGCTCCGACCCGGCAGGCGCGACGACCGTCGTGAAGCACGGGGAGGACTGGCTCCGGCGCCGCGGGGACAGGCCGGTGTGGCCCCCTCCGGCGGCGGCGGCGTCGCCGTGATCCCTATGATGATGATGATCCCTGCCGAGCAGCGGGCTGTCGAGCAGCGCGACGGAGTAGAGGCTGTAGTGCCTGTCCCGCACGGCGGGGGGCTTGAGGTCGTGGAAATGACCGACCGCGATTGCCATCCTGGCTACCGAGCGGTTGCTTATTATTCCCCCACATGCAAGCATGCATCCGAGGCACTCAGTCAGAAATTCACAATTCACAGCAGCATGCAAATTCAATTCGATCAAAAATTGACACCGTACCGTCCGTACCTTTGTTTGTGTTTGAGGCTTGTTAGAAGTTATTAGAACAGCATGTCAATCGAGAGGTACCTATAGCTACATCCAGAGCGATCAGTCAGTGGCAGCCGTCGCAGCCGCTAAGCGACGGCGGCGGCGGCGGCAGAAGCGGCACGGCGTCAATGGCAGGGGCAGGCGCAGGCATGGATCGATGCTCGCCGGCGTGCAATTCTTTGCGAGGCTTCAATTCCGGCGTACGTGTTCTTGAACCGATCGAGCAGACGAAGAAGCTAGGCTGGGAGAAGGGCGCGTGGAAGCTCGCTCCCCCCGCCCACCGCGCGCCGCCGCCGCCGCCGCCGCCTGCCCAGCCGACCCTAGTTTTGATTTTTCCTAGTTATTGCCTAGCCAGTGTAGCTGCGTTCTTCTCCTTCCCGCGCCCTTCTAATCTCTTCTTCCCCTTCCCTCCGCGCGCGCGGCTGGGAGGAAGGAAAGGAGAAGAGGGAAGAAGATCGGAGGAGCAGCAGCAACGACGACTGTCTATTTTTGCACCCGGGACGCTCCCGCGGTGTACATATAGATCGGCCGGCGTGACCGAGCTAATTCTGGTCTCCTCTCCCACCTCTCTCTCTCTCTGTAGCGCTGCTGCTGCTGCCGTGGCCGCACGCCCGAGAGAGACGCGCGGCGAACGCAGAGCTTCTCTGCACCATTCCTCTCGAGAACGAGCGAGAAAGGGCTGTGGATGACTGGATGAGCATGAGCATGTTTATGTGGCCAGCCGAACTTTGTGGGAAGCGAGAGAGTAAATTAAACCTGTTGCGTATAGTTCTCTTAGGCGCGGGTGATTCATGATTTCACATAGATAAATGGGTTGATCTCGATCGCTGCGGCAATGTAGGCCGCTTCTGCTTCGCATGCGATCTGTTTGTGGTTGACGACGAACTGACTGAGACAACGGGCTCAAAGCGTTGCCATCAGCCCATTTACAGCCCACAAGGACACTAAGCAATCTAGTGGAGGCGTCCCATTCAAAACACCACTCCATTTTATACTTTTTTTTTTTAATTTTTGTTCTAGTACTACTATTTTTCGCGGGCATTTCTCATGACCTTCGATTTCGAATTCGTCCAATTGAAACTTTGTCTGCACATGCAATGTTTTGTTTTAAAAACATGTCGCAAGATATTTTTGAACTCAATTAATTGATTTACAATAAAACATATTGAACATTCATATATTGTTATTCAATTTTTTCACATGATATATGTTCGTGCCTAGAGGCTTGCTCAAAGAATGGTATAGTGCCACTTGGGTAATTGTCAGATGTATTAACACTTTCTATATGGTCCATCGTAATTTGTAAGAACCCCGAAACACTTAGCATGTGTTTGGTTCTAGGATCACAAGGGATGGGTTGGACCTAACCCTGATTTTAAGGATAGGTTAGAACCCGATTCTTGTTTGGTTAGAGGGTTAGGTTCAAGCCATAATTTTTTGTTTGGTTGGAGTATTGGGTTGAGATGGGTTGGACATATGATAAGCGGGGCCCTCATGTCAGTCGCTTCAAGGCACCACATGGTCGTAGTTCCCGCTCGTCCGTGTATGCGCGCAGGAACTGGGTTCGCCCGATTTCTCCGATTTGGAGGGGTGGAGTGAACCCGAATGCAGAGAGAATATTCTCTCTATGGGACGACCCCAACCCACTACTTTTTTAACCAAACACTACGAAAAACGGGTTCAACCTGCTCTAACCCAGTTCAACCTCGCAATCCTGAATAATAGTAGTACTAGAAAAATAGTAGTACTAATTATAAGAAATGCCCGCGGCTGGTGAGCTCGTAATAGTAATACTTTTGTATAATGAGCTCGTAATAGTTTTTTCTTATAAATCCGGACACTTAAAAACTTAACTGAAAACAACTTTAGGAATTAAAATGGAGTGTCTGTGCGTGGTGACATACAAAAGTATTATAAGAAAAAACTAAGACTAATTATACAAAAGTATTATTTGATACACCATAAACTATTACGAGCTCATTCTCATGACATGACATACGCGGCTGGTGAGCCATAGTCACTACGAAAATGATATACCTCAGACGTCCTTTTCTGGACGTGGCGCTTTTTCCGTTTGCCTCCCGCTACTCCAATCCAACCAGTCCACATGACGCATTAAAAAATGAGACAGACAACTTTTACTTCACCGCCCGTCCACACTTATCCTCTCGTACGCGACTCCTGCCACCATGGCTGTGTGCTGCTCCTTCTTCTTCCCTTCGCCCCCTCTCTCTCTCGCACAACGAGGACTGCAGTCGGCTGGCCATCCGATTACAGCACAGTCTCCTACTCCGGAGCCTCCTTCTCCTCACCTTTGACGGCTCCTTCCTCCACAACAACATCCTCCCCCACCGGAGCCCCCAATGTCTGTAGATCTGGCGGCCCTCTCTCCTACATCTGCTAGATCCATGGAGTACAAGCGAGTTCCACTCACATCCGACGAGATCCATGGGGGTGAGCATGGTTGGAGAGTCGGCGGCCCTTCCCCACCCCAGTACGACGCCTTCCCCACCCCCGGCGGCGTCCTCTGTCACCCCGATGACCTAAGTTCCCCACACGACGGTGGCCATGGCTCTCCCCGCGCCAGGATCCCTCTCTCCCCCCTATGTTGCAGTTGTATGTTTCAATTATTTCACATGTTTTAGAGATATGTTGCAGTTGAATCATATGGATATTGCAAAAGTAGATCGAGGAGGAATATTTGCACATGTTGTATATGTTGCAAGCGTTTTTACAAGCATGTTGCAAGCGTTTTGTTCGAAATATTTCATCTGTTCTCAGACGTAATGATGCAGGCATTTGATTTAGATGTTGTACATGTTCCATGGATATGTTGCAACAATACATTCCAAAATGGTTCATCTGTTTCCTTCTTCTGTTGCAGCAAGTGTTTTTACATTGCCAGTTGTAAGTGTTCTAGCCGGTGATTGCAAATGTGTTCTATATATGTTGCAATTGTATGTTCTGGATGTTTCATCTGTTTGAAACATATGTTGCACTTAAGTTTTTTTTTATGTTGTACGTGTTTTATGCTCTTTAGTGAGTCAAGGGGCGTCGGGGGCACGACGGGTTAGGGACCGTCTGCGAGGAGGGGGAGGGTGAACGTATGAGGAGGGATGGGGATGGGGAGTGAGAAGCAAGTATATTTGGCGTGCAGGCGTGAGCGTCCGCTCGGATCGGACGTCCGGGCGCTAGTAGTTCCGTAGTCACTAATAGGAATCTAGGAGGTAAGTCGTAAGTTGTCGCTCTCTCTGTCTTGTCTCATCCTTGCTAGCATGCTTCGCTCACATCTCCATATCTAGATATCTCCCTAACCCTAGTTAGGAGACCGTTGAAATATGAAAAAAATAGAGGTAGTGCATCTATCTTGTAATAGGAAGGAGAGGCTTCTTCAAGCATTTGTGAGGAGTCGCATAGTTTCCAGATATATAGGAATTAGTCTTCGGCCGCGCTTCTAAACTAAAGGACAAAAAGAAAATCTCATTTGTTTGGAGCATCGTGAGAAGACCTTTCACGTCAGAGTCGTCACGCCTCTTTCCGTTGGCACACGGGGCGGCTGCAAGCCATGAAGCAAACCTGTCCCTGATGGATTTGGCTGTGATTTGCAACAGTGAAGAGTGTCGAAGTGCGGAGCACTGGAACTGGAAGGCATGCAGGATGCCGCAGCCCGCAGCACAGCAGCAACGCCCGCGACCGCGACCCTCCACGAACAGGGACGCAAGCTGGCCGGCATAAACGCTCTCCATGTGCCCCGTCTCCACGCCGAGAGCGACGGCGCCAACGATACGAACCAGAACAGCCGCCCGAACCGAACCCGCAGCAGCTGGTGTTGCGGTTCACGCTCTCGCTCTCACGCATGCGCGCGGCCGCGGAAATGGTTCCCAACCTGGCGAAAGCGACCACCCTCGTGGCCCGCCGTGGTGCGGTGCGAAACGTGAGCGCTGCTCGTGCCTAGTCTAGCTACCTGACGCCAAGCTAGTCCTGTAGCATCATGTTAAAGAGCTTGTTTTTTTTTTTTGAACTGAAAGAGATCTTGTTAGTTGTATATATGTAGGTGATGATGGGGACATCCTAAACTAAGAGCCGCCGAAGCCGAATCAATAATGCAAATAAATCCATTGTTATCAGCAAAAACACAGCTCGGAAATAGCTTGCAAATAAACCCTAGCAGCTTTCACGACGCGGACAGAGCCAGAGAGGGAAACAGCAGGCCTTTTTGTAGGCCCTTCTGCGTGTAAAGCCCGTCGTACATATTCCCGATTCAAACATGTTATGGTTGATGGTTAATCTTCCATCATGGTGTCTAACTGACACAGTTCGAATCTCAATGCTAGCTTTGCTTCAGATAAATAATTCTTTAGGTCTATGTCTGTGCTTTGCAACTGACAACATATCTCGGCAAGAACACCTAGCTAGGATGATCGGTCCGAACTCAGTCGGGGTAGGATGCTTGACTCCGCAAAAGGCAAGTGGTCAAATTGTGCTTAAAGATCGTTATAACAGACCTACTGGATGCACACAAACATTTAGGATCACATAAATAAACGAGTCACTATAGGAAAATATAGTGTATAATGACTCAAATAATATTTACTCCTTTGTATCTATATTATCATATAAATATTGGTTAATAAGTTCCTTTTACACAGACACAGAGTAAATATTTGATACTACTCCCAGTATCTATTATCATAAATATTGGTTAATAAATCAAAATTACTATTGTTTGACTTAGAATAAAATTGGATGACATTCATCTTTATAGGGAAATTTTAGGTCGTGTCAAAGCACCGAGTCAATCTACGGAGTAATTCATGACCATTAGCCGATCCAATAGCACGACACTCGTGCGTCGTTGCTAAGGTGGCGTGGCTAGTAAAAGCGGCATGACACTTGTGACTTCGCTAAATAATGCTCAAATTTCATGTCACACTAGTAATCCAACCGCGGAAAAGGTTGCCGCCAAACAGACATTTTTTATGTAAAATAAAATAAAATAAATAATGGCATGCTAAACGGCCAGGACAAGACCGGTTCTTTTATCTTATCCCTAAATCCCCTGCTCGCGCTAGTGACCTGACCGGGGAGATCCAACACCGGAACATGGGGTGCGCACGCTGGCCACCACTCGCCAGCGGGCCGTCGCCCTGTTCATGCTCATGCTCAGCAGCAGCTCATGTTCGTCAGGGTCACGGGCGAAGCGAACTGTGAAGCTGCCCGTCGGCATCCGGCAACGACGTGGCCTTGGCAGGCCGACGACGTCTAGTCAGTCGTTTGATCCGACGCGGAGGCCGGAGAACGGGGCCTACCGCCGCCGCCCGGCCCCGGCCGGCGAAGGCTGAGGCGGCGAGCCATGTACTCCCTCCGTCCAACAAAACATGCAATTCTCACCTATCGAGGAGTCAAACATTTCAAACTTTGACCGAAATTATATAAAAAAAGTACTAATATTTTTGATACAAAAAATATACCATTAGATTAGTAATTGAATATATTTTCATAATAATTTTATTTAATGACATAAATACTAATACTTTTTATTATAACATTGGTCAAACTTGAGTTAATTTGACCAGCACAGATCTCATAATTGCATGTTTTCATGGACGGAGGGAGTACGTACTCTTGTAGTACACAGAAGAAGAAAAAAAGGTCTGGGGGATGATCATGGGGCAGGGCCATCTCGGGCTGTCGGCGCGGGAATCAGCCGGGTCCGGCTCCGCGCCGCGCCGCTTGGTCCGCTCGTAACACGAGAAAATGTGCCGCTGTCGTTCGGCTGCGTGCATCTCGGTGCAGTGAAAAAGGACAAGCGGCAAAGTTTTGGGGTCCTCCTGCCACGAACTCTTTTTCGCTTTTGTCGAGAGGGAATATCGACCGTATCCCCATCTGGGGCGAGGGCAATATACAAAAATTGGGGGAATGTCGTCGTAGCTCTACATATATTACTGGCAGTGTGTCTCATGCTGATGCGATACCTTTTCCTTTTTGGACGCATGGTTCGAGTCCAGAAGGGCGAACACACAGTCAGTCACAGACTGCTCCAAAACTTCCATGTGAAAGAAAAGTTTGTGGCGGTCACCTCTGGCCTTGTTGGGTTGAACATGCACGATGGTGAGACCGGTTCTGCGTCACAGTTGAGTGAATCGCTACGCTGCACTCCGCACTCGTTTTGCGATGCCTTTGCTTGCGTTGGATAAGCACTCTCTGAGCGGATTTTTGTCCACTGATCCACACCGTAGTAGTCTTCCTGACCTGAACGTTTGTCGTGCCGAAGTGGGGGTTCGAGTTCGACTGCCTCCCGTCATCTCGTGGTCGTGGTGGGATTGATTAGGATTGGGGGCGATTAGTGGTGGGATCCGTGCTAGTGGCGCACCAAGGCGTCCAAGACCAACCGCTACGCTGAGGTGTCCACTATCAGTGGCCGCGGATAATTAATTCCTGTGCCGCGTACAGTTCGCTGTGTAGCGTACGAGTACTACTGGTGTGGTACAATCTGTTCACGAATCGATCAGTAACCATAGCCTTCACTGTAAATAAATAACTGATGATGCAGAGGAGCCTGACGAGCGAGCCGCTTTCTTTTGCTTTGAGCGACAATGCCAAGACGACGAGGAGCCAGTCATCTTTCTTAATCTTTCTTACATTTTTTTTTTTTTGCAAGACAAGACAATCGAACACATAACAAACCAATAGATTTGATTTTGGGAGGAGATGCCTCAATCACGACGCGGCGGGGCGAAATATATTGATGCGCGCCGAGCCGATGATGCATGTAATAATGTAATGATCAGGCAGGCAAGGCAAAGGCAGGGAGAAAAATTGAAGAGAAATCATGGAAGGCCTGATGATGTGATGAGTTGCGCGATCATCAGGAGGTGTTGACCTGGCGGCACTGCTTCCTGATCTGCCCGTTGGTTCCCGTGAGCACCTCGACGCGCCCCATCTTCTTCATGGACATGGAGAAGGCGGCGTAGAACTTGATGGGGTTGGTGAGGTCGGCGACCATCTGCGCGGCGGCGGCGTTCTGCGCCAGCGCGGCGTCGGAGGCCAGCGTGCCCTGGTTCTGCTGCACCCGGGTGTAGTACGCGCTGTCGAACCTGGCCGGCGTGCCGCCGTCCAGGCTGACGGTGGCGGCGGCCGGGGACGGGTTGGGGCACGACGACATGAGCGACCTGGCGTAGTTGGAGTCCAGCAGCGGGTCCACGGCGGTGGCGTTCCCCTGGTACAGGCGCGGGGTGACGCTGGAGCAGCTGGCCACGCCGATGGTGTGCGCGCCCGACAGCGCCACGAGGTCCGTCAGGTTGAGCCCGCGGTTGGCGAAGCTCTGCAGCAGCGCCGCGAAGCCCGCGAACGGCGACGGCAGCGCGCCCGTGTTGGACGCCAGCGACACCGTGCCGTCGCGGCGCCCCGTCTCCACCTGCCACAGCGAGGCCTTGAACTGGTACGAGACGGCGTCGCGCGCCGCCAGCGCCACGATGTCGGCGCACGACACCACGCCCGGGCACGCCTGCTCCAGCTGCGTCTTGATGGCGTCGATCACCTCGTAGCCGCCCACGGACAGGTTCGGCGGCGCCGTCTTCTCGCTCTGCGCGTTGTCCAGCAGGATCGACGCGTCGCAGCCCTGCACGTTTAAGGAGCCACGGGGTGGTCAGGTACAAGAGCGATACGATACTGTAGCATGGCGTGGTGCACGCAGCGCAGCGGGCGGCGGCCTGGGGTTTGAAAAATCTCGCGGCCTGGCATGGCGACCGCCGTACGGGGCGCGGCAGCCTTGAGAGCTGTCGCGCGCGCGGCACCGGAATCCGGACGAGGGCATGTGAGCGGCGGGGGCCGGGGGGCAAAATGACAAGATTCGCGTTGCTCCCCTCGCGGCTCGCGCTCGCGCTCGTGCTCGTCGTACTCGTACGTGATTTTTTTTTTCCCGTCGTCCTGTCCTGTGTGGCTGTGTGTGTGTCTGTGCGTGCCAACCGGGCCGGACGGCCGGCCCGGCCGGGGAAGGAAACAAGGGTGTGGTGTGCCGTAATGCTTACGTATACCGGCGGCAGAACAGAACACGAGTTGAACAGAGCCTGTCCTCGGTAAAAAACCGACAAAAGTGCGCTGGGTGCCCACCACGCTGGCGCTGAGACTGAGGAGAGCCACCAAAAGAGCTGGAAAAATACTGTAACTGGCAACTGGAAAGGGTCAGCCAGCCGGACCAACCCTCCGCGGTAAAAATTCTGCCACCGTGCAGTGCAGGATCTGGATTTGCTACTATGAACGACACGGGCCGCACACTCCGTATGCGGACATGCATGTATGCAAAGAGCAAAGTTGAGAGGTTCTGCTGTCTTCGGCTGGCCGTGGCCGGCGCCTGATTCTCGCATGGCGCCTGACCAGGAGGCCACAGGGTCGGTCAATGCTGTGGTTACGGGATTGTTGGAGCTGCGGGAGGAACAAGACGAGACGAGAAGGCGTTTTCGATCTGGAGGGGGAGGCCCGGACGCCGGGCGCGCGCCGTGCCGACAAGATGGAGTAAATGTAAATGCACAGGCGAAGTAGTAAATCGAGGAAATGATTATCCTATCCTATCGCACCGACGCCTGGCGGACGACGCGCATGATTGATTGAGGAGGCGAGGCGATGGATTGGACGAGCCATGAGTGAATGAATGAATGATTGAGAGAGAGTCGAGCAGAGCAGGAGGCCGGAGAGAACAGAGGAGAAGCCGGACGGACCTTGACGAAGCAGTCATGGAAGTGGAGGCGGAGGAGGCGAGCCGGGAGCGCCGGGTTGGCGGCGACCTGCGCCCAGGTGACGCTGCGGACGATGGAGTCCACGCTGGGGCAGCTCTTCTGGTAGAAGTTGTAGGCCAGCCCCGGGTTGGACTCCAGCAGCCCCGCCCGCGCGCAGCTCAGCAAATGGGCGGCCCCCAGGACCACGGCCACCCACCACCGCCACGCCGCAGCGCCAGCGCCTCGCCACCGGCCCCCGGACCCGGACCCGGAGGCGGCTGCTGTTTGCCTCCTCATCTCCACTCCACCGGCGGCCTCGATCGATCTCCCCTAGCTTCTCTCTGTCGCTCTCTCTCTCTCTCTCTTCTTGACGGGTGAATGAACTGGCGGCTCTGCAGCGCAACAGTGATCTCGAATGGAAATGGAAGAGGAAGAGAGTCGGAGAGGGGGAAGGAACGGGACGGGCTCGACTCGTCTCCACCGGGCAACCCTTTGGTTTGGTTTGGTGATGACAGTGTGTCATTAAGGGGCGGCTGGGGGGCGATGCGTTTTATAGCCGCCCGGCCCCCAGGCAGAGTCGGGGGGTGGTGTCTGCGCTGCGCGTCCCGGGGCGGCACCTTTGCGCGAAAGCAAAGTGATGTCAAGCAGAACCGCCAGAACGCAGATGCAAATGGCTCACGGCTCGCTCGCAACTCGCACTCGCATGGCCAGCCAGCCAAGCCTGGACAGTGATGTGGCGGGTGGTCTCGCTAGCTGTGCCTTGACCCAACTTGCAAGCATTGTTTATGGTTTTGGCTGGAAACAAACAAGCGCGCCATCATTTGTCTACAGCACCAGGCACAAAGCACAACTGCACAGCACAGTGGCCGCCGGTTGGTTTGGTTACCTTGCTGTGCTGGACCGAGAGCCATCTGCTTGCATGTGTTGTTCCCTTGCATTTGCAACGCGACGGACGCCGGCGGTGTGCGGCTGTGCCTGTGCGCCGAACGAACGAAGTGTGCATGAACCTTTCTTTCTGGCCATTTTTTGACTGGCCCATTAATTGCTTTGCTTCGTTGTTTGATCGGACA
The DNA here is from genome assembly GCA_009763385.1 of Coix lacryma-jobi var. lacryma-jobi. Classification (NCBI taxonomy): domain Eukaryota; kingdom Viridiplantae; phylum Streptophyta; class Magnoliopsida; order Poales; family Poaceae; genus Coix; species Coix lacryma-jobi. The sequence continues at coordinate 148,782,517 of CM019827.1, read as the reverse complement.
CATGCGAGTACTGTTATGTGACAGCTATAAAACTCAAAGAAAACAAAATTCTCATGAAAAAGGTATTTGAGGAAAAAATATATTCAAATGTTTCATGTCATAAAAACGCAGAGTGCGCCAGTTGTTTTAGAGAAACTGCTCCGTTCATTTGAGGTACACTTTAATGCGTATAGAGAATAATATGTTTTCTCATAAAAAACAGTTATATAAATCAGCAAAAGCCGCGTATTGCACAAACGAACAGCCGGGAATGACAATCACGCTTAGCAGGACGCACTCTTGCACGTTCATAAACTCGAGCTTGTCAATCGGACGAGGAACAGGGCCTTTCCACTGTTGCTTATTTTTTACCGTCACGGAAGATGATTACATAGAAAACAGATCACAGTTGCATAGTACTCGTAATATTTATTGATTGAACCATAAAAAAAACATAAAGTTCGGTTTAGTTCTCATCCCAAAACTTTTCACCTATCACATCAAATATTTAAACAAATCCATAAATTGTTAAATATAAACTAAAAAATAACTAATTACACAGATTGTGTTTACTTTACGAATTATGATATAATTTTTTAAGTCTAATTAGTCCATGATTTGATAATATTATGTTAGAACAAATATGTGTTAATGACGAATTATTTAGTTTTAATAAATTTGTCTTATAATTTCCAGACAGAATATATAATTTATTTTTTTTATTAATTTTTAGTAGACTTATTAAAAAATAACAGGCCGAAGCCAGAGACAGCATTATTTAGTGTTAATATTATGATTGTTTTTTTTTTTGGTAATAACAGGCCGAAGCCGCGTGAATGTGAAATGTATCCAGCATCTGCTGCAAGCAGGTATGGGTGGGTATTGGGTATGGCAAACGCTTCTTTCTTGGTTGCACTGCGCCCTATCCGGCTACCCTACACTATCCCCGACGAAACAGTACTAGAGGACAACGGCATACGGAGTACATGTGACCAGTGACCGGTAGGATGGAAGGAGGAGGGCACCGCTGGCGAGCACACACGGGCAAGGGGCGCGCGTGCAGCACTGCACCACGATATATACGCGTGTGATTCTTGGGCAAACGAAAAAAAGGGAAAAGTGTCATTGTAAGGCTTAACTGCTGGGCCCATATATCACCATCATCCGCTAGCTAACAGCTTGTTTATCCATGTGCACGTACAAGTACATGCTATTAATACAGCTATACATGTTTGAACATGCATGGTGGTGACTGGTGACGAAGGAGAAACGCGGCCAAAATCACGGGGTTATTTCACATACTTGGACGGAGACGGACGGTGTATCAAATGAAACGAAGGCTCCAGTTGTATCCGCACAAGGTAATAGTCTAGGTCTGTTTAAATCGTTTATTAGTTATTAATTAATCCACTAGTCGATAGAATAAGCTTTCGATCGTCTCTTCCCAACCAGTGAACTAGTTGGGATGTGAATTAGGGGTGTTTATTTCCCGGGCTAAAATTATAGTCTACTCACATCTAACGTTGGAGTCCTAATTTAGTCTATTAAAAACATAATTACAAAACTAATTTATCAATCGGAAGCTAATTTACAAGATGAATCTATTCTGTTAAACTTAGCCCACGATTCGATAATGTGGTGCTACGGTAACCATTTACTAATAATGATTAATTTGTTTTAATAGTTTCGTCTTGTTAATTATCACATGATAGTGTAATTAGTTGTATAATTAGACTATTTTTAATATACTAAATTAGTATCGTAACCTCTAACCTCCAACTCAACATACAACTCACCTACAACCCAGTGCTCTAATAGATTGCCAAATAGTATTACTGCGCTCCCACCCTTTCCTAGTCTCTGTATCCACGTGCACCACTACTACAGAAATTATTTTGCGTGATACCTTGCATTAGTCAACCGTGACGGGCTTCTGACCTGGCCGTCGCGGTTATTGGGTGGCTGGCCTGGCCACCTGGTCGCCCAGGCGCCCGTCACGGTTAATGGGTTAACCGTGGCGGGCGACCTAAGTGGACCGTCACGGTTAATGGTCTATTAACCGTGACAGGCTACTTAAACCATCCGTCACGGTTAATATTTTAACCGTGGCGGGCGACCTTAGTTGCCCGTCACGGTTAATAGACCATTAACTGTGACGGCCTTCTTAGGATGCCCGCCACGATTAAGATTTTCCATATAAGCAGCAGCCAGCCCCCTCTTCTTTCCCACGAGCTTTCTTCTTCCAACATTTGGGGGAGAAGGCTTTGCCCTAAAATTTGACAAACTTTTTGAATTGAGGTCTAAGGATTGAATTTGGGGGTGGAGGGCAACACAAAAGGTTCCTAATGTCTCTCTCCCACCCTTTATCTCTCTTTTCCCCTCTTTTTGGCTCAAGTGTTCTAGATCTAGATCTAGATCTAGATCAATTCTCTCTCTTTCTATGCATGAATGAATGTACCATGTTCTATGGTGGATCTCCCGACCCTTCTCTCTTTGGAAGATGTTTTTTCTATTTTCTAATCATTTTGTCTATTTCTTTTGCTTATATGGTGTAGGTATGATGGAGAGGTCCGAATGGATGTACCGGTTCGATAGAGTGGGTGATCCGCGGTACCTAGAGGAAGTGAGGAAGTTTATTACTATTGCAAAAAGGCATCGTGAGAAATTGAAGCGGATTGCAACCATATGTCCGTGTAATAAATGCAAGAACACGAAAGCCCACCCAGATCCCATGGTGCCATCTCATTTGATTAGGTATGGTTCCGTGAAGGATTACACGGTCTGGACTCTTCACGGTGAAAGAGAAGGTGCGAGTGGTGGTCCATCTGGAGTGAGCTCATCGACGCCGACGCCGACATCTATACCAGTGAATCAGGGCAATCCTGTAGGAGCACCTAGATCATCATCTTCAGCAGCCATGTCAGCTGGTTGCGATAATGGTTCTCGAGATTACAGCACGGTGAAGGATGTAATCCAAGACTTGGCCGACGAAGAGCACAACAGTGGTGATGGTCAGGAGGCTGTTGTGAGCGACCCCGAAGATATGCGTCTTGTTGAGGATTTAGTCAAACACATCGATGAAGATGATGTTGTGTATGGTAGTCCGAAGTGGTTGGAGAATTTTAGAGAAATGAAGCAGGCGGCAATTGATCCTCTCTATAAGGACGGGGGCGAGTGTCCGAAGGAGTGCACAGCTCTCCGTTTTAACCTCCATATGTTAATGTTGAAGGCTCGACATGGTTGGTCTGACACTAGCTTCAATGAGCTATTAAGCTACCTTGCCACCACGTTCCCAATGGCCAACAAGGTGCCCGCCAATACTTATCGAGCGAAGAAGCTAATCCGACCAGTGGCGATGAAGCTGAGAAAGTTTGATGCATGCCCTAACCACTGCATCCTGTATTGGGGTGAGTACGAGAATTTGACTAGTTGTCTGCACTGTGGCTTTAGTCGGTACAAGAAAAATGCAGGTTGTCGTGTAGATGCAGAAGATGACGGAGGCTTGCGGGGTGGTGTGAAGAAGAAGAAGAAGAAGGGGGCAAAGACGAAGAGCAGTGCGACCAAGCAGATCTCGGCTCAGCAAGACGAGGAAGAAGAGGGTTACACACACAGGAAAAGTCCAGCACTGTCGGTGTGGTATCTACCCATGGAAGATCGTCTGCGTGCAATATTCGGGAACCCAGAGGATGCCAAGCTCATGTCCTAGCATGCGTCAGCTGATCGACTGAGAGACGATGGCAAGTTGCGGCACCCGTCCGATGCGAAGCAGTGGAAGGATTTCAACATGGCTTACCCAGAGTTTGGTAAGGAGCCTAGACACGTAAGGTTTGCATTAAGTACTGATGGGATGAACCCATTTGGTGAGCTTAGCAGCTCGCACAACACTTGGCCTGTCGTCCTCACCATGTACAACCTGCCTTCCCATCTATGTCAGAAGCGCAAGTACCTTATGTTGACTATGCTTATCTCCAGACCAAAGCAGCCCAGCAACGACATAGATGTGCTCCTGGAGCCATTCATGGAGGAAATGAAGAAACTATTTGATGTTGGAGTTGAGATGGTGGATGCATACCGCAAGGAGAAGTTCACCCTAAAAGCAATTATCTTTGTCACCATCACCGATTATCCCGGTCTCTTCTCATTGTCTGGGCAGATCAAAGGGAAGACCGGCTGCGTAATTTGCATCGACGGGACCTGCTACACTTACCTTAAAGGATCCAATAAGATGGTGTACACGAGGCACAGACGGTTCCTCGTTAGAAATCACAGGTACAGAAGGAGTGTTATGAATAAATATTTTGACAATCAGGACGAGCCGCAACGTGATCAACCAGTGCAAACTAGTTGGGGGGGAAAGGTGTATGAGATGGTCAAGGACATGGAACAAATTGAGTTCGGAAAGAAGAAGAAGGTACCGGAAGAGGGGGCAACAAAACAGAGAAGGAAGAGAAAGTGAGACAAGATGGAGGAAGTCACAGTCGTCGTTCCTTTCAAAAAGAAGTCGTTTTTCTTTAAGTACCTTTCATACTGGAAAACGCTGAATACACCCCATGCCATCGATTGCATGCACTTAGAGAAAAATGTCTTTGAAAGCACGATTGGTGTCCTGCTGGACGTCAAGGGGAAGACAAAGGATGGTCTTAAGTCACGTATGGATCTTGTCAATCAAGGCATCAGGCCGGACCTTCACCCGGTACCGGCTCAGAACGGTAAAGTTGATATCCCAGGCGCAGCCTGCAACCTGACGCATGACGAGAAGACGACTTTTCTCAAGTTGCTTAGGGGTATCAAGGTGCCAACTGGGTTTTCTTCCAATATCAAGAGTCTGGTCTCGATGAAAGACCTCACAATGACCGGCTACAACTCACATAACTGCCACGTCATGTTGACGGCGTTCCTGCCAATTGCGACCAGGGTTATCCGTCCAGAGTACGTGAAGATGGTCATCACGCGTATGTCATACTTCTTTAATCGCATCACCCAGAAGGTCATTGATGAGGCCGAGCTACCTGCCTTGAAGGAGTTCATCGCAGAGACCCTTTGCCAACTCGAGATGTGCTTTCCACCAGCATACTTTGATATTATGCCACACTTGATGATGCACATGGTCGATCAGATCCAACAACTGGGCCCCGTGTACCTACATCAGATGTGGACGTACGAGCGGTTCATGTCCACCCTTAACAGATACGTCCATAACCGTGCTTACCCTGAGGGCTCTCTGATCGAGGCATACACAACGGAGGAGGCCGTGAACTGGTGTATGAGGTACATAAAAGATGGGAGGATGATTGGGTTGCCTGTCCATCAACACGAAGGCAGAACCTTAGGGATGGGGTGCATCGGACGAAAACTACGCACTGATGTACCAAACGAAACGGTGCAACAAGCTCATTACAGCATACTTCATCAGTTAGTTAGCATGGAGACATTTGTCGAAAAGCACCTGAACGAGATCCGTGCAACTCATGATGGGCAGGTCACGGAGCACTGGGTCCAGAACCATCACAAGAACAGCTTCATAGGGTGGCTCAAAGAGCAGGACATACCAATTGAAGAATCAGAGGAAAATCGTGAGGAAATTCAGAAGCTTCAGAAAGGCCCGTCCACCCAAATCACCACTTGGCAAGGTTATGACGTGTCGGGTTATAGGTTCCACACGAAAGAGAAGGACAAGCAGAGTGTGGCACAGAACAATGGTGTTCGATACGAGGGCATCGACGAGGCCACGGGCCAGAGGACGTCATATTTTGGGCAGGTCGAAGAAATCTGGGAACTTGACAATGGCCAAAACCTAAGCATAACCGTCTTCTGGTGCCAGTGGGTCCATCCAAAGGCGGTTGTAGTTGAGGGTTATGGGCTTACAACCGTAGACCTTCATAGTATCGGCTACAAAGATGATCCTTGGGTAGTAGCAACCGATGTCGCACAAGTAGCCTACTATGTCTACGCAGAAGATCCTAAAAGGCATGTGGTTGTGTCAGGGAAGCAACGGATTGTGGGAGCTGATGGGGTCCAAAGCCGCAAACAATACAACAACTACGAAGAGCTCCAACTATTTACCGATCATCCAAAGAAGATCAAGGCTGTCGAAGACCAATTCAACAGGACGAGGATGATGTCCTGGGCCCGCAACGATGGTGAAAAGAGGACAGTGAAAGCGCCTGCACCAAAATGATATGTGTAGGCAAACCATAAGACAAGTTGTAATATTGCAGTGGAACCAAAATTTATTTATTTTGTTCTGTTAGTTTTGTTTCTTTTTCATATCTCTATGTTCAAACAAATGAAACAAGGTTGTATACACTCCTCTATAGCTAACAACTTATCCAACTATGACTCTACTACTACTATAGTATTATACCTAATTACCTACTACTACTATACATAGTCATCTATAGCTAGTATTATGCCTAATTACCTAAGGGAAAAACAAAAATTGAAATTGGATAAAGGGAAAAGGTCAAAATATTTTACCGTGGCGGGCCCCTTAGAACGCAGGTCGCGGTTAATATTTACCGTGACAGGCTTTTAAAGCCACCCGTTACGGTAAATATTAACCGCGACGGGCGTTCTAAACGGCCCGCCACGGTAAAAGATAGGCTGTACAAATTCCCCATATGCACCGAGTCAACCAAGTCTGCCCATTCGGTTCTCTTCTCGACCCCGAAGGGCCGGCAAAATTTTCCGCCACCCCCCCCCCCCCCCCGCCGCCGAGGTGCCCTAGCGCCGCCACCATCACCGCGTGACCGTCCTCTCGCTCCTCTTCTGCACGTGTACGTGGTGCCCCTCTTCGCCGCCACCGTGACCCGCCGCCGCCCGTCTCTGTGCCCCTCTCCGCCGCCACCGTGCCCCTCTCTTCCTTGTGTGCCTGCCTCTACTACCTGCTCTGCTGACACGGCGGCGCGGCGTGGGTCATCCTCGCTCGACACCACGGAGCTACGGCTCGCCCTCTTTTCCGCTCCTTCAGCCTTGTCGGAGATCCGTCCCGGAGTTTCATCCCGGTAAGCCCGAAACCCTAGCTCTGGGGTCCCACACCGCCTGGATCCCGTCCAACGCCGGCTCGAGCCTGTCCTCCGCCTCCGACTGGAGCCCGACCTCCGGTGCCACCTAGAGCCCGTCTCTCCACCGTCCTCCGTCCTCCGTCTCCGTTGAGGTATGTACTCGCCGCTTTGGTAGTTTTAGGTTTTCTTGTTGTTTGTGAAATTGACAAACAAATTAAATATAAAATATGAGCCATTCCCTAATGCCCATATTTATAAATCAGTGGCAATTAAATATAAAATGCTAGTTTGTTTTATTTTATTAACTAGTTACAATTTATAAATCACAAATATTAGGAAATGATGCACGTTCTTATTGTGTTTTTCCTTCGGCAGCAAGCTGCACTTGTCAATGCCAACTTACTATGTTTGTACTGGAAGTAGTGAAATGTTGTTTAAGTTGAAATGCTGCCTATGATGTACTATTGTTTACACTGTGCAAATGCCGCTACCTATGATGTCCTATGATGGCCTGTGATGTCCTATGATGGCATGTGATGTCTTATCTAACTCCTATTGTCCTACTCTCTGTAAGGACCTGTGTGGCCTAGGAGGGGGGGTGAATAGGCCTGTCAAAAATCACAGCTCGAAACTCAATTAGTAATGCCCGACACTACCGCCCTAAGCCCAGCACTGTCGTGCCCCGGCACTGCCGTCCTCAGCCCGGTACTACCGCGCAGACAACGAGATCAAGCCTGCAATTCGAAATCCAGCCACAACAAACCAAATCTATATGAATGGAAATGTAGCACTTGGTTCTCTGAACCAACAGAACCAACTCTAACAAGCCTAATATGAGATAAGAAGTAGATCGGGCCAAACCCTAGAATCTATCACAAGCTCACAAGTATGAAGAATGAAACTAAGCAAGCACAAGAGACAAGTGATTTATCCCGTGGTTCAGCTCGCCACCAAGGCTTTGCCTACCTCCACGTTGTTGAGGTTGACCACTTAGGTCATGAGCTTTGCAACTCTACCTTGTTCTCAAGTCAAGGAACCAAATCCTTGAAGTGAGGGGTAATAATACTAGCTGCACAAGTGGTTACAAACCTCCCTAGGCCGCCACACAAGTTGGCAAGGCTCTAGGGCGACGCCTAGCCGGCTAAGGTTCCAAGAACCCAAGAGTAATAAAAGCAAATCCACCGGCTATGGCTCAAATCAAGTGCTCTAGGAAGTAGATCTCAGCTAGGGCTTCTCTTTGGTGAAGGTTTGAGGCTCTAACTCACTTGGAATCAATAGGAATCAAAGATAAAGTGAGATAGAGCTTGGGAGCCTTCAATGGGGAGAGAGAGCCTTGTCTGGAGGTAGGAGAAGAGTAATGGTCATGGGTGACCGTTGGGGTGGCAGGGAGATGGAGTAAATATCCCCTTCCTTCCAACGGTTACAACAAGTCGCGGCAGTGCCGGCCTTAGCCCGGCAGTGCCGCGGCCCGGCACAGCCGCGCCCTGGGCGGCACTGCCGCGCCTACCAGTCAGACAGAGACATATCTGAATTCAGTGCAGTTGTCTTTGGTTAGGAATAAGGATGGCTTGAGTTGGTTTGAGCACATGTCATTCAGCCATAGCAATGTATTTGCATTCCCCCTTGATAGTACGACATTCCTATAACTCAAATTCAAATGAAAGAGCTTGATATAGCACTTTGAGTCTGGATCCGATGAAATATAGCATGAGGGGTCCACCAACACATATGCACCATCCTTTCTTATCATTAACCTGCTTGTCATCTTCATAAATCTCATTAGTTCTCCAATCGTGTGGTCATTATCACCAAAACCCACAATTAGGGCTTGATTGCACTTACAATCTCCCCCTTTTTGGTGATTGATGACAACACAGTCGAAGCTTACAATAGAAGGGTACAATACTTGAGATTTAGAAGCTTAGGTGTGAAACCTCCCCCTAAATGTGTGAATGAGAGCTAAAATCTCAAAATGGCATAAGAGGCCAACATTCACATATTCAAAAGTGAAAAGTAGGTTTAGTTTCACATCTAATAACTTTGTGGGGTGCAACCAAATTGTGTCAAGAATAATACGTAATGTGAATGATAGTTTAAGCACATCAGAGTGGTTTGCTGCCTGTCAGCCAGAGCGGCACTGCCGCTCTAGGCGCGACACTGCCGGAGCCCGACACTGCCGGCCTGGTAGCGGCACTGCCCCTCAGACTTCCAGACAGCAAACGCAGCGGAATATAAAACAACCACAAAGCATGCTAAACAACAGATCTAAACAGAATAAAACAAGCTAGATAAGCAGGTAAAAGTACATGTCCACATCCAAGCCTAAGAAGTAGCAACATAGAGTATTACAAATTAGAGTTTTGATCGAAACAAACTCCCTCACAACTCACAACTACTAAAAGATGGGGACATGAACAAGAAGTGTTGTACCCCCTTCTCTTCGCCTAATTCTCCCCCTTTGGCAACAAGTCACCAAAAAGAGAGAAAGGAGAGAAGAGAAGAGTGTCCAAACACTCACTCATCATCAGACGCAATGGTGTCCCACTTAACCTCGCCCTCATCATCATCATCACCATCGTCGTCGTCGCCATCGTCGTCATCGTCGGACTCTACCACGGCCTTCCCATGGCGATGGGTAGTACTGGTGTAGCGGGTCGAGGCACGTGTAGACCGGCGAGATAGCTCAGGCACTATCTCCTCATGCTCCTCGTCGTCATCTGAGTCTATATCATCTGAATCGAGACTGGAGAGGTCGAAGTGAGGTGGAGAGCGGGGTGGAGGTAACGGCGAACGACCCGCCCGCTCTCGCTCTGCTCGCTGCTCAACAAGTGTTTGGTGAGCTGTCTGGGCTACGTAGGTGCAGGTAGAGAAGATGGCCTTGATCCATTTGGCCAGCTTGCTCTTCTTCTTCCTCTGATAGGAAGGGCGGGAGCTCTCTGGCCTGTCAACTGCTGCTGCTGACCCTGCTGCTGCTGCTCTCTTCTTCTCCGCCCTATATGGCTCATGCAGCCCATCCTTGGCAAAGGTGTAGCCGGAAACCATCTCTATCATGAACATGATGTAGGGGGCATAGAGCACTGCCTTCCTAGCATCCTCGGCTGCCACCTGTAGCTCAGTCTAAATGAAGCTGGAGATGGAGAAGTGGTTTGCCTCGGGGGCCATCCTAGCCAACATGTTCCTGCCATATCCATACAGGTTAGAGTGGGAACCACTCTTGGGGTTAAGAGTCTGCCTGAATAGGTTGTTCAACATGTAATAGAAGCCTTTCAGCCCCTTGACCAACCCGTCTGCCTTTCGAGGGTCCTCATACATGAAAGCAATCTCACTATCAGTCAATGTCCTCTCCTGGTGCAGACTATCAAGCTCTCTATCCCCGCTGCCCAAACCGAGAATCCTAGCAAAGGTCTCATAAGAGACCTTGTAGTGACGTACCTCGGTCATCCAGTGCATCTCCTCAACCACATTATCAACATAGAGTGTTGCATGAAATTGATGGATGATCTCGGTATTCCAGTTGTAACCGAAACCCATCAAGTCATACATGTTCCTTGCTTTGCATGCAGCCACCACTCTGTTGATGTCACGATCAGCCTTGCTCTCAAGATGCTCCCAATCAACATACTTCATACTTAGAATCTTCTGCTTCTTGGCATTGTACATGACTGAGCAATAGAAGTCAGAATAGAACTCATTCCAGAACCTGTAGTCAATGCCCATGTCCTTCTGATTGTTGTATGGATTGAGTTGGCGCTGTGTCTTTACTGAGTTGAACTTCTGATAATAAGACACGGGATGTCTGTCCTTGGTGTCTTGTGGAGGCCTCTCCTGCACATCCTCTGTGTATGGCTACAGGTGGGCTCGGCTGACCTCTGCCAAATGCTCTTGTGTGTTGGGATAAAGGTCATCCCGAATCTGTCGCCCTTGCATCTGCAGACGAGCCTCATCACGGATCTGCTGCCGTGCTGATGTATCCCCTTGGGAGCTAGAGCCACCTCGGCGAGATGGCTGCTTGCTACTCCCCCTGAGCGGATCCATCCTCTGCTTCAGCCTTCTCTCATCACCTCTTCCGCCCGACATCTAAAACATGGAAACTGTGAATTAGAAGACTGCATAAGAGCTGGTAGGTTATAGTGAGGCAATAGGCTTTGATGGATAGGGTGTTACTTGGATCAAACCCCTGCTCGTGGTCCGGTACTGCCGCTCGGAGAGCGGCACTGCCGGGGCCCGGCACTACCGCGCAGAGCGCGGCACTGCCGCGCAAGCAGGCCAGATCTGAGCCAAGGAACACCACATCCATCATCCCTACTGCCTCCCTATCATCTACAAACTCTTCTACAACCTCTAAGTACAATAGCCATGGCGCATTTTATAAATCGGGAAAAACTAGGGTTAGGGATTTTGAAATATCACCTTGAGATGGAGAGGAAAGGGAAGGAGACCCTTGGGGAAGGGAGTTGGAGGCTGCACTGAAGAGGAACCCGGAGCAGCACCACCAGTGGCCGGAGACGCCGGGAAGAAGCCCGGAGAGGAAGCCGGCCGCTGGTCTCCTTTAGTCGCCCGAGAGAAAGAGAGGGAGAGGGACTTTTTCACGGTGGGTAAGAATGAGAGAGAGAGGTAGGACCGTCAGGTAGAATAGAAAGAATTTTCCCTTGGCCCCACACAGTAACAGATCGATTCAAGCTGAATCGATAAGTCGCGGCACTGCCACGCTTGTCGTGGCACAGTCGGGGCCCGACACCTCCGCGCCTGGCCTGGCACTGCCGGACAGTTACCACCAGAACAGAATTATCTCTAAGCTACTACTTCTCATTCTTGGAGTGGACACGTACAGCTTGCATGTTATGACCAGTGACAATCAATCAATATAGAACAATGGTCATTTCAAGCAAGTTTCTTTCTCAAAGATTTTGAAACACAATATATGAAAGATTTGAAATTGGTTTTGCCTAGGTCATACTAGTTGATCAATCAAGCATGCTAGGTTTCAAACTACGTTACGAGAGTCAAGTATATTTAGTTCACTTCTCAAAGCACAAAACCTTGATTCATCGAGAGGCTTAGTGAAGATATCGGCTAGTTGTTTGTCGGTGCTCACATGACGAATTGCGATATCTCCTTTGATTTCGTGATCTCTCAAGAAGTGATGTCGGATGTCTATATGTTTGGTTCTTGAGTGACTCACTGGGTTGTTTGCTAGTTTTATGGCACTTTCATTGTCACACAAGAGTGGGATATGGGTGAAATGGCATCCGAAGTCACGAAGGTTTTGCCTCATCCAAAGTAGTTGCGCACAACATGCACCTGCTGCAACATACTCGGCCTCGGCTGTGGAAAGGGCTACACAATTTTGCTTTTTAGAACCCCAAGACACTAAGGAGCATCCAAGGAATTGACATGTCCCCGAAGTGCTTTTTCGATCTACTTTACAACCGTCATAATCGGAATCCGAATAGCCAAGTAGTTTGAACTTGGAGCCCTTAGGATACCACAAGCCAAGGTTTGGTGTGTGAACTAGATATCTCAAGATTCTCTTAACGGCCACTAGGTGACACTCTTTCGGGTTAGCTTGAAATCTAGCACACATGCACACGCTAAGCATAATATCGGGCCTAGATGCGCATAAGTAAAGAAGAGAGCCGATCATGGAGCGATATACCTTGATGTCCACGGCTTTCCCTTCCTCATTGAGATCAAGATGTCCATTAGTTGGCATGGGAGTCTTGATAGGCTTGGCGTTCACCATGTCAAACTTTCTCAACATATCATGGGTGTACTTGGTTTGGCAAAGAAAAGTCCCTTCCTTCAATTGCTTGATTTGAAAACCAAGGAAGAACTTGAGCTCACCCATCATAGACTTCTCAAATCTCTTAGTCATGATCCTACTAAACTCATCACAAAGGATTTGTTAGTACTACCAAATATTATGTCATCGACATATATTTGGCACACAAAGATATCTCCATTGACTTTATGAGTGAAGAGAGTAGGATCGGCTTTGCCTATTTCAAAGCCTTGTTTAAGCAAGAATTCCTTAAGGCATTCATACCATGCTCTAGGTGCTTGTTTAAGCCCATAGAGCGCCTTATGGAGTTTGAAGACATGGTTGGGGAACTTGGGATCTTCAAAACCCGGTGGTTGCTCAACATACACCAACTCTTGTATAGGGCCATTGAGAAATGCACTCTTCACATCCATTTGATATAGCTTGAAGTTGTGATGGGTTGCATAGGCTAGAAGAATCTGAATGGCTTCAAGCCTAGCAACCGGTGCATACATTTCTTCAAAGTTCAAGCCCTCTACTTGAGTGAAGCCTTGAGCTACCAATCTTGCCTTGTTCCTAGTCACCACTCCTTCTTCATCTTGCTTATTGCGAAAGACCCATTTGGTTCCAATGACATTGGTGTTTGGTCTTTCCACAAGTGACCATACTTGATTACGCTCAAAGTTGTTGAGCTCCTCTTGCATGGCCATCACCCAATCTGGATCTCCAAGAGCTTCTTCTACCTTGAGAGGTTCCAAAGAGGAAACACACGAGTAATATTGACAGAAATTTGCCAAATGAGAGCGTGTCGTTACCCCCTTTCGAAGACTCCCAAGAATGTTGTCAATGGGATGGTCCCGTTGAATAGTTTGCTTGAGCCTTGGATGATCTATGGGTTCTGCTACATCTTCGGCATCTTCTTCATCTTGCTCGAAGATGGGTTGTAGGTTCACTCCATGAAGTGGAGTGGCTGCGGCTGCCCTGGAAGTGCCCGATACTGCTTGGCTCTGCCCGGCACTGCCGGGGACTGTATGTCACCAGTCCCAGCAGGGACTTCAGCTTGAGGACCATCCTGATCAGTAGCCTGTTGTTCTTGTGGTCTAATATCACCGATGACTAATTGCTTGATTGCTTCGCAAGGTGGTTCCTCATTTCCTACAACAACTTCATCAACTTGCTCTACTTGAGAGCCGTTAGTTTCATCAAATGTCAAGTCTATCGCTATTTCAACCTTGCCGGAGGCCTTGTTGAAAACACGATAGGCATGCTCGTTTGATCCATAACCGAGAAGAAAACCTTCATCAACCTTAGATGCGAACTTAGAGGCTTTGGGCTTCTTGTTCAATATGAAGCATTTGCACCCAAAGACTCTAAAGTAAGACACCTTTGGCTTGTTACCGGTGAGCAGCTCATATGAGGTCTTCTTTCTTATCTTGTGGAGGTAGAGGCGGTTGATTGCATGGCAAGCGGTATTGACGGCTTCGGCCCAAAAGATGTCCGACATCTTGTACTCATCTAGCATTGTCCTTGCCATGTCAATGAGTGTTCTATTCTTCCTCTCCACCACTCCATTTTGTTGAGGGGTGTATGGAACTGAAAATTCATTCTTGATGCCCTCCTCATCAAGAAACTCTTCCACTTGGGTGTTTCGGAATTCGGTTCCATTGTCACTATGAACTTTCTTGATGTTGAAACCGAATTCCCTTTGAGATCTTCGTATGAACATCTTGACTTTCTCTTGCACTACACTCTTGTCATGCAAAAAGAATACCCAAGTGAAACGAGAAAAATCATCAACAATAACAAGACCATGTTTGTTACCGCCGATGCTGAGGTAGGCAACCGGTCCAAAGAGATCCATGTGGATCAACTCCAATGGATGAGTAGTAGTGTCATAGCTCTTTGGTGGGTGAGGTACGCCTACTTGTTTTCTGGCTTGGCAAGCTCCACATACTCTGTCTTTCTCAAAATCAACATTGGTTAGTCCTAGGATGTGGTTGTCTTTTTGAAGTTTGGCCAAGTTCCTCATCCCAACATGAGCTAGTCGGCGATGCCATAACCAACCCATGCTAGATTTTGCCACTAAACAAGTCTCAAGTTTAGCTTCACTTTTGTTGAAATCAACTAAGTAAAGCTTCCCCATCAAACGACCTATAAAGACAATAGAGGAATCCTCCCTTCTGAAGACTTCCACACCCTCATCCGTCAAGAGACAATTGAAACCCATCCCACACAATTGTGAAACGGATAACAAGTTGTAACTCAACGAATCAACATGTAAGACATTAGTAATTGAATGCTCAAGTGTTATGGCAACTTTACCAAGTCCTAACACCCCCCCTTGGAGTTATCACTGAAAATGATGTTTTCAGTTGCATTTGAAGTTGGGGAATATGATGAGAACATACTCCTTTCTCCGGTCATATGATTTGTACATCCGCTATCAAGCACCCAACTTGATCCACCGGAGGAGTATGCCTACAAAACAAGTTTAGTTCCTTGATTTAGGTCCCCAATTGACATTGGGGCCTTGCAAGTTAGTCACAAGTATCTTAGGAACCCAAATAGACTGGTCAGCTGTCCTCTTGTTATCACCAACATATTTCGCAACAACTTTACCACTGTTGTTGTGTTCTAATATGTAACAAGATGACATGCTCTTCCTTGGGGCTTCTATCTTGGGTTGATGTGCAAACTTGTTCTTGGTCACCCAAATAGATTCCTTTGGCTTCTGAGATTCTTGCTTTGGGTTGGGCACCTACTTGTGCTGTGTGTGAGACTGAGCAGAAAGGAAACTGGTAGCCTTCCCTTTCTTGGGGCGCGACACTGTCGTCCTGGGGGCGGCACTGCCGGGGCCCGGCACTGCCGCCTTATGGCACGACACTGTCGCGGTCTGTGCAGGCTGAACTGTACCAATCTGACCCTTCTTCTCAAACCTCACACACTCATAGCCATTCACTATCCTTCTTCCATTAGTCTTGGCTCCTTTTTCGTGCCCCAACCCATCCTTTATGGAAGGACGTCTACCGTTCTTGAACTTAGGCTTGCTCTTCTCTTGAGTCTTCTCATTAGCACTTTTTGTAGACTTGACACAACTACTTGCGATGATGCTTGTCAATCTTGCTATCTCCTTTCTCATGGCCTCCATGTTCACATGGTTAGTGGAATAGGCATTCAAATCAACATTATAGCATTTTCCACAACCTTCACTAGTGGAGGGAATAGAAGTGACATTTGCTTTAGGGAGGGGTGAGTTGCTTTCCCAAAGAAGATTATATTGCAGCTCAAGTTCTTCGTGCTTTTTACCTAAGTCACAACACTTTTCCTTGAGTGCAACATGAGTCTTCTTTAGGGAAGCATGTTCATCTTGCTCTTTGGCCAATGCCTCATGCAAGACATCCAACTCACTTCTCTCTAATGCAAGAGCCTCCTTGCAAGCAATATAGAGGTCCTCTTGTTTGATGAGGGCGTTTTAGGTTGTACACTCCATCTCCCTGCCACCCCAACGGTCACCCACGACCATTACTCTTCTCCTACCTCCAGACAAGGCTCTCTCTCCCCATTGAAGGCTCCCAAGCTCTATCTCACTTAATCTTTGATTCCTATTGATTCCAAGTGAGTTAGAGCCTCAAACCTTCACCAAAGAGAAGCCCTAGCTGAGATCTACTTCCTAGAGCACTTGATTTGAGCCATAGCCGGTGGATTTGCTTCTATTACTCTTTGGTTCTTGGATCTACTCTTGGATTTGCTTCAAGAGGACCTCAGTACTACTAATGCTACTGCTACTGCTACTGCTACTGCTACTGCTACTGCTACTGCTGCTACCACCACCACCACCACTACTACCACTACTCCACTACCACCACCACCACCACTATACTTTATTGTTCTTAGATTCCAATGGCGCAAGAACCACAGCCTGAACTGAAATGGCGCGACCCTACCTCGAGTGGTTCTTCTGGGTCAACTAGTTATGAGAGCCACGTTAGTGTGACCCCGACGGAAAAGAGGAAACATCGTACAGAGGAAGAGCTAGATCCGAACTTTGACCCGCAGGACGAAGCAGAAAGTTACAGGTCCGTGAGTCAGGGAGGTTTGATACCACTAGTGCCTCGGACTCTGGATTTCGACGAAGAACAAGTTGGTGCGGAGCAAGAAGCCCCCGCTCCCTCCACAACAACTTCTTCAAAGAAATCTGCGGGTGACAAGCCTGTTCGGAGAAGGGGGGAACACGGGAGGCACAAGAAGCACAGTGGTATCCATGTGATCCTCACGGAGGGGCCGCAGGGAGAGCCGTTGCACCCAACGACGGTCCTCGGGAAGTTTAGCAACCAGTGTTCATGTTTAGTGAGGGAGCATGTTAAGATCACTTATGAGAAATGGTCGGATGTCCCTAAAGACAATAAGGAAGATGTCTGGAAAGAGATGCTAAACCGCTTCACTTATCCTGAGGATGCCGACATGACCAGGTGCAGGGACTGGGTGATGCATGTGGCAGGAAGGGCCCTTCGAAGCTTCAAGTACATGCTGAACAGAGACTACGTGAAGACAGGGAAGTCACCTTTTATCAAATATAATATGATCTTGGCTGAAGACTGGGAAGTTTTCGTTAAGCAGAGGCAAAGCGAAGAAGCAAAAGCCAAGAGCGAGCAGTTCAAAACGCTCAACAAGATGAACACGCAGCCTCACACTATGGGCATGACAGGGTATGCCGGTAAAAGGCCGAAGTGGCAGGCGAAAGAAAGGGCTAAAGCCGATGCCGGGATAAAGAATCTGTTGTTAGACGTCGATGAACGGGGCCGTGACTACTTCTACGGCCACAAGCCATCAAAGAAGCGTAAGGCTGATCCGAAGATCGAGGAGCTCGAGAAGGCTCTTATTGAGGCCTCTACATCCAAGGACGAAAGCTTCGAGGTTCGCAGGGGCGTCGACATGCTGACCAAGGTGCTTGGAAACCCGGAGCACCACGGCCGCGTTCGTGCCATGTCCTCGAGGAAGAGTTGGAAGACGGTGGAGTCATGGCAAACAGACCCTACCAAGGACAAGTCAAGGTAGAGGTACAAAGAAGGCCTCGTAAAACAAGGCTACGATCAAGCTGTGTCCGAAATGATCAACAAGTCCATACAAGACGCGTTCACCAGCAATGACCCCAAGATGGTGGCGCTCAGGAACCAGATGTTTAGCCAAGCCGGCCTGAAGGTGCCTCAAGCTTCACAAGGGCAGCTATTGATCGAAGATCGCCCAAGGCGTCCGTTCGATGACAGCAAGGAAATCACTTTCTGCCACCTTTGGGTGCCGTTCGGCAGGGGAGGGAAGCGCCTGCACGTGGCAGATGGTTGTATATTACCAAAGGATCAAATATTTGTTTTCACCGAGGAGCATCAGATCCCTAAGGACACTACCATCGTGGCCGAAACATGGTGTGGGCCAGAGTTCGAAGAATATGAATTGGACTATCCCGCTATGACTGGGGTTAGGGTCCTTGGTCAGGCGATCAATTTAGAAGTGCCATGGTGTACTGAAGACATCGAGATCTATGGGAACACACCAATGCCGACCCCGACGCCGACATCACAACCCTCGTTGGTAGCCGGATCTTGTCCCCGGATCCGGATGGCGGCGGTGATGATGATGACGATGATGATGGCAAGCAAGACAAGGAGAACAATGAAGCCCGAGGCACGGACCCTCCTGCAAGCCCTCCCATTGGACCGACCAATGCCAATGGAGGTAAGGAGGCAACACCGGAGGAGAGGACAACGACGCCTCCAAGACATCCGAGCACGAGCGGTCCACAACGACCAAGCTGTCCGCCTCTCGACAATTGACCGCCTACCGCCCCGAGCGAAGGAGCGGAATCTATGGAGGCAGAACCGAAGGCGAAGACACCGTCGGCCACAAGCGACACATGTGAAAACGAAGTACTGGCCGGAGGTGCAGGGCCGATGACACCACCTGCAAGCCAACCGAGCTCCAGCCAGTGTCCTCGCGCGCCAAAAAAGACTACAGATACCGAGGAGGCTAGACCCGAGCGCGCCGCATTCTATACCAAATTTGAAAGGTATATATGCTTCTGTCTTGCGTGTAATCAATCTATTTATAGGTTTTGAGCTTCTCGTTTTCACACACTAACATTGCTATCCCATTGTTGTAGGCCGAAATCACCACCTCATAGGGGATTCGTCACAGATGAATGCCCTAACGATTTTGTGAATGGGAAGTTCATGTTACCTCTGGCCCAACTTGCGTGCGACGAGAAGTGGGAGGTACGGAGGTTCCATTTGTGGTATATGCAAGCGGCCAAAGCCGGCCTTTCAAACATCACGGCCAGGATTCCGGTAGAGATCTTTAACTTGGGCACAGATGTTCAACTCGTCTTGGAATTCGGAGACATGCATAGACTACTGCGTAGGAAGGACCTTGACGTCGCTCACCTCACCTTGTTTTCTATGTAAGCGGATTACCACTTTTCACACATCCCCTGCATTCGTATAGGTACCTTATCAATTTAACTAATGCCATTAGAAAACTTGTACTTGCAGGATGATGGCCCATGTAAGCAACGAATGCAACCTTGGTGTGCTCTATCTCTCTCCAATGCATGTTGCTGAGAAACAGATCATTGGATACGAGAAACCGAACAACCATCCTGACCTTATTGACTTCACCAATCGTCAGAGAGATAACGAACGCAAAAAGGCCATCGACGCCGAGAAGTTGAAAGTGGGGACATACATCTTAGGAGTCATGAAGAAGGTCAGGAGAGATGATTGTATCCTCGCTATTGTCCACTTTGGGTAAGTCGAAAGCATGTATGTTGATGGGATAAGTGGCTACCTAAGATCATCCATGGTCATCGTAGTCTTTGTTTTGTTCGAATGGTGCAGCGAGGGCCTCCATGGGCACTGGATTGCATTCATCATCTATCCTCAGGAAGGCATGGCCTGCATATTTGACTCATTGAGGCATTCAAACAAAGCAGGGTACAAGCACTTTGAAGATTGCTTGAGATTGTAAGTCAAGGAACTTCATATTAGTTAATTTTTATCATACGTTTTACAACTTTGACTAACACTAGTGGAGTACATATATACATCACTTATAAGGAGTACGTAAAGGAGCCAAGTGAATTTGATCGAAGGACAGAGAAGTTCAAGAAGAAGCATGGGAATAGAATCAAAATCAAGCGTCAGTTCCCGGTACATTTACTTGAAGCTTCACTTATACTTTTTCCCACACCATGCATATATTATCGATCTATACCAAAGTGTTGTAATGCTTGTGTATCGTGCAGTGTGCCAAGCAACCACCAGAGACAACTTTGTGTGGGTACTACGTCTGCGAGTACCTAAGGGCCTGCAGGAAGTACAACGGTAGCTGGCGGCATCTCAAGAAAGCAACTGAATGGTGGGAAAGAGAGCAGAGCAATCAACATAACTTCGATCAAATAGTGGCAGACATGTGCAAGTTTGTCATTGACCGTGTAGTGCATGAAGGGCAACCGTTCTTTGATACAGATGCCCCGTTAGCACTGCTTCCCGAGTACAAGAAGCTTAGGAAATGGAGCACCATGTTACGCGAAGAGATGAAGGATTATATGTACATGGACTTCGTCAATTAGTTTGTTTGCAATCTGACATGTAATATAACACTTTAACGATTTCGTCGATGTTCTATGGATGACAATGAGAACAAGTTAATGTATGTATGTATACGTATGTGCCATGTGTTATGTCTGTGTTTGACCTGTTAAATATGGATTCGATTATGCATTCATATACGTGTTGTTGTATTTTTATTAAACCTGAAAACTTTAACCGTGACGGGAATACCATTAACCGTGACGGGCAAGTTACGCAGCCCATCACGGTTAATGGTATTAACCGTGACGGGCAAGTTACGATGCCCGTCACGGTTAGCCTCGATTTACTGTGACGAGGCGTCCACGACGGGCTCAATTACCCGTCACGGTTAAATAAAAATGACCGTCACGCAAAAGATTTCTGTAGTAGTGCACTACCAATAGCAAATAGAAAAAGGAAGGACATTGTAAACAAAAACCACTAATGCAGTGTGACACCCCAATTTTAAGAACAAAATTGGAGCACAATATATGTATGCCAGGATCAATTTTCATACATATATCCACATCATAGTAAATATCAAAACAATGCTTTATTAATATATCGTACATTATTACATAAATGACCCTCGGGTCTGAAAGAAAAAGTACAGACTCTCATGATAACTGACTCCTATGAAGACTCTGAAGAAGACGCGGAAATCTGGACTCCATCTCCACAGGAAGGTCAACCGGGGGTAGCGCCATCCTAGTACAGGTCGTCAGGGTCGTAGCCTCCGTCTTCTGGATACTCCTGCTCCTCGTACGTGTAGTCTCCAGCGTCTGGGTGGGGTAGCAGGGGGGACAAAGAGGAAGGGTGAGTACATCGAAATGTACTCCGCAAGTGGGGGAAATATATGCTTATGAGGCTAATAACAAAGGTAGGCTGACTTTGTTTGACTCAAGCGCCTTAAGCGACACACCCTATTAATTCTATTAATCCTATGCACCTATTTACTAGGTTATAGACAGACTCTGTAGAAAAGTAACCACACTCGGAGTCGCACCGAGCAAACCACACTCGGAGTCACACCGAGCAACCAACACCTGAAGTCCATCAGGCAACCGCACCTGAAGTCCATCAGATGACCCGAACCCAAAACCAACCAGTAACCAACTAATCTCAAAGAAGTCCAAGCCGCTCGTGACCGTGAGCACGGCTGATATATCAGTTTTACACTCTGCAGAGGTTGCACATCGTTACCCATGAGTCGTGCAGATCCCGTCACGCTAAACACTGCCAAGGTGCATAGCAGGTTGCACTGCAAGGCCTTTACAAAGCCCCTCCAAGCCTGTGTTACACGTACTCTAAGGTTTCATCCCCGTACATAAGTCAGCGACCCCAGGGACCCCCTCTTGAGCCACTAAACAAACCCCGTGTAGCATAACTCGGAGCAAACTAATTAATTAGCCAGGTCCAGCCCATCCAGATCTCATGGTTGCGCTGTCAAGCCAGGTTACATGCTCTGAGAACCGGGTTCTAGGGATCCAGGCAGGATATGTCTAGCACGAGCCCCGAACCAAAAACCAAAAGCAGCTGCCGAGTCCCACGGCACAAAACCACCAATACGGGTCCATCCTGCCGGATTTACCTAATAACCATGTTACTACAAAATTACCCTGTCCACATTCGTTTCATAGTTCATTAATCAAGTTTATAAACATTATAACTCCCATCCCAAACATGACTGCAGGGCTAAGCAAAACACCTACCCAAACATCCCAAAACAGGCGACAAGGATAATATATACAAATTCTAGTAAACCATAACATGAGATTCAAATTTATGACAAGCATGCATCTACAAGATCTAACTACTCTAGTACCAAAAGTAAAATAAAGTAGGTGCAAGATGTTCAAGGACACTTGCCTTCGGACTGGGTCGAATCAACTGGGTCGCAAGGATGGTCTGGAGCGTCCTCGTACTCCGCACTCTCTGGCCCAAGCAACATACATGGCACAATACATAGCAATAAATAACAGTACAACAAACAGTATGAAAATAGTAAACTAATAGATCTACTGCGTAGAGAACGAAATTATGAATCTAACGCAAGTTGAACGGGTCAAAACGGAGTTAAAACGCAAAAGTTATGAGCATTTGAAGTTGGATGGCAATTCTGTAATTAAACCGAACTCAAATTCGTATTTAAAATAAATCAAAACTGAATTTAAAAGCAGACTGGACTAGGCCTCATTTTTGGGTAATGCGAGGGCTAGATTGAAAGAAACTGCAGACTCACTGAACAGTCGGGGTGGACCGCGGGTTGATTTCGGAGAACGTGAGGGTCTCTTTAGCAAAATGCACCGGCGAAGGGGTATCGGCTATTCTCGGCCGTCGATCTGGCGATGGCCGGTTGAGATTAGATCAGGGGCGGTCGGCTGTGGGTGGACCGCGCCTCGATTTGACGCAAACGGAGGGGCCAAACTGTAAGTTCTTCGTGACTCAGTGCACAGTGCAGATAGGACGGCGGGTTTTTTTTCAAGAAACTCCAGGGGTTCTTTAGAAAAGTGGGCGCTGACGCGGGGCGTGGCTGACGCGGCGCTGGCGTGGTGGTGACGGTGTGTTACGTGTCGATTGCTGGTTGGCTCGGTGTGCCACTGTGGCCGTGGACGCGGGGAGGGTGGACGCCGTGGACCGAGTTCACAGCTCGTGCGCTCGGCGCATACCGTTTCGACGATGGGATCTAATCTAGGCCATTCAGAGGAGATCGGACGGCGCCGGATAGAGGAGTGGGGGTGCTGGCGTCGCCGGTGATGCTACGCGCGGCGGCGGCCGTGCGGAAGGCGGTGGCGCCATGGCTGGTGCTTACGGCAAGGGCCTAGAGGCCAGTAGAGAACACGGGATTGGTAGGGATCGGAAGCGGAGCTTACAGCGGTCTCGGTGGAGGTGTTCTTGGCGCCGGTGGAGATCCGGAGACGGCAGACCGCGTGGTCGTCGCGGCGGCGGTGCTTGAGTGCTCCGGTGAGGTCGAGGGAGGTATGTTCCGGCCCAGATTCGCTTCGGGGTAGATCTCCTGGACGCGGCACGTGACCGCGAATGCGACGATGCTCGAAGGAGGGGGTCGGTGGTGGCCTTCTTGGTGCGGTTGGGAGCTCGGCAGAGCTTCTGCAATGGCGGCGGTGTGGCTCCGGGTGCGTCACTTGACGAGGCGGATGACCAAGGGAGGGTTGGCGCGGCGGTGGCGTGTAGTCGTTTTTGTAGGGCGAGGAGAGGAGAAGGGTGGCGGCTGTAACAGATCAATCGAGGCGGGCGGGGTGGAGCCACTGCTGGCGCGCGAAGGGCGGACGGTTCGGTGGGGATAGAGCTGACCGGTGGGGTCCACTTGTCGGCGCCTGGGGAGGGGTGTGCGGTGAGGGAGCGCTCGCGGTGGCGCTGGGCCGAGCGCGCGTGAGAGGAGGGAGAGGCCGGCGGTGGACTGGGCCAAGGCAAGCGCGCGGTAGGCGGACGCGCGGGCCGCGCGCAAGAGAGGGAGGGAGAAGCTGGGCCGAAAGGGTGTGCGGGCCGGCCCGGCTTGCTTGGCGCGCGACGGGGAGGAAGTGGCCGGCGCGGTGGGCTAGGCCGCGGCTGCAAGGAGAGGGAGCTGGGCCGGGCCAAAACCGAGGTGAGGGAGAGAATGAGGTCCTTGCCTTTTTCTTTCTTTTTCTTTTCTTTTGAAATTCATTTTGGAATCAAATTTAAATCCATTTCAAAATCAAAACAGTTTGAAAACTTTAGAAAATATTTTCCCTAGGTCTTGGAAATAAAATTTTAGTTTGACTTTGTAAAATTTTCATAAATCTTTTATTTATTTTTCAAATAGAATAAATCGATTCGCCCTATTCGGGTTTTAATAAATTTATTTTTCACCCAATAAAATTATGCAACGGCATGAATGCAACATGACAATATTAAATAAATTTTATTTTCCTCCTCTAATAAACTAGCCAACCTAATTAATTTCTAATTCCTTTTATTAAATTGGGGAAAAATTAAATCAGGGTGTTACATGCAGTAATGCATCCATCTTTTACCTGGTGGATCTAAATAGAACCAAGCTAAAGAGCAACTCCAAAAGTTTCTCCAAACCTCAATTTCTATATCTTCATTTGGAGAGTCATCCCATGAATCTATTTTATATATTTCTCACATTCTCTATGTTTCATTCTCTATAATCCAATTGTTCATCATAATTTCCCTTGTGTGGATAAATTCTTGAGAGACCGTATATTAAATTTAGAGAGCAATGCATCCTCTAGAGCAAGAAGTGTGGTTTTGAACTGACATAAAAGATGAATAATGAATTTGAGAGTATGGAAGCCTGTGTTTTTGTTTAGTTTTTTAAATTTCATATTATAATAAAAAAATGTAAATAGCTCTTGGAGATGCTAGCAGGTAGCCAGCTAATAGTTAGCTAGTTATGAACTAATATTACTAGCTAACAATTACTCACACCATCTCAAAATTATGAGTAATTCTATTTTTTTAAAAAGTCAAAGCATCTTGAGTTTGACTAAAGTTATAAAAAGAACTATAAATATTTATGATATCAAATAAATACACTACAAAACATAATTAATGAAAAATATAATAATACTTATTTAGTAGTATCATTAGTATTGTAAATTTTGACATGTTTTGATTCTATAAGAAAATTGGAATGACTTTATAATTCGGGATGGTATGAGTAGCTTTTAGCAATGGATAGCCTAAAATTTCACGTTCACGAGCGCAATAAGAAACTGCCTCATTCGTTTGTACAGTACGCTACATATCATCGAGTCCGCGTCGTGTACAGTCCGTGTCCCGTGGGGTGATGGATGGACGGCCGAACGAGCGCCATCACCCTCCCTCGCTTGGGGGGGCTCGAGATGTGGAAGTACACATGGATTGCCACATGTGGGTCAGGGCGCATGTGCGCAAGGAGACGTGTTCGGTGGCCCCGCGCCGGACCGCGGTTCCTCAGCAGGTTCCCTCTTTTGATTTTTACTAGTTTTTTTTATTCAGTTTCGAATGATTCTGTTAGTTTAGCTCTGATAATGAAGCGCGCTGCTTCAGCTGTAGGGTGTGCCGCACCGCACAGTGCCGCGCGCAAGCCAGCCAGGCGACCACGAGCGCGCGCCGGGCGGTGGGCGGCAGCCGGCAGGCGGGCGTTTGTCGTTTGACCCCTGTCCGGCCCTGCCCCTAGCCCGCCTGGCAAAGTGGCAAGGCCAGCCAGCTGCTGCGTTTGTCCAATGCTCATCCGGGGTGGGCCGTGGGCGGCCGCGAGACCTGCCGTTGCCAATTGCCATGCCGGCGGGAGAAGGAGAATATACTCCACGCAGGTGCGGCTGGAGCTTGTTTTGTTTGCCCCGTTTCATTTTATTACCGCGGTGATCGCCGCGTGGGTTCATTCTCGTTGGCTGATGCGGCCATTTTATCTTTTTTGTTTTTGGGCGCGACGCGACGAAGCGCGCAGCGGCGGCCGTGAAGCCGCAGGAAACCACGGGCCGCGAGGACCTTCTCGGGCAGTGGTCCCGCTGGACCACGAACGAAGGACGGCCGTCGTCGTCGCGTAATCCGGCCTCCCAGTTGTGAGTATGGTATGCCGGTGTCGGAGGGAAACATGGCCGGTTCTTCTCTTCTTCCCAGCCACGCAGACGTAATCATGCCACATATTGCCACGGCACGGGTGGCGCCTGCTAAGCTTGCTTGAATGAAAGAAGTGACAGCGGTGCCGTGCTGCGCGGCTGTGATTGATTGACTGATTAGCGCGTGGGGCTGGATGCTCGTACCGTGCTGCTTTGCTTGGTTTCCGGGTTGCGTGGCCAAACCCCAGCAGAAATGGCGCCAGAAAGGGACTAAATTTGGGCTTGTTTAGTTTCGAGAAATATTTGGAATCTGCACTGTAGCACTTTCGTTGTTATTTGACAAACTTTGTCCAAACATGGACTAACTAGGCTCAAAAGATTCGTCTCGACATGTAGATACTAAAAGTACAATCAATTATTTTTTTTTTTACCTACATTTAATGCTCCATACATGTAGCTAAAGATTGATGTGACGAGAAATCTAGAAATATTTGGGGAAAGTTGGCGAAACTAAACTGGGCCACGAGACGGCGGCCGTGCCTTCGTTGTTCGTTCCCTTTAATCTGCGGATTCGCTGATCAGTGCTACACCGACAAGGAACCGAGGAACGTGTCATCTGGCGAGTAATAAAACCCCGGTTCACTTTGCGCGCGCCACGGATGACTGAAAGCTAATGCAGGCTCAAACGGCACCCCGGACAGGACAACGTGCGTGCGACCGCGCTCGTGAGTGTCTCCGCAAGTCGCAATGCACCAACTTGGAGGAGTTTGTTAGACCAACTGTACTGGAGTCCTCTATATGAAACGCTATAGGGATTTAGCGTACAGATGGGCTGCAGCGGGGAACGCTACGGGCCTGTAACCAGCGTGCGTCCGCTAAATTCACCGGTACGACTTGCGAATAGCATAAGCGCGCTTCGCCTGCCCAGCCATGTCCGATTAAATTCCGAACAGCAGCAGTGCTGGGCCCCATCAATTCAAATAACTAAAAAATATTATAACTCACAAACCAAACAAACAAATTAAATTCATTGCAATGAATTCTTCAAAACTAGATCTCTCATGGATATATTTAGATAAAATAACAAGTAGGCTCACAGTGGATAGAGGATGATATAGATGATGGATGGATATGGGAGAAATAAGTATAGAGGAGAGAATATTGATGACCAGACAATATAGAGAATGAAAATAGAGGAATATGAGTATGAATAGTCTTACGGCAAGCTGGGCACAGGGTACCTGACTGACTATAAGATCATCCGCATCGATCTCTAACATTATCTAAAAATTTGAGTTTTAATATTTTTGAACACCTTTTTAAAAATCATTGACTCCAGAAAAATACCTGCACCAACAATTTCCTTTTAGTTATAATAGTTTAGTTTCCCCAACTTTCCCCAAATATTTTAGATTTCTCGTCACATCAATCTTTAGTTGTATGCATGGAGCATTAAATATAGGTAAAAAAAATAACTAATTATACTTTTAGTATGTACATGTAGAGACGAATCTTTTGAGTCTAATTAGTCCATGTTTGAACAAAATTTATCAAATAACAACGAAAGTGCTACAGTATCAATTCCAAATATTTTCCCAAACTAAACAAGGCCGAAGTTACTTCCTCTGTCCCGCTTTGATTTGTCACTATGGCAGTCGGTAGCTCTGTCCATGTTCACAGCTTGTGCTATGTACCTAGACTAGACTCTCTATCTATATTCATTTAATCTTTGTTGCATCATGTCAGAAGCTAAAACGACTCTGATAAAAGGACAATAGATCATAAAATATACTGTACACACCATCGTCTACTCTTATATATGGATGCTAGCCACCTTCGGCACTCTAGCTCAAACCAAGGACATTTTAAAAAGTAATATTCACTGCTTGCTCAAATCTGAAAATAGTGTTTGTGAAGATCCAATTCTAATGAATCTACCAGCCGAAAGCGGTCAGGTCGTGTGCGGTCATTTTGACACAATAACTCACATCCGAAACATGTAAAACCGAATCTCCATCGCTTGCTATATCTCCTATAATTCTCATACAGTATATGAAAATAGTAGCCAGAGATGCAATTTCAGTAAACCTCCAAGCGGTGGCAGTGTAGGGGTAGTAATGGATCATGACCCTTATCACTCCTTCACAATCCAACTTGACCCTTTCTATTTTTAGTTCAAAATCATATAGTATTACGGACTGATCCTTATTGAGCCTGATCCTTAAATTTGCTAGGCTAAATTTTAGGGCCATTTCCCACCCTGCTATCGAAAACAAGATTGTGAATGGGTTTACCAAACTATTGAAGATCCTCTACCTCTAAGGCCATTTGGAAACGCTCCCAATTCTAGTTTTTTTCATGTGAATCGTTTTTAAACAACTAAACGGATAAAACACAACTAGATTATCATGGGAATCAGATAAGAATCGTCTCTCCATTTTACATTAGGGATTGTAGCTAAAACCCGCTTCCTAACCATTTCCCCCAAATCCGGGCGATGTTGGCTACCGAAAGGGTCGGCAGGAAACCCCGCGCCGACCCCCCCCGGTATTGTTCTTCTTCTTCCCCACGTCCCCTGCTCCACCCCCGCCCCCAGCGCCCTGCCCACCGCCGCGACCGCGGTAGGGCCTCGTCGGAGCTTTGCTGCCGCGGCCGCGGAGCTCCGGCGAGGCCCTACCGCGGCCGCGGCGGCCACCTCCTTCCCCTCCCCACCGCCCTCCTCCCACTGCCGCATCTCCGGCGAGCTCCCCCGCCCCTCCTTGGCCCGGCCGCCTCCACCGCCGCCAGGGCTCCCTAAGCGTCGTCCGGCCACCCTCCCCACCGTCGGGCCTGCCTGCCTGCCTCCCTCGGCCAGCCTCCTTCTACAGCCGTCGGAGAGGGTGGGCCGGGCCGCGACACGTGGGCCAAAATGGCAGCGCGCGCGGGAGGCGAGGGGGGGGGGGGGGGGTCGGCGCCGAAGATTTCCCCCCAAATCCGCTTCCTATCCAATCCACACACGAATCGTTTTTAACATGCTCTCCACCCTGCTTGCTCCCGTATCAAAATGATTCTCCACAAGAAAATTATGTAGGTGGAGAAAAAGATAAAGTAGGGAGCTCTATGAAACATGTCCTCTAACTAATAATACTTCTCTTCCCTACACCAGACAAAAAACTTCCTGCATCACAAAAAAATAGTGTAACTCTTATTTTGATGAGTGAATCAAAATTTAAGCTTGACTAAATACTTCAAATAAATCTAAGGTTGACAAAAGATTAGCTTCGTCTTCGTACGTGCAAAACGGCTCCGACATCTCTTCCACGGTTATAGAACCATCCCTGCAACTTTGTACTAGTTTTATAGCTACTGGCTCCGGTTACAGAAGGCTCGTCCGGCTCCGGTGCCATAGGTACCGGCAAAGCCTGAGACACCAAATAGGCCAATTATCACTGTTGGGCGATGTGGTCACTCCAAAGACCCACGGCGCTGCCTCACTACAGCTATACCCTCTCTTATGGTCTACTCTACTCCCTGATTTATCTCTAAATAATTGTTGTTTTTTATTTACCAAGAACATCTTTAATTAAATGTATATTAAAAAACTATTAATATTTATTATACATAATTAGTATTTATTGAAAATACCTTTAAATATAATCTTTTAACAAATTTATTTAGAGATATAAATGTTTTACATATTTGATATAAATCGATTTAAATTTTTAGCATATATACCAAGTTATCTAGGGATATAAAAGAAGTAGCGCGTAGGTGGTCCGCAGCGAGTAGTAGTAGTACTATATCTGTGTATAGGAAAAGGAAGTCGTTTTGGACAAGGTTTTAGTCAAACATTGAGAATATAAATCATGAATGACTTTTAAGTTATTGAGTTTTAAAATATAAAAGCTATATGAATAGATTTGTATTGATAAATATTTTCATAAAAGTATACATATATCATTTTCTAATAAATATTTTTTATAAAAATAAGGAGTCAAAGTTATACTTTGAAGACCATGTCGTTGTCCAAAACGACTTTATTTTTCTATACGGAGGTAGTATATAGAAATGGAAGGGGAACAAAATATTGGAGCAGCGTTGTCGTATGGACGGGCCTGTCCGCGGTAGCCATCCCCGGCCCGGTCATCAGGCGATGGAGGTCAAGGCGTAACCCAAGGTTAGTAACTGCCTTGACTAATGGCGCCCTCTAAATCCTGGAGTACTCCAGGGCAATGACCTCATTGCATTCATTGAATAATATTTTTTTTGTTCGTTTGTCGTTCAGAAAGAAAGAAAAATAACCATCTTGGATCGTGGATCCGCGCACAGGCACAGCACCGCTCGACCGGGGTTGATACTGCCTACTAGTTTGAACACAAGCTGGACCGTCGGCTCATCACCTTCACCGGCATGCATGCATGTGTCCTATCTCCTGTTCGTTGGAGCATTAGCATTGATGGCGTATCCGTCGTGCCATCGCTGCCACGGCATCGGCATAGAGTATACAACACAGGTCAAGATTCCAGCGACCATTTGCGAGAGCATGCATGATCAGAGCTACTCGTAATAGCTAGCCCACCGGGGCGTGGATTAGGTAGTATAATTGCGAAATGAATGGGCCTCTCATGGAGGCCCCCGACCACGGTCGCCTAACCCGCTGTCCTTTCCCCTGATTAAACCAGTGCGGTCGCTGCTAAACTCTGCGATCAGGCCGGGGGTTTGATTGGGCATCAACAAGGCGGCCATTAGACTGCTGACAGACGAGACAGTAGTACGACAGGCGGGCGCGAGCGAGGAGCACGAGCATCCGAGCACATGACCAACACATGTGGCCGCGGCCTGTACAGGTACAGACAGGCGCTACAGAGATATTCTACTGCGATATTCTCTCGCAAAATATGGTTTTGCCCCTGCCCCATGAGCCATGATGCGGTTTTTAATCTGCGCCGCAGCGCGCGTGCATGAACGAACGAAACGGCGAGTCCACAGCAGGCGTGTGTGTCCTACGTGGACCAGGAGGGAATCCGATGAGGACGTGACCTGTGTCGTACGTGCGACGGCCGGTGTGTCACCGATGGTACGGGGTACATCCAATACCAAGTCCAAAACCGGTCAAGTAGTAGCAAGCAGGAGATGCATGGATCAGGTAATTAAACAGAGAAGAGAACAATTCAACGTGGCACCGGAAATGGAGATAAGGTAGAGTAGCGAGACCAAAACTTGGACATTACCAACACACGCAGAGTCGCAGCAGACTCGGAAGAATTTGACACTCAACAGCATGCCTGCATGCGTCGCAAGTTGCAGCTAGCGCAAGAAGGGAGGGATCGGAGCCCGGCCTAATTAACAAACCATTCGAAAATTCCCGCGCGAGAGATCGTTCCAAGAAGGAACGACGGGGCATGCATGATTGCCCCCCCTGATTGGATCAACGCAAAGCGCGCGCATTTGCAGATCTTGCAGGCGATCCGCAGGCGCAAGCCTCTCGATCTGTATTGTACCTCATGACCGCCAGCGCCATGAGTGAGGCCAGGACCTAAACACCTTGGAATTAGCACGAGGCGCCTAGCACTTCAAAGTTTATGCGGCTGCGGAAAGGGATCGAAAGGCAGGCAGGCGTCTGCGGAGATCTGGAGCGCGAGGACGTACTGCTGCTTCAATCCCGATGCGCCGTCACTGCCTGTCGTGTAGCATGTACACTGTACTCTACTCTCGGCAGCATCGCACGTGAACCTTTTCTCTGAACAAAGTCGATGATGAGACGGATGCTGACAAATTGACGATCATGAATCGATCGATGATTCTATGCTCTCAAAATCATGTTCGGGGGAAGGCGACGATAAGTTCACTACTGTGAGTACGGCCCAAATCACATAGCGTGAGTAAAGATTTAATTAAGGCCCGCAGTGCTCGGTCGTACAGCTACGGCCCACTAATCTAATTCAGGCCTACTGCACTATGGGCCAGTACTCTGAAGCCCGCACTAGAAGTTCTTCCTTCTTCCAGTTATGGGCCAGTACTACTCTCTCTCTCTCGGCTTCCGCCCTAACCCAGGAAAGCCCAGCCCAACCTCTAGTAATATCGATGCGTCGCTTACATCCTAAGCAACCGGGCCGTTGCCCACTTGCCCATGCGTCTCCGCGCGGCGTAGCCTCCACGCGGCCTGCACGTGTCCCGCAACCGCCCCTGAGGGCTGAGGCGCTGACGGCCTGACCCCACCCGGCCGACCATCCCCGTTCCCTTTCCACTGCCCGTTCCCTCCGCTACTGCAAAAGGCCGAAGGCAACACCCCCCCCCCCCCCCCCACGAAGCAAATCCCAAAGCAAACCGCCAGACTTCGCCGTACTCCACCACCACAGCATATGCGCGTTGCCGCGACTCGACTCGCCGCCGCTCGCCCTTCGAGCCCCTTCCTGCTCCTCCTGGTGCTCCTCGGTTCCGCGTCCCTCGCGTTCGGATCAGCCATGGCGAGCCACGTCCTCGGCGGCGTGAAGGAGAACCCCGCCGCCGCCAACAGCGCCGAATCCGACGGGCTCGGCCGCTTCGCCGTCGACGAGCACAACAAGCGCGAGGTCAGCGGCCTCCGTTCGCTTCCGGGCTCCGCGTCCCCTCGGGTGCTCCGTGATTTGCTTAATTTCTATGCTGATTTGGGGTTTTTATTGATGTATATCTTTGCGCGCTTGATTTCAGAACGCGCTGCTGGAGTTCGTGCGCGTGGTGGATGCCAAGGAGCAGGTGGTGGCCGGCACGCTGCACCACCTCACGCTCGAGGCCATCGAGGCGGGGAAGAAGAAGCTCTACGAAGCCAAGGTCTGGGTCAAGCCATGGCTCGACTTCAAGGAGCTCCAGGAATTCAGCCACAAAGGGGAGACCACCACCTTCACCAACGCCGACCTCGGCGCCAAGAAAGGTTCGGGCTCCCGCTTCTGAATTGACGAGGCATTGCTACTACTGTTGTCCTGTTGATGCCTCCTGCCCTCTGACTGCATAGCGAGTACAAGGGCTGGGGCCTCACTGGTCTGTGCAAAGTGTTTGTAGAAATGCGACATGGGCGATCATTTGCTTTGGATGGAGGAAACAAATTCCAAGAGTAGTAGGTTGGTGCTGATCTAGTTTGGTATAGTGATTGTGCACATTCCATTTGGATTATGAATCCCAATTGATTCTAAATAGAGTAAATAGCAAGAGCTGCCGGTGGGATCTTTCTTATTTCAAATCAAAATTATTTCGATAAACTGTGGAAAGTTGTGATGGGGTAACCATTGTGAAACAAGAAGGGAAAGGGCATTGGCATGATAGCATCCGATATATCTTTTTAGAGTTTTGGTCGGTGGTTGATTCACTGAAGAACTGATTGGCACAGGTCATCCTTGCTGAATGGGGAAACCATGATAAGCTCCCTTCAAGCACATAGCGGGCCTGAATCTTGTTGGAGGGGTTTGAAATCATATATAGGAAGACCTAGATTGCAATCATATGTGTGTGATCGTCTTAGCATTACCACTAGTTATGGGATTTGGGCTGAGTTTTAACTGTTTGAAGCCTCAAGTGTAACAGGTTTTAAGTCACATTGTGCAGAATAGTTATGACTTGCAAGTTGGGGGTTTACAACTCTTTATCAACTACTTACGCAAGTGCTTTTGACAGCCAGGAAAAAATGAAAGCTTAGAGTGTCAATTGATAGGCCCATACATGTATGCTTGTACACATGGTTCTGGAAAATGAAATAAACTCCTAGGGGCACAAATTTTATAGCACTACAACTGAGTCAAACCATTTCCAAATTCCAAATGGCAAGCATTGATCCACATGCACTGCTTTGCTCAGTTGCATATAGGGACCATGTATGTCGATATATTTGGTTACTTGGAGTTCGTTCTTGTTTTATTTGGTGTTTAATTTTTATACTGGATGTACATTCAGTTGATCACTGATCATGCACTACAACTGAGTCAAACCATTTCCAAATTCCAAATGGCAAGCATTGATCCACATGCACTGCTTTGCTCAGTTGCATATAGAGACCATCTATGTTGATATATTTGATTACTTGGAGTTCTTTCTTGTTTTATTTGGTGTTTAATTTTTATACTGGATGTACATTCAGTTGATCACTGATCATGAAAGCTGATAAATCGCAAATGTGCCCCACCTTAACTTCAGCCCTAGTCACAGTTGTGTTCTGATGTTCATAGGATGTAAGTTTTAATTATGTGTTTATTGTGTGCAGTATCTGCTTACAATTAACCACGGATTTAGTACATTGTCACTAGGAAAAATGGTAGTTGGCCTTTTGATCATGTTAAAGTTGCAGTCATTTTGTTTCAGTATGTTGACTGTTGCATGCATGTTAGAACCTAGCCCATGGCATGCTAACAAGCCAGATTTGTGGGGCTGTTCGGCTGATTGTGGCATAATTGGGGATACTGCAGGTGGACATGAGCCTGGTTGGCGTGAGGTTCCTGTAGAGGATCCAGTGGTCAAAGATGCTGCACACCATGCTGTGAAATCAATCCAAGAGAGGTCCAACTCTCTGTTTCCCTATGAACTTCTTGAGATTGTTCGTGCCAAGGCACAGGTTAGTTGCTGCGAATTGGTTCTTAAAACTCTTGAGTCCTTTTCAAATGTTTCCAGTTGTAGCTTATAGAGTTTTGTTTGATGCTACTTCTATGAGTAGATTGTGGAGGACTTTGCAAAATTTGATATTCTGATGAAACTGAAGAGAGGCAGCAAAGAAGAGAAGGTCAAAGCCGAGGTCCATAAGAGCCTCGAAGGGGCTTTTGTGCTGAACCAGCATCAGCCAGCGGAGCATGATGAGTCGAGCACCCAGTGAACTGACGTAACTGAGAGCTGTTAGTAATGTAGTTTGTGTTACATAAAATAAGGAGAAAACGTGGCCACTCCGGTTTTTATCTGGATATCGTGTATGGTCGATGGTCGTTGCTAGCTTGGCTTCCGAATGCAGCAGGCAGCCTTGTGCTGTTCCAACTCGTTGGAAGGCAGGCGATACCTGCTGTTTGCTGTTGCCGTTATAATAGGCATTGGAACTTGTGAATTTCGGGAGTCAATCTGTTCGTATTGTATTGTTTAATACTATGGATATATGCCACTACACTTCGCCTTTTGGTTGCTTGCGAGCAGTGTATGCCAAGTTAACTTAAGCTGCCAATGTCAGTATCAGATACATATATCTTCAAATTATCCTGCCGCGCACTGGTGGTTTTCGAGTGTGTGAACATACCTGCTCCAGGAACAAGACAATAATTCAAATTTCTTGACAATTACGCACTCGCATACTGCATGCACCTTATAGAAACAGTATCAGTTCGGATGGTTCAGAGGATTACAGATACATATGACAGACAACATGTTCAGAGAAAAAAAATCAACTGCATCCTGGTACAGGATACATAATCAATCAGAGGCATTGGTTCGGCCGTATAGGCGCGGATCCGACTACCTTGGGGTGTTTAGTTAAAAAAAAATTTGGATGTAAAGTTCCTGTAACATTTTCGTTGTTATTTGATAAACTTTATCTAAACATGGACTAACTAAGCTCAAAAGATTCGTCTCGATATTTATAGACAAATTGTGCAATTAGTTATTTTTTATCTACATTTAATACTTCATACATGCGTCTAAAGATTCGATGTGATGAAGAATCTAGTAAACTTTTGGAATCTAAACGTGTAACACACTCAAAATGAAAAAGGCAACCGGATAACACAACAACAGACATTCATGGCACTCCAAATGAAAAAAAACAACAACCGGATAACACAACAACAAAGATAAATGGCTGGTAATAAATAGAGATCTAGTAATAAATAGTCCAGGTGCTAAATGATAATTTTTCTTAGGCGTATGGGTGCAGATTTGATGTCTTCATCAACTTAATGGTCCTCAATCCCATCCACCAAGTGCACCATTACTAAGAATAGGGTGGAACGAACCGCGGTTCTCCTCTAGTTCAACTAAATGATCTAGATATGTAAAAATAAGAAAAAAATATCTAGTTAGCTTTTTAAATTGAACTAGAAGAGAACCGCGGATACCCATTGGAGCACCATCCTCATCCATAACCATTACCCATCAGCACCTGTGCCTGAGACAGAACAATAACAGTTCAAAGCAAACCCTCCAAAAATTAGGTAGGCGAATGGTAGTATGTCAAAAACCACCTCACAAATCGTTAGGAAAAAAAAGAATCAGACTCTGTTTATATGCATTAGCTAAACTTTAGTTGGCTAAATTTAGTTGCTAGACATCCAAACGACCCAACTAAAATTTAGCTATATTTAGCTATTCCAACCCAGCTAAAGCCAGCTAAAAATTAGCTGAGTCTATTAGATGGAGCATCCAAACACCCAGCTAAAGTTTAGCTAAGAAACTTTTAACTACCTAAAATTTTACATTAAAATTTTAGCTAGCTAAATTTTAGTTTGATACATCCAAACAGAGCTTCAGTTGCGGCAACTAACATTTGGATCTTCTAAAAAAATCAAACATAGTGGCGAGGATAAAAAGGTATTGAACATACTAACAAAAGAAACCAACTAACAACAAAAAATTGAGGAGATTATACTATGCTCATAGGTTTATGTTGGTCTGTGACTAGTAAGATAAGTCAGTAATAGTAAGTATATGATTACCGGCCAGTTTTACGAGCAAAGAATATAGAGAAACAATCTAAAAAGCCACATAAAGCAATGTATATTCTCTGTAAACTTTTGGTCTGCTTGGATGTATCTTGGCCTCAGCTATCATTCCCTGCACTAGGGAATCAACAATAGTTTCACCGAGGAACTCAGCCTCCATGAGTCTTGGGAGGTTCTCAATGCCAAAACATGATCGACAATCAAGGTTGTGTTATTTTAGCCTACAAAACATGATCAAGATTTCTTAGATGATCAACATTTAAATGCCCCTAGAGGGATAATATAGCTCCTAAAGTATGGTTGTTTATGGTATACGCCGCTTTTAACCTCTCTGCTACTCTCCTTGTGTTTGAATTGCTGTAAAAAAACAGCTCTGATTCGCTGAAGGGCTAATTTGAACCGTTGGATCTGATTTGAAGGGCTAGATGCTGAAGGTGTGTTATTTGGTGACTTGCTAATACAGGTTACTGAATCTGTGTCTCACGGACTCGTCTCCCGTCTCCCGCTCACCGCCTCGCCATCCCCTCCCCGCACCGCCCCTCCGGCCGGCCGCATCGTCGCAGGCTCGCAGCCACTCCTCGCGGCCTGGCCCCTTGACTCGCCGTCGCCGCTGCCCTCTCAGCCCGGACCCTCGCCTCGCCGTAGCCGCCTTTGCGGCCTGCCTGTCAGCGCGGGTGAGGACTGAGGAGGCGCCGGAATCTGGGCTGTCGCCGAGCCGTTTCGAGCCCTGCTCGATCACTTCTCTGCTCAACGGAAAGGGGAGCAGGAGACGGATTCGTGGGTCGTCAGCAGGCGCGGCGGCGACTTCATCGGGCGTTCGGCCGCTTTCGGCGCGCAAAGGGGACGACGACGCGGTGCGCCCGCCCCCAGTGATGACCGGCGGTCGAGATCCGGTCTGAGCTCGCTTCTTCGTCTTCCTCTCCAGCTGCGTGCCCCAGTCCGAGCTTGTCTTCTCCTCTATTTGCCCACGATTCGTTTCAAAGCTTGCTTCCTAGCGAAGCCAGCTTCCAAACGAAGCGTGGCCAGATAAATCTAGGGACTACTACAGTACCACGAATAGGGCCTTGTCTCAGCGCGCTCTTGCACGGCCGATAGTGGCACGAGTTCGCGATTTGGCGGCAGAGTGCTGCGACGGGAGGAGGCAGTGTGCAGACAGTCAGCACGGTGAACTGCCGGTCGTTTGCTGCGGTACTCTCTTGATCCCTAGATTTCCCAACGAATATGGCGGAGGCGGCTGCCGACTCCTCCAACTCGATTGTCGATGGTGGCGGCGGTAGCGTCCAAAACGAGTATCCCACCATTGACCCGACCTCGTTCGACGTGTTGCTCTGCGGCACGGGCCTCCCGGAGTCTGTCCTCGCCGCCGCCTGCGCCGCCGCCGGGAAGGCGGTCCTCCACGTCGATCCCAGCCCGTTCTATGGCTCCCTCTACTCTTCCATCCCACTCTCCTCCCTCGCCTCCTTTCTATCCCCTGAGGCTTCCCCGCCCTACTCGACCGCGGCAGCCGCCGCCTCCGATTCGCGTACCGTCGTCGATCTCCACCGAAGGAGCGTGTACTCTGATGTCGAGACCTCGGGGGCAGCGCCAGAGTCGGCGAGGCGGTTCACCGTTGACCTGGTGGGGCCCCGGGTGCTGTACTGCGCCGATGAGGCAGTGGACCTCCTCCTGCGGTCTGGGGGCAGCCACCATGTGGAGTTCAAGAGCGTGGAGGGGGGAAACCTCCTCTACTGGGAGGGCTGCCTCTACCCGGTGCCAGACTCGAGGCAGGCCATCTTCATGGACACCACACTCAAGCTCAAGGAGAAGAACATCCTCTTCAGCTTCTTCAAGCTTGTGCAGGCGCACATTGCTGCCACTTCAGCTTCTGCTGATGAGACGGGACAGGGGGATGCATCTGCCAAGATACCTGAGGAGGACCTGGATCTTCCCTTTGTTGAGTTCCTCAAGAAACAGGGGCTTCCTCCCAAGATGAGAGGGTAAGGGTGTTATGAATTGGTCGAGTATATGCTATTTTTAGCAGCATGACTAAGATTGGGCTTGGTGTGGTGTTTGCAGGGTTGTGCTGTATGCGATTGCCATGGCGGATTATGATCAAGATGGTGCTGACCCTTGTGAGAAATTGATTACAACGAGGGTGGGAATCCAGACCATTGCTTTGTACTCCTCATCCATTGGGAGGTGAATTAGCTTGTCTGAACTTTACCTTGTCCACTTTGGAAAACCATATATATCATATTATATAATGCTTTGTTTATTAATCCACCTTTCATTGAGCTTGAGAGAAGATACATATGTAATCTAACATGTAAAACCTTAAAATAACATAGCTGTGGCGGTATAATTTTACATCTTAGTTTTTACCATACCAGGTTCGCTAATGCAGAAGGCGCTTTCATTTATCCTATCTATGGGCATGGTGAGCTGCCTCAAGCTTTCTGTCGCTGTGCTGCGGTTAAGGGCGCCCTATATGTAAGATGATCTTCACAAGTATGCGTGGCAATGATTTTTGTGCTCTACCTTTGGCTATTGTTTCTTTAGTCACGTGGTTGTAGCATCTTTCATCCCAATTATCTGTAATTGGTACATTGCAATTTGATTACAACCCAAACATTTAGGAACAGTGATGTGGTAGTCATGGGCTTGACATCTCTCTGCTGGAATGGCATCTGACTCCTTTACTTCTTTCTTTTTAATAACTTGTGCTGTTTTCCTCATACTTAGCCATTACAATGTATTTTATTATTCATCAGGTTTTGCGGATGCCAGTGGCTGCACTTCTTATGGATGAGGTATGATAATAAACTAAAATCTGTGTTAGCTATATTCCTGCATTTTTTGCCTGATGTAGTATCATACACTTGATCCTTTTGAAATCTTGCTTATTTCAGCTATGTTTCATCTTTATGCACAGCTATTTCCCTTACTAACTTGAAATAATTTATACTTTATTGATAGGAAAAGAAGCATTTTGTAGGTGCCAGATTGGCATCTGGTCAGGATATTTTGTGCCAGCAATTGATAATTGGCCCGTCTTATAAGATTCCCACCTTGGATGTCCCATTTGATGGTTCAGATTCTCACTTTCCAAGAAAAGTTGCAAGGGGGGTATGCATAATTAGCAAGTCCGTGAAAGAGGGATCATCAAATGTTCTGGTTATTTTCCCTCCAAAATGTAAGAACTATTCTATCACTTGTGCTTATGCCAGGTCTCCTTGGTGTATCGGTGGTCTTGTTTCTCTTTGTTGATCCTATTTCTACTCTTGATTTAGCACTAGAAGAGCAGCAGGTTGCAGCTGTTCGGCTTCTTCAGTTGAGCAGCAATCTCGCAGTATGCCCTACTGGGATGTAAGCTATCTATCCTATCATCGTAGTATGCATCAATGTAATTTTCACATGCACTTGTTATATTTGCTGATCTACCTCCAGGCATCACTATGTTCAAAATCGCGCTATAATGTAGCCAAGTAACTTACCTCACAAGGTAATCTTACTTGCAGGTTTATGTCATACCTGTCTACTCCCTGTACCGATGTATCAGCTGGAAAGCAATGCATAAAAAAAGCAATAGATGCTCTTTTCAGTCCTCAGGCTTCAGATGGTTCAGAAGGCCATCTTGAGACAGCCAGTGAAAGCACTGAGGATGTGAAGCCAACACTAATCTGGAGCTGTGTGTATGTTCAAGAGATCACACAGGTGCATTTCTATTTGTTATTAATCCATACTGTATTCATGTTGATTTTAGTACTAGAGACACATTGGCTTCAGGTCATATATGTGTTTTTATATTTAAAGTATTTGGTGTCCTGTCTTACACTATCAGGGAACATCTGGTTCTTTATTGTCATGCCCCATGCCTGATGAATACCTGGATTACAGAAACATACTGGGATCAACAAAAAAGGTATTACATTCTGTGACGCCTTTTCTGTTTCTTGTATGATGTACACATGTACCTGCATGAGGAATTTTTTAGGAAATAGAATATCCCCTGCTAATTATGGATAGCACAGCCATAATTAGCAGCTGTAAATCAGGCAATTAGCATATGGAAATCAGTGATTAGTTGCTATAGTTAGCAGCTGTAAATCAGGCAATTAGCATATGGAAATCAGTGATTAGTTGCTATAGTTAGCAGATGTAAATCAGGGAGATTACCCCCTGCCTTGTAAGCAAGTCCAGCAGCTATATAATAGAAGGCGCCCCCTCCCATTGAGGTGTGGCCAATTGCCCCATTCTCTGTCTTTCTACATGGTATCAGCAGTCCGGGTTTAATCCCGATCCCCCCCCCCCTCCTCCCTCTTCCAGCGCCGCCCCTCTCCCCTGGGTGTAGCCCCCTCCCTCTTCTCCATGGGAACCACATCAGACCCCTCCTCTGCCACCAGTGGTGCCCTGGGGTCCGATCCCACACCCTCAATCTGCCCCTATGCCACCATCAACATCAAGCTCCATGTCCCCATGACCTTGGAGCTGAAGCCCTCCAACTACACCAAGTGGTCGACGGCATTCCAGGCCACGTGTGGGAAGTTCGGTCTCCTGCATCACCTCAACCCCGCCTCCACCTCGCGCCCTACCGACGAGGCTTGGGCGCAGGCCGACTTCTGCGTCCGTGGCTGGATGTACAGCACCGTCTCCGACGCCGTCCTCAACCTCGCCATGACCGACGCCACGCAGACGGCAGCTGCGCTCTGGAAGGCCATCGGTGAGGTGTTCCAGGCCAACAAAGCCCCTCGCGCCATCTTCCTGAGTCACGAGTTCCACTCGATGACTCAGGGGGACTCCTCCATCGATGCCTACTGCGTCCGCATGAAGGAGAAGGCCGACGAACTTCGCGATGTTGGGCAGCCCGTCAGTGAGCCCAATCTCGTCCTCAACCTGCTGCGTGGGCTCAATGAAGCCTACTCCAACGTCGCCGACAACATCGCCGGGCAGCAGCCCCTCACCTTCGCCGGCGCCAGGCACCAGCTCATCCTCAAGGAACTTCGTCTGCAAAACGAGGAGAAGTTGCGTGCCACCACCGCGCTCCTGGCTGCTGCATCCTTTCCTGGCGGCCATCAGCAGCAGCAGCAGCAAGGTGGCTATCAGCAGCAGCAGCAGGGCGGCCGGCGCTCCACCTTCAAGAAGGGCGGCCAGCAGCCCTTCTCCAACTCTTCCAGTGGCACCAACACCAATAAACGCGTTCCCTGGGGCTTCAATCCTTGGACTGGAGCACGCGTGGCCCCTGGAGAACGTGTCTCAGCTCCTGGACAGCGTCGCCAGGGAGGTTTTGGCGCCCCTGCTGCCTTTGGTTCCCAGGCTGGGCGAAACCAGGGCATTCTCGGCTCCTCTCCGCAGGCCCACACCGCCTTTGCTCCGCTCCAGACGTCCTCCAGCAGCTCCAACTCCTGGGATGTAGCCGGCCTCATTGCTGCCCTGCAGACCATGAATCTGCAGGGCAACTCACCCTGGGTGGTGGACTCCGGCGCCTCCACACACATGACGTCCTCGGATGGTATGCTTATTCAACCTCTCCCTCCCTCCATCTCCTCAATAACAGTAGGCAATGGCACTCGCATTCCTGTTACGTCTAGAGGTCATTCCATCCTCTCCACACCCAACACAAATTTCGCCCTTAACAATATTCTTGTTGCACCTGCTCTAGCCCGCAACCTTTTATCTGTACGTCAATTCACTCGCGACAATAGTTGCTCCTTTGAATTTGACGCACATGGTTTTTCTGTTAAGGATCTCAAGACGGGACGGGTGCTTCTCCGCTGTAACTGCGACGGGGACCTTTACACCATGCCTACCACCACTCCAGCCGTACCACCTCATGCTCTCCTGGCCACTACGTCGACTCTGTGGCATCAACGTCTTGGCCATCCATCCCCCGCTGCATTAGAACGCCTAAATAAAACTCATGCTGTTTTTTGTAATAAAGTAGACCGCTCCCTATGTCACTCATGTCAGATAGGCAAGCACACGCGTCTACCCTTCAGCTCCTCGCATTCCATAACTCATACACCCTTTGAGCTTATTCACTGCGATGTATGGACATCCCCTGTAAACAGCTTGTCAGGCTTTTCCTATTACTTGGTATGCTTGGATGATTATAGTCACTACTGTTGGGTTTTTCCTCTTCGCAAAAAATCCGAGGTTTACCAACACTTAGTCGAACTTGTTGCGCTTGCCAACACACAGTTCAGCCTTCCCATTAAATGTTTTCAGGCTGATAACGGCACTGAATTCCTCAACGCCGCCACCACCAACTTCCTCGCTGCCCAAGGTACCCACCTCCGCCTCTCCTGTCCCTACACATCACCCCAAAATGGCAAAGCTGAACGTATTATTCGCACGCTCAACAACTCCATTCGCACCATGCTTCTCCATGCTTCCCTGCCGCCCACATATTGGGCTGAGGGGCTCCTGACAGCCTGCTATCTCCTTAATCGGCGTCCATCCTCCTCCGTCCAGCATGAAACCCCCTACACTCGTCTACATAATCAGCCACCATCCTATAGCCATTTACGTGTTTTCGGGTGCCTCTGTTACCCCAATATGCAAGCGACCTCCAAACATAAGTTCGCCCCTCGCTCTACAGCATGCGTCTTCCTAGGATACCCATCATCTCACAAAGGTTACCGCTGCCTCGACCTTTCCACCCGTCGCATTATCATCTCTCGCCATGTCGTTTTTGACGAGACCACCTTCCCCTTTACAACCACCCCTGACGCCTCCCCCCCGTCCTCCTTAGATTTCCTCCTCGACGACGATATGGTTTCGGTGCCTTGTTCTACTGTTGTTGCAGGTGGGACTCCATCCTCGACGCCCGCGGTCGCTCCATCCCCCTCGGATGTTGAGCAGCCACCCTCCGACGCTGCAGCCTCCCACGGCTCCTCTTCCTCGGCACCGGGCGGGCGTGGTCACGTGCCCCCGCCTGGACCCAGCATGGTTCCTTTCTCACACGTCTATGTTCGCCGCTCTCGGACGACGCCTACATCCGAGCCGGCAGCTGCCCCAGCAGCCTGTGCTGCTCCTGATACCTCGACACCACCTTCGGCACCAGCACCGGCGACATCCACTGCTCCACCGCCGCCGCAGCCTCCGCCGCCGCCTCCGCGGGTCACTCGTACCATGACGGGTGCCATCCCCCGCGTCAGCTATGAGGGGCTGGCAGCCACAGTGTCATCCTTACCGTCGCCGCTTCCGTCAAACTATCGCAGCGCCCTGGCCGACGCCAACCGGCGTGCCGCGATGATGGATGAGTACCAGGCCCTCGTCGACAACAACACCTGGCAGCTCGTTCCGCGGCCCCCTGGGGCCAACGTCGTGACGGGAAAGTGGATTTTCCGGCATAAGTTCCATGCCGATGGGTCCCTTGCCCGCCACAAGGCCCGCTGGGTCGTCCGAGTCTTCTCCCAGCGCGAGGGCGTCGACTACGATGAGACCTTCAGCCCGGTTGTCAAACCGGCCACTATACGGTCTGTCCTCAGCATCGCTGCATCCTGTGCATGGCCGATT
Organism: Coix lacryma-jobi var. lacryma-jobi; assembly: GCA_009763385.1. NCBI lineage: Eukaryota > Viridiplantae > Streptophyta > Magnoliopsida > Poales > Poaceae > Coix > Coix lacryma-jobi. The sequence goes on along the minus strand of CM019827.1, from coordinate 148,738,468 downwards.
CACCAGCTGGATGTGAAGAACGCCTTTCTTCACGGCCACCTCGAGGAGACTGTCTACTGCCAGCAGCCGCCAGGGTTCGTCGATCCCGGTGCCCCAGATCACGTCTGTCGTCTGCTGAAGTCCTTGTATGGACTCAAGCAGGCTCCGCGCGCCTGGCACCAGCGCTTCGCCACCTTCGTCCGGCAGCTTGGCTTCACCGCCTCCGCCTCCGACCCGTCTCTTTTCGTTCTACGAGAAGGGACGAGCCTCGCCTACCTGTTGTTGTACGTCGACGACATCGTCCTCACCGCCTCGTCCTCGGCCCTTCTTCAGCGCATCATGACTCGGTTGAGCTCCGAGTTCGCCATGACGGACCTGGGTGCTCTACACCACTTCCTCGGCATCGCCGTCACGCGCTCTTCGGACGGCCTCTTCCTCTCCCAGCGACAGTACGCCATCGAGCTTCTTCAGCGTGCAGGCATGGCTGAGTGTCACCCAACAGCGACACCCGTGGACACTCACGCCAAGCTCTCTGCGACCAACGGGGAGCTGCTGTCAGAGAAGGACGCATCTGAGTACAGGAGCTTGGCGGGAGCTCTCCAGTACCTGACGTTGACTCGTCCTGATCTGGCATATGCTGTGCAGCAAGTGTGCCTCTTCATGCACGCTCCTCGGGAGCCCCACCGTGCGCTCATCAAGCGCATCCTGCGCTATGTGAAGGGGACCCTCTCCTCGGGCCTTCACATCGGCACCGGGTCTGTTGACAAGCTGACTGCCTATTCTGACGCCGACTGGGCAGGCTGTCCAGACTCCCGACGCTCCACTTCCGGCTTTTGCGTCTACCTCGGCGACACTTTGGTCTCCTGGTCCTCCAAACGCCAGACCACGGTGTCACGTTCCAGCGCCGAGGCTGAGTATCGTGCTGTGGCACATGTTGTGGCTGAGTGTTGTTGGCTTCGGCAGCTACTTCAGGAGCTCCATATCCAGCTACCGTCTGCCACTGTTGTCTTCTGTGACAACGTCAGTGCCGTCTACATGACGGCTAACCCGGTCCACCACAAGCGAACGAAGCACATCGAGATCGACATTCACTTCGTCCGTGAGAAGGTTGCCCTTGGTGAGATCCGGGTACTCCACGTGCCGTCCTCCCATCAGTTTGCTGACATCATGACTAAAGGACTTCCGACGGCATTATTCCAGGATTTTCGGTCCAGTCTTTGCGTCCGGGAGCCTCCCGCTGCGACTGCGGGCGGGTGTTAGGAAATAGAATATCCCCTGCTAATTATGGATAGCACAGCCATAATTAGCAGCTGTAAATCAGGCAATTAGCATATGGAAATCAGTGATTAGTTGCTATAGTTAGCAGCTGTAAATCAGGCAATTAGCATATGGAAATCAGTGATTAGTTGCTATAGTTAGCAGATGTAAATCAGGGAGATTACCCCCTGCCTTGTAAGCAAGTCCAGCAGCTATATAATAGAAGGCGCCCCCTCCCATTGAGGTGTGGCCAATTGCCCCATTCTCTGTCTTTCTACAGAATTAGGTCAGAAACTCTGGTTGATAGTGAAACTTTCAGTGTCAGAATTGTTTTGTACTTCTATCAGTATTAGATGGTTTTAACAATTTTCTTCTTAATATACATCAAGAGTACGATCTTTTGTGACAGCTTTAGAATGAATGATGCTTCATTTACACCACTAGCTCTGTCCTGAAGAATTTGTTTTATTATTTTCGTTTACAGTTATTTGCAAGTATCTATCCTGATGAAGAGTTCTTGCCTAAAAAGTCAGCTCCTGTATATGCCGATGATGACTCTGATTCTGCAGAGTAAAACCATCTTTCTAGAGGTACGTCTTGGCATATGGAACTTTCACTAGGAGGCTCTCATTCTATCTTATTACATATGGACTATCTTAATACATATGAAAATATTTGCTGATACTGGGACAATGTTTGCTCCCATGCAACGTACAACATATGGAAATATTATTTTAGTATCTTTGCTCATGGAGCCATGCTTTTGCTCATTGGAAACATGCTGAACTTTGTGCCATTTGTTCATATTGATGAAATTATAACCGGCTATACATTTTGGTGATTGAAATTTTTAGACTCCAGACCGATAGTCCTGCTTCATAGAAAGCAACGTTTTGATGGGGAGACCAGCTTACAAAGGGTAGCACTGAGTTATACCGTTACAAGTTTAAGTAGGACCTCTCTCAAAACTCCCTCTTCAAACAAAACCAGAAAGATAAGTTACCCAACATTGCATTCAAAGCTGACACAAACCCACTATAGCTAAGAGGACCATATCTTGCGAACAAGGCAGTGACCGATGCAAAATATGGAAGTGTTTATTGCTAAGAATTTGCTATGGGGAACAATATCTCATGCACTAAGTATATTTTTCCCCAATACTGACAGGGCTTTATCATTTGGTTGGAGAATGCTGTCACTGAAGATGCATGAAGGCATCGCCCTCTATGTCGTGGTGTTCCTTGAAGTTCAGAGGGCGAAAGAGGTCGCAAGGGGAGCCTGTGGCCTGTGTGGGCTTGATGAACAACAGTTGTGCCAGATTTTCAATGTACAGGTTGCCGCTGGCTGGCCATATATTGCGTTAGTAGGAAACAGTTCGAGGGAAGGGTGTGGTAGCATATTCACCAAATTCTATGTGGACACATTCTACAATGCTCGGTGCCAATGGCCTTGTATGGACTGGCAGACCTTGTTGTACACAGCAAATACGGGATACATGCTGAACGCTTGATATAATTCCCCAATTAAAGTCATTTGAACGAGAGAGGGTAGAAGGGTTTCAAAAGACTTCTTTTCCCGTAGAAGGGTAGTTAAACTGCTGAGTGTAATTTTGGATGGCTAAAGCGGTGTGCAGACTGCGTCTCCACAGTATCTTTTTTTTTGGTTGTTTCATCAGGTGAGGTTTTGGTCTTCACCTTGCAGAATTGAGTGCCATAACTTTGTTTGTTTGTTTGTTGTTGATGATGAGTTCTGAAAGATCGGCGTTGCATCTGTTTAGTTTTCTAACAAGAACAATCGTAGGACGACACGGGAACATGGGACTGATTTGCACAAGGTGAGAAGGATAATCTTCTTATCTTGCCCGACCAGATTCCACGTCAGTAACGGCTCCCATGTCCCATCCCAGTGCGGCAGTGCTGCAAAACAGAAGATGATCTCGGAGGCCGGAGGCCGGAGACCGAAGCCCAGACGCAACCGACCCTTCTTAACCTTCTGTGTCCTCTCCGTCCTGGTTCCTCGACTCGCGCCTCGCTTCCTCTCTCCCATTCCCACCCGCTGAAGCTTCTAGGAGCTCATCGGCTGAGCCCGAGCTAACGAGCTCACCGGTGGGCAGGATGCTGGCGGCGTCCACCAAGGCCGGCTCTAGGCTGGCCTCTCCGCACGCCTCCTCGTCCGCCGCCGCCGCTGCTGCTGCGGCGGCGACGCTGGCGAGCTCCCCTTTGCTGGGCTCTGGGATGCTCTCAGGCGCCGGGTTCGTCGAGACGGGGAGTCATCACGCGGCGGACGCGCCGCCGCCGCCTTGCAGTTCCTCGGGCGATTCAAGGTGAGCATCAGAGTTCAGAATTCCACAACCGCGAGGGCCAGACTTGGGTAGTGTCATTGTCTGATCTCATGATCAGGGCCTCAATTGTTCATTCGCAACTGATCTGATGACTACCTGAATCAATTGCTCCCTTGCCAGGAATTAGCTTCCCAATAATTTGTCAATTCCTAACTCACACCCTGCAAACTAAGGGAAATGTGCTCAGTGATTTCTCAGGATCGGAACAGTTGGTTTCCTCGTCATTATCTCCTTCAGCTAAATCTGCACTACTTTGTAATAGGGAATATTATCTATGGACGAGGCTGGTGAATCAAAGTCAGTCAACGCTGCATCGAGGCAAAGTGACTGCTGCATTGGGCCACCATGTTTTTGGCGCAGGCGGTTCCTCACGGAATCAACATATTTACAGACATTTTTCGTCGTCTTCTCATCAAGAGAGGATATGGGCCGGGAGCAAGGTGTGTTCAAAGTATCCGTATCCATTCAGTGGTTTGGTTTACTTACTATTCTTTTGTGACTTCGGAGATGATTTGACTGTTGTTTTGAGATACTTGTTCCAAACAACTTGATGATGTGTTTTACATTAGACTCTCAATCACTGTTATTTTAAGTAAGTCCCTATTCCAGGTTCTACATAACCTGCCAGAGTATGTAAAAATTGTGGAAGTAGGGCCGCGAGATGGTCTACAGAATGAAAAGGACATTGTACCAACACCTGTAAAGGTTGAGCTTATACGAAGATTGGCCACATCTGGATTACCTGTTGTGGAGGCAACAAGTTTCGTATCGCCAAAATGGGTACCTCAGGTATAGTGCTCTATAAAAGATCTGGAGATTGCACAGATTAGATATCTGTTTTATCTACACCTATCGTACACATTGATTTTCTCAGGACCCCGATTTACAGCTTGGGGTTTTCTTCAGTATGTAATTGAATTTTCATGGAGCAAGCAGGACTGAGGCTGTTTATCTTTTTAGATATATTTGTTGCTAGTTATGTTGTGTAGCATTCCAGTGTTGTGAAACAATTAATTATCTTGTTTATCATAAACATGATTTTCTTGTGCCAATATGTCATAGTACTGCCGTATCTCTTCAACAGTATTAAAGATTTTTTTCCCTAAAGTAAGCTGGCATAGTAGAAAGTTAGAAATAGTGAGGTCATCCACATCAGGACAGTCATTTGGATCGGGTGCTGACTTGTTTACATTGTCTAAATGAGAGTGAGCATAAATGTACTCTTTCATTGGAGTGTCCCCATTGTGGAAATTTGTTAGTTACACAAAACTAATTCCAGTGTCACCAGAAGGTTGCTGCAATATGGTGGTTAGTCTGTGAATATGAGGATTCTTGGCAGGGACATGCTCTAAAGGCTCAATGAAATTTGTGATGTTAAGCCATGGCAGTACAATCAGTTGGTACCTTGGATCCTATAGAACTTATATCTTTGTTTTTACCTTCACAACTAATATTCCTTTAGTGTCGTAGCCAACTAGCCATTGGGACAGAGTACATCTATTTTCAAAGGTGAACTAATAAACAGCTTCTCCAGTTTAATTGATTCTGTATATGTTGTGCTGCTGGATATTGGCACTGTTGCCTGAGCAAGTACCCTGATATGAATTTGAGTTTCCAATAAAATGGATCTACAATCTTGGGATTGTGGACACTTGTATTGCTTTAAAGGAATTATCTAAATAGAGGAAAACATCACAAGGATAATGCACATGCTCTAAAAAGATTTACATTTACTGAACATATACTTTCACTGCACCATGAGAAAACTATCAGAATTAAGTTTCAGGCAGGGTAATTATCGGAATTAAGGATTGAAGTGATTCTCTTGATTGTACTCTTTTATGATTGATTGATCGTTCTTTTCATATTACAAGCATTGGTGTCTTCTTAAGTTCATCTATCCAGTCCTTATTTCACTATAATTACCTTTTTTTTCTTGACTGTTAATTTAATGCTGCCATGTAATGACCAGTCGATCTCAATAATTCTATTTTGTTATTGTAGTTAGCTGATGCAAAGGAAGTTATGGAAGCAGTTCGGACTATTGAGGGTGTATGTCTTCCTGTATTGACCCCAAATCTTAAGGTGAACTATGTTCATTCAATTGGCTTTTATTACTACTTTTATGGTATTATTATATATTGTACGTTTACCTCATCAGTACCCTGTTATTTGCGGTCACCACTCATCAGGGATTTGAGGCAGCTATTGTAGCAGGGGCAAAAGAAATCGCAATATTTGCATCAGCCTCTGAAGGATTTTCCAAGTCAAACATAAACTGCACCATCAAAGAGAGCATTGCCCGTTATAACGATGTTGCTCTTGCTGCAAAAGAGAAAGAAATTCCTGTCCGAGGGTGAGCTCTTCTACTTTGTCCAATATCAAGTTTAGTTGTCCACACTTTCAAATATCAGGTTGTGTTTGTATAAAGTAACTAACACAGTAGCCAGTCTAGCACGCAATTTATTATTTGCTCGCTGCAAATACAGTCTACTAGATTTTGTAGACAAATGTTAAACAATAGCTCATGGGCCAAATCAATAGTAAACACTAGCATGAATCATGAATATAACTTGCCTTAGAAGAGGCACACTAACACCTTTAATCCAGCTAGGTTGAGAAATTCATTATTTCAATCTTTACTCCCAGTTTGCCACCTCTTCAGCCTGCACCTATCTTCAATAATGCTTATGTTTCTGACCATGTTACTTTCCTAATTTTGCTGCTAGTCTCTTGGCCAATCTTGTTTATATATTAATGTGATCATGAGAGAATTTTGATGAGTGCATGTTTTTTTGAAAACAAAAATTATTGGCATAGTGCCACATATGTATTGATGTTTGCACTTACGTCACTGAAATAGTTTGGTTTTGCTAGATATGTGCTAAAGTTTGATATAATGTTGCTCCGTGTGGATAAAATGTAGGTACGTTTCTTGTGTGGTTGGATGCCCAGTAGATGGACCAGTACCACCTTCAAACGTAGCTTATGTAGCGAAAGAACTTCATGACATGGGCTGCTATGAGGTTTCACTTGGTGATACCATTGGAGTCGGTACTCCAGGTGATATTACTTAAGTTTGCTTGCCTATTTTTGTTTCTTTAAAAAATATTCATATTTGCTTCTACTGCTGCTAGACATTGATTTGCTTAGATAACGCCGTCTTTCTATAACTAGAGCTAGACTTTGGAGATGCTTGGATTAGATCCTTGAACAAATAACAAAGCCAGCCCTTGCATAATTTCAAAGATGGATCTGTTTATAAGACCACATATCATCACTAGGAGAAACATAATTGTAAAGCATCAAGCGTGCGTCAACCACAATCTTCCTTTTATGTCAAATCCATGGTTTTAAATAGCGAGCTAAAGCTAAAGTGTTTAGCATTTTATAAACTGTAATTAGCGGACTTTAGTGGCAAAATAGCGGCAGAATTGTGCATGAACACAAATAGCGGCACAATTTTTTTCAAGCTATTTCGGGCTATAGCGGCAAAAATAGCGGGCTATTTAATTCCATGGTACCAAATCCCGCTATTTTGCTTGATTTCCATTTTCCAGCTGCACAGACCACTGCCAACCTTGTGGTCTTGTGAAGATTCTGAACAGTTCAGCTTTTCTCATCTACAATCCAGGTACCGTGGTTCCAATGCTTGAGGCAGCTATGTCCGTCGTTCCCGTGGAGAAGCTTGCTGTCCACTTCCACGACACCTATGGCCAATCCCTCTCAAACATTCTCATCTCTCTCCAGGTAACAAACTGAGAATACCATTTACACAATCTAAAGTGACATGACCAAGCCATGTTCTCTTGTCAATCAGATGGGAGTCAACGTTGTGGACTCCTCTGTCGCCGGCCTCGGTGGCTGCCCGTACGCAAAGGGTGCGTCAGGGAATGTGGCGACGGAGGATGTAGTGTACATGCTCAACGGGCTGGGCATCAAGACGGGCGTCGACCTGGACAAGGTGATGGCCGCCGGCGAGTTCATCTGCAAGCACCTGGGTCGCCAGTCTGGGTCCAAAGCAGCGACCGCTCTAAGCAAAGTTACCCTGAACGCCTCGAAACTCTGACGCCAGGCTAATTTACCATGATCTCCTACTGCAGATAATTGCAGTAAAAATAGCGCAAGGTAATAAATAGACTGAGGCTATTCAAGACAGCAGCAAATAAAGACAGCGATCTAATTGTCCCCAAAGGTAGTAGATTTCTCTTTATGTCCGTCCTCTAGCAAAGAAAAAAAAAAGGGTGAACATTGCCAACTATGTCAGTCTAGCAAAATGAGCAAACGTGACCATTTTTTTTCCTCGAACTATGAAGAAGAAAAAGGGGCAATAGTGCTTACATCACTCACCCACACTTCTAATAAGCTCTTAAAAAGACACACGCACGACAGGCCAATTCTGAACCAGGAGAAGATCGAGCTGAATTCCTCGTGCTGATTCTCATCGGAAAGAGGTGTTTTATGCACGGGCTCGGACTCAAGTCTTCCTGCTCTCGATGCCATCTACCTGCTCAAGAGGGACCAGTAACGCTGTTCCTCACTTGCGAGCAGCAAGCTCTAGAAGTTACGAGGATAACTGGCAAAAAACCATCGATGGCTCTGTTCGCAGATTCAACACTACTTTTCAGGAATGAAACAATGTTTTTTTCACAACAAATTAGTCATACTTTTCAAGCACAGCCACAATAAGTAGAACGGAGCCATCGGTTGTGATGGTTTCAGATTGTCCATACACCAAGGATAATAAGCATATTGAGCCCTTTTCCCATCCATCCGAAGGAGGATTTATCCTATTGTGGAGAAAGGGCCTGTAGACCCACTTTCCGCACCCAACCCCCACTAGAATTCTCACGCAAACACACGTCATAGTTTCTTCCTCTTGATCGAAACATGACCACTTTCACCGGAAAGACTCCCAACAGTCTCAGCAAACGGAGATGGAGCAAAACTTCGCTCTAGCTTCCAACCATTACATGTTTACAACATCCATATCTCATCTATGCTAGTCTGTCACGCTCAGGACACGATGGGGAATGTCTAATGCTGTAATGCATTCCACGAAAGTTGAAGGGTTAGATATGATCTCTATCACGGTTGCAAACTTACAGCAGGTTCAGCCTCAATATCTTATGTACTTGATTAGGACCTCCTAAGCAAACTCAAATATTTGCAGTACCATCAATACTGAATATGGCAAGTCAATCGGCAATCACCATAGGCATCAAACTAGGGTTTTGCTGGAATAACCTGATGGCAGCACGAGGCCTTTCCCATAGGCTGCTAACAGAAGAGCATCTGCTCACCCTTAAAAATGGCAAGTCAATCAGAAATCACCAGACATCAAACTGAGGTTTTGCTGAACTTCCCTGATGGCAGCACAAGGCCTTTCCCATAGGCTGCTAAAAGAAGAGCCTCTGCTCGCCCTGCATAATAAGGACACAAACACATCACCGACCTCAGTCAAACTATTCAAAGTATATTGCCAACTACTCTCGATAAGTCTTTGAATAAAATGGATTATGCTACCCATTAAGTCAAAAACTATATAACTCATCTATATTTTGGCTAATGTGCATTAAATCTACAAGAGCATGCCTCCCTCCCAAATCCCATTTTTTTCACAAATATTGGTTAATGTGAATTGTAAACCAGACCAATTCACCAATTTGGTTTAATTCCATTTTTTCAGGGCACCTTGCACAACAGCACACAGAAAAGCAACATTTATACCGCATATTTATGTCAAATATCTTCCAGATGATCAGGCAGAATTAACATTAACAGAAACGAGAGAAGCTAACAATAATGCTAGCCCTCAGGTACCAAAACTACTTGAAGATAGGCAGTTAGCATTAGTAGAATGCATACCATGGTGTTTTTTCAACTTCAAGGACTGAGCATTGTCAGGGAACAAAATTGAAGCAGCTTGTCGGCTATCATCCTGTAAGAATTATATAGTGCAAATGTAAGAGAACTATGTTAGATCTGGGATTCACAGAATAACAGAAGATCAACCGGCAAGACATAAACACTTCAGACGAAAGGGCAGAATTGTGTTCAGATGCCTAAGTAAACAAAAATCTACAAATATGTTTGTTTTTGTCTGACTCTGACATCAATGTATAACCAATGGGTTACACTGGAATTTGATTAAAGAATATTCATTTTCTCTATAAGACTCGGCTATCCTACAATAAGGTTTATTCATTCAACTAGCATTTCACTTTCTTCTAGGCTGGAGTTGGCATTAGTAACATATTTTAATTAACAAAAACAGACAAACTTTCTACTAAATGAGGGGCATGAAGCTATTGTATATGCCACATAACAAGAGCGACAAACCTTTGGTGTTTCACTTCGGGATAGCCCAAAGTGGGCCTTCCATGTCTGGGATGCAACCGGAACAACTGAAAACCCAGAAGCCACTAGAGAAGCAATCCACAAGCCATATGAGAAACCAGTGCTCCACCATCCCTGTATGCCAAAAAACAATAGAAGGGAAATTAATGGCACTGCGTGACTAGGTTCCATGTTCAATAAAATCATGAACCAGGTGTAGTTAGATCCCATTATCTTAGTGGCATGCCTAGCTTCGGCTTATGCGAGAATTTGCTTAGAAAACATGAGCACACAAATACCAAGGGCATTGTTTAGTAGTATTGGTCATCAGCCTGTTCCACTAAGCATAGATAGCACTATAATCCTCAAATTACTCTCATAATAGGCACTACCTGATGGAATAACTTCTTCAAGAATTGACGCAGACAAAATCGGTCTACTAACTACATTAATCTTGAAGAACGAGCATTTAGTGGTGTAATGTTTGGGAGACAAGGAACAAACCAGCTTTCCATCAGTTGGAAATGGGCTAGACTTCTCAATGTATGCCACAGTTCCTTCAAAAATGACAGAAAAATACCATAAACAGCCTATTCCACATAACGTGTATAATGAAGAGAGAATACGGTCACTAATTTAGTACAACTACTGATCCTTATAAGGGTGGTCATAATGCCACTAAGTTTTCTCCAGGGCCAGTTACCAGGAGGCGCATCAAGGTCACGGAGCAGTTGGACAATGGACTTGGTGTCCAGGCGCTTACGGATGACCTCTGAGACCACAATGTGCACGAACGGGTTGTCGAACACCTGCATGATGCCAATTGCATTTACTACTAAGGCAAGCTTGCGTAGAATACTGAACACAAAACAATGCTAGCCTATCCGACTATCCGAGCATGGGTGCCGGTCGAACCTGAGAGGAGCCGTCAGGCGATAGGACGGCGATGGCGCCTCGAGTGTCGGGATCCACCCCAATCGTCCACCCGTTGGGGGCGGCGTCAGCATCGGCGACGTCGTCGGTCGGGAGCAGCGAGAGGGAGGCGAGCCAGGGGTCCCGGGGCTCAGCCTCCGCCAGGAGCTTCGCCCGGGCCTTGGCAGTCGCACGGGACCGCGGGGCACGCGCGGCGGCTGCAGGAGCGGGCTCGCGGCGGCACTGGCAGCGGCGGGGGCGGAAAGGCGGGGAAAAGAAGGAAGCGGCGGCTGCGGACCAGTGCGGCGCCGAGCGGCGGAGGGCGGCTGTGCGGAGCGCATTCATGGGGTCTTGGCTGGCGACGGCGGCCGATGCAGCTCCGGCCGCCGCGGCGGCGGCTGCCATAATTCGAAGGGCTGCAGCGGGTTTGGAGGGAGAAGAGGGTTTTGCTGGTTCCGCGGCGGGGGATAAGGCATTGCCAGGCCGGCACGGCACTTCCACGGGACCTAGGGAAGAAATTATTGTACTAACACCGTTGCAAATTATAGTTTGTTTGATTATTTTTTTCAAATTTAACCACTCTTATTTTTTAAAAAATATTACTTTTTTGTGATAGCTTGCTTTATTGACAAAAGTTTTTAAAAATAATTAAAATTTAACTATATTTGTACAATTTTTTTTTGAATAAGACAGTGATCATACTTGAAATAAAAAAAAGTTAAATGAACTATAATTTAAAACGGAGTAGGAAAATAGTTCTAAAATAAGTCTTCATTTCATGACCAAATCAAACCATCTCAACTTTTGACTTTCTATTTTAAAAAATGCTAGTATTTATAACATTAGGGTAAATATTATTAGATTAGTCACATCTATATTTTTCAAAGTAAACCTATTTAGATATATAAATGCTGTCACTATTTTATATAAAGGAATTAAGTTAAGATTCGTTGACTTCTCAAAATATGGAGGGAGCACAATTTTATTTACTGAATTTTAGGATTTGTTTATTGGATTGTGTCTCCGACGATTTTAGGGCAAAGACTTTTAAGATGGATATATCCATTTTGGAGGCTAAATTCCATGACGTGTACTCCCTCCATCCTTTTTAAGTGCCTTAAGTGTCGCTATGATACTCATGGGTCAAAATTCTTAGGTTTAACTAGTTTAAAAAAGTTATTAGCAATATTTAAATATCCAAAAAAGTTTATTACAAAAATAAATCAACCGATCTATTGATATTAATTATGTACTATATATATATTCTATAAAAATAAATACGTTTGATTTCTTGAAATGTGAAAATGACATTTTAAAAAGCGATGAAGAGAGCATGTGGAATACTTCCTCCGTTTAGAAAAAAACATGTGATTATAGCACAGTATCATGGTTAAGTATCTCAAGTTTGATTAATTATAGATAAAAAATATTAATATTTATGATATAAATAAATATCATTAGATTCATTACAAAATGTATTTAGAGTCATAAATGTGAATAGTATTTACTAAAATTTTTGATCAAATATAAACTAATTTTGTTGGCACGTAATCTATAGTTGTATATTTTATTGGACAAAGGGAGTAATTAGCGGCTTAGGGCACTAGGGCTATACCATGAGACTACAATCCTACGTGGTCTGAACTCCGAAGTCAGAAAAGGAAATAGACAAAGATGACCATTGACAAAGGTAACAAATCTAGCAAGACAAACCAACAATAAGGAAAGCGAAAAAATCAACTCACATATGGGTTGTTCATCTAAACTGTTGTTCAGTGCATTTATACATTGTGTTTTATAAAAAAAACTTGACCGGTGAGGGTAAGACAGCCCCGGATATTGTGGTTAAAAAGATCTTATCACGCAGGTCGAGAAAACCCTAAACCCCTGCTCCACCCATACACAGTGGCACCGCAACTCCCGTGAGACTGGACTGGCCTTAGACCTGTGCTTTGACATGGGGCGCTCCCGTAAGACTGAGCTGATCTTAGACCTGTGCTTTGACATAAGACAGACGAGAGGATTTTTTTCAACGCGCAGATAAACTATGCCTTCTCTGGCCAACAAATCCACCTCATAGGGGTTGAAACTCTGGCTGGCAGGGTACAAGGAGAACAACTGACCAACCAGTGCACAATGACAAACCGTTTCTGTTTAGGTAACCTTTTATCTCATTTAAACTAGACGTTTTTGACCATTTAGAATGGTCTAAGTTTCACCCATGAAATGACCATTTAGCACGTTTAATGGCAAAATAGTAGATGACCCATCCTTTAATCGATCATTTAGCCCGTTTAATGGTAGATGACCAACCGTCTTGCATTTACGGAAATGTATCGAACCAAAGTCATGTTCGGGTATCTTTTGTCTCCATGTCACGTTCTATTTCTTGTTCGGCCTAAAACAAGGTCAAATTTTATTGACCCCGAATGCAATTTCTCGCTTCCTTTGCAACATCGAGGAACTCGGCACGATCCATGTATGGTGCTGGAACGAGTTCCGAAGCTGTAAACATCTGATGAATTGTACACTATGAATGTATACATCATCTATTCTACAAGCTGAAATTGGAACATTACATTCTCTGTATGTAAGGCATCTAAGTATTGACACGATCAAACTAACTGCCAGGCAAATGTATACGCTGATTGCCTAAACTGTCGGCCGTATCGAACAACTCCAGTTCAATGTAGATGAAATGAGGCACTAATCTACCCATCTGTAGTCCAATGTGCTCATATTTGTTTGTTCTTCCCTCGAATTTACCACCGAAAGTTGCAGTGCATTAGTTCAGTGAGACTGTGCTTCCAGTAGGATGTTCGTTGCCACGTTGATGTCATTTCTAGCCCTCACGAGTGCCTGCCTTGCGTTACTGCCATCAAAGCCCATGGAGACCAGCATAGCAACGGAGGACTCTGGAGGCTCCACGACAGGTGCAAATCCAGTTGATGACTGATTCTGCTTGAGAGAACAAAGTCAGCAGTGCGCAACAGACCGATCAACTAAACAGCAGCTGGTGTAGGTAGTTAATAAGACTTCATTCTTCATAGCAGAATAAGAATAATAGCACAACAATGTCACAAGACTAACAAATGAGACCTGGAAACCAATGAGTTACCAATAATGTAATCCCAGACTAATGTATCATAAAGGCAAGTTTGCATTTATAACTTGGAATTTAAGAAGTACATATGTAATGGGCACATCATCCATATTTGAGATAAATAAATAATTAATCTATCAAGCACAGTTATCGGCTAAAACATGTTTGAGTTGTCAGCTGCACTTCATATAAATAGGGAACTATTCTAGCTAAACTATATCTTGGTTCTAGATCCAAGGGCCATTGCACACAGAAATTAACTAAGTTCATCAGAAGCAGAAGGTAACCTGAACAGCACGGCCTGTTTGGGACGGTGTGTTTCCAACAAGACTCCTGGAGGGGCGAGGTGTGCTTCCTGGGGAAGGGGCGAAGTATCTTGCGAAAAATGATGAAATAACCTGTGGAAGCTGTACAAGGGGCAGGAACTTTATAATACCAAACAGGAAAGAAAATCATATGCATTTGCGATTGTAGTACTCCCTCAAATTCAAAATATAAGTAGTTTAGGACATCGACAATCTACAGGTCGACCACTCCTACTAGCATTTCTTATGAAAATATGGTAGTTCAAAGAAAAAAACAATTACAGATGTACTTTTCATGATGAATCTTACACAAAAAGGACAAATCTCAGGACTGCTCAGTTGGAACGAAAGATCTTCAAGAGCTTTTGGCCAGGGTGTTTAATGTGGTTGTGTGATTTTAGTCCCAGGGTTGTTAGTGTTGCCTTTTGGTGTTTTGTGGGCCAGTTTTTTTGTGTGTTTGGATGTGTTTTTGTGTAGTGTGTGTTTGGGTATGCTTTGGTGGGAGAGTTTCTCTTCCATTGATGAGGCATATTTTCCGCTCCTCTCTTATTAAGATACAGAGATCTTCTGCGTATTCGAGAAAAATGATGAAGCTAACAACATGACCTTGCCTTTTTCAGTCTAGATGATTTTTCATCTATTCACAGTCAAAGCTCTAAAAGTTTGTTTGACAGGAATTCCCAAAATGACTTATATTTTGGATTGGAGGGAATAACAATTAACAACTAGTGAAAACAGCCCATAGGAGACAGTAGTAAGAAATTTTCAAGCTACGGTAATAATCCAATGATACAAATATGCCACAAAAAGCTATAATTAAACACAGTATACAGCCTCCACACAAGAACCTCCAGCAGTTAGAAAGGTATACAGTCTAGTCTATCATTCACTTATGTAAATTACTGTCACTTCAAACAACAAATCAGTTTTCACTCTGAATATAAATAGACTATTTATCCTTGTGCCTGGGAAAAGATATGCAGTTCATTTCAAAGAATATGTAATCCTTGTGAATGGGGTAAATGACCACTATAACAAGAAAAGGGAAATAAAAGGTCAGGGAATAGGGATAAGGAATATGATAATAAATAGGTAAATACAACCAATAAAATTTCAAGAAAAGGAATTGATGAAATGCAATCATGTGCATTGTCACTGTCTGAGCTTACTTCTTTTTTGGGTTTTATTTTATGAGGGGTTATATGGTATTTACTAGATAGGACCCATGCAGAGGAAGTAACAAGGGAGATAATACTTGGTTTGGTTGGATTCCATATCTAGTAATTCAGTAAGTTAACTTTACAGATGCCCTGAGTCATGAGTGAGGAATACTGTAGTGGAAATATGAAAGCAAAGCAGAGAACAATATCAACGGCACAAAATATGCGAACAGCAATCTGTCACATTAAGTGACTATGCAGTACGACGGTACTGAAATAAGAACTAGAAAACAGATGTTTAGTAACCTTCAACTTGCGGATGCCGAACACATTGAGACGATAGAGAGAACCAGCAACCAGACCAAATATACCAGGAATAAGGGAGCGCTTCCAAGAAGATAAAAGAAGCTGCAGGTAAAATAGAAAAGACGTAATGGCTGGATTAAAAAAACAAAATCAGATAAATTCCATTATGATTATGACAAGAGACTGACCTGAAGACCAGCTAGGTAAATGAACGATTTGTCGCTGAAATTCAGGCCAAAGATACGGAATCGTGATGTGACTGGAATGTCAAGAAAGAATGGAACAAACGAAGCAAATATGAGACCATAAGGCCCTGATGCAAGCGTACTGATGTAGTTTGTATCTGCAAGAAAAATAGAAGAGGAAGACTTAACAATTGCACAGGCTCATGGTCATGTTATCAATCAGCATACAAGACATAATCCGGAACATGATTAAAAAATAATGTTCATAGTTAAGCCACTAATCAACATCAAGTTTGTTTTACCACCACACCAGGCAAAACTAATGAACAACCTGTGGCTTTAAACATCGGGAATGATGCAACAAATAGCAGAAAGCGGGCTTATAGACATTATTTAGAAAGTTTTCAAGGCGTCGCCTAGGTGACGCCTAGGCGTCCAGGCGCTACCCCATCGCCTTGCCAAATGGGTGCCTAGGCGGGCAAGGCGGGTGCCTAGGCTTCCAGGCGGTTGTACACTGCCCTGTCTCGCCTAGGCGCCTTAAGAACTATTAGAAGTTTACTTCAATTTACCTTTCAGGATAACCAATGACAGTATCTCGAGGAGTGATGATGCAGTGATAGTGAACAGACAAAAAACCTGCACAGTCAAATGGGAACAAAAATGAACA
The DNA here is from genome assembly GCA_009763385.1 of Coix lacryma-jobi var. lacryma-jobi. Lineage (NCBI taxonomy): Eukaryota > Viridiplantae > Streptophyta > Magnoliopsida > Poales > Poaceae > Coix > Coix lacryma-jobi. Next base: position 148,721,914 of record CM019827.1, on the reverse strand, counting down.
AGCATCATATCATAATTGTTCATAGGTAGTGTTATATTTGCAACCTTTTGCAAAACTTAAATAATTTGGCAATAAAGCTGCATGCAATGCCCATGATCATAGTTTTTGAGGCGCTGCCTAGGCGTTGAGGCGTACCCCAGGCGCCGCAGGACAGGGTTTTAGTTACGCCATATCGCCAGGTGTTGCCTAGAAGGCGCCTAGGCGTCCAGGTGTACCCCCCAACGCCACAGGACGCCGCAACACCTCAAAAACCATGCCCATGATTTCATGTATTTTGGGCTTACATAGCCACATGCACTTGAGAACTTGCGTATCATGGATGATGGGACCACTTTCCAAGCCCACAGTCTAGAAAGCTAAGTTCTAAAGTTCATCATAAAAAATGCAGGCCATGCCAGTTTATGGGATAATTGGTGCAAGTTACTCCTTATACCAAGTTGTTGGTGTTGTTTATTAATTTTTCTTTGAGAGAGATGTTTTTCCATTTCATTACAATACTAGGGAGAAATATAAAAGGTAAAGTACTTACCGAGTATTTGTTCGAGCCTATCTGCCTCTCAAATACACGAAAGTAATACAGAAGGTACAGTCCAAACATTAACTCTGGCGTTGACTGAAAAGCAAATACAGATGGGAATATCTTCCATAAACGGAAATTCATTATAGTGTCCTGAAATCATAATAGAAATGATTGATCAGACTTAATGTCAGAATGATCAAACTTCTTATGATTAGACAAGTAATAAAAAAGAGTAACAACAAAGATGTAGATGAAGACAAAGGACAAATATACAAATTAAGACACCTTGCTAGTTGCCACTTATAGTTAAGAGTTAACATTCAATTTTCCCCAGGATGTCAAATATTTCTAAATACATATTTAGGTAAGAAACACAAGGGATTTAAAAGATAGAGTGCCAAACTAATGGTAAAACGGAGAATTAAAATTAAGGTTCTGGCAAAAGGCATGGTATGTGATATGGACCTTAATAAATTCACCCATTAATAGTTATTATTATGAAATAAATAAGCACACATAAAGAATTTACAGTGAACTTCACATTCCACAGATAATTTTATGATGCAGTCATAGTTTTTAAGGCGGCAAGGTGAGGTGTGCTGACCTATCCCCCTCACAACTCCTAGGCAACGCCATAGGCGCTCATTAGGCAAGGTGAGGCGGCACCTCACCATCCTAAGAAATAGGAAAGTAGCAGCAGGAAGCAGGAAAGAAAAAGGCAAATGAAAAATAGAAAAGAGCAAACGATAATAGAAGTGGTCGCAGCCCACTAGGCAATCCACGAGTGCCCTCCTGTACACACCCCTTCTCAGGTCACAGATACAAGGACGCACGCTCCCCTCTCATGCAGGTGCAACACCACTGCATCTCCCTCCCTCGTGCTGCTCTCACGCGGAGCCTGCCCTCTATTCCTTCCCTCTCTCTTGCTGTTGCTCCTCAATGCGCTGCTCCCTTAGATTGATCTCTGTCGTGGTCTGCTTCTGGATTATCCACCGTGACCGCAGCTGACCCAAGCGGCGCTGCACACCAGTCGGCAGCGCCAAATTTGGTATGGATGAGAGGAGGAGGCTGCATGGCCTTTCTGGTTGGTTCCCTATCGTTTTGCTCTGTTCTGCCTCCAGTCCCCAAGGATCTCTTACTACCATTGGTTTGGCATCAGGGACACCTTACTCCCTGCGAGCACCTCATCACCTAGGACCTTAAAAACACCGTATGCAGTTCAAGCTCCTTGAAGTTTTTTAATTCCCAATCAATTTCAACAAACAGACATTCACATGGCACAATGATAATAATGATACCAATACGCCACCATTTATGAATTAATTTCTGGAATCACAAAACTTAAGTCAATCACTGAAACCACATAGTGCACACATCCTGTGCAACATATACCAAAGTGGAGTGAAACATGTCAAAGTGCATGGGTCATCTATAAAGTAATGCTGTCATGCTAGCTATATAATCTTGCACGGTTGCACCCTCCTCTGTTCTGCCTCCAGTCCCCAAGGATCTCTTACTACCATTGGCTTGGCATCAGGGACACCATACTCCCTGCGAGCACCTCATCACCTAGGACCTTAAAACCACTGGATGCAGTTCAAGCTCCTTGAGGTTTTTTAATTTCCAATCAATTTCAACAAACAGACATTCACATGGCACAATGATAATAATGATACCAATATACCACCATTTATGAATTAATTTCTGGAATCACAAAACTTAAGCCAATCACTGAAACCACATAGTGCACACATCCTGTGCAACATATGCCAGAGTGGAGTGAAACATGTCAAAGTGCATGGGTCATCTATAAAGTAATGCTGTCATGCTAGCTATATAATCTTGCACGGTTGCACCCTAATTATTGTTCGTGATATTAATCAATAATAATATCAGCTCAGCTTCTTACACCTTATGCATATCGTGAACATTAGTTTGCCAAATTAATTCGCAGACCGTGCAAAAGACATACATAGTTTTTCCATGCAATGCTAGTTAACTAATACAAGTTCCATGAACTTTAAGTGCTGCAGTCAGTTAATTCGATTCCAACTCTTATAACAGGAAAAAAATGCACAAGGCTATATATCCTTAGCGTCACCAAGCATAAAGTTTTGAGAAGTGCGTGACTGCACATGGACATTCAACTGCAGTGGAGATCAACTGACCCCTCACTTTCACTTTCTATTGACAATAATGGCAACACTGCCCATCTCTGTAGAACTGATGTCTAAACCCATACATCATTTCCTACACCAACCATCTAACAAATCACTGCCCTGGATCACACTAGCTTATTCCACAGGTTAGCTAAAAACTTTAGTCCATCCAGTACTAAATCCTAACTAGTACCAGCCACATTGTTTCTATTCTACTTCATGAGCATTGAGCAACCCATCCTCTGTTTCCATAATTTCTACAGGCATAATTCATGTCGTCCCACCAACACCCCTACACATCTATAACCTCCAACAATCAAGAGCTACTACTCCCTGTTCCACAACAAATCCGAAACCTGAAACCCTAAGAGATACCAATTTAAGCTGCATAAGATAAACTTCACCTACACATCATTTCGCTAACACCAAAGAGAAAACCTAGCATCAGTTGAAGACCACAACGGGTACACCATTACCTACAGCCCCGAAGATTGGATTCCATCGACCATCAATACAACCAAACCCAAGCGTCACCAAAAATAAAGCCAAGGGTCGTGTCACAGCGAATGCACAGATTCGGGAAACCTAACCGCAAGCGCGGCAGACTGAGCAGAACCGGCGAGATTCGGCCCACCTGGTATGAGATGCCGAGGGCGCGGGCGCGGCGCTGCGCGCTGAAGACGACGGACAGGAGGCCGCTCGCGAGGACGACCGCCCGCGCCACCGGCGCGTTCTCTGGAACCAAAAGGGAAAACGGCGCCCGCGCCGCCTCGATCAGAAAATTGTGCAAGCACGAGCTGCGAGAGACGCAAAATTCCGGCGATCTAAGGGGCGGTAGCGGCTTACGGAATCCGGAGACGCCGCCCTGCATCTTCAGGCGGAGGCCGCTGGTCCGGTCGGTGAAGCGAGGCGGAAGCGAGGTCGGGAGACGGGGCCGCCTCCCCCGCCCGTACGATCAGGTCGCGTAGCGAGTGGGAACGCGGGTGGGGAAGCGGCTGTACTTTCCGTGGGTGACGCGGGCGGCGAGACGGAGCCCGGTAGGAGACGGTCGGACGAGCGTGGCGAGACGGCCAGACGGGTGTTGACGCTTGACGGTGGTGGTGGTTGCCTGGTGCCCTGGTTTGTTGGGCTGCACCGCGGATGCTTCTTGGGTTGGAGTCTCCGCCGTGCCGGAGTAGCTTCACTTCTCTAGACGGATTCTATACGAGTATATATATTTATTTTTTTATTAATAACCTTTATTATAATGGTATACTCAATTCTATCTGTTTCAAATTGTTACGAGCAGTAATTTGTGAGTAATGTAAATGAGACACGGGAGAAATGAATGAATTATCGGGCTTTTTCATTGTAAGAAGGTTACGGAGGGAAACTTTCCCACGAAGGAACCACGACGCACGTCCCGTGAACGTGAGGAGTTTCCTCCCCCGTCAAGTAACCACGACTTCGTGGACGTGGGGGTGTGGGGAGTTTCCCCTATCTGCGTGGGGGATGAGATCATCATGATATACAAGATATTTGTAACACTCCCCCTTGATCGAATCCGTCTTTGAGATCAATGAATAGTATTATTTCTCCAAAAACCCTGTGGGGAAAAAATAAGGAGAAATGTATGTATGTAGATATGCCATAAAAAACTCATTAAAACTCAGTGGAAAAAATAAGGATAAAATGACATATGTTGATTATTGTCTCATTGTAAACTTATTTGGGAAAAACCTTGGAAGGAAAACTCATGACCAAGTTTAGAGAACAATAAATATGATCTGAGGATCATAATTGTAATTATATGTCTTTGATACCCTCTCAAAAATCTCTGTGGAGGAAAACATAAGATATGACATAGGTTATGTCTTAGATACTCCATACAAAAACCCCGGTGGGGAAAATAAGAGATATGACATATGACTTGTATTGATATTGCCTTATTAAAAACCTTCTATGGGAAGCCTGTGTTAGGAAAAACTCATAGAGGAAAAGAGTACAATATGATGTTTTGAACAGGTTATAGTTTCAAGAGGAGTCTCCCCCTGAACCTTGCAATTCTCAAAGTCATCGCATACCAAACTTAACAACACATTGTGAAATGTGGAAATTGGTAGGGACTCTGTGAATAAATCTTATGGAGTTATCACATGATTTAGTTTGCAAGGTGTTTATCTTCTTATGTAACATGTTGACATCCAAGCAACACAAGTTGCATTATCTTTGAAGATAATGGCTGGCGATTCGATGGAATCAAAGTGATCATTCAATGAAGTTATACATGTTCATATAATACTTCAGAACGAGGAGTGGAAGTAGCCACTAGAGTCGAGTTTAATGACCCCATGAGAACTTTACCACTAATATCAGCATGTGATCTGGCATTATAAGGATTAAATAGCCAGTACTTTCATACTCCATATGATCATTTCTTAATTTACATGATGATAAATCAGGATCCTGCTTTGTGCCATATAGATATCTGTGGATATCCTCTTTGACTCCCACCTTTCGGTGTATAGAAGTTGCGCTTTTTCGAGCTATAGCAAATATCTGCAAATGCAATATCAGGCCTGTTGCGATATGCAAGATACATAAGCGCTTTGATGGCACTAAGGTTATCATCCCAAAGATAAAAAATGGATATTGATCCATGTTTAGGGATTGAATGACGATCAGTGTTGTAGTATGATTGTCCAATATTATTTGGATATTGGTATACAATATCAATTGGATATTGGAAGACTGATGTGTGTGCTTAGGTTGTAGACTTAAACATAATTTGGTTTTACCCAAATCTTTCATCTCAGATTCCGTCTTATACGATGATTTCCTATTTTGATATGTTTATATGAGATGTATAAAACCAATTAGGTTTTAAGTATGAACACATAGGTGCAATCATCATAATGGGAGATATCCTTCTGTGGAAGGAACTCACCTAGTCAGTTGTACCACAAACAACTTAACTATTTCAAGTCATGGAGTGACTTGAGTTATACACAATGTGTGTTGCGATTTATGTTTTGATTCAGAATACAAAGTCCATTGGGACTTATAACCCGAATCTATCCAAATCAGTTTTGATCTGCCAATTATCGGTGTAGGAACATAATTTCCACACATACCAATGGGTATGTTATGCTAGGTCTCTGCGTGAAACCATGTGCTACAAGCTCTCACTATTTCACCACCACATGGATTTGAAAATCCATGATACTTCCATGAAGCAAGTATTGTGATGAGGAGTCATTACTGAAGTAAAGACTTCTCACTATTGAGTGAAAGCAATTCTCCTTAATTGTCACCTTTGGTTGACCAAAATGTGAGTGGTCGAACACTCTGGCTAGGACTTTTGGTCTGGATCCAGATAAGGTGCATGGCGATTTTGAGTATGTCGATAATTTGTAGTATTTTGTAGGATTGATTCAATCGAACCAATTTTAGCATGTGGAAATATTGACCCTTGTAAACTCCATGTCATTTCCCATAATAACAGAGTTAGGGCGTTCCAATGACCCAGCGCCTAAAGTTGTGCACAAGATGTGCTGGGCTTTTGGATGTTAAACATCCATAGGCTTTGGATAGTAAATATCCATAATGTGTCTAACAACATGATGTTGATATGAATGTACTGTCTTGGAGAATTCCCCCCCTGATCCGAGAATGCTTGCAAGAAGTTGTATCCCATGTGGCCATACTTCTCCCCCTCTTATCTAGATTCGGGAGTTGAGTGGTTTTGTTAGGTACCTCCACTCTTTTTGGAACATTGAATAAGAATTGGATCTGGTGATAACTTTATGACAAGTAAATGCATTTTGGCAGACTATTTGCAATGTGTTGCAAATATAAGATATTCTGAACTGTTGGTTCAGATTCTTTGGTACGTGGATATGAGGATCGAACATCAGTAATGATATTCTCTTTTTGATTCCTGACATTCCATGTGTGGTAAGTGTCTTCCCCTAATGCCTGGAATCTTCCTCAAAGATATACTCAGCATACAGGCATTGAGTGAATCTCTAATTAGAGATCTGAGGTATTATTGAATGACGGATAATAATACCTTATGGTGATCTCCAAAATGCCCATTGATGTACGCTGCGGTGGTGATATCGGTACGTGCAAAACGTTACCGATTCGCAGATGGGAAATATGTTGGCTACGAGGCCAAATTTCCACGTACGAACTGCAACGGAAGGAGCCGTATGATTGCAATTTTATGTATTTGAATTTATATGTGTTGTGTAAATCCGCATGTCACCAACTAGATGTTGGTAAATTGCAATTCTATTTTGGGTCATCAAACAACAAACTTGATTCTCTCAATGAGAGATTTAGTTTGGCCATTATATGTATGAACATAAGATACTTAATGATGTGGTCCCTAAAACCAAACAATTCCATTTACATGGATTGGATCCCGCGTCCAGAATCGTTTGCTCTAAATTAAAGAATTTGAGCAATGAGTTTGGTAAATTTGTGGTACCTTATGAGTAAGGTGCTCACTTAGGACAACATTGTAGATGCATAAATGTGCATTACATAGTATCTTTATGGTCCATAAAATGGCAAATAGAGTCACATGTATGATCTTGAATTTCTCCAAGAAATTGTGTAACTCATATTGATTTTGTGACCAATAGAATTGATAATAATTTTCTCATCATTCTAAATATAGAATGATCCAAGACAAATATGTCCAATCTTGATGGGATCAAGAGAGAAAATTATTTTGTATGCAACAGGTATAATGAGATTGATGTATTTATAATACACCCCAAATGATGTGGAAAGAATTTGTACAATTAGATAGTTTTCATATATGTTGCATCTAAGACGAGTGAAGGATTTTTATCATCGCTCATTAGTATTGGGTTCCCATTTAGAAACCATGCAACTGAATACATGAAAAATATCATGTGGTATTTATATAATCAGGATGCATTGATGCATCCACGATTAATTTGAATACCTATGGAGAGGTTGTAATCTCTCATAAATGTCTTAGCGGTACAATGGTCCACTAAACAAGATTCTTTTCCACCTGGTTAAATCTCATGTGATTCTATATAGAGTTTTGCAATATTCCCAAATGAATCTGCACTCATATAGAAGATATATACCATGTACGTGGTACATGATATTTTTGATGATGGACAACATACTACATGTGGTAGTATATCATTAGGCTAATAATATCTCCAATGGTAGTATGGAGATGTTCTTTCAAGCGTTTGCTTGTTGAGGTGAATTCCAAATTATTCCAAAGAACTCGCTTACCTCCAATGAGTTGGAGGTATATTTGAGCCAAATATTTGATTTGGCTTTTCTGTGTACATGGACTGTACAATCACATTTTTATGAAAATGCAAGATTTGTCACACATGATCACTTTTCTAAATGAAAAATGATATTTGCGTTTACGAGAATCCATTATGTTACATTGGCATGGATCAAGGATCCTTGATAAATGAATGATTGAACAATCATTTATAATTAGGGCAATGTTACATCCTTTGTTGAAATTCCGATGAGGAATTGCAAAAGGTAGATGGATCTCACTCTTTGAAGACTTAGATTTGAAAAATCCAAGTGTATGAGTTGCATACAAAATGCATCAACACAGAGTGTGACAATATCCAGAATGGATTGAGCATTTGATTGGGGTTGAACAAACATGGTTGTGATGCCATATGCCCCCAATGATATCGTTGATATCTTAATGCTCATGGTAGGAAAATGAATTCCACCCAATGTGAGGTTGGAAATATTAGTCATGTCCAACATGAGTTTATCATGTATGAATTTACTTGGATAGTAAACATTATAGCAATAAAGGTAAAATTTTGGGATTCAAGGTGATACTTGATTATAGACTGACCATTCTATAAAGAACAGGCGACAAGATCGCTGCTAATGCTTTGGATTCTATTCCTGTGGGAATAGATGATGTAAAATCTTTGACAAAACATAGACTCTGTATGTGATAGAAAGGAGTCACCCAAATAATGCATTATATATTGCTATTTATTTAAGTAAATTATTACTTAAATAACTTCAGATTCAAGATGTGTCTTGAATTGGCATATGCAAATATTGTGAAGTCAGGATGAATCTCGAATCACATGTAGTGTTGACCTCATATTTTATAGGTGATAGAAAATCACCGCTAACATCACTGTGTATAGTAATTGTTGCCAAAAATAGTCTCACTTATTATGTATTAGCATGTTGACACATTGAAGGTGCAAACCAAATTGGTGACCTTGTAGTATGGGAGCATAATCTGCAAATATGAGTATTTGTAGTAGATGTTATCCCACTACTTGTGCGTTGCTAATAATAATATAGGTTGATCATACTTTGAAGGTAGTCAAATGTTATGAACATGACATAGACCTTATTGGGTGATTCAACTTGGAGGTAGTCACTATGTTTATAGAAACATGGTGTAGACCTCGAATGATGAGAGCATTATTTTGAAAGTAAACACCCCGAATGGTGTAAACCTTCTGCAATTCATATTTAGATTGGATACACACATGTAGATAATCACTATGTGATGACATAGTGTAGATCTTGCAGTAGTATTGAGATACTAGCTTGTGCATGATCAATCTAAGAGATGAATTTTGGCAATCACCTGTAGCTGTAGACCTCTTTGTCATTCATATTCAAAATTGGATACACATACTGAGGATGAAAATCCAATGGTAGTACTGCGGCACACCTTGTGCATGACCAATTTTTGAAAAATGAACAAAAGTTGTCACCGTGAAAGTGAAGGTCATTTGTTCTAAAACTTAATATTGGAACGCACGTTGAGGATAATCACTATGTTTAGCATAGTGTAGATCCCGCAACAGTACTATGGTACTACCTTGTGTATACCCAATATGTAAAGTTTTAGAATATTATACACAAATAATGAAGTAATCACATAAATTATTTGCATGAAATAAATTAAGCGCTTGAAACTTAAAACATATAAGTAAATACGCTTAATTAAAAATACAAAATATAAAATGCATATTAAATAAATTGCATATATAAGATAAATTGCGTAAAAATAAATTACACAAATAAAGTGGAACATATTGGTATTGGGAATGTCATTGAACAACACTTTGAACAATATATTCAACACATATGGTACATGTTATTGAGAATTGCTATAAGCAAACACTTTAAACAATGTACAATATATGTAAAATATACATGAAGGTGGCTGGATTGTGGGCCAAAACAACATAGGAATTAGCCCAAAAACACAATTTGGATCCACCTAACCCAAGTTGATAGCTCGCAGGCTCCAACTTGGGCCTAGGCTGGCCATTCGGCCCAAAAGGGGGTGGAGCAGCCACCATATTTAAGTGGGGCGGTTAGGGTTTCCAACCCTAACCGCCTCCACCTTGAACCGCCGCCGCCAGGCCCAGGTGGCCAGCCACCGCCGTCGGGGGCCGGCTGGAGCCGCTGAGTCGGGGCGCTGGCCGCCGAGCGCAGGGGGACCGGCTGGCGCGGGGTCACCGCCGAGCCGCCAGGGGGCCGACCGTTGCCACCGGAGCCGCCCGCTGCCAGGGCCTCCTGCTGCTGGGGTCGGCCGTCGTTGGTGCAGGGTCCGTGCACCGCCCACCCGAGCTGCCGAGGCTGAGGGCCGGTTGCTGTGGCAGAACCTCCCGATAATGTGGCCCACCTGCACACGTCATCGTCTTAAGGAGCCCAATGACAGTGCAAATGAAACACATTACTGGAAAGATCTGTCGGGTGTCCCCGAGAGAACCTCGAATTATCCACGAACCACAGGATCATCATCATGAAGGTTGGAATAATTACAACATTACGACAGTTGATACAAAATACCATTGGAGTGCGGAAGCCAGATAGATAACCTTTACAAAACATGGATGTTACTTTTTACCTAAACATAACTTGTATTGCGGAAGCAAGATAGTATTATGGAACCACACTTAGGCAGAGTACCTAAGTTGGAGAAGAAGAACAACCAGATCACGTCTAGCCCACTGACATGACCATGATCAACATCACCTATTAGAAACCTGCAACAGGGGTTAACAAACCCTGAGTACAGTCGATACTCAGCAAGACTTACCCGTCAACAGAAAAAACTTCAGGGTCATGCTGGTTTGGGTAGGCTCAACAATATTTTTCATTTGCATAAAAGCTTACTAATAGTAAAGCCTATTTTCAAGTTTTAACTCAAGATTAAACTTTATAACTATCCAAAGATTTTCAAACCTCTATATGAATATCACATCTTTAGTTCTCATCTTATAAAGATCCCATTCATTACTACGGTGCGGGTCAGTGGATTGAGGCTCCATATCCGAGGAAACACGGCGATTCGAATCGTTTAAACCCAGCTGGGGATTCAGTACCACACGACATATGTAGAACTTAATCTTGCATATATCAACCCTATCTATAGATCCTCCCATACAAGAACGGGTCCGCGCCACCCGAGAGTACAGTACACCTCGAACCCGACTATCTCATAGCCCCGAGGGTACACGCTACTCCCGCCATCTTTCCACTCCCAGTGCGCGGTTAGCCATTCTCGAGTATCGGAATAGCTATAGAAGAGGCTTACCACCGCATGTGGGCTGTACTCAAAGGTCTCAATCACAGCAGGCCAACAACGATAAGGTCCTATGTTGAGTAACCTTACAACAAGACTCCATTCTTGATGTAAGTTACTATACTTATCATGTTGTTTCCAGATTCATTATCCCCATAACATAGTAACCATTTTTAAAAGCACCTACTGTAATGAAGTAGTAAAGCATGGCTAAGCATACTAAGCATTTTCATAAAACAGGTATCAAGGTTAAGTGTTGGAATCATCAAGGTTGGTAATGCATCAAATAGGGTTCACTCAACTCCTATTCACTTAATGCATCATATTAACTCAAGTGATATAAATAACTTTATAAAAGTACAAGGATAGGTTTAATGTCCGGGGCTTGCCTTCGTTGCAGGGAAGATAAGATCCAAGAAGAATCCACACAAGTTAGTTCCTTTGCTGATATGAAGCTAAGTCTTCTCGACGAAGCTTGTCCAACAAGGATCTCCTTCCGAGGCTTGTTCGACAAGGGTGATCATCAACGCTTGATCAACACGATTCAAACACTCTCGGATACTACACGTAGATAAATGATGTATGCTTAGTATGATGCTATGCGATGCATGCTAAGGCGCACGACAATTCAAATGCATAACAGAGGTGAACACAAGATAAAGAAAGTCGAGTACAACTTTCCTTCGCGGTAAAGTTGCAAACCAACGAAACCAACTTAGCTATTATATATTATTACTAAGCAAATTTTATTGTCTTTATTAAGCAAAGTTATGAAACTAATAAGTAACAAAAGATCATTAGCATAAAGAAATCCATAACCAAGGAGCAATTCATGCTACTAATTCCCCTGATTGTCAAACAAAACCAAAAATTCACACAAACCTAAATTAATCACTATTTCTATTGATTTATAAATCACTTTAAATAACATTTACTTATAAACAAATCATACTTATTTAAACAGAGCTGAAATTAATCATGAAGATAGATATCAGTGACATAAACTCACATGTCAAATTTCATGATTTTTGGAGAAACACAGAAAATCACATAATTCATCAAAGTTGCATTTATTAATTAAAGTCCAGATTTAATTGTCCTATAAAAAAAACTCAAAACATAAGTTTAATAATTTTTATATTAGCATAGACATGTTAACAACCATCATGTCAAATTTCATAAATAACAGAGCTATAGATTAATTATAGCAAAAATAACAAAACTGATTACTGTTCAAAAAGACAGAAAAAGAAAAACGGAAACTAGCCCAAACTGGGCTTTCGGCCCGCTCCCGCGCGGCCCAACGCGCGCGAAAACGGCCCGGCCTGACTTCTGCCCGCGCGCCTCGGCGCTTTTGCAGAAAAGCCCTTCGGTTTCTAAGGAAACAACCCGCAGTCCAGCGCGCTATTCACCCGAGTCACGTGATTTGCATCCAACACCCCGTAACCTGTCGTCTTTGCAAACGGGAAGTCCCCGACTTCGGCCAGCGCGCACGGCGATGCACCGAGCGTCGGCGAGTCTTACGCCGGCCATCTCCGGCCAGTAGAGATCTAACGGACGCGAGCGTCATCACCGGCGGGTCACCCGCGGCCGATAGAGCCCCTAACCCTAAACGCTACCGCTCCGGTGAGGTCTGGCCACGCACGGCGGCGGACCGGACCACGGCGGAACTGTTCCGGCGAACTAAGGCTAGTAGCAGTAGAACGGAGGGGCTAGGAAGCTTCAGTAGCTCACCCTGGTGCTGCTTGTGTAGTTGGTTCGAGCGGAGAAGGAACGGGAAGGTGGAGTCCACGGAGCAGTGGCTTGCGGCGGCGAACTCCGGCGAGGCAAGCGGTGTTCCGGCGAGACTTGAGCACCAAAAGGAAAACCACTGAGCCGATGAGCACCCTGGAGTCAAGGTGAAACGGAAACAGGAGACAGAGAGAGTAGAGGAGTGCCCGGTTGAGCTGGCCACGGTGAGGTAGAGCTCGGCGGCGATCTCGCCCAGCGGGAAGGAAACCGGCGAGCACGAGCGCTATGAAGTAGGAGAGGTAGAAAGAATGAGTCTGGGAGACGCGCAAAGAAGTGAAGGAGTTATAGTTGCGGTCAATTTTGGATGAGAAGGCTCGGGTTGCAGTGAATTTGGGATCGGGATCGGAGTGTTCCCGTCGGCGCCCTGGTGTCAACACGGCGACGGCGAGCGCAGGAGGAGGCGCCACGACACGAGGAAAAGTGCCAGCAGCAGCTCGACCATGCCACGGACTCGGTCGCGCGTTCCTTCAAGAGAGGTCGACGGCCAACACGCGAGCAGGAGCGATCAAAAGATCGTCTCCCTGCCGCCAAGAACAGGGAAAGGAGCTTATCCCCCCTTTTCTCCTTTCTACCCTTTTGTAAATTTGGAAATTACTTTGGATTTTTGAATATAAGCTGAAAATATGTTAAAATATCAAATGCTCAGAATTCAAAACTGAACATCTTTTATTTTAGCAACATGAGCAAAATATGCTTAGATTTTGAATTAAAGTTTGAAAATCAAAAGGGGACAAAAAAGGGCAAAAGTGTATTTTCACAATTACTTTTGATTTCATAAGAAAACTTGAAAAACTTTATACATCAAAGTTGATCCTTATGAAAAGATCTACCACTTTGCTTTAGGTCCCATATCAAAATGGTGTTTGGTTTTTGAACTACATAAAAGGGGATAAAACTAAGGTTTAAAAATTGATTTTCAAATTGAAACCAAATCAAACTTGTTTTCTAAATTGCTTCAGATTTTCTTTAATAACTTGAAAATCTATCTTAATAAAAGTTGTTTCTTTTAATCCTCTCTACAACTTTGATTAAAAGACCAAAGTCTAATTTTTTTTTTGAAATCTAGTTTAGGGGTCAAATTCAGGGTTTGAAAGATTTCAAATTTATTCAAAATTTTATACAGAAACTTTGAAAACTTTGAAAACCAAAGTTGTCCCTCTCAACAAGAGCTACAACTTTGCTTTTGAAATCACTTTGAAATTTTGACTTTCTTTTTGACTTATAAAAAGGGGACAAAAAGAGAGATTTAAAAACCAAAGTTTTCTCACTTCCCCTTTCATGAAACACCAAACATCACAATCAAACCACATATATTTCAAACATGGAAATCAACACTCAAAAACATAGAACACTCTTGTCAAACATATAAAACATCATAATTATACTTAAAACATGAACTGCTTTTATGCCATGATGCCAGATGATTATGCATACTAAACAACTTAATTAGAATTTTAATTAAAGCTTAACACCAGGGATGTTATAGTTGCTGCCGGGGCGCACCCGCTGGCTAGGCACGGGGCCAAGCCGCCGGCCGCCGGGGCGCGCCTACTGGCCGAAGCTGCCCACCGCCGGGGCGCCACCGCTGGCCGGGCGTGGGGCCAAGCGGCCACTGTCGGAGCCCGGGCTGCAGCTCGCGGGGGCGGACGCCATAGTCCGGGCGCAGGGGCCGAGCAGTCGACCATTAGGGCCGCTGGCCAGCCGGGCTGCCCGTTGCTGGAGCCGAGCCGATGCGCGTGAAGTCGCCTGCCCTTGCGGGGCCTGAAGGACCGAGAATGCAATAGCCAGGCGACCAGAGGGGGGTGAATGGGAGCTCAAAAAATTTCTCTTGAAACTTTGGCCTTTTGTTCCCAAAATCAACCCCCGAAAGCTTCGATCGAAACCGTGATGCCCACGACCCTTGGAAGAGGGTGGATGATCCCTAGGATCACAGCGAGGCACCACAAAGCGATAGCAAACCGAACGCCAAAAGCACCGACACGAAGTCGACCCCTAAAAACCAAGTCCCGAACGTAGATAGACGGCTACGTCGAGAAATCCCCAAATACCAATGCTAACAAGTAGCAAAGGTACCTAGAGAGGTTCCTTGGTCAACTCTAGGGTCAAACGAGAAGTCCGGAAACCAATCGAAGAAGCCAGGAGAACAAACACACTGAATCGCAACCTTCAGGCAAATCCCGGACTGTCCGGCCCTGGGGTCCCGGACTGTCCGCCCCTACTGCGGACTGTCCGCGAGGGGACGGCGGATTGTCCGCCGGTCAAAAGAGAAAAACAACAGTGCTGCTGAAGTTCCTTGGACCCTTCCCGGACTGTCCGCGACTTTACACTGCGGACTGTCCGCCGGTGTAAGAACAGTAACCCGTCCGAAGAACACAGCCACTGATTCGGCTGATCCCCGACGCGCGGACTGTCCGCCGGTCAAACCGCGGACTGCCCGCGACCTCCCAGTGAGGGCGATTTCGGTCGCCCCTCACACAACTCTTCCCAAATCCGAATCAAAACTCAATCCCACATTCGCAAACTTGGAGAGGATGATCACGAGGTAGTTAGGAGACTATACCCAAGAAATCATCCGCTCAAATCGATTCAATCACCGGGAAATCAAAAGGGGAGGAGTATGAACGAAAAGGTGCCACGAAAACAAAATCAAGCCGATCTACTTGTTCGTGAGGAGTTAGATGAATTCCTTTGGTGGAAATAATCTCCTCACTATAAAGAATAAGTTGATTCAAACGGATTTCGCAAAGACGCAGTAGAGAGGGAGATCGAGTGACGGGAAAAACGCAGAGAAACGAAGAATGCGAAGAACACGAACCAAAACGCGAATCAACACATCGATCTGCAACCGTGTGGCTACCACACGCTACAATAGTGAGGTTACGGCCTCACTTCCTCAAAATCTCCAGTACACAGAGGTATGGTTCTCTGCGGATCTCAGCTAGCTACAGCAGGGGATTGGGAGAGCAGGAAACCCTAAGTGCAAAGAGCAAATGACTGAGATCGATGGGGAGGTGGGTGTCTCCCCCTACTTATCCTAATTCTAACTATTCCTAATTCCCACTCTACCCCTAACTACTTGCAGAGCGAACCAGCTAAACCCTAAGGTTATTCTGGACCAACTCGTGGTAGGTGGTGATCCGACGGCCACGCCCGCACAATAGGTAGCGTTGCCTCGACGCAACCTCACCGATTGCCGCCACGTGCCGCCACCGCTCTGCGTCCTTTTCACGGACTCTGCCCCCGGTTTTGTGGCCCAAACCGGGAAACCAGCCTTCACAGCCAACCCCCGGTTTTGAGGCCCAAACCGGGAAACCAGCCTCCAAGTCCATCCCCTGGTTTTGAGGCCGAAACCAGGAAACCCGCCAGTGCCCAGGTTTTGAGGCCCAAACCTGGAAACCGTCCTCAGCCCGAGTTTTGTGGCCCAAACTCAGAAACCCGCAGCATGCCCAGGTTTTGTGGCCCAAACCTGGAAACCGTCCACCCGATGGTTTTTCTCTGGCTCTACCACCAAACCGAAGCTGTAGAGGGGATGCACCGCCCGTGCACCCCGTCCACCGACATGTGTCCCCAGGTCCTCTACCCGAGCAACACCATGTCCCGCAAGTCTTCGCTTGTCGCTGTCTTAGGCTGTCAGCCACCACAGCTGATCCTCGGGTCACCGGTCCCTCAGTCCAAGCCTCACGTCCGCCCTTCGCCGCTCTCGGTCCATCGGCACGGCACGTCTCTACTTGACCTTCACCTTGCCTCTGATCACTGTATCCGTGCTCGACACCTGCACAACACAAGCCAAAGAACATGCGCATTATCCCAGTTGACAATCACTCATCACTCAGAGACTCGGCATACGCCCATGTATCCGCAGAGCCGAGCCGGAAACGACCATGACATGAACGACCAGTCTCCATAGGTGAGTCACCTTGCTGAGGTGATGCAGGCTGTCCGCGGTACGAGGCCGCACGAGGCCGTCACCGTAGGCACTGGGCTCTTGTCGCAGGCAAGCCAGCAGTACGTTGTCACCATCGCCGTCAGCTCAGCTGCCATGAGCAATTGCGAGGCGAGGTGTCGGGGTCGCTGACCGCTTGGATAGTGGTGCATCGACCACTATGTCGATTTTGACGATTGCCATTGAGGCATTCACCGAGTAAGGAGATCAAGAAGTGATCCACTTGAGGGTTACAGGGAAACAAATAGATGATTTCCCATTGTTACCTGCGACTTGTGATCTTCTGATCTTCAGTTGATTGTCGATGATGCTTTTCCCCTCGAAGAGATTTGCCTCCGATGCTCTATCAATTGAGCTATTCTTCCTTTTGGAAGAAGAAGCGATCAGCGAGGGTGCTGATAACGTGTTACGAGTAGTAATTTGCGAGTAATGTAAATGAGACATGGGAGAATGGAATGAATCATCGGGCTTTTTCATTGATCATTGATACATATTTATATATAGTATGGAAGGAGGTTACGAAGGGAAACTTTCCCACGAAGGAACCACGACGCACGTCCCGTGGACGTGGGGAGTTTCCTCCCCCGTCAAGTAACCACAACTTCGTGGACGTGGGGGTGTGGGAAGTTTCCCCTATCTGCGTGGGGAGGATGAGATCATCATGGTATGCAAGATATTTGCAAAACAAATTACACACTCTCTCTAATCTAAAATCTAATCTAAAAATAATATAAAAAGACTAAAACGCGAAAAAAAATTGATGTACAACTTTTGTTTGGTTCTCTCGTCCTGACTCTCCATGTGTTCGGAAAAAGGAAACAAAATATTTACATGCGCAAAAAAAAAAGAATCGACTCTCCGCGCAAGCCCTCCTCATAACCTTCGTCAGTTTCCAATTTTCATATGCATTCCAAACATTTAGGGATGTTTGGGACTTCCTCACTTCAGTTTTTAGTGCTTTGCTTCACGAACTTCACTATGGAGCAGCTTCACCGTGGAGTTTGTGGAGCAAATGATCTATTTGACACACAACTCTGCTCCAGCTCCAGGAATGAGTTGTTTTTATACACTAGTTAAATACCTGTGCGTTGCTACGAGTATATACAGAATCTCATGACATACAACAAAAACCCGAATAAAATATATGTAAAGTCTAATAACATCACAAATAATTAACTTGGTAATATATAATTCAAAATGATTTCTTTTGAAATCAAAGAAAGACAAATACAAATTTTTTTACTTGACCTATACAAAGGATGATCAACAATAATTGTTTTTGTTTGAGACTAATATAGCATTGAAGAGAATCTTGTAGACAGTACAACATCAGGTATGTGGCCATTGTTTTGGTTCCCCTTTTATGCGAGTATGTGTAGCCAGATGTGCTTTCTCAATTCGTACACATGCGGTCAGAATTGTTAAACATATGAGTTAAATTTTTTGTAGGGGGCAAGGGAAATCATGTATATTATGCAAATAAAAAGAACAAAATTAGCGTTTCTAATCTTTTGCCATTCCGCGCATGCATTACAAGTAGAACAAAATAACCAGATGACACATTGAGTTAGAATTAAACTGTTGTTACTGTATATACAGTACTCCCTCCGTCTCTGAATAAATAGATTTCTAAAGTTGTCTTGAGTCAAACTTTTTAAAATTTGACTGAATTGTTAGAATAATACGTCAAGATTTATGATATCAAATTAGTATCATTAGATACATCATAGAATATATTTTCATAATATGTTCATTTTATATCATAGATATTTTTATTCTTTTCTATAAAATTAGTCAAACTTTAAAAAGTTTGACCAACACGAATTCTAGGAATCGATTTATTCAGGGACAGAGGGAGTAGAATATAAAGAAGGTTCCATTACAAAGGTAGTTGCCGATTTAACTCAAATTGGTCATACTTTGCGACTCCATGACAACAGCACAAGACAGTATTCCTTCAAAATAAGAGGCGTACGTAGCTACTCTTTAGTTTAGATGGATGATCTGAATTTGGTTCAAACATACTCCTAGACCAATAAACCCCCTGACAGACAAATGAATGCTCTCTGTGGCTGTGGCACGAAAGTTACATTTCACATTCAACAAACTACGAGCTCCTATACTGAACTAATTAAAGTTCTGAACAATGGTGCAGCAAAGATGATGACTGAAACCTCCATGCTCCTGCTCTATACATGCGCATGGCAATGACAGAGGTTGCCTGTAGCTGAACCGATGAAAACCAGATCCATTTTGATGAAAACCAGATCCATTTTGCCAGTCACCTGCAGACAAAGACTTAAACTGACGAGCTGTTGCTTTTATTTCATAATTGAGTGATTAAATGGTTAGTGCTAATCCCAGCTATGAGGGAAATTGAATAGTATTGTCAGAACTGCACCATAATTAGTTTTTACAAAACAAACTTATTTTATGTTGTCAAGCACCGAACCATCATCAACATAACTTTTTAGATAATGGAAACAAGTCCCAGCCTCTACCAATCATCAATATAACCAAGCTCTTATCTACATTTTTTTTACAAAAAAGAGGTACAAAGTTGCATCAAAAGCATATCACACGCATAGTAAAAATTAAGCTGAAACATTCTTGAGTATTACCATGGAAAAATCTGAACCACAATAAATAAAGCTACTGGAAATATGAACCGCTACAATGCAGAAATGTAGGTTTTCTGAGAAAGTAGCCAACAATTTTACAGAATAAGATGGTTTATGTGACTTCTAGTTAAAGGGACTGTACCTATTTCTTTGCAACTATTAAACAAAAGGAAAGGCGACGTGTTATCTGAGAAATACTGTCAACAAATTGATTGCAAATCTAAAAACAAAAAGTGAGACAGATTAGAACTATCCACAACAATTTCGTTCTATCAACACAGTAGATCTATGGAGACATACCTACTATTTCCAGTTTCACATTTTGTCCATGCATTTGCCCAAGTGAAACAGCAACAGAGTACTTGTCTAATCATACCACAATTTTATTTAAAATAGTTGAAGAAAAAAATGCTTCTACCTTACCATCAAGTAGGGGGTGTCCACCTCCTGTCCCTGAGACATTCTGTGAATCACCAGTGGCTCACTACGTGCGTCCCCAGCCTCGTCACAATGTAGTACTTCTTCCCCTTGAGCCTCCAGCACAGCAGCTTGCCGCCACCTCTGCCTCGTCACAGAATAACAATCATTAATCTGACATTTGAAAACCAGTATAGGCCTTATCAGCAACATAATTTAGTTCTTTGTTTAAACATAAGAACACATTCCTTTTTATATAGCAGCAAGTAAACAATTAACTCGAAATTAACTTTCTTCGGCGAGATGACAATTTGCCAGTTCTTGGGTTTTAATTGTCTTTTGGCTTCGTTACCTAATTCATACCCACAGAAAATTTGCAGCATGCAATAGCAAATGGTACAGAGAAAAGAAGGGTTGATTACCGAGATGTGGAATTTGAAGCATTCGGCGTCGGCTGATGAACACCGCCAGTCGAAAGGACGCACAATGAGGCTAGCACTAATAATTTGACGATCAATCACCATTCTCCATGAAAAAAAACATCTCAAAATTCATATAATATCGGGATTCTCACAAGACCCTTCGACATTGGAGTAAAGGTCTGATTCTACAAACTAACTCAAGAGCTGGGTTTGGACTGCATTTGGCCCGTGCTGGTAGTGACGACGGACTACAATAATGCTGAGGAAACAATGACACATTACTGGCAATGCCTTACATTAACATGAGAATTGATACTTATTGCAATAGTTGGAGGAAGAAATATCGCACAAGATGTTTAAAAAATAAAACACGCTGTGGTAGTTCAAAAGGCTTAAAATGATTTCACCAGTAATTTATTCCACCAATATTATAAGCTCAATTGACAGAAACTGATTGCATGGGGGATCAGACAAAAAATACATCAAGAATCAAATATGAAATAATTCTTATCCAATTTGAAAAGTCCACTGTAAGAGTACTAAGATTAATTGCAGATTAGAGGCCAGCAAATAAAACCTAGGAAGCAAAGAACAAAATGCACCCATTACAAAAATCCAGAGAGATCAAGTGCCTTTTCACATCAGCCAAAGATGCTCAAGGGAGATTGAGGGCTGAGGATGTCTATACTGCGTGTGTCACTTGATAGCTCAGCTGCACAAGCACCCTAACATAAGTTTGAAAATCCTGGGTAGCACCGTGCAATACATAATTGACCGGTCGACTTTATTTTAAAAAACGGCGCAAATGAATCCCAATCAACCAACAATAGCTGCCTAATAAATGAACATGTTAGATTTATTGTGGGCCAAGCCCATTAATATATTTAATAAATCAATAACTCTATGGTGTGTAATTGTGGGAATTATTGTTTGTACCGGATTGGAATTTAAAGGGACGTTGACTCAACTTATATGGTGAGATTTATTCCATCTAATTTGAGAAGTTGTGAAACGGACCAAGGCGTGCCACACGCGCGCGCGCCGCCGCCGCCCGCCGGGCCAGGCACGGGCTCGGGGCGAGGCAGGCAGGTGCATGGCTTGTGGCGCGTTAATTTTTGTTAATGTCCACTAATCACGGGAGAGTTTCCATCTCTTCACCTACCAGTCTCTTGACCTTCCGTCTTCCGCAGTCTTTTCACCTCCCTGCAAGGTTTTCGCCCTTCCGTCTTCCGCAGTCTTTTCACCTCCCTGCAAGGTTGTCGCCCATACAGGAATAAAAGGAGCGGTGTCTCCTCCTGGAAAGATTTCCTCATCTCGTTCCTCCGCGCGCACGGAGGAGTGAGAGGACAGGTGCCTCCTCCGAAGCCGGTGCTGTTCGAGACCTTGCACGGGGATCGGCAATTAGGTTTTTGGGGAGCGACTACGCGACTGCCCGAATCATCTTCGCCGCCGTCGTCGTCTTCTTCCCGACGAAGTTGCTGATGTTCATCTTCTTCCCGGCGATTTCCTGGTGGACCGATCATCTTCTTCCCGGCGACTTCCTGGTGGTCTTCATCTTCTTTGTCTCCTTCTACTGCGACATGACCAAGGAAGTTGGACAAGGTTCTAGATCTGCTCTAAGGATGGAAAGGTATGAACTTCTCATCTCCTCTCTGTTTTTCGTAACTCAGAGTTTTGTTCCGTCATGTTGTTTCAGTAGTACTGTTGAACATGTTGCAGTAGTTGTCTTATATTGTTTCATAAGTTTTCCAGTGTTGTTGTCTGTTATATATCCCGGGTTGCTGTCTGTTACATATTTCCTTAATGTTGCAGTAGCTCTGTTTCATTGTTTCAATAGTTGCTGTATATATGTTTCAGTAAGCCTGTTACGTTGTTTCACGTGCTTTTCTGCAATAGATGATATATTATGTTTCGTTATCATTTATATATTCCATATGCTTGTTACACATGTGTGCCATACTGTTATGGTCATATGGGAGATCATGAAATCTCTAGTCTATCACTATATATATATGTCGTCATCATAATGTTAATTTACAGAATTAAAATGACATGGAAATTACCTTTATTTTTAACAGAACACATATCTCAAAGCAAGTTCCAATGTCTAGAAATCCCAAGAAATTCACTCGGAAACAATATAGCAATCTCTTGCTCCCGTTGTAATGCACAAGCATAATCCTAGTTCAAAACATGTTTGTTTCTCCCCAACAGGTATAAATAGTTTTTATGAATTTCTTGAATTGCCAGTGACCAATGCACAGAACATTGTAGCTGTATTGAGTGCAACTGGATCTACAGAGTATGCTGCATGGTAACATGCAGTAAACTAATAGTGTCATTCATACAACTCACATGTTTTTATACTAACAATGTTATTTGACACCGTTCAGATTAACAAAATTTAAACAGAACTAGATGAAAAGTAACCGATACCTTAAACAAAACTAACAATAGTGATCATCCATGAAAGGCACCGCACAAAGCCTATCCTGTTGCGGGAGTGGAACTTGTATTCTGAAATGAAAAGAGATTGTATGTCACAACAGCATGCGGGAATACAAAACAAAAATGTATTCCAAATCTGCAAAGCAAACAAGGTCAGCCATAATGTTATGATCACTTAGTGTTAGCAACCCTAATAGATTGCTCACACAAATAACTCAATTCAGGAAGATAGGAATCAAGTACAGGGAGATTTGGAGGAAGAAGAACAGTAACAATAGTAAATTAGTACAGAAAGGATAATATGATATTGGTAATTTCATTGATGTCTGCTCTGGACTCCACCGATCCCCTTTTGTAGCCACATGCGCCAAGACTGTGGTGGAATTGGGTCCACCTGGCCGGTGGCCCCTGACATTCCCTCCTCCTTAAAAATTGGCTTGCCCTCAAGCCAATGGACACCTGGATCCCAGGGCACTTGTAGATCCGATTCAATGGGTTCAGATTTTATCGGTGCTAAGGATCCCAAATCACTTGTAGCACTGGCTTCAAGAAGATTGTCATCCACTAACCTGTCCATGCCTTGTTCAGAGAAGGCCTTGTGTCCGGCAGTATCAGGATCTGCCATTTGTTCTGCTGAAAAATCCATCACTCGAAGACCTTCCAAAAGTTCATCCACAATCAACAGAACTTGCACAATTATATCGCTGGCCAAATGGACACATCCATATAACAGTAGAAATGTCATCACTATGTCAGGAAGCCACTTGAGCACCATTGAGCTATCCTCATGTCAAGCAAGTCTAGAAGTACCACCACACTCTTGTGGCCTTTCTTCCTGGATAAACACATGAAGACTACCCTCTGTTATCACTGTCTTGTGTTTCCAACCTTCCACAATTTCAGCCTGCATAGTTCCGAAATTTTGATGAGCTGGGGGTGGCCATGGAGGCTTCCTGGGGAAACTACAACACTTCAAAATATCAAGCTCATGAACAAAGGTGGTGAAGGATAGCCATGGTGTAGGTCGTAACTCAGCATCACAACACTTCGTCCTCAGTTGTGTAGGAGGTGGTCATGGTCTGTGCTGCATGTTTACCACTGCATACTAGCTGCAACTGAATGAAGTCCAGAAACAACTCTGTGTGCAGATGAGGCAATTCGTCAAACATATGTTGGACAAGGTGCTGGGAACTTCATCCTCCTCAAGCACCACCAATTGCAGGAGGGAGGAAGCCGGGGATGGGACGCTGAGCTTGGCACGCCACCCACGGAGCATCTGGAACATACTCACAGAAAACACAATAATATTGTAAGATACGCCGGCGTCAAAGCTTATCCTCCCCACCAACGTTAGGGGCACACCTCCATGGGCGGCAGTTCCTCGGCGGTGAAATTAAATCGGCAGCTGGAACAGAGCGGGGCAGGTGGAGCCAGGGTGGCGGGGCTGGCGGCGAGCGCGGATGGAGTACGCGGCCATGGGAAGCGGGGCGTGGCGGGGCGGGGCGCGGGGCCAGGAGGTGGGGGCGGTGCCGAGCATGGAGGTGGTGACGGCGGCATGGACGGCCTAGGCGCCGTGGGCTTCCGCGTCCAGCCGAGCGAGGCGAGGTGGTGGGGGCGCCGAGCGAGGAGGTGGTGGGGGAGGCGTCTGGGCGAGCGGTGTGGACATCCGGATCTCGCCCGGGCGAGGCGAGCTGGTGGGGGTGACGTCTGGGCAGGCGGCGCGGGCGTCTGGGTCCCGGCGGGGCGAGGCGAGCATGTAGGGGCGCCGGGGGTGGGGGAGGGGGCGGGCGGTGCCGGGCGCGGGCGGAGCGGCCCACGCGGCGCGCCGAGCGGCCGGGAGAGTGCCGCGGCGGCCGGGCGCGGTCGGCCGATGGGAGAGCGGGTGCGGGGCGGTTGCGATGGGAGGCGGGGGAGAAGCGGGTGCGGGGTTCGCGAGGATGAGCCCGACGGTCCTATTCCTTTTGCGGTCACAATAACATCTGAGTCTTTTTAGTGCAAGAAATAGTCCATTATACCTCTAATTAAAATTGCACTTGATATTATTATTACTAAGATTTTAAATAAATATTTTGAGGGAAAGAGATTAGAAAAAATTAGAAGAGATTAGAAAACTAGAGTACAAACACCCGTTATTTTTAAATAAATACACAACCATGGGAAGGGAAACAGATTAGAAGAAATAACCCGTCATTAATGAGTGACAAGGTGGGTAATTACCTCATAACTCCATGCAACTCTATGTGGGAGTATAAAACTCAAAAAACTTGAGTACCCCTTGAGGTGCTCTAGAAAAAAAACGTGAAGTTGGTCTCTAGCTCCATGTTTTTTACGGAGGAGAGTTTTGAGAGCTGGATCCATTTGGCACTGTGGAACTGGAGCAGAGCAGCAAAAATGGGAGCGGAGAAACACCCTCTTATTAGAGCATCTCCAAGAGACTCTGTATATCTATCCGTGAAATCTGATTTCGCGAGCGAGGTGGAAAAAATACGTCTAACAGGTTCTCCATATCGTTTTCCTTTTTTACCTCCACGCTATTCCGGTTATATCGCTCTTCAACTTCAGCGAGTCACGCCTGTTCGCCATCCGGAGCGCTGAGAACTCCCACGGCCCCGCAGGCCTTCTCTCCCGCATGATTTTCCTCCCGCGGGCCTTCTCCCCCGCACGATTTTCCTCTCCTGTGTATTTTGTGCGACACCGTAGCTGAGAGAGACGAATGTTGAGGCAGCAGACGGTGACGCGAATACGCGATGGTTAGTGATACACTCCCAAACCCATACGGTATTTGTCGTCGTTGTACGGTAGGGAGCAACGCCATGCATGCTCGTCTTGCTGTACGTGGCCACCGTGAAATCGAGACTGGCGGACACCTAGACGACGGCGACGGACTCCTGCACCGGCAGCGGCGGACTCCACGGCATGGAGTGAGCTGTGCAACGAAAAGAAAAAATAGATCTTTTTGTGACAAGTAGTGGGCCCATCCTGACTGAGGCCTCCTTTGGTTGGGCTTTTCAACAAAAGCTAACCAAAGGGTAAAAAGCCACAACTGCTTTTACCCAAAAGCAGCTTTTGGTGTAGTACAAATGCAAAAGCACCTCGCCCCCTGCTTTCACTGGCTTTTGGGTCTAGAAATTACCCACCTGCCACTGGTTATGAAAGAAAACGATTCGTTCTTTTTTTCATCCGCCTCCTTTCTCCCATTCGCGAGCGCGACCCGACCCCGACCATGGCGCACGGCCAGAACTCCTCCCATGGCGCAGCTCCTCCGACCCATGGCGTGGCCGGCCCCGGTGGGCTCCGTGGCCCCCCAGACGGGCGGTGCGGCCAGCCCCGGCGGGTGGCGCTCCCTCCTCCCATGGCGCGGCCGGTCCCGACGGGCGGCGCGGCCCTCCCAGGCGAGCGGCACGGCCAGCCCCGGTGGGTGGCGCTCCCTCCTCCCATGGCGTGGCCGCCCTCGCGGGCGGCGCGGCCCTCCCAGGCGAGCCGGCCAGCCCCAGTCCCAATCTCCCTCGCCCCTTTCCTCTCCTGTGACGTGAACACGACCTCCCTGCGAGAGGAAGAAGAAGATTCGTGTGTATGGCATGTGGGGTCCAGATGGAAGTGATACTAGCTTTTCCAAAAGCCACAGCTATCGAACCAAACAAGCTTCTACTTATCCTACAGCTGCTTTCTCACAGCAGCTTTTGCAAAAGTCACAGCCCACAGCAGCTTTTGCAAAAGCCACAGCCCAACCAAACAGGACCTGAATGGCAAATTTACCGAGTCTGTTGGATTAGTCCCCTTCTTTTGAGAGATTTTTATTTTAGAAAATGACTAAATCATCAAATTTAGAATATATTTTTAGCTAATCTGTTGGAGATGCTCTTACACCCATAAAAGAAAGAATCGAAACAATCCCTTCCTTGCTCGCTGCAACCGTTTCCATACGAAAAAAGACTCCGTCAATTTGCATTCGAAGAAGAAAAAAGGAAACGAAACCCCCCTAAGCCTCGTGCGTCTCCCTGTCCTTTGACGCGCCCTTCGCCCCATCCCGCGCCCTTCATAGGTCGCGTCGTCGTTGCTGTCATTGTCGCCGTCACCGTCGGTTCCTTTGCCTTCGACGCCGGGCACACTTCTTTCACCGTTCGGTTGTTGGTCTACCGTACATCGCCTACCTCCAGCACCAACCGTGAGTTGCCCTTGCTCAACGATTGCACACCGCCATCGTCAGGACATCTCTTGCCGCACTCCGTCCCCTAGATCAAACACAAATAGTAAGAATTGAGCATCCATCATTATAGTAGTGCCCAACTAATACTATTAGTTAAATCTTCTTTTCATTTGCAGGATTAATTCTTATCGCATCTCAATTAGGGAGTCCGCACCACCTAGGATCGCGAGTTCATCGTCAACACCGCCACTCAGGATCCCAGTACACAGAGCTCAGCGACACAACTCATCCGATGGAAACCGAGAATTATCGAGATTCAGATATAATTGTTGCCTGCATTTCATTTTTCTATGAAGCCAATTTATCATGAACTCATTGTTAGTGAACAGTCAAGTATGCAGGTGTAATACAAATAGAGCATGTTGCAAGTAATAATTTTACAACATTTTTTTTGTACAGAAA
This sequence comes from Coix lacryma-jobi var. lacryma-jobi, assembly GCA_009763385.1. Taxonomy (NCBI): domain Eukaryota; kingdom Viridiplantae; phylum Streptophyta; class Magnoliopsida; order Poales; family Poaceae; genus Coix; species Coix lacryma-jobi. The sequence goes on along the minus strand of CM019827.1, from coordinate 148,694,400 downwards.
GACTCCCTGTTAGTTAATATATAAAGAACCAGCTGCTTTCAAAATAAAAAAGGCAAGGAAGATTTAACCCATGTGAAAAGGGAACGAAACTATAAGTCAGTATTCAACAAAATATCCAATAACAGTCGAATTCCAGTGACAAATTATAAACGTCAACTTCAAACTGAATATTATACTTCTAAGATGGTGACTCCCTGAGAACAACATCAAGTACTTGTATAGTTTCTTGTGGCATATTGTAGGAACTTCTGGAAGTATATGTTAGCCTAGAGGGAGGGGGTGAATAGGCTCGTAAAAATTCAACTCGAACAGAGGTGAGATCACAGGGCGGCACTGCCGCTCTATAAGGGCGGCACTGCCGCTCTTCAAAATCTGCACATAATGAATTGCAATTTTGCAGGCTCGAGCTACTCAGAGTAAGCAGTATAAAGTGTAGAAATAGCTAACAGATTCAGCTCGAAGACTGAATACCACAGAAATCAATAGCTAGTATGAATTGCTTTCATCAACCTAATATTGTCTAAACATGAGCAAATAACAGCAATGAGTAAATAACACAAGTGACACAAGATTTATCCCGTGGTTCAGCTCACCATCAAGGTTTGCCGACTCCACGTTGTTGGGGTATCCACAAAAGGATGAGCTAGCCACTTAGGCTTGCTCTTTTCCCTCATTTTCAAGTCAAGAGAACAAACTCTTGAAGTGAGGGGTGATTTCTTAGCTGCACAAGTTGTTTACAAACCTCCCAAGGCTGCCACACAAGTTGGCAAGCTCTTGGGCGATGCCTAGCCGGCTAGGAGCAAGCTCCAAAAGTAAAGAACCCTAGCACCACCGGCCAAACGTAAACTAACTGCTCATAGTCATTGGGAATCAGTAGATCGGCTCCCCACGAGTGTTTTGCTGTCTTTTCTCTCAAGTTTCAATGGTGGAATCACTAGATCTCTTGAGGAGGTGAAGGAGCAACAATGGGGGAGAGAGAACTGTGTCTGAGAGCTGTTGCAACGGTCTGAGAGTCGGGAGCTGGAAGAAGGTACTGTTGCAACGTTTCTGAATTGTATTTATACATCTGAATCAGACTCAGATTTGAAGGGCGACACTGCCACCCTGGCCAAACAACCCTGATGAATCTGAAATTTGGCTGGTTGGTTTGGCTGGGTATGAGGATGTTATTCTGGGATTTTGAGCAATTGGTTCCATAAATTGACTGACTGTTCTAGAATCCCCCTTGATAGTCCGGTTTTCCTAAACTCGATATTCAAAATATAACTGAATTCAAAACTCCATGAGTTCAGGACCATCCTTTGCAATTTGGGGGTCCTTCCAACCTGTTCAACATCCTTTAAACAAACTTTCTGCAAGTCAACTCAATAAATCTCATTAGTCCTCTAATCAGGTGGTTATCAACACCAAAACCCACATAGGGCTTGATTGCACTTACAATCTCCCCATTTTTGGTGATTGATGACAACCCAATTAGAGCTTACAAAAGATATGAAATATAGCTGAGATTTTCGAGCCATGGGTGTAGGAATCTCCCCCTGAATATGTGAATTGAGTTTTGAAATATGTGAATTGAGTTTTGAATACTCAAATTGATATGACAACACCAATTTTCACATATAGGTGTAATGGGGCCTCCCCCTACATCCATGCCTGTTGTGGGGTGCAATAAACAGTGTCACAAGAATATACGTGATGCATATGACAAATTTTATTAAAGACTCACCCAGAACTGACTGTCATAGCATAGAGCGACACTACCGCTCTAGGAGGGTGGCACTGCCTCCCTGGTTATACCAGTCAGTTAACATTCAGATTTCTACAACAGAGAAAATGAAGCATAAACAACATAACCTCAGAAGATAAACAACTAAAACTAAAACCAAGAATACATGTTCATATCCGAGACAAATAGAGTCAAATAGGTAGCCTTATTACATAATATAGAGTTTTGAGCGACTCTCAAACTCACCACCTAACAACTACTCTCAATGGATAAGACATGAAGCTCCTGCAGCAACAAACACATGGCATCAAAAAAGATTTAACCCCTCTAACTTTCTACCCCTTTGGCATCAAGTACCAAAAAGAGGCAAGAAAAGTAGAGAAGATCACTCATCATCCGAATCACTGTCGATGCGAGCACGCCCCTGAACATGAGTGTGCGAAGTGAAGCGAGCTGAACGCCGAGGAGGAGCTGAAGTAGAGGGTCCTTCCCGGTCACACCTAGAGTAGACACGAAGCAAGTCCTCCTGAACCTAAGGATCCTGCTCAGCAACTCGAATCTCCTCCTCAACACCACCATATTGCTCAAACTGGTCTCCATGGGGCTGCTGGTATTGCTGATCATATGGCTGCTCATCCTCTGAGGAAGAAGCTGACAAACGAGGTAAGCCTGTAAACTGAGGAGGTGGCTCAACTGGTGGAAGAGGTGGAAGACATGCTGCCTCCCTCGTTGCTCTGTTTGCCTCTCGGTTCTCCAACCTATCCTCATATGTCATCTTCGCTGCATAGGTGCACGTAGTGAAGATGGCCTTGATCCATTGGCCAAACTTCTTCATCCTCCTCCCACTCCTGGAATGAATACGAGAGCGAGAACTCTCAGGAATACCCTCTCTAGGGAAGAAAGATCCTCCAGGAGCTGAGGGTGCTGCTCCACCACCTGCTGCACTTCCACGGGTCTTCTTTATCTTGTAGGCTAAGTGATCACAGTCCTTTGGATATCTGACACCGGAGACCCTCTCAATGACAAATATAAGATAAGGAGCATAAGACAAGCTCCTCCTACCATCATCCATAGCATATGCCAACTCAACCCAAATGAACCTGGGTACATTGAACCTCTCACCATCTGAAAAGCGAGAAAGCATATTGGTTATGTACCCATTCAGATCTGTAGCATTGTCCTTGGGGTTGAGAGTGCATCCGATCAAGTTGTTCATGATGTAGTAGACACTCTTGAGCTTTGTCCTTGACCAATCCGGGACTCTGAGATCTTGGTCTTCCCACATGTAACTCACCTCATGAGGCTCTATCCGACGTACATCATGAATGCGAGAATAGCTTCTGTGAATCTGTCCAAAACCAAGAATACAACAGAAAGTGAGAAAATCAACACGATAATGTCTACCATCGGTCATCCAATGCATCTCATCAGTCTCTCTGTTCCAGAAATATGTGGCATGAAACTGAGCAATCACTTCCCTATTCCAATCATACCTGAAGCTCATGATATCAGTCAAGTCAAATCTATCACATATTCTGATGGCAGCCCCAAACTCTGGCACATTCCTATCTTCCAAGCCACTGAAGTCAATGAACTGCATTCTGCTGATTTTGCTTTTTAGCTTGGTAAGAATGGTTGAAGCATAGAAGTTGGAATGAAGCACATTCCAAAACCTGTAGTCAATGTCGGCTGCCCTTGCATACTCAAAAGGATTTATCTCTCTAGCTTCACTAGTTGCCTTCCAACTCTTTGAGTAATCAATTATTGCATGGATCACTGAGTCTTGAGGGGGATTTAACTCAAACACATCATTGTTGTCCCTCATATAGCTATCATCAAACTCTGAGATATGCAAATGAGACTCTGGAGGAAAGACTATGACAAAACCAAATCTCTGATTTCTTTCCTCTTCCTCAAACATATCATATCTATCTTGAGGAACTGCAGCCCTCCCTCTTCCTCTGCGGGATGACTGCTTTGACGGTCCTCTTCTCCTTGCAGCTCCACTTCCTCCTCCTTGCTCCATCTATGCAATAGAAGATAGACTAGATAAGAAAATGTATTGATAAGCTGCTAGCTGTAGTTCAAAAACAAGGGTTATTAAGAACAAGAAATTTGCAAGATAATCCAACAGAAAGCAAACTGATTGAATCAGTTTTGCCAGGAGGCCGGCACTGCTGCCCTCAGTTGCTTCCTCGGATTAGCCTGCAATTTTTCATTCTTAATACATCCAGTTTCCAACTACTTCTAGTTCTTATCACATCTTCAGAATCACAGTCTAAAAAGGATGAACATGATGTCCTAGCCAAGGATTCGACGAATTGAATATGAGGAGCAACAGTAAACTGAGTTAGGATTTTGAATCTGCTTGATTTAAGGAATCCCCCAGAAGAACCTGGGGCTGACCGGACAAACCAGCCGGGGCAGCACTGCCGCCCTCCCCCTGTTCATCCGAATGAGACGCCACTAAATCAACCAAATCCACCATCCAAAACCTGTTCCAGACCCCGCATACTCTACCCAGAAACTGAAATCCCTGACCAGAACCATCATATTTCATAGATCGAGTGGAAAATGAAGTTAGGTTTTGGGTTTCACCTTGCTCCAAGCATGTGGATTGAAGAGGAAAGAATAGAGGGCTTGGAACCACCAAGCAGCAGCTCCACCGACGTAGTAAAGAGCTCGGTGAAGGAGGGAGCGACACTGCCGGACGAGAGGCCGGCATTGGAGCTCCAAGTGCCACCCTTGAGAGAGAAAGAGAGGAATGGCTGGTTGAGGATCATAGAATGAGAGGGACGACGTGGGTTCGGGATAAGATAGAGAGAAAAATGGGTCCCACGCGTCAGCCAAAACTGAGCCTGAACAAACATCAGTTTGAAGGGCGGCACTGCCACCCCTAAAGGCCGGCACTGCCACCCTACCTATGTGGCAGGGTTTTGACTGAAACCAACTCGACTCTCTTTATCTCGGATATGAATATATATTCTCCAAGTATCATGACCAATAAGCATACAACAATATAGACTATGGTCATAATCCTTGGTTGGCCTATTGAAAAACAATTTGAAACACATTATGAGACCTTTTGAAATCAATTTCCTATGTCGCTAGGTTCTCAAGCAGAGGCATGCTATATTTCAAACTATGTTACGAGAATCAAGTATATTTAGCTCACTATGCAAAGCACAAAACCTTGTCTCATCTAGAGGCTTAGTGAAGATATCGGGTAGTTATTTTTCGGTGCTCACATGACGAATTTTGATATCTCCTTTCAGCTCATGATCTCTCAAGAAGTGATGTCGGATGTCTATGTGTTTGGTTCTTGAGTGGCTTACGGGGTTGTTTGCAAGCTTTATGACACTCTCATTGTCACACAATAATGGAACTTTGGTGAAGTGACATCCAAAATCACAAAGGTTTTGTTTCATCCAAAGTAGTTGCGCACAACAAGCACCGGCTACAACATACTCAGCCTCGGCTGTAGATAGGGCTACACAATTTTGCTTTTTAGAGCTCCAAGACACTAGGGACCATCCAAGGAATTGACATGTTCTCGAAGTGCTTTTTCGGTCTACTTTACAACCGGTGTAATCGGAATCCGAATACCCAAGTAGATCGAACTTGGAACCCTTGGGATACCATAAGCCAAGGTTAGGAGTCTGAACTAGATATCTCAAGATTCTCTTAACGGCCACTAGGTGACACTCTTTCGGGTTAGCTTGAAATCTAGCACACATGCACACACTAAGCATAATATCCGACCTACATGCACATAAATAAAGAAGTGAGCCAATCATGGAATGGTATACCTTTATGTCCATGGCTTTTCCTTCTTCATTAAGATCAAGGTGCCCATTAGTTGGCATGAGAGTTTTGATTGGCTTTGCATTCACCATGTCAAACTTCTTTAGCATATCATGGGTGTACTTGGATTGACATAGAAAGGTCCATTCCTTCATTTGTTTGATTTGAAATCCAAGGAAGAACTTCAGCTCACCCATCATGGACATCTCAAATCTCTTGGTCATAATCCTACTAAACTCTTCCACATACATATTGTTAGTACTACCAAATATTATGTCATCGACATATATTTGGCACACAAATAAATCATTTCCAACTTTATGTGTGAAAAAGAGTAGGATCGGCTTTGCCTATTTCAAAGCCTTGTTTAAGCAAGAATTCCTTAAGACATTCATACCATGCTCTTGGTGCTTGCTTAAGCCCATAGAGCGCCTTTTGGAGCTTGTAGACATGGTTAAGGAACTTGGGATCTTCAAAACCCGGTGGCTGCTCCACATATACCAACTATTGTATTGGGCCATTGAGGAACACACTCTTGACATCCATTTGGTATAACTTGAAGTCATGATAGGCAGCAAAGGCTAGAAGCATTCGGATTGCTTCAAGTCTTGCTACCGGTGCATATGTTTCCTCAAAGTCCAAGCCCTCTACTTGAGTGAAACCTTGAGCCACCAATCTTGCCTTGTTCCTTGTCAGCACGCCATTCTCGTCTTGCTTGTTGCGGAAGACCCACTTGTTACCAATCACATTAGTGTTGGGTGTTTCCACCAAGGTCTATACTTTATTTCTTTCAAAGTTGTTGAGCTCTTCTTGCATAGCCATTACCCAATCCGGGTCTCCAAGTGCTTCATCTACCTTGAGAGGTTCCAAAGAGTAAACAAACGAGTGAAATTGGCAAAAGTTTGCTAAATGTGAACGAGTTGTTACCCCCTTTCGAATGCTCCTAAGGATGTTGTCAACGGGACGATCCTGTTGTATAGTTTGACGTAGTCTTGGATGTTCAATCACATCTTGTTCTTCTGTAACACCCGGTTTTAAAGAACAAAACTAGGTACGCCATATGTGTGCCCAGAAAGTCCACACATACAACCACCGAGGAAAACAATATCAAAAACAGTGTTCTATATATTGAAAACTTAGCTATAACTAACACTTACATCAAAGTTAAGCGGAACATATACTAATCTCCTCTTCAAGCTCCATCCTTCACAGGGACAGCTGACTGGGGGTACATACGCCTAGCATTTCTATCAATCTTCTGAAAACTCCTCGACGTCTTCACCACGCTTCCGCTGCGCGACTCTGATGGAGACTGGGGTGTGGGGGAAATAGCAAGAGTGAGCACATATCGTACTCAGCAAATACAACATGGGTTTCATGAGGCTCAAAAGGTTGACACTGGTTTAACTGCGGTTAGCTTTTAATTATGTCATATTAATAAGCAATTGAGTAGCAACAAAGTAAGCACCAACCTGAATAACCATATGATCAAGTAAACATGAATAACGTATAGCAAGAACATAAACAATTAATAATTAATTTCATAAATTATTATTCCATAAGGAGCCCAGGCCGCTCTTGACCGAGAGCACGACTGATATATCAGTTTAAAGACACTCTGCAGAGGTTGTACATCTTTACCCGCGAGTCGTGATTTACCCTTTTGCCCAAGGTCGCGAGCCTCTTAACCCTCTTCCAAGGAAGGTCAGCAGGGTTCACTATGAAGCCTTTTAAAAGTCCGTCTAGCAAGTTAGGGCTGCTAGGATTCCAATTGGCAGGCAGATATAGGAACCCCCTTTTAGATGGCACAAATCCTTCGCGGCTATACTCATAGGAACAGAGGCCGTCCTATACCCAACGTGGCAAGCCCCTTTTGCGCCCATTCGGGTAACCACTAACAAGCTAGAAAAGATCATCATACTGAGCTAAAGCCAGAGCCATATAGCCCTCACAGTTGCACTGTAAGTCCTGGGGGAATCCACTTACAGATAGTTATATTTCGTAAAAAGCATCTTTTAGTTGTTCGTTGCATATACCATTAATCAATTTACATGATCATATTCATCCGTTTGAGAACTAGCAATAATCTACCCAATGCATAACCCAAGGTGACAAGGTATAAGTCAACAAGACTAGGATGTTCCTATGGTTTTCAAGGTAGACACATGCATAATGAATTTATTAATGAATTAATGTGAATAGGAAACAAGAAGGATCCCATGCTATACTTGCCTGTATAAACTTGCTCAACTCTCACACAAGCCTTCGGTCATCACCTTCTGATCTTCTGCGCCGACAAACAGTTCACGTCGTCATCTTCAGCAGTTGCATCACGGGAAGGAATGGTGGTGTTCGATGTTAGAAACTGATACCCCTAGTTATGCGCAGCAGCCTTCAGATCTTTGAAAGGATGTTGCGAACATGACATAAGCTAGCACCGTATCAAGAATGATGTAGTCGAATCACGTAGAAAACCCTAGATGATGATGAAGCAACCATGACAAGAGATTAGGATTTGGCGAAGCCGACCACAAATTCTATTAGCACAACTCCAAAAAAGTACAAGAGATTGTCGCTCTCTCACAACCCTACTTGACCCTCCAGGACCCACTGATTCTTGCCCTATACAAGAATCTAGTGCAATAGAACTGTCTAGTCTAATCCTCTTGAGCGCTCCTAATTGCTTCGTACAAGCCTTGGATGAGACCCCTTGTGTTGGCTTATGATCTTGTTGTGATGCCTATGGCCTCTACCCATTGATTTATATAGTCCCCTCCAAGGACCTCATACATACAAATAGGAGTCCTACTCCTAGTAGGATTCTACACTCAAGACCTAGTAAAACTAGAAGTCCTAATAGCACACCTTTTTGAGTCCTATTCTAAGTAGGATTTGAGTCACCATACAACAATCTCCACCTTGACTCTAATCCTTTAAAGTCATCGTGCTCCTCCAAGAATTTGCTCCAAATTGACATCTTTTTTATTTATACTCCCACCTCGAGAGTGCCTCCACCACAGAGGCTCATGCACATCACCACAATGTGCTTATCAGTTCCAGGCTGGAGTGCCTGAACCTTCCATCTGAGAGCTCCATCGTTGTGTAGTTTGGTTAACCACACCACCTTCTCCTTTGGCCCTCCATGCCATAGGTTTGTACCGCCTTCGAGCTTCACCTACTCGTTGGTACTGCGTGGTTGGTCTGACCACGTCTTCCTTCCTCCAACAACGCGTAGCTTCGCCTCTACAATTGTTAGATTTTGCAACCGTCTTTGTAGCCTTGCACTTGACCACAATTGAGATTTGAGCACCTGCCGTTGACGAGGCGACTTCCTTCTCCTGATCAGGATTTTTACCAAATCTCCCCATGGTTGCACCACCCATAAGATTTCCTATCACTCGGTATCCTCCATTAATCCAGATACTTTTCATAATTACTTGCCCTTTGCAAGTAACTCGCATGACTCCACCTTGAAGTGATAATTCACAACCTTGGAGTTCTAGCGACCTTACAGATATTAGATTCTTTTTCAATCCCGGGATATACCGAACTCCCGTCAGTGTGCAAAGTGTTCCATTATGCATCTCCAATGTAATTGTTCCCACCTCAATGACTGCATACTCATGGCAATCCGCTAAGTGAACAATTCCATTCGCTGGGTGTAGAGATCCTTCGTCAAATATCTCCCTCACCGAACATATATGGAAACCGCTTCCTGAATCTAATATCCAATCATGAATAGTACCTGGTTGACTGACGATAAGTACGCCACCTTCATCCTCACTTGCCACTGAGCATGTTCCTCTCATAGTCTTCAAACTTGGACAGTCCTTTATCATGTGACCCTCCTTGTCACTCATAGTCTTCAAACTTGGACAGTCCTTTATCATGTGACCCTCCTTGTCACATAGATAGCATGTACTTTGTCCCTTGCTCTTGCCTTTCTTCTTCCCATGATTCTTAACTTTTCCTGCTCCACTTGAAACAGTCAAAGCTTGATTACCCGAGAATGAAGAATCTTGCGGCTTCTTCAAGGACTCTGCCTCCAGTAGATATGCAACTGTCTCGTTGAAGTTGAGAGTAGTCTTTCCGACGAGAATATTCATCACTAGCTGCTCCCACGATGGTGGTAAGGATGAAGCCAATATGACGACTTTATCGTTCTCCTCAATTTTCTCACCCACACTAATCAGCTGCGTGACAAGCTTGTTGAAGACATTTAGATGGTCGATGAATTATGTACCTTCCTCCATGCGTAACCTAAATAGTTGACGCTTCAGTACCCACAGATTTGTCAGCGACTTTGCCATATACAACTCTTCTAGGCTTTTCCATAATTTCGTCGTTGAATTCTACTTGATTACCGAGTACTTTACCTCATCGGAGAGACATAGTCGAATTGTACTGATAGCCTTTCGCTCCATCACCTTCCATTCTTCACCAGTTATCTTGTCTGGCTTGGTGCCCTCGAGAGCATCAATCAATCTTTGTTGGACAAGCACATCTTGTACCACGCATTGCCATACGCTGAAATTCCCTTTGCCATCAAATTTCTCTACTTGATTCCACATCCCTGACATCGTCTTAATTTTGTGCTTCCAAGCCCTGTCAACCTTCTCACAAAATCAAATCAATCTGACCTTGGCTCTGATACCACTTGTTAGAATCTGATACCCCTAGTTATGCGCAGCAGCCTTCGGATCTTTGAAAGGATGTTGCGAACATGACATAAGCTAGCACCGTATCAAGAACGATATAGTCGAATCGCGTAGAAAACCCTAGATGATGATGAAGCAACCACGACAAGAGATTAGGATTTGGCGAAGCCGACCGCAAATTTTATTAGCACAACTCCAAAAGAGTACAAGAGATTGTCGCTCTCTCACAACCCTACTTACCCTCCAGGACCCACCGATTCTTGCCCTATACAAGAATCTAGTGCAATAGAACTGTCTAGTCTAATCCTCTTGAGCGCTCCTAATTGCTTCGTGCAAGCCTTGGATGAGACCCTTTGTGTTGGCTTATGATCTTGTTGTGATGCCTATGGCCTCTACCTCTTGATTTATATAGTCCCCTCCAAGGCTCTCATACATACAAATAGGAGTCCTACTTTTAGTAGGATTCTACACTCAAGACCTTGTAGAACTAGAAGTCCTAATAGCACACCTTTTTGAGTCCTATTCTAAGTAGGATTTGAGTCACCATACAACATTCGACCTGGTCAGGGCCGGCGCTAGTGGCTGCCAGGCACTGCAGGAACGAGGCATCCTGCTCCGTCGTGCGGGATTACGCGCATTAGGAGGCAGAGGCGCGATGGAGACGGCCAGGGGCGGCTCTGCTTCAGGCCAAGGCAGAGAGGGAGCGGCCATCACGTACAGGGGCTGGCGGCTTGACTCCATGCGTACGTGGTTGATGACGAGGTCCAGTAACGAGGAGGCGATGATAGGTTGATGAAGCTCTCTCAGAGACCACTTTTCCTCGGGCTTTGCTGATTTTGGCGAGACCGTGCGGCCGCCGATAACGAAGAGTGCAGCGGCGGCTTTGGATCCTGATCAATTCTAAGGGTTTAGAAAAAGGATATGTACCTAGGCTTGGTTGGATATTTATATAGAAGGGAACGACCAACACCTGAGTCATGGATTGCTTGGCGGCTTGGAGAGATCGGTTATTAATTATTATGCATGAGATGAGAAAAGAAAATATCGCTGGGTTACTAGCTCCCTGTTGCTTGCTTCTCCAGATTACGTCACCGCATTAGAGCAAAAGGTGCAAGAAACAAAAGGAAAAAAAACAGATAGCTCAAGTACGAGCAAGAGACCGAACGTTGAAAGAGCAAAAGGATTTTTAAGCCCAGATAGGTTTCAGTTAGAAATTACTGATTTCCAAATTGATTTCGTGTATAAAAGAATAATAATTTCAGAGAAGTCTGAAATTACTATTCGAGCCACAAAAAGTATATACGCATACTTTAGGGGGAAATCCTATAGATAGATTGGAACATGAGAAGCCCAAATAAAGTATTTGGAACTCATGATATGATATTTGAAGCATCTAAAAATTAGATTAAGCTCGCATGAAAGAAAAAAAATGAGAAAAAGTTCCAGGAAAAGACGGAAAAAATCCTCAGGAAGAGTTTAGAGATAGACCGCTGGATTGTGATCTCAAAGAAGTGATTTTGGAGCACAAGAAAAAAAGATATTAAGAATCTCCAGCAAAAAGGATGAAGTTGGGAACACTGAATTTAATTTTCCGTAAAAGACGAGGATGGGTCAGATAAAGATAAACAACTTACTAAACACGTTTTAACACTCTACTGACTCACAACACAAGCTAAGCTCAAACAACAAGCAATACACATCAAGCAAAAGCCTGTCAAATTAGTTTAGGAATTTTTTTTTAAAAAATTCTTATTTTACTCAACAAAAGTGGCGCTAACTCAAACTAAACTTGGTCAATTTTATAGAAATATTAAAATTATTATTTTATTTAGTGTTTTCTACTCACAACCCAAAATTAGAAATTTTGGGGTGTGACATAACAATACGGGAAGACAAAACGTCGATCTATTCTCATCTGAGTGTATCGTATAAAGGGAAGGGCAATACAGTCATTAATAAAAAATACATGTATTTGATTTACCAAATTTGATTAAAAGAGCCTGGAATGTCATTAGAGCATGCAAATAATGTTAGGATTCCTATCTAGGAGAAACAAACAATTAGACCTAAAGGGCGACACAGGCGGCGGCGCCGTCGCCCCGTCCCCGGGCTTCTCCCGCGTGCCCCTCCTGTTCTGGTCGCTGCCTGAGCTCGCCGCCGGGATTCCGGTGGAGGGCAAGGGCGGCAGCGGCCGGGCGTCCTCCTCCCTCTCCATGTCCCCGTCGTTCTCTCCTCCTCCACCCTCTCCTTCGGTGCCGGTGACCGCCGGGCCGCGTGGGGGTCAATCCGGCTCCGTGGCCGGATCGGGCATCCCCACGGCCGGATTGGGCTTCCCCACGGTTGGGGCGGCCGGATCGGCCAGCGACGGACCAACCTAGGGTTGCTGCGGCCATTCGCCCGACGGTGCTACGAGGTGGCGGCCTACTCGACGGTGGCGGCCGATCTGGCTTGCCCCTCGGTGGGCTCGGCAACGCGGACGGCGGCACCGTTCATCGGCGGCCGGTGTACCCGCATCGGTGAAGGGGTCTGGCGGCGGCGGGCGCATCTGGGTATCTCAGGCCTGGATCCGCCGGCTGCTGCCCCGTGCTGCCCCCTTCTCGGTGCGGGTGTTGCTCCGGCGATGTGGACTCGGGCGGGCGTTGCCTCGGGTCGGGGACACTTTCCCCAGCGGCGGCCAGGGGGTCAATTTGGACTCCCGGGCACCGGATGGGGATGGCGGTGTTGGCACCGGCTATCTACAAGACGTCGAACCCGCCCTCCCACGAGGTCGAGGCCTGGATCAATCCTGCACCAGGCACTCGGCTCGAGACCACATCGCTCCCAGGCGGCCCGCAAATCGACTCCAACATCCACATCAAAGGACACTGTCGCCCCCTGCTTTTCTGTTGCCTCACTGCATTTGGTGAAGACTCTGCCGACCATCTCCGACATCTCGTCGTTTGCAGGTTTGGCTTGGATGTGCCTTTGCAGGATTTTGGAATACGGGTGAAAACCTTGCCTAGAGGTGCTGGGCCGGCGACGATGACGCAATCGACGTCATATTCCCCCTTGGAGGCATCGCTGTAATTTCCTCTTCCTTTCGTTGATGATGGCGCCTGCGGACGTCATTTACCTTCTTGAAGGCATCAACATAAGCACACCTGCTCCTAGCCATACCCTGCATTGCGGCATTTGGGACCCAACTGCGGCGTCGAGAGCAAGCCAAGGACGCCCTCTCATTGATCAAATAGAGGGTCGATGCATTTATCGTTTGCTGTAATGTCATGGTCTATGTATCAGACTATGACTTTTCTCTCTTTTGTTTTTTTCTGTCTCTTTTTGTAATAATTGGCTGTATACATCCCTAGATGTAGAGGCCGGATTTGATTATCCTTTATCAAAAACAATTAGAGTCCTATTTGGGACAAGCCACAACGATTGAAGTCCTATAATAGCTATTTTCTCGAGGTTGCATGTGTAAGAAGGTGACCTGTTACAAAATCATGTATTGTATATACTCCCTCCGTCTCAGGATATAAGGCGCGATTTGACTTGGTGCGGTCTTCAAGATTATACTTTGACCATTAATTAATACTATTTTATATAATTAATGAAAACAACAAAAGTATCATTAGAAAGTATTTGTAAAGATAAATCTAATGGTACCATTATTGTACTATATATTTTTTATTTTATTAGACATATTATTGGTCAAAGTTAATAAAGTTTGAATTTTGAAATACGTGCATGTCTTATATCCTGAGAGGGAGGGAGTATTATTGAGCACTGAGTACATATGTAGACCCCGTTCCCCATAGTAAAATAAATAATAAACTAGAACATATCGGGAAGTTATGGTTCTGGTGAGGCATATCTTGGCTACCACAAGTAAAAAAATACCTGCCGTTTGTTAACATGTTATTTTGGTGTAGAAGTTTAAACTAAAAATTTACACAAAGAGTGACATTATTATCTTGTCTCCTGATATTTTTAGAAAGTGTATTATGCTGCTTGTTTTCATCAATTGCAAAAACTTATGTAAGAGGTTCAACAATAATACAAGATGTTGTTGCTGAGAATAATGATTAGATTACTTAGCCAAACCCTAAGAGGGTGGCAATATTACTGTCATACATGGCCCTCATGGGCCTTGCCACATGGGCCATATCCTCGTACTCCAACACCCCCCGCAGTCTTAACTACCAGCGCAGCGGAGTTACAGACTGGACAGGAAAACAAACAACACACGAGTCCCCCACAGACGCAACTAGCCACTTGTGACGTTGAGGCTGGTTCGAAACTCGGCGAAGCTCGAGGACGGGAGGCCCTTGGTGAAGATGTCGGCGAACTGGGAGGTGGTCGGAACATGAAGGACGCGCACCTCACCGATGGCAACTCGGTCACGGACAAAGTGAAGGTCAATCTCCACATGCTTGGTGCGCTGGTGCTGAACGAGGTTGGTGGAGAGGTACACGGCGCTGACGTTGTCGCAGTAAACCATCATGGTCCGACGAAGGGGGCTCTGGAGCTCGGCAAGAAGCTGCCGGAGCCAGGAAGCCTCAGCCACGCCATTGGCGACGGCGCGGTACTCCGCCTCGGCGCTGGAGCGGGAGGCCACGTGCTGGCGTTTGGACGACCAGGACACCAGGTTGCCGCCCAAGAAGACCGCGTAGCCAGAGGTGGAGCGGCGAGTGTCCGGACAGCCAGCCCAATCAGCATCGGTGTACACAACCATCTCGGTAGAGGAGGACCGCCGGTGGAGGAGGAGACCGTAGTCAGCAGTCCCGCGGAGGTAGCGGAGGAGACGCTTAAGAGCGGTAAGGTGGGGTTCCCGGGGATCATGCATGTGGAGACAGATTTGCTGAACCGCATAGGTGATATCCGGCCTGGTGAAGGTGAGGTACTGAAGCGCACCAGCAAGACTCCGGTATGCAGTAGGATCGGCCACTGGAGGGCCCTCAGACTCAGACAACTTGCCCTGTGTATCAACCGGAGTGGCACATGGGTTGCAATCAGTCATCCCAGCACGCTCCAAGATATCCCGAGTGTACTGCCTCTGGTGAAGAAGGACCCCGGCAGGATGAGGCTCAACTGTAACCCCAAGGAAGTGGTGGAGCTCACCCAGATCCTTCATAGCGAACTCCTGCTGAAGGGAGCTGATAATCCGGCGAAGGAGTGACTCACTGGAGGCCGTGAGGACAATGTCATCCACATAGAGCAGCAGATATGCAGTCTCAGCTCCACGGTGATAGATATACAGAGAGGTGTCGGACTTGGCCTCCACAAATCCCAGGGTCCGGAGAAAAGTGGCAAACCGATGATTCCACGCCCGAGGAGCCTGTTTGAGGCCATAGAGAGACTTGTTGAGCCAGCACACCATGTCAGGACGAGAGGAGTCAACAAACTCGGCCGGCTGACTGCAGTACACTGTCTCTGTGAGTAGACCATGCAGAAAGGCGTTCTTCACATCCAACTGATGCACAGGCCAAGAGCGAGTGAGAGCCAGAGAGAGGACTGTGCGGATGGTGGCTGGCTTCACCACTGGACTGAAAGTCTCATCATAATCAACGCCAGGCCGCTGAGTGAAGCCCCTGAGAACCCAGCGAGCCTTGT
This sequence comes from Coix lacryma-jobi var. lacryma-jobi, assembly GCA_009763385.1. Taxonomy (NCBI): domain Eukaryota; kingdom Viridiplantae; phylum Streptophyta; class Magnoliopsida; order Poales; family Poaceae; genus Coix; species Coix lacryma-jobi. The sequence continues at coordinate 148,678,620 of CM019827.1, read as the reverse complement.
ACCTCTCGAGAGAACCATCAGCACGTCGCTTGTGTGTCCAGATCCACTTCCCGGTGAAGACATTGGAGCCATGCGGACGGGGTACCAGATCTCAGGTCTGGTTGGCGAGAAGGGCTGCGTACTCCTCTTCCATGGCACCACGCCAGTGGGGGTCGGCCAGGGCGGCACGCACAGAAGAGGGCACCGGAGAGACCCCTGTGTCACTGGTCGTCGAGGCAAGAGCGCGAGGCCGTAGTACCCCCGCCGCATGTCACGTCACCATGGGGTGAACATGACGCGGGTGCCGGTGAAGAAGCGGCGGGTGATAAACAGGCCGCTCGTCCCGAGCAACCGGTCGGGGAGGCGGGGGCAGGGGCGTAGGCGTCGAAGGCGGAGAGGCGGCGACGGGAGAGCCCGGCGACAAGGACGGCGACACGTCCCGCACCGGTGGCGGCGAGGGCGCGGCAGGAGACCGAGGGGCCGACGACGGCGACCCGGCCGACAACGGCGAGGCAGCACGCACCGGTGGCGGGGAGCCCGCCCGCGCACGCCGCTGGTAGACATGCACCGGCTCAGCGTAGCGAGCGGGAGGCGCCAAAGACACGGGACCCGCGTCATGCACAGGATCCAGCGGGGTGGAAGGTTCCACCGGACCGGCACGGGGCACAGGGTCCAGCAGAGCGCCCGAGGACGGCGAGCCAGGGTACGAGACCGGCGGGGGAGGTGGGTGGGTGGTACCTGCAGGGTAAACAAATAAAGGTGGCTGGACCACCGCGTCAGTGGGAAAAGGATCGGAGGTGGAGAGGTGGATGGAGTAGAGGTGGTGGTGGAGAAAGGGAAGTCGGTCTCATCGAACACAACATGGCGGGAGATGAGAACACGGCGAGAGGAGAGGTCAAAGCAACGGTACCCCTTGTGATCCGGGGAGTACCCGAGGAAGACACACCGAGTCGACCGGGGAGCCAGCTTATGAGCAGCAGTGGCAGTGGTGTTAGGGTAACACGCACACCCGAAGACACGGAGGTGGTCGTAGCGAGGAGGGGTACCGAAGAGAGCGTGGTGAGGAGTGTTAGCAGGACAGGCAGCGGAAGGTAAACGGTTGAGGAGATAGGTGGAGGTGTGAAGACCCTCGGCCCAGAAGCGGGCAGGAAGAGAGGCCTGCAAGAGTAGGGTGCGAATGGTGTCGTTGGTGGTGCGAATCATGCGCTCGGCCTTGCCGTTCTGGGAGGAGGTATAGGGGCACGACATGCGTAACTGCATGCCGTGAGAGAGGAAGAAAGCACGAGACGTGGAGTTGTCGAACTCGCGCCCGTTGTCGCACTGTACGGCCTTGATGGTGAGGCCGAACTGAGTGGACACTCAGGCGAAGAAGTGAAGAAGCGTGGAGAAAGTGTCAGACTTAGCGCGAATGGGAAAAGTCCAGGAATAGTGAGATAAATCATCCACCAACACAAGATAGGGCCAAGGCATCAGCAGCGTCGCGCTCACGCTCCCAGGCGAGAGCTGCAGCCTGGACACGCGCCTGCCCCGCCGCAGCAGCAGCCCGCGCCGCGTTGAGGGCGGCTGCGAGGGTGGCATCCGCAGTCCCCGAGTACCCGCCCTGCTGGCCATAGAGCAGACCCGAGGGTGGAAGAGGGGGCGGTGGGAACGGCTGGTGATGGGGGTCGCCCGCGCCAGGGAGAGACGCGCCTGCTCCAGGAGGAAACCCCCCCGCGCCCGCGCCGCCCGGGAAGACGACAAGCTCGGCAAGGGAGGGGGCGCCCGTGCCAGGTCGGCCGCCGGTCGCGGCTAGGAAGAAGGCCGCGCCGGTCGGGACCGCACCGGTCGCGCCGCCGGGGACGCCGCCCGCGCGAGGGAAGAGGGTCGCGCCGGTCGGGAGTCCAGGCGCGCCGCCAGGGAGGACGCCCGCGAGCTCGGCGAGGGAGGGGAGGCCGCCCGCGCCGCCAGGGAGGAAGAGGGCCGCGCCGGTCGGGACTGCGCCGGTCGCGCCACCAGGGAGGTTGCCCGCGAGTTCGGCGAGGGAGGGGAGGCCGGTCGTGCCGCCGGGGAGGCCACCCGCGCCGCCAGGAAGTCCGCCGGAGGGCTCTGCGGCGGGCGGATTCGCCGGATCGACGGGCTCCGCGTCAGGAAGCTCGCCCGCAGGAGGTGCGCCACCCGCGCCCACGCCACCAGCCCCGCCCGCGGCTGCGGCGGTTGCGGCGGCGGCTGCTGCAAGCGGCGGCAGCAGCACCCCCGCCGGAGCTGTTTCCGTTGCCTGTGTGGAGAACGGCAGCAGCTGTGGCAGAACCTCCCGGTAATGTGGCCATCGCGCTGGCGTCGCCGGCAAAAGATCTCGGCGGCCACCGCCGTGAACAGGGAAGCAAGTCTATCCCCCCCTTTTCCCATTCCTTTTCTACCCTTTCTGAAAAACCAAAAATTACTTTTGAATTTTGAAAATAAGCTGAAAATATGCTAAAATATCAAATGTTCAGAATTTAATTCTGAACATCTTTTATTTTTGCAACACATTCAAATTATGCTCAGAATTTGAATTAGAGTTTGAAAAACAAAAGAGGACAAAAAGGGCAGAAAAGTATTTTCAAAATTACTTTTGATTTCATAAGAAAACTTGAAAAACTTTACACATCAAAGTTGTTCCTTATCAAAAATAGAACAACTTTGCTTTTTGAAGCATAGTCAAACTGTGCTTAATTTTGAAACTACACAAAAGGGGATAAAATTAGGTTTTGGAAATTGATTTTCAATTTGAAACCAATTCAAACTTGTTTTCCAAATTACTTCAAATTTCCTTTAAAAACATGAAAATCTATCTTAATAAAAGTTATTGCATTTAATCCTCTCTACCACTTTGACTAAAGGACCAAAATCTAATTCTTTTTAGTTTTTGAAATCTAGCGTTGGGGTCAAATTTAGGGTTTAAAAGATTTCAAATTTATTCAAAATTTTATACAGAAACTTTGAAAACTTTGAATACCAAAGTTGTCCCTCTCCACAAGAGCTACAACTTTGCTTTTGAAATCACTTTGAAATTTTGACTTTCTTTTTGACTTATAAAAAGGGAACAAAAAGAGAGATTTAAAAACCAAAGTTTTCTCACTTGCCCTTTCATGAAACACCAAACATCACAATCAAACCACATATATATCAAACATGGAAATCAACACTCAAAAACATACAACACTTTTGTCAAACATATAAAGCATCATAATTATACTAAAAACATGAACTGCTTTTATGCCATGATGCCAGATGATTATGCATACTAAATAACTTAATTAGAATTTTAATTAAAGCTTAACACCAGGGATGTTATAGCAGCGTGGCGGGAGGCCGCGATGCGCGCCCAGGAGTTGGGATGGGGAAGGGGAGGGAAGTTTTGGAAGTATTGGGGAAGGGAGGGGAAGTCCTCACCGCCGGCCATGGAGGCAGCGGCGGCGCCGGCGGCTGGGAGAGAGAGGCGCCGGCTGGGAGGGAGGAGAGGACCTAACCCTAGCTTGATACCATGCTGAGAATAATGATTAGATTACTTAGCCAAACCCTAAGAGGGTGGCAATATTACTGTCATACATGGGCCTCATGGGCCTTGCCACATGGGCCATATCCTCATACTCCAACAGTTGTGAACAAAGCGATGTTATTTGACAATGAATAAGTGAAATCAGTAGACCGAAGGTTGCATTCATGTTTCTAACTAAATGATGGCTGCTTTATTGGTGGTGATGGAAATATGCCTAAACCTTGAATTGTTGTACCATTTATGTTGGCGATGGGGAATTCATGCTGAAATGATACAGTTGTTCCCTTTGTGTATTTTAGGCCGTGAGCAAAATAGATGAGCAGAGGATCTGAAGAGCGAGCAAAGCAAAGGATATCATGGACTTGAGGGATCAGCTTACTGAATTGAAGAGCAAAAATATCATAGGTTGGTCACTCTCTTCCACACTGATTGATTTTGCGTGTGGTTGCTGGTGGGTTAGTGTCATGGTAATGACATAGGTCACCATCGTCTACACTGATAGTTTTTTTTAGATAATACCGGTGGGGTTAGTGATGTTGATAACCACCACTACTAGAGAAAGGGACCGGGACTAGAGAAAGGGACCGGGACTAAGAATCCGGGACTAAAGGTCCCGGGCCTTTAGTCCCGGGTGCTTTCAACCGGGCGAAAAAATAAATGTGTATTGTGTGAGATTCGAACTCAACACCTCTCGCCTCACGCACGCTTACCAACTGAGCTACACAACCCACATGATATAGTTCTGGATGTTTTCCTTTTGAATCCACTCGGGAAGGACCTTTAGCACCGGTCGGTAACACCAACCGGGGCTAAAAGGACCTTCAGCCCCGGTTGGTAAAGGTTCACTCTTTAGCCTCGGTTGGTATTACCAACCGGGACTAAAGGTCCAGGACCTTTAGTCCGGGTTGGTAATACCAACCGGGGCTAAAGATTCACCTAATACCAACCGAGACTAAAGGTCTTTAGCCCCGGACACAATTTTTGGCCGAGACTATAGCTCAATTGATAGATCGTCCAAAGGCCTGTTCTCTAGTAGTGCACGTCATTGAATTTAGCCTTTGTCACGTTATGCACATCTCACCCAGTGTTTCTCTAGAGCAAGGTCAATGGATATCAGTCATATGGAACCGGAAGAGCCTGAATAGGCTATTTATTTTAGTTTTATGATTGGACAATGCTAAGGTATATCGTTTATCTACCAGGTGGTAATATCTCAAATGAATCTGAACCTCTGATTTTTTAGATTTTATAAATTACTTAATAAATTTTAAAAAATATAGAAACACACACACAAAACTTGCTCAGTATGTCCTTAGAGCAAGTACAATAATTGGCCTATAGCCAAGCAAATGCTGAGGTGGAGGAGAGAAAAGACGAGAAAAAAAAGCTTGTGTCTCATATAGGTATCAAGCTTGCCACGAAATCATAGATGATAATAGACCCAAGTAGGAAAGAGAAGTGTTTTTTGAAGCCAAATAATAGACAACTTGTTGTATAGCTTGACTTAGACCAGCATCAGTGGAAATTTCATAGAGTTTTATGGGCATTTAATACGCTCACATGACGCTATATTAATGAAGAAAGATATGCTAATAGTTTAATGATGGTAGAGATATATAGTTTTATGGGCATGAAATTCTTATACACTGTTTCTGAAATCTAGGTACATTAGAAACTATGAAACTATGAGATGAAATTTATACTGAGACTGACCTTAAAACCAAATATTTGGCTCTATTATTGTTTATGCTCTAACGAATCGATGCTCAACATGAACCCATAGTTGAAGCCCATAGGACAGTGCAGGCGAAGGGGAATTCGAACGAACTCACCATGAGCCCATAGTTGTAGCGGGATAGGACAGTGCAGGCGAAGGAGACGGATGCCAACTCGAGGTCGCCGAGGTGGCCGGCGAATGCCAGCATGATGACATTGAGGCTGTAGGTGGCGGTGCGTGTGAAGATGGCGGGCCCCACGATCTCCCACAACTTCCTCGACTCCTCGCATACCCTCCTCCTCCATAGATCGCAGCACGCGTGCCACTCATCTTCCTTCTTCCATGCCTCGCCGTCTCCGAGCAGCAGCGCCGCCGTGCAATCCTCCTCGTCTTTCCGCCTCCCCTGGTCCATTGCTAGATACTAGTCAAAGCCTCCTCCCCCGGCCCTCGAAGTACCACGCTAGTTGCTAGCTCTTTGACCTTGTGTGCATTTTTATCAGAGAGAAGGGATGCGAGAGACATCAAGTTGTTGGGTCATCATGACATGTATGAGAGAGATGGGATCAGAGAGACATCAACAAACATGAGACGAGGATGAGACGACTCTAATTTCTGTTTGATTGAATAGAGATATAATCAAAACTATTTTTTATTTGGTAAAAGGACAACAAAAGTAGGATCACCCTCTAACAGGTGAAGTCCATTTATTAGTTATTTTTTTGTCCTTCATCGCACTCTTCAGGCCGCCCGCTCATCCACCTCGGCCCCGCCACCCCCGCCTACACGCCCACCATCCATGGTTGCGAGAGCTCCGACTGTTTGCCCCGCCACGCCATGGCTGCATGAGCATCGGTCCCATACGCCGCTCTGCTGCTAACCCATGAACCCACGAGCGCCCCGACCAAAGCTCATAGGAGGTCATTGCCCCCCCCCGCCATGGCCACGAGGTCGCCAAGCGCTCAACCATCGGAGCCAGCGCAGGAGTGCCGCCCGCTAGACCCTACACAAGAACTCGCCTATCGAAGCCCATGTCTAGAGCGCCACTAGAGCAATGGACCCTCCTCTTCTTCTTCCTCCCCTCGAGCATGCTCATCGCCGTCCCACCTGGGCCGCCTCCATCCCCTCGATTTCGAGGGATGAGAGTCACAAGCATATGCTCCAAACATTTTCACTTGGGACTATAGTCCTAATTCCTTGTTGACTCCAAACCAAATAGGCTGTAAGTGGGTTTGTCCCATCCCCATCTCACTTCATCCCACAATTAAGAGGTGGCAAATATGTTTTTATAACGGTTATTCAATGCTATTATTACTTGTGATGTCTAACAAACGTGTCGCATCTATAAAGATCTTTAAACGTGGTGACTGTTACTGTTGTTGAACAGTTCCTGCCCAAATTCTAGACTCACGTTCTTGTAGATCTATAGTCACCGTGCACCAACCGTAGGATTCCACGGCTTCCCGTCAGATGTCTGCCACACATCCAGCCTCTGGAACCATCACCACATCCCTGTATAAAGATCTTTAAACGTGGTGACTACTACTGTTGTTAAACAGTTCCTGCCCAAATACCACACTCAGGTTCCTGTAGATCTACAATCACTGTGCACCAACTGTAGGATTCTGCGGCCCCTAGAACCATGCATCCGACCTCTAGAACCATCGCCACATCCCTGCAATGCTCATCCCTTCCAGCTCCCTGCCTCCCTCCTGTCACTTATCCCTTCCACCTCATCCACCATGGTTGCCCGTGCTTGCCTACTACTGCTTCCCCCCGACGCCGCTGCCTCCTCTCTGCGCACGCTGAGCTCGAGCTATACTCCCGCACAGACTCCTCCACGTGTACCTACACTACAGCTCCAGCAATGGCGCAGCCTTGCTCGGCGTCCACCATATCCACCGACGCAGCCGCAGTGCCACCACCCTGTGTCCATCTCAGTTCGCCCTTGTGCGGCCCCCATAGCAGCATTTCCTACCTGCGGTAATCTCCCACAGGCAGCACACCTCTAGCACGGGGAACTCGGAACCACCCTGCCAGAGGCCATCTCTCGTGTGCGGCCTCTGTAAGCATGTTGTGCCTTCTGATTCTATTTTTTCCAATTGTATATGGAGATGTCAATGCATATGCAATGATTATACATAGTTTCTTGATATTCTGTTTTAAAAAATAGAGTCACCCGCTCCTGTTGCTGGTATGTTTTTTTACCTCCAATATAAATTGATGCTCATGTGCTAAGTATTTGGTGTAATTTTCTTATAGAATTTGTGATTGTGCAGAGGATCAGTCACTTAGGGTTGTGGTAGGGGACTAGGAGTCCATACCAGGCTTTGGCCCTTCCTGTACCAGACATCTAAAATAATTCAAGAATGACTTGTTGGTGCAAAGTGAGATTTGGCCTATAAGGTTTCACGCCATTTGTTTGTGACATTGACTACGCAAGGTTATTTAAAAGGAGAAGCATTGAAGGGCTTCAAAGAAAGAGTTATTGATGAGGGACCTTGGAAAGACGAAGGCGATGCAAACAACATGTGGGAGAAGATGGCAACTTGCGTTCGGAAGGTTGCCGCAAAGGTGCTTGGAGTGTCTAAAGGAAGTGGTCGCGATCCAAAAGACACTTGGTGGTGGAATGAAGATGTGCAAAAGGCTATTACGGAAAAAAGGAATGCTATAAGTGCTTGTACCAAGACCGGTGCGCGAATAACATAGAAAAGTAGAAGGTGGCTAAGAAGGCTGCAAAACGAGTGGTGGGGAGGCAAAGGGGCGGGCTTACGAGGATCTTTACCAACGTTTGAATACGAAGGAAGGAGAGAAGGGCATTTATAGGATGACTAGGGCTCGTGATAGGAAGACAAGGGACTTCAACCAAGTCAAGTGCATTAAGGATAAGAGGGAGCAGCTCTTGGTGAAGGAAGATGAGATTAGACATAGGTGGCAAGAATATTTTGATAATTTGTTAAATGGGGAGAATGAGAACTCCACCGTTCGGTTGGATGATTCATCTGATGACACCAATAGGCGCTATGTGCGGAGGATCCAAGAGCAGGAGGTTAGAGAAGCTTTGAAAAGGATGAAAGTGGATAAAGCGATGGGTCTTGATGGTATTCCAATCAAGGTGTGGAGATGGCTCGGGGATATAGCTATAGTATGGCTAACCAAGTTGTTTAACAATATCTATCGATCAAACAATATGCCTCAGGAGTGGAGAAGAAGCATATTGGTTCCAATCTACAAGAACAAGGGAGACGTCCAAAGCTGCACTAATTATCGGGGAATTAAGTTGATGAGCCACGCGATGAAGTTGTGGGAGAAAGTTATTGAGCATAGATTGCGAGGGTCGACGCGGATATCCATGAGCCAATTTGGTTTCATGCCTGGAAGGTCAACCATAGAAGCAATCTTCTTAATAAGACAAGTTATGGAGCGGTTCAGGGAGCAAAAGAAGGACCTACACATGATTTTCATTGACTTGGAGAAGGCGTACGACAAGATACCAAGGAATGTTATGTGGTGGGCTTTGGACAAACATAAAGTCCCAACAAAGTATGTTACCCTCATCAAAGACATGTACAACAACATCGAGACCAGTGTGCGAACAAATGATGGTGACACTAATTACTTTCCGATTAAAATAGGTCTTCATCAAGGGTCAGCCTTGAGCCCATATCTCTTTGCCTTGGTTATGGATGAGGTTACGAGGGACATACAAGGAGATATCCCTTGGTGTATGCTTTTTACAGACGATGTAGTGTTAGTTGATGAAAGTCAGACAGTAGTAAATAGGAAACTGGAGTTGTGGCGGCAGACCCTTGAGTCCAAAGGGTTTAGAATAAGCAGGACTAAGACTGAGTACATGAGATGTGATTTCGGCAATGCTGCACAGGAAGAGGGAGAGGTGAGCTTGGAAGACCAAGTGGTGCCTAAGAAAGATGTCTTCCGGTATCTTGGATCGATGTTACAGAAGGATGGAGATATTGATGCAAATGTTAGCCATAGGATCAAAGCAGGGTGGATGAAGTGGCGCCAAGCATCTGGTATTCTCTATGACAAGAGGGTACCACAAAAGCTCAAAGGAAAGTTTTATAGGACGTCGATTAGACCGACTATGTTGTATGAAGCAGAATATTGGCCTACTAAAAGAAGACATGTCCAACAAATAAGTGTTGCAGAAATACGTATGTTGCGCTGGATTTGTGGCCACACAAGGATGGATAGAGTTCGAAATGAGGCTAGGGGTAGCACCAATTGAAGAAAAGTTGGTCCAACACCGGTTGAGGTGGTTTGGTCATGTCCAAAGGAGACCTCCAGAGGCACCAGTGCATTGGGGAGTTATAGCTCAAGATTTTCATGTGAGGAGAGGTAGAGGTAGACCAAAATTGACGTGGGGGAGGCAATAAAGAGAGATCTAAAAAGTTGGGATATACCTAGAGATCTATGTTTAGATAGAAATGCATTAAGAGCAGCCATTGACGTGCCTGAACCGTGACTAGGGTCTCTTGTTGGGTTTCAACTCTAGCCTACCCCAACTTGTTTGGGACTAAGAGACTTTGTTGTTGTTGTTGTATTGAGTATTGACTACGCAAGGTTATGACACCTCTCTATTCATTTGAACATACTCATTTACTTTGGTCCATTTAATGCTATATTACCACTTTCTTTCCTGTAGGTTGCGACTGATTTGTTTTTACCAAAAACTGTTGATTCAATTCTCGATGACCAGGTACTGTATTATGCTACTGACTCTTTTATAGTTTTCGTATGAAATTAGTGTGATCCTATTGTTCTCCCTTCATTCTTTCATCAAACAAATAGTTGCTTCACAAAACGAATTTTGATTTTCCCTATGCCAAGCAGGTTTCAATGTTTGGTTATTGTTTTACTTCTTCATTTTGGTCAGAGTAAGTATAATAGTGGGCTGTAAGCTGGCTAAATGCTGATGTGGGGGAGAGAGGAGAAGCGCTCAGGCACAAAAAACAAGAAACTGTGTGAGATAGACAAGTAGACCCTATATTAATTATGAATAGTTAATTACTATATGAGCAGGCTAGGAGAAGGCTGTAAGAACCTTGCAGCCAGCAAGCTGGCTGGATTATTAAACTTGCTCTCATGTGCTCCTTTGTTTCAGGGTATATATAGTTCACTCCTTTTCCATGCTATAATAATTGCTTTTCAATTGCCATGTTTGTCAGGGTATGCTACCAACATATGTTTATTGATTTGCAGAATATATGGCTATATATATTTTCAGCAATAACTCCATCAATTTAGTTCTATAATAATTATTAATTAGCAGGTTCTTTTCTTCTCAACCCAACATAAGGACACAAGTGTAATCCCAGAGACCCAAGGCATTGGTCAACCAGTACAACCAGACTATTTAGTACCTTCTTTTGGACTCCTGTATTTGCCTCATGATATCTAAAAAAAATGCATTCACCTGCTGCTTCGTACTTAGTTATTCGTATTTCATATGACATGAAAATGAATGAAATCCATGGACAGACATTCACTAAAGTCTGTATCTACTTATCAAACCCTCTGTTCTCCCATGTCAGTTGTATACGTATTCTCATTAGCATGAACTACCTATAATTATTTAATCTATAAAGTAGCTTCTGCTATATTTAATATTAACCCATAGTGTCAGACATTCTCATTTAAGGATTCCACATGCTTTGCATCATCTCTATAAATTGCTAATTTTTGTACAGTAATAAATTTTTAGAGCGGCGTAGCTCCGAGCATGACATCTACATTAAGAGCTTGTTTGGTACAGCTCACAACAGCTTCATGATCACAATAGCTTCATGAGCTGTTGTGAGCTTTTTTTTTGACAAACACCTTTTTCCAAAACAGCTTCACTCATGAAGCTGTTTTATTCTCTCTCACAAAACCATAAGCTAAGGTGAAGCTGAAAAAAGTAGCTTTTCACAACTTACACCATCATTTCTCTCTATCAACCATGCATGAAGTTGTTGGTGTAGCTTTTTTGTTAAACACTTTTCCTAAAATAGCTCAAGTTCATCTAAAAAGTTATTTATAAAGTTATTTTCTAAAAAAACAGTTTCACTGGTGAAGCTGATCTGTACCAAAAAGACCCTACAAGGAGAAGCTCCGCTCAGCTGGTACTAGAAGGCCATGTCGACGATTTGATCATCAACGAAACAACGACCCAAAAGAGATGGACAAGGATGTCGAGGGAATAACACTTTGACAGTATGCGAGCCTTCTAAATTTTCATTCATTTTTTCGTGCTTGCCTTCTGCTAATTTAACAAAAAAAGTTTTTCACTACTTGTTCGGTATTGTATTATGCTGATGAACCTTTCATGTTGTCCATAACAGATTAATTGCACCTGATAACTTTGATGCTTAATGCAGCTCTACCTGTTTAGGTGCGGGCTCAGTAAGGTCTCGGTTAGGTAACGTATGATATATGTACAAACCAAGAATGTGAGTTGCATGTATAAACCAAGAATGTGAGTTTACGAATTCTAAAGATACAAGCCGCAACAGCTCCTCAGAAGGAAACCCCGTCCACGTCACCAAAAAAATTTTGAACGTCTGATCTCCTATCCAGCGGCCAAGATTGCTTCAACCAGATTTTGTCGAAGCAGCTTCTTTGGCTTCTGATCGAATTCTTGCCTCTCCTGACTTCTGCTCCAAATCCATCGAAGCAAAATATATACTCAACTGAAGCAGCTTCTCCTTCCAGGCTCTTCTTCTTCCCGACTCTTTTTTCCCCATCCCTCTCGGTCTCTCCCGCGGGCATGGCGACGCTGCCCTCACCGTCGCGGCCGGCCTGCTGGCGGCTCCCTCCCCCTCCGTTCCCCACGTCCCTCCCTCTCTATCCTCACCTCTCCGTACGCGAACACGGCGGCGACGTGGGCAGGCCTCCTATCCGACCAGTCCGCGGCGCAGCGATGACGCTGACCTAGGGTTTGGCCTTTCATCGCTAGCTGGCACCGGATCGACTGCGGCGGCCCCTAGCTCGCGTCCCGGCATGGGCGCTGCGCACCGGCGCGTCGGCGACGACGGCCTAGGGTTTTGGCCCTTCCTCGTTGCCGCTGCCGCCGCGACACCTGCTGCCTGTGGCCTCTTCCTGGTTGCTGGCGGCAGTGGCGCCTCAGCTCAGCTGCAGGATGTGGTACGAGCCAAAATATCTAGCATTCTTTGTCTGCTACTTATTATTGTTGCTTAATTTTCTTATTTTCATTTATTATTGAGTTGGGTTTGATTTGCAGCAAGCAGACTTTCCACAAATTAAGCCGCAACAGCTCCTCAGAAGGAAACCCCGTCCACGTCACCAAAAAATTTCTGGTCGTCTGATCTCCTATCCAGCGGCCAAGATTGCTTCAACCAGATTTTGTCGAAGCGACTTCTTTAGCTTCTGATCGAATTCTTGCCTCTCCTGACTTCTGCTCCAAATCCATCGAAGCAAAATATATACTCAACTGAAGCAGCTTCTCCTTCCAGGCTCTTCTTCTTCCCGACTCTTTTTTCCCCATCCCTCTCGGTCTCTCCCGCGGGCATGGCGACGCTGCCCTCACCGTCGCGGCCGGCCTGCTGGCGGCTCCCTCCCCCTCCGTTCCCCGCGTCCCTCCCTCTCTATCCTCACCTCTCCGTACGCGAACACGGCGGCGACGTGGGCAGGCCTCCTATCCGACCAGTCCGCGGCGCAGCGATGACGCTGACCTAGGGTTTGGCCTTTCGTCGCTAGCTGGCACCGGATCGACTGCGGCGGCCCCTAGCTCGCGTCCCGGCATGGGCGCTGCGCACCGGCGCGTCGGCGACGACGGCCTAGGGTTTTGGCCCTTCCTCGTTGCCGCTGCCGCCGCGACACCTGCTGCCTGTGGCCTCTTCCTGGTTGCTGGCCTGCTCCAATTTATAGGACTATATATAGAGCTGCACTACAGAACGTCAGTATTGCTTTGCTTTAGAAAAGGTACTACTATCCATTTGTTGCCTCTATGATTTATGCATTTAATTAATGCTTATCTTAGTGTTTTCGCAACTGGTATAAACATTGCACACATTATCTGGCCCATTAGTGTCATTTTCATTCTCAACAAATTAGGGCATGAAATGGTCAAACGTATTTATGTCACGTATTATTACTGCCATTTTTATTTATTGCAAAACTACACGTACTTAGATTCACACATATTTATCTGTCCCATTAATGGCATTTTTCTTTTCAGAAAATTAAGAGATAAGATGACCAAATCTACTTTTCTGGCCTGCCGATGCCATTTTAAATAATTATCCATTAGGATTTACCTGTTACAGTAGATGTCTTTTTAAGACTAGGATTCCCCCACCCGCCCCACCCAAAATGAATAAGCACTTTGTTTTTACTTTAATTCTATTCCAATAGCAGACTCCTACCTTGGTCCACCACAATTAACTCTTACATTATATCCTTTCTGTTCTCTATGACACATCCTAGATACAAAAGAGTTGTGATGTTGTTAACAGATGATAAGAAAGTCAGGTTGTGGACTGATCTCATGATGAGCACAGCCGGCCGACTGAGCAGCAGCATGATAATGTTGTCTTCTTTTAAGTCTTATCAAGGTTAGCAATCGTAGCAGCATTTCCTTTTTGTTCATAATGTTCGATGTCAGTTTGCTTACAGTGTGCTTCTCAGCACACTGGAATCAACTTTAACAAATTCACACAATGTTACTTTTCATCACTCATGTGCTTCTGTAAGCCTTTTAGACTCCCTTTTCATTTCTGTCTTTTTACATTGTAGAAAATGACTATAATTTTCAGAAATACTTCCTTCGTTTCATAATAAAAATATGTTTAGGTTTTGGATGCTCAAATTAAGGTGACCATCAATTTAAATTATTGCCCCTATAAAGTTTTTGACATTTTGTGCTGCAGCGGTACAGATGAGGACATAGGAGTCTTGCGGGAGCTAACGAGAAGCTTCTAGACCGAAGGGATAAGGGCATAAGACCTCTGTTGGTTTGTTCATTTTTTCTCTTAACAAATTATCCTTTTTATTTGGTTTGTCCTATCAAAATGTACTTATGTCATATCTGAAACCTTCAATGAACCATTTTTGTGAGACAAATTTTAAATCACAAACATGCTTTTAATATAGGATGGAGGGAGTACACCTCTATTCATTCATTGATATTATTTTGTCTACTTCTTATTCTGTACCAACTGTCATATAGGTTTCGATTCTCAAATTGAAAAAATATTTTAGCTATGTAGTACTAATTTAGCTTCTTCGATAGTCCTTAGCTATAAGTGTTACAACCATAATGCACATGGATGACCCATGACATGCTCTGACTGCTAAACAGTTTTTGGCCTTGATGTACGTACCACATGCTATTAGCAATGGTATTTCTTATTTCTTTAGTCCTTTATATTAGTGATCTGCTCTTCTCTAGAGTGTTCTCTCTCATTTGTAATACACAAGCAATAAAACAACACACAACGTTCTTAGTCGTGCTTCATTGTGGATGCATCTGTGCATTAGATGGTTTGTACACAACCAAATAGATGGTTCACTATAAAAATTATGACGCATATGAATGATTCTTAATTAAATTGCCTTGATGCAACTATTTTATTTCTTATTTCTTTAGTCCTTTATATTAGTGATCCACTCTTCTCTGGAGTGTCCTCTCTCATTTGTAATAAACAAGCAATAAAACGACACACAACGATCTTATTCATGCTTCTTTGTGGATGCATCTGTGCATTAGATGGTTTGTACATAACTAAATAGATGGTTCACTATAAAAATTATGACGCATAATTAATGTTGTTTGTATTGAAACATTTTGCAGGCCTTCAAAGTTTATGGAGCGCTTCATGCCTTGGAGGTAAATAAAAATGAAACTTATACATTGCCTGGGGTTGCCCGCCTGGTAGCGTATCAACATCTGCCAAAAAAATTCCCTACTGTTCCCTGCTTGGTTTATAGTTCATCTTTTGTTCTAAGCATTTGCCCCTTCATGTGATGCATTCCTCATTGGTTATGATCTGCTGTTCTCGGCACTTACCTTTACCATTTTGTTCCTTCTTGAGCTTGCGAAGAAAAATTCCATATCTGTTGTTCAAGGATCTGATCTGATGCTCATTCGCTTGTGAGGTATTGGGTATGACCTGCTACTTATTTTATGCAATTTTTGAGAGTAACTCATTTGTCAATATGTCTTGAGGCACCAAGTTCATAAACAAATAATGATTGACAGATTACTGAGGCTAAAAGAATCCTGCGTTCATTGGAAACAGAACTTCCTAATTTACTGCATCCTAATTTTACAAAATTCATTGTCCAATGATTCTGTAGCCCTTGAAGCAAAAAAAAGGTTTGAACATTGACATGAAGGCCATACATATACATTCTTTTAGGATTTTACACATGGAGGTAATATACAACTTATTGTCCAACAATTCTTTTAGGTGATTATGCTTACGTTTTGCGCTGGGGTTGCTGTCCAACTACTCTGTTAAGTAATTTTGCTCCCGGATCATGTTAAACAGCCTATTTGCGGCACTTCCTCCATGTTCATTTTTTTTTGTTATGACAGGCTGTTCCATAGCTCCGAAGTTTTTTTTTGCTAAATAGACTCGGCCAACGGCTGTGTATTTTTGTTTGACGATTATTAATGTTGTATTTCTTCAATCTGAACCTTTGCACGTCATTAACGGATGATGATACAGGTTCTCTTTCCCTCAGCTAAAAGCTATCTTGTTTGTAATTTGTACTTAGGACAGGCCTTAGTTTTTCTTGCGTTGCTAATTTACTCTTGTTTCTCTCTTTGCTGGTTATCTCACTATGGGGTGCTTCTAATGCTAGGTCATTTATACATTATGATGTTCTGTGAAGGCTGAAGCATACAGTCCTTGAGGGCAATGGCGGAGCTTGAACTGAAATTGAGAGGGGGCCAATCAAAATTAAAGTGTTAAGAAAGGGGCCAAATTAGTAATTGATGAGCACTTAAGTGGTGAAATCATGTGTTCGTTTAATAAATTTTGTAGTTAAGGGGGGGGGGCCATGGCCCATCTTGGCCTCCACGAAGCTCCGCCTATGCTTGAGGGGTCTATGAAGGCTTAAATATGTTGCCCTGTAAGGCTTCCATCTACGCCTTGCTTTTAGAAAACAAATATTTGTACGCACATGTGGATGTCAGGCAACGCAACAAAAAAGAGGAAGCAGAGATTACAACCATCTTGAACTAAGACCTACCCTTCCTTTGCTTCTGGACAAATTAGGTGCCTGCTAATATCATCTATTTGCTTTTCTTTGGATTTGCAATCTAGAAGATAAAACAAGAAAGCTCTGAATTTAAAAGATCGATTACTATGTCATCCTGAACTTGACACAATATATGTAAAAATTTATAATTAATGGTCTTACTGAAATTTTATAATACAGGAATACTGTATATGCTCATCTAAAATATGTAAAAATTTATAATTAATGATCTTACTCAAATTAATGGTCTTTTATTTGTCCATGTCTGACACTCAATCCTGAATGCTCATCAATGATGTGCTTATTAGGAACCCATGCTCGGGAAAATGGTTGCAGATCTAAGACTGTGTTCACTTATTATGTTATTATTTAATTATGATTAATCTACTATGGTTGTGTAATGTTAGGACTACGTGCCTGGCTAATTGACCGTTAACTTGGTTCTGCGTCAAAAAATCCAAAGTAAACTTACGTATGCCTAATTGTCTACTAACGCGCACAAAGGTACTGTGTCATCGTGAACAGGATCGTCGTACCTTGGAACCACGCACAGAGAAGAAGCTCGCGAACAATTCTACCAGTACGTAGGTACGCAAACAAAACTCGGAAACAACTTCATCGGAAACCATAGTATGCTGTGTATTGACACAAATCCTTTCCTCCACAGGTGAAGATGGCGAAGTCACCTCACGACCACGAGGTACACTATGTAAACCAAATCTGATCGATCACCATATTGCTGCATAGTGTATTAAAGCAACCTAATCATACAAATTGCAGAATTTTGGTTTCCAACACCCTCTCACACATTCTTAAACTTTATAGCCCAAAAGCACCAAACACAGGACTAACAACCTCAGTCACACAGCCCTACCAAATTTGTTTTGATGTAAACAATTACTATAGCAACAATCACAGATCATGTTTATCCCTCCTCAGATATCGACAGAGCCACCTCAGTAGACAGCTCCGATGAAGACCAATGTGGCTGAGAATCCGACCGCAACCAAAAACACTATTGAAGCCTCCCAGTAAAAATAGTCAACTGCCAACCCTTGTACAGTGACAGCGCAATGTAATCTGCTGTCTTTTATACTCAGCCAACAGATTGTATTTCCGCGCATGTATTTCCAGAAATGATGCAAGCCATAGCTTTGTTCGGTAGTAGAGCAGCATGACATGTACTCATAGTATTAAGTACCCTGGACATCTTTGCGTGTAATGTGATTTCCTGTCTTTAATGTAATAAACATTCGCTAATATGCACTGAACACAGACAACTAAATATTCACCTCCACTCGCGCGCGAGGGCGTGCGCCCACCACTATTAACCCAAACAAGGCTGACCTGCTCCTCCGCCAGGAGCGGTGGCCACGTCGCCCAAAATGCCAAGGCCGTCGGATCCTTCATCGTGTGGCCCATATTGCTTAGAACCGATTCCTCCGGAAGCAGCTTCTCATGTATTTATCTGGCTTCTGCTCTCTTCCTTTCTCGCTTCTTCAACTTCTTCTCAGAGAATTTACTGAATCAAATATATACGACAGCTTTTCCTTCCCTTCCCAAAACTTCTCCTTCGCGACGTTTTCAGGAGCGCCGACGCGTTTTCTTCCACGCGCTCCTCTCCCGCTCTCCTCTCCCTGCAACGCCGGCGCCCTCCTCTCCTCAGCGCAGCGCCGCCGCCCTCCCGCTCTCCTCTAGGCAGCGACGCCACCTCTGCCCTCGTCTCCCCAGCATCGCGGCCGCACTCAGCGCCGCCGCCGCACCCCACATCCGCCGCTCCAGATCTCCCAGCGCCCCTTTCACGGTGCCCTACTCGATGAACGGTACCTCATGTGTCTCCTCTTCCTTTAGTTGGATCTGTGATTCTCTAATGCTTGATTCACAGTTGTTTTGCCTATGTTAGGGTTACGGTTTTTGCCTACCTGTAGTTATGAGGAGTTTATTCTAGGGTTACCTAACTTGAGGTCCGACGCATTTCTTGGCGATTGTACTATGTGGGCTCAAAGATTTCATAGATTCATTCACGTGTCCAACCTGTGATGCTTATTTACTACTCTATCTCCTCTATGTGCAGGTTATGTGCAGGTCCTATGTCATTTGAGGAAATTACTTTTCTCTCAGCTCAAATAGCATGTGCTCTGGTATGCTCCATGAGTCCCATGCTTTACTGATCTATGGTCTTACATTCATGCTTTTCAAAATTTGGGATCAAATTAATAGTCGAGGGTTTTGGTTTCTCAATTTTTTTGTGACAGCATCCATATATCACTACATCAATAAAAAAATCTATTCCACCAGATTAAACGAGGGGGTTTATTCTAATCTAAAACGACTTCAACATTGTGTACGCCTGTATATAATGTTTTGTTCTTTTTTGGTGGCAGTTAGAAGTTTAAAATATCTTAAGCTAAATATACACGTTGTGCCTTATGCCTTTCTAATTTATGAACGAGGGAGTTTATTCTAATCTAAAATGACTACAACATTGTATACGCCTGTATATAATGTTTTGTTCTTTTCTGGTGGCAGCTAGAAGCCTAAAATATCTTAGGCTAAATATACACATTGTGCCTTATGCCTTTTTAATTTATTCTGGTGTTCATATTTCCTACTCTATTTATTTATATGTTCGTACCTAAATGTCTAATGGATCAACTACATCAAACCGCTCGGCTACTGCATCCTGGTTTAATGGTGCGTCTTAAGTCATGTACACACCTATATATAATGTTTTCTTCATTTTATGGTGCCAGTTAGAAGTCCAAAATATCTTAGGCTAAATAAATTACATGCCATGCCTTTTGTCCTTTTAGCACCTTGCCACTATCAATGACTCTGATGATCCCACTTGAATGAGAGGGTTATTGCTAAAGGTTATTTTCGTCTTTTTAGGCCTCTCTTTGAGTGCAATTGCTACCAACCGTACAAGCGACAACAAAGTTGTTTGCTGTCATTTTTTTCAGATTGAAAGTTACTAGCAGGTGGCGCCCATGAAAACAAGGTAACATGTTCAACTTTAATGTAGTCCTTTTATATGTAATGGTATTACAGTTAAACTTGCTCTCTTTATAAAAAATGGGGTTCGGTTTACAGTATTACAGTTAAGCCTCAGACCAAAGCATTAGAAAAAAAACAAATAAACTCACAAGAATTTTCAGCGATACCAATTACTAGATCATTTTTTCGTTGAAAAAGGTTCTACATATAGTCACATTTTCAGGTAAGCCTCCTGTATTTGACTTCAATAGACCATCCCTTAAATATATTGTTCATGAATGTTAGTGTTGCTTCGACGGACTTACCCTACCATTAACTATCTTTAATTGCTACTGTGTTGTTATAAGGTGGTAACTTCATCATTTTTCAGTTAGTACTATTACATATGGCTTATATGGTTTATCCTTATCTTTATAACCTGTAATACTCACTGCTTCAAGTGCGTTTTGGTCGTTTTCTCTTCACAGGTTTACTGCCTCATTGTCATATTGCCAGTCGCAAAGGAACCTGACTTCAAACTCCAGAAGTAAAAAACATTCATAGCATCTTACCAAGTTCTAATATCACAATTGGTTGAGTTATTGAGTTATGAAGGCAGTGCAAACAAACCTAACTTGATACTAACCCAATTCCAGGGAAAAAAGACAGTTTTCAGTCTCATATATCTTGGACATGATGTATTCCATCTGTCCAGTGTTGCTGTCCCCTTTATATATTTTCTTAACTGACACAAATGTTCATCGTCCTTACAAATTGCAACCTCAACTGGATAATTATTCTCTATTCTATTTTATATAACTGGATATTATGCAGTCTGCAGCAGGCTTGATTGGGATTCGTGCAGCTAACAAGTTTAGGGATTTCAGACAGTGTTGCCATTTTGTTTCACTATGTTTTTTGTTGGGATGTCATTCACTAGACTGTATATATTCGTAGTTCTAAGAATATATGTATATTCATAGTTCAGTGCAAGGCAATTCAACGCTCGGTGCTTTCGTGAGGCTCCATGCTCTGATTTTAGTAATCATCTGATCCTTCTGTTGTTCCCTACTTCAATATGGATTACACATCATTTCATGTATTCAGTGCTTTTATGCTGCAATATTATACTTGAATCTTCGAAGACTACTATGCTTTTCAACATTATAATGACCACCATGCGTCCCTTCACAATTGATTGTGATCGCGCGCAAGGGCGCGCACCATCCTCTAGGTTCTTTTGTCACTGATCATCACTAATATTTATGCTTACGTCTTTCCCGGTTACTCCTATGGATCAAAGTTCAATAGTATTCACCTAATTTTCTTAAACGGATTTGTAAACCCATACATGTCCTTTACTTTTCCAGCATTAAGCAATATATAATGTACCTAACTTTTATCCTTTTGCACCACATATCTCATACATCTTTTCTGTCTTCAACACATTTATGTATTAACCGACGCGCGCAAGGGCGCAAACCTCATACTAGTGAAACAATACAATTCTATTACTCTCACCATCTACCCACGCTTCATACACTTCTATTATTCTCAGTACCTACCCGCGGCGCGGGGCTTCTATTATTCTCAGTACCTACCCGCGCTTCGGCTAGTTTAATTAGAATGGAGTGGTATTTTCATGAAAGTTTGAGGCCTTATTTAGTTTGCGAAATTTATGGCGAAAAGTTCACGTAGTACTTTCGTTGTTATTTGACAAACTTTGTCCAAACATGGATTAATTAGGCTCAAAAGATTTATCTCGATATGAACAGACTAAAAGTACAATTAATTATCTTTTTATCTACATTTAATGTTTCATGCATGTGTCTAAAGATTCGATGTGACGGGTACTATACAAAATTTTTGGGGAATTTGATCAACTGAACATGGCCCGACAAGTTGAGTGCCATTCAAGAGATCTTAAATCAGTTTCTCTATTTTTTTATTTATGGACTCTCCTACTCTTGAGGTACGTATTCTTTGTATCTACTCTCGTCCTTTCAACGGATTGTGCTACAAGGCTGCGGGAGAGGAGGAGCACCCAAAATGTCACGGGCAGGGCAAGAAGTACCGGGACACGAACACTATACTATTTTTTTTAGTGACAACTCTTTTTTCTTTTGTAATGATGGCTCTGTATCGAACCGCCTCTCCAAATGGTTCCTAAACGGGTCATTCCGGTAAATCCATTTATAGAGACTACTAGTGTTGTCATCTGCTTCTACAAATGGTCCTATTTATATGTAACACCTCTGGTGTTTAATCTGTAATTAACCTGACATGTCATCATCATTAATCATAATCATTCTTGTCATGCATTAATGTTTGTCTAGTGGTTGCTTGCCTTTACCTTTTCCTAAAAGATATTTTGTGTGTAGTGATCCCTTTTTCTAAAACCCTAAAAGCCCAAATCTTCCTATAAGGGCAAAATGGTAATTTAAACTCTGTGCCTAGTCTTGTGTAATTCTGGTTCAGTTCAGTGTCTTAAAGCTTTGTTGTGTTGTTCAAAAACCCAAAATCAAAAACAGATTTCAAATCCCTTTTGAAAAACCCTAATTTCCAAACCCTGGCTTTTACCCCTCTTTTAATAATTTAAAAACTATTCAAAATTTGGACTTGGTCTAAATAGGAAAGTTGTAGATCTTGTCAAGAGGAACAACTTTGGTTTTTACAGATTTTCAAGTTTCAATATAAAATTAAAAGTAATTTTGAATTTATTAAAATCCCAAAAGTGTCCCCTTTTCAAATTTCAAATGTGATTCAAAAACTTTTTGGATTTTGAAAATGTTCATATTGACAAAGTTGTAGATCTCCTTTTTCTGCACAACTTTGGTGTTTTGAGTTTTTGCTGCTAAGTTCAAATTTTGGGAGTAATTTGCAAAATACTGAAATCCTTTCAAAATCAAAACCTACCCTAGCTACTGTTCTTCTCCTACCTAGGGTCAGGAGGGGGTCCCGGCCATGGCCGCGCGCCGGCGCTGCGTACGCCACGCGTCTGGCAGCCGCCCGCCTGCTCCCGACCCGTCGCCCTCAACAGTGCATTCATTCCGCCCCCGCACGCGCCACAGTTGACTTCTATCCCGTCCCCTACCGGTCCCTGCGCGTTGCCGCCGCGTGGCCATCGCCGGCGAGCTCTTACGCCCGGGCCCTGAGCGATGTTCTCGCTCCCTTTTCCCATCAACCGACAGCACGCGCGCACGCCCAACCTTATCCCTGCCACAGCACGCCCCGAGCGGCAGCACGCTTGGCTATAAAAGCCACCCGCCGGCCGCCGTTCTTCCTCACTCGCCAGCCACCTCCGTTCTCCCTCCCCACCGCCCCTGGCTAGTTTTTTTTACTTCGCCTCGTTGCCGCTCAGTTCCCCAGTCTTCCAATTTCACCGCTACCGACTCCCACCGCCGAGTGCAAGTCTGTCTTCCTCAGCGCCGGTGAGAAGCCGACTGACTCGGGTCGACGGAATTCGTCGCCGTCGCTCCACCCCTCCTCCCTCTGACCTCTGATCTTCCTTCATTGCCTTCTTGCGCTCCTAACCGGCTACTGGTGGGCGTGCCTGGTGTACAGGGTCGCCGGATCGCCGGAGTTCCGCCGCGGTCGCCTCCTCTCTCGACCCGCATCTCTCGAGCGTATCGAGCCTCACCCTCGAGACTCACCCTCGAGCACGCCTTCGAACCGCGCCCCTCGAAGTAGCCGAGGCCACCCTCAGCCTCGGGCGAGTCGCAGCTACCCTCGGGCTGTAAGCCTCGAGTGAGCCGAGGCCACCCTCGAGAGGTTAGCAGCAAGAGAGCCCCGCCGAGGCCCCGCCCGTCGAGCTCCCTTCTCCTTCCGCCTCGCCGAGCCTCGCTTCCGACTCCCGGTGAGCGCGCGAAGTCTTTCCACCCTCTGCTTTCCCAGCCGAGGCCTCGAGCAGCCGGTCCGCCGCCACGCCTCGTCGACGACCGCTCCGACTCGTGCACAGTGCTCCTTTTCTTTTTAGAAAATATGAATAGTATTGCTATTTAATCTTTTTGTATGATTTTCTGTATTGCTCTAAAAATTCTGAAAAATTTACAATAGACTCTTTATACCTTGTAGTATTTTAGAAAAATATGAAACTTGAATTTTGTGCAAAAATTTGAAAATGAAAAATCTCCCTTTTAATTAAGAAATGAATGGTTTTAGATTTTTAGAAAATCGTGTGTAGCTCCAAAAATCATGAGATAAATTTTTATGCGCTAGTTATGTCATGCTTAGTCTCTGGTAGATTTTTGAGGCCTTTTGGAGCAACTGTATAAAATGACCTTTTTAAATAATTAGGAAAAATAGAAAAGCACTTAGGGTTCATGTTGTATGCCCTGTGATGTGACTTTGGGATTGTTTGCTGTTTATAGACCCCCACCCAACTGGTCTATGATACTTGTGATGCCATGCCATGACTTGTGTTTAGGTCAGGTAAAAGGATGTTTAATAAGTTTGATTAATCTTGCTTAAAGTTAGAGATAAGTAACTCTATGTCCATTCTAGAAATTACTTACACGATAGAGAGTTGTACTCTAGAATCAGTGGAATTGTCCTGTGCCGTCTTGTTCCTGTCAGCATCCTCATAAGCATACATCATTGCATCCGTATAGTGACCGAAGGAGAAGGAATCAAAGTCGAGGCAGCCGCTGACGAACCTACCCCTGAGGCTACCCCGAGCTCCGACACCTGCACTGCCGACCCCGAGTCTGTCCTTTTTGCTCTTCAAGGCAAGCCCCGGTGCATTTAATCCTTCCTTGAATTTATAAATGATTACCTTAAATGCTTTTGAGTTAAATTACTGCATTAGGTTGATAGGAGTTGAGTGATATCCTATTTGATGCACTGTCCACCTTGGCCATCGATACACTCGATACCTGCTTTCAAAAATATTTGAAAAATGCTTAGCAATGCTTATTGAATTAGAGTTTGCAATAAAAATACCAATTTCAAAAGTGTGATCACTTAAAGAATTTTTATGGGAATTTGGCTTTACTTCCCGACTGTTGGCTAAGTATCTGATCCATACCTGGTCAATGGCGAGAAGAGGTTGTCCGCGCGTACGGTGCCGTCATGTTGTAGTCCGGGACTCAACAGTTGACACCGACCGGGACAGGGTTGAAAAACCGACAGGACCTAGGTTAGAGTCCCGAGGTGCTTGTCGCTGGCGGAAAAATTTAGGGACCATCCGTATGGGGGCCTGCTGGCCAAGACTTGTAACTATTCACATACTTCGGAAAGCTCTGGCTCCGAGGAATCCTTTATTGGACCGACAACCGCGCACTGGGAGTGGAGAGATGGCGGAAGTAGGATGTACCCACGTGGTCGTCGTACCTGGATAGGAGTGGTGTACTGTACTTCCGGGTGGTGTAGGACCGGGTCCAATCTTGGAGAAATCGTGGTAGACGGGTTGGCCTATGCAAGCTTGGGTGCTACATATGTCGTGTGAATAGGGATCCTCAGCTGAGTATTATTTATCCGGATTAACGTTGCTCCTCGGTTATGGAGACTTGGTCACTGACTGTCAACAGAGAGTGGTTCTCAACTAGGTATGTTTTTGAAAGGTAAAATGAATCATGGACAATGGAGAATTGAGAAATACTGGAATCTTTCCAAAAATAAAACAAGGATTTCAAAATGCTTTTTCTGCAAAATACTTGATATTGCTTAAGCCTTACCTTGACTACCCTAAGCCTCTCATTCCTGAGTCTTCTCCCCTTTTCTTTAGTCGGGTAAGTCTTGTTGAGTACCCCAGTACTCAGGGTTTGTTACCCATGTTGCAGGTATGACTGAGTCCCCGATGTGTCTTGCACCCTGCTGCATGACCATCGTCCAGGAAGAGGATGATGAGGCCGAAGAATAGTTGTGCACCCTCGGGCTGGGTGATTACAAGTATCTTTATTTCGTTGTACTCCGCTACGTTGCCTATTTTCGATTATCCGAACATGGTTTGTAATAACTGCACCTCTCATCTTATTTGGAACCTTGGTTTGTAAAACTAATGTTATTTAAGTCTTCCGCTCTGTATTCCGATGTTATTTGTAAAAGTATCCAATGCTGTAACCGAAAGGTGAGATGATCCTGCGGACAATGGACGCTGATGCAGCCCGGTGACGAACAGTCTTAATCACACGGAACATCAGTTCGGCTGTCAGTGGATGACAGGGACCGGTGGGCCATGTGATTAGGGCCGTTCCGTCACAGAGTGGTATCAGAGCATCTCACTTTAACGTTGCAGTGTTTGTTTTTGTGAAAACTTCAAAAGATCTTTTGAGTCCAAACAAACTAAACTTGACTATTTTGAGTCCAAATTGCTTTTTCTCATCTTGTCTTTCTATGGCAACACTAGCTAGCGAGATAACATGTTTTAAGCCCTATGTACCTTTTTTAATTATTGCTTTGCCTTGTTCCGTAGGAACGATTCATGCATCATGACATATTCACTTAAGTTAAGATAATAACTTTCTCTCTAAGTTCGTTTGGGTAGTGTGCCTTTACCTTTTCTTGCTAGCCTTCTGCTCCTCATCCATCTTATCCTATCCAGACATGGCTCGCATCAAGCTGACTGCTCGCAAGTCGACTGGACCAAATGGTGTGCCACGCCACCAGCTGGCACCACGCACTGGAGAAGAGGCTAGCGAAGCTTCAACGGTCGTCGTTTTCCCCGCCGCACCCGCAAGCACCTAAAGGAGGAGATCAAGAACCTGAAGGCTGAGCTGAAGAACTTGGAGCATGACTTCTACCACTCACGTCTGGAGTTCTACGAGGCACGAGCTTCCCTGGAGCAGGCCAACCGGAACGTGATTCGCGCCATCCAGCAGCGCGATGCCACTTGGGTTCGCGAGGACGTCACCAGAGCCGAGCTCCACGGACTGCGGCAGTACACAGCTCAGATTGAGCAGTTCAACGATATGCTTCATGAGGAGGTACACCAGCTGTACAACCAACTCCACCCCATGGTTCCCCCGGTTGTCGAGGACCCTGAGGACGGAGTAGTGGAAGAACCGGACGTGGAGCAGGAGCCAAGCATGAACGAGGAGATTGAACCTGCCGAGAACATCTACGCTGAAGACGAGGACGAGGAGGTTGAGCCTGAGCTCATCCTCGAGGAAGACGACGACGAGGACATGATCATCTTTGACGAAGACTAGACTCGTTGTTAGAGGATGGAGATCCCGTGTGTCTGTACCACCTGCTTACCTAAACCCTTAGTCTAGGTTTGGGGGCGCTAGTTTGTCTTTTGCTAAGTTGGGTCTGTATCTTCCTTTTCGTACCTTTTTCCCCTTATCAGTCCGTTGTTATCTGTCGGTCATCTTTATCAATCTATCAACCTTTGTATCAGTGAAGCTTATCAGTCAGTTGTTTCAGAACTCAATCTATGAATGCTAAGTCCCAAGTTGTTTAACAGATGCCTGTGAACACTCGCACTGGAGCTGGAGGTTCTGATGATGCCAACCTTCCAAACCCTCCACCTGTTCCTGCTACGCTAGCAGATGCCATTGCAGCCTTGGCAGCCGCTGCTAACCTAATGGCTCAAAATCAGGGGCAGCAGAACAATGGTCACCGTGGTCGCCATAACATCAACAACGAGACCACATATGTGGATTTCACCGAAACCCGTCCACCGGTATTCACCAAGGCCGATGAACCCCTTGAAGCTGATGACTGGCTCCGCACTATGGAGCAGAAGTTCGGTCTTCTCCGCTGTACCGACAACCAGAAGCCCCGGTTCGCTTCCCAGCAGCTTCATGGTCCAGCAAGCGCTTGGTATGCCAATCTGTTGGCTGCCCAGCCAGAAGGTCATCAGTTGACCTGGGAAGAGTTCCGCACCGCTTTCCGTACACATCATATCCCTTCCGGATTGATGAAGATGAAGCTTGATCAGTTTCTGGCACTGCAGCAGAAAGACTCCACAGTGATGCAGTATGTGGGTCAGTTTAACCACCTTAGCCAGTATGCCTCGGAATACGTCAACACGGACAAAAAGAAGAGGGATTGTTTCCTTAGGGGACTGCACCCTAAGATTCGCAGAAGTATGTCCAATAACCTGACCGGTTCATATCATGATGCTGTTGACCGGGCTGTTGCTTTTGAGGAGAGCAATCGCCAGTACCAAGAGGAAAAGAAGAAGAAGAAAGCAGGATCCAGCGGCTTCTCTGGCAATCACAAGCGCCAGAGGGTCATTTACCACCCCAGCCACCACCAAAATCGCCTACCTTACCCCCATCAACAAGTGGTCGTCCGTACCGCTGCCACCACCCACAACGCCAACCAACAAAGTGCCACACAGCCGAATGCCCCAGGTGTTCGTATCACCAATCCACAAACCGCTTACAACCATCCCTGCTACAACTACGGCCAGCTTGGCCACTGGTCTCGTGAGTGCCCAAAGCCCAAAAGGTATGCTCAGAATGCTCAGAAGGGTCATGGAGGATCTCAGCAGCAGCAGCACCGTGTCCAGCAGCAGCATGTTCAGAAAGGCAAAGTTGTCAAGAAGCACGGGCAAGTCTACTACACCACTGTCGGTGACATCCCAGAAGGAGAGCCCGTCATGATCGGTAGGTTTCCCGTTGCCAATCATCCTGCAGTCGTGTTGTTTGATTCTGGTGCATCGCATTCCTTCATCAGTCGTACATTTGTCTCTAAGCATGAGATATCAATTGGGGAGTTGAAAGAAAGTTTCTGTATATTTTCGCCTGGAGGGCGTATAAGTACTAAGGAAGTGGTTCGCAATATACCGGTGATGTTGGGGGAACACATATTTCCTACCACCATGATAGTGCTATGTGATCAGGAGATAGATGTCATTCTAGGCATGAATTGGATGTGCCAGTATAAGGCTATGATTGACATCCTGAATAGGGTTGTGAGAGTGGACATTCCCAACAGTACCTCCAAACTCCTTCTCCAACTCCCAATGCCTCAAAAACCAGCAGCCACACTTTTGAATACCACCTATGTTCTGGAAACCAGAGACATCCCCGTGGTCTGTGAATTCCCTGATGTTTTTCCAGAGGACTTACCTGGTCTGCCTCCTGATCGTGATGTTGAGTTTGCCATAGAGCTAAAGCCCGGGACTGCTCCTATATCCCGTAGAGCTTATCGAATGCCTCCCAGAGAGTTGGCGGAGCTAAAAACTCAGTTACAAGATTTGTTGGACAAGGGCTTCATTCGCCCAAGCTCGTCTCCTTGGGGCTGTCCTGCAATCTTTGTAAAGAAGAAAGACAAGAGTCTCAGGCTATGTGTTGATTATCGCCCACTCAATGAAGTCACCATCAAAAATAAATATCCCTTGCCTCGTATTGACCTTCTTTTTGACCAACTAGCTGGAGCCAGAATATTCTCCAAAATTGACCTCCGATCTGGCTACCACCAAATAAAAATACGTCCCGAAGACATTCCTAAAACCGCTTTCACCACCAGATACGACCTATATGAGTACTTGGTCATGTCCTTCGGTTTGACCAACGCCCCTGCCCACTTCATGTACCTCATGAACTCTGTATTCATGCCGGAGCATGATAAATTTGTGGTCGTGTTCATTGACGACATCCTTGTCTACTCAAAGACCCCTGAAGAGCATGCCGAACACCTTCGTATCGTTCTAACCCGCCTCAGAGATCATCAGCTTTATGCCAAGTTCAGTAAATGTGAGTTCTGGTTAGATCAGATACAGTTCCTTGGTCATGTTCTATCCGCTGAAGGTGTGTCAGTTGATCCCGGAAAAGTGGCAGACATTCTGGATTGGAAGCCACCTATCACCGTTCACCAGGTCCGCAGCTTCATGGGAATGGCTGGATATTATCGCCGTTTCATTCCGGATTTCTCCAGAATCGCCAAGCCTATCACCGAGTTAGTAAAGAATTCTGTGAAGTTTGTCTGGTCACCAGCTTGTGAACAAGCTTTTCAAACATTGAAGAAACTGTTAACCACATCACCAGTGCTAGCCCAGCCGAACATCGAAAAACCCTTTGATGTCTACCGTGATGCATCTGGTACTGGTTTGGGCTGTGTTTTGATGCAAGAAGGACGAGTGATCGCTTATGCCTCACGGCAGCTTAAGCGACATGAAGAGAATTATCCAACCCATGATCTTGAGTTAGCAGCAGTGGTGCATGCCCTAAAGATCTGGCGTCATTATTTGTTGGGTAGTGCCTGCAATGTGTACACAGATCACAAAAGCCTGAAGTATATCTTCACTCAAGAAGAACTGAATATGAGACAGAGAAGATGGCTTGAATTAATTAAGGACTATGATCTCGAAGTACATTACCATCCGGGTAAGGCGAATGTGGTCGCCGATGCGCTCAGTCGCAAGTCATATTGCAGCTACCTGGTAATGAAACCCTATGATTCTTCCCTGTGTTATGAACTAGAGAACCTAGGTATTGAAATGGTTCCACAAGGAACCCTGAATAATATCAGGATAGAAACCCCTATCAGGGAACAGATCATCACTGCACAGAAAGATAACCCTGGAATCAAGCACATCATCGAAAGGGTCCGAGCCGGAAAAGCGGATTGTTTCAGGATTGATGATGCAGGAGTGGTTTGGTTCAAGAACCGACTAGTAGTTCCCAAAGTGCCTGAGTTGAGACAGTTAATCCTGGATGAAGCACATTTAACTAGATTCTCCATCCACCCCGGCAGCAACAAGATGTACCAGGACTTGAGGCAGAGATTCTGGTGGACAAAGATGAAGATTGAGATCGCCCGATATGTCACTCACTGTGATACTTGTCAGAAAGTCAAAGCTGTGCACATGAAGCCCGGAGGAGAATTGCAACCTTTACCTGTACCTGCTTGGAAATGGGACGATATCAGTATGGATTTTATCAATGGGCTACCCAAGACACAAAAAGGTTTTGATTCCATCTGGGTGATCGTGGATCGCCTCACTAAGCAAGCTCACTTCCTGCCAGTCAAAACCAGCTACATCGTCCCCACTTATGCCACTTTGTACAAGAACAACATAGTAAAACTCCATGGCATACCCAAGACCATTGTCTCTGATCGTGGTACTCAGTTTGTCGCAAAGTTCTGGAAAGTGTTCCATACCTCACTTGGAACCAAGCTACTGCATAGCACAACATATCATCCACAAACGGATGGACAAACTGAGCGAGTCAACCAAGTGTTAGAGGATATGTTGAGAGCCTGCGTGCTCACCTTTGCAGATACTTGAGATAACTGTTTGCCCTTGGCAGAATTCTCGTATAATAACAGTTATCAAGAAAGCATCAAAATGGCACCCTTTGAAGCACTGTACGGTCGCCGTTGTCGTACACCTCTCAGTTGGTCGGAACCTGGAGAAAGGGAATTTTTTGGAGTTGACCTAGTAAAAGATATGGAAGAAAAAGTCAAGCAAATACAAGAGAATATGAAGATTGCGCAGTCTCGACAGAAGAGCTATGCTGACAAGAGACGTCGACCTCTGAAGTTCCAGATCGGGGATTATGCGTACCTGAAGGTCTCACCCACCAAAGGAGTTACTCGTTTTGGAGTCAAGGGGAAGTTAGCACCACGCTATATTGGTCCCTTTGAAATTTTGGAACGCTGTGGCAAGGTAGCTTACAAACTAAGATTGCCCGATCATCTTTCCGCCGTCCATAATGTGTTTCACGTCTCCCAACTCAGGAAGTGTCTCCGAGTACCCGAACACATGGTGGAAGTTGAAGGTGTTGAATTAGAACCCGATCTGTCATACTCTGAATATCCAGTTCGTGTGTTGGATTACAAGGACCGTGTTACCCGGAGGACTACCACAAGATGGTACAAGGTCCAGTGGAACCAACACTCTGAAGAAGAAGCCACTTGGGAATCCGAAGACTTCTTAGCAAAGAGCTATCCCGACTTTCTCGATACTCTGTAGGTGTAAAGTTTTGTCTTTGTCTTTCATAAGACGCAGAATCTCGGGGCGAGATTTCTTTTAGGGGGGAAGGTTGTAACACCTCTGGTGTTTAATCTGTAATTAACCTAACATGTCATCATCATTAGTCATAATCATTCTTGTCATGCATTAATGTTTGTCTAGTGGTTGCTTGCCTTTACCTTTTCCTAAAAGGTATTTTGTGTCTAGTGATCCCTTTTTCTAAAACCCTAAAAGCCCAAATCTTCCTATAAGGGCAAAATGGTAATTTCAACTCTGTGCCTAGTCTTGTGTAATTCTGGTTCAGTTCAGTGTCTTAAAGCTTTGTTGTGTTGTTCAAAAACCCAAAATCAAAAACAGATTTCAAATCCCTTTTGAAAAACCCTAATTTCCAAACCCTGGCTTTTACCCCTCTTTTAATAATTTAAAAAATATTCAAAATTTGGACTTGGTCCAAAAAGCAAAGTTGTAGATCTTGTCAAGAGGAACAACTTTGGTTTTTACAGATTTTCAAGTTTCAATATAAAATTAAAAGTAATTTTGAATTTATTAAAATCCCAAAAGTGTCCCCTTTTCAAATTTCAAATGTGATTCAAAAACTTTTTGGATTTTGAAAATGTTCATATTGACAAAGTTGTAGATCTCCTTTTTCTGCACAACTTTGGTGTTTTGAGTTTTTGCTGCTAAGTTCAAATTTTGGGAGTAATTTGCAAAATACTGAAATCCTTTCAAAATCAAACCCTACCCTAGCTACTGTTCTTCTCCTACCTAGGGTCAGGAGGGGGTCCCGGCCATGGCCGCGCGCCGGCGCTGCGTACGCCACGCGTCTGGCAGCCGCCCGCCTGCTCCCGACCCGTCGCCCTCAACAGTGCATTCATTCCGCCCCCGCACGCGCCACAGTTGACTTCTATCCCGTCCCCTACCGGTCCCTGCGCGTTGCCGCCGCGTGGCCAACGCCGGCGAGCTCTTGCGCCCGGGTCCTGAGCGATATTCTCGCTCCCTTTTCCCATCAACCGACAGCACGCGCGCACGCCCGACCTTATCCCTGCCACAGCATGCCCCGAGCGGCAGCACGCTTGGCTATAAAAGCCACCCGCCGGCCGCCGTCCTTCCTCACTCGCCAGCCACCTCCGTTCTCCCTCCCCACCGCCCCTGGCTAGTTTTTTTGACTTCGCCTCGTTGCCGCGCAGCTCCCCAGTCTTCCAATTTCACCGCTACCGACTCCCACCGCCGAGTGCAAGTCTGTCTTCCTCAGCGCCGGTGAGAAGCCGACTGACTCGGGTCGACGGAATTCGTCGCCGTCGCTCCACCCCTCCTCCCTCTGACCTCTGATCTTCCTTCATTGCCTTCTTGCGCTCCTAACCGGCTACTGGTGGCCGTGCCTGGTGTACAGGGTCGCCGGATCGCCGGAGTTCTGCCGCGGTCGCCTCCTCTCTCGACCCGCATCTCTCGAGCGTATCGAGCCTCACCCTCGAGCCTCACCCTCGAGCACGCCTTCGAACCGCGCCCCTCGAAGTAGCCGAGGCCACCCTCAGCCTCGGGCGAGTCGCAGCTACCCTCGGGCTGTAAGCCTCGAGTGAGCCGAGGCCACCCTCGAGAGGTTAGCCGCAAGATAGCCCCGCCGAGGCCCCGCCCGTCGAGCTCCCTTCTCCTTAAGCCTCGCCGAGCCTCGCTTCCGACTCCCGGTGAGCCCGCGAAGTCTTTCCCACCCTCTGCTTTCCCAGCCGAGGCCTCGAGCAGCCGGTCCGCCGCCACGCCTCGTCGACGAGCGCTCCGACTCGTGCAC
This sequence comes from Coix lacryma-jobi var. lacryma-jobi, assembly GCA_009763385.1. NCBI lineage: Eukaryota > Viridiplantae > Streptophyta > Magnoliopsida > Poales > Poaceae > Coix > Coix lacryma-jobi. The sequence goes on along the minus strand of CM019827.1, from coordinate 148,645,553 downwards.
AGTGCTCCTTTTCTTTTTAGAAAATGTGAATAGTATTGCTATTTAATTTTTTTGTATGATTTTCTGTATTGCTCTAAAAATTCTGAAAAATTTACAATAGACTCTTTATACCTTGTAGTATTTTAGAAAAATATGAAACTTGAATTTTGTGCAAAAATTTGAAAATAAAAAATCTCCCTTTTAATTAAGAAATGAATGGTTTTAGATTTTTAGAAAATCGTGTGTAGCTCCAAAAATCATGAGATAAATTTTTATGCGCTAGTTATGTCATGCTTAGTCTCTGGTAGATTTTTGAGGCCTTTTGGAGCAACTGTATAAAATGACCTTTTTAAATAATTAGGAAAAATAGAAAAGCACTTAGGGTTCATGTTGTATGCCCTGTGATGTGACTTTGGGATTGTTTGCTGTTTATAGACCCCCACCCAACTGGTCTATGATACTTGTGATGCCATGCCATGACTTGTGTTTAGGTCAGGTAAAAGGATGTTTAATAAGTTTGATTAATCTTGCTTAAGGGTAGAGATAAGTAACTCTATGTCCATTCTAGAAATTACTTACACGATAGAGAGTTGTACTCTAGAATCAGTGGAATTGTCCTGTGCCGTCTTGTTCCTGTCAGCATCCTCATAAGCATACATCATTGCATCCGTATAGTGACCGAAGGAGAAGGAATCAAAGTCGAGGCAGCCGCTGACGAACCTACCCCTGAGGCTACCCCGAGCTCCGACACCTGCACTGCCGACCCCGAGTCTGTCCTTTTTACTCTTCAAGGCAAGCCCCGGTGCATTTAACCCTTCCTTGAATTTATAAATGATTACCTTAAATGCTTTTGAGTTAAATTACTGCATTAGGTTGATAGGAGTTGAGTGATATCCTATTTGATGCACTGTCCACCTTGGCCATCGATACACTCGATACCTGCTTTCAAAAGTATTTGAAAAATGCTTAGCAATGCTTATTGAATTAGAGTTTGCAATAAAAATACCAATTTCAAAAGTGTGATCACTTAAAGAATTTTTATGGGAATTTGGCTTTACTTCCCGACTGTTGGCTAAGTATCTGATCCATACCTGGTCAATGGCGAGAAGAGGTTGTCCGCGCGTACGGTGCCGTCATGTTGTAGTCCGGGACTCAACAGTTGACACCGACCGGGACAGGGTTGAAAAACCGACAGGACCTGGGTTAGAGTCCCGAGGTGCTTGTCGCTGGCGGAAAAATTTAGGGACCATCCGTATGGGGGCCTGCTGGCCAAGACTTGTAACTATTCACATACTTCGGAAAGCTCTGGCTCCGAGGAATCCTTTATTGGACCGACAACCGCACTGGGAGTGGAGAGATGGCGGAAGTAGGATGTACCCACGTGGTCGTCGTACCTGGATAGGAGTGGTGTACTGTACTTCCGGGTGGCGTAGGACCGGGTCCAATCTTGGAGGAATCGTGGTAGACGGGTTGGCCTATGCAAGCTTGGGTGCTACATATGCCGTGTGAATAGGGATCCTCAGCTGAGTATTATTTATCCGGATTAACGTTGCTCCTCGGTTATGGAGACTTGGTCACTGACTGTCAACGGAGAGTGGTTCTCAACTAGGTATGTTTTTGAAAGGTAAAATGAATCATGGACAATGGAGAATTGAGAAATACTGGAATCTTTCCAAAAATAAAACAAGGATTTCAAAATGCTTTTTCTGCAAAATACTTGATATTGCTTAAGCCTTACCTTGACTACCCTAAGCCTCTCATTCCTGAGTCTTCTCCCTTTTTCTTTAGTCGGGTAAGTCTTGTTGAGTACCCCAGTACTCAGGGTTTGTTACCCATGTTGCAGGTATGACTGAGTCCCCGATGTGTCTTGTACCCTGCTGCATGACCATCGTCCAGGAAGAGGCCGATGAGGCCGAAGAATAGTTGTGCACCCTCGGGCTGGGTGATTACAAGTATCTTTATTTCGTTGTACTCCGCTACGTTGCCTATTTTCGATTATCCGAACATGGTTTGTAATAACTGCACCTCTCATCTTATTTGGAACCTTGGTTTGTAAAACTAATGTTATTTAAGTCTTCCGCTCTGTATTCCGATGTTATTTGTAAAAGTATCCAATGCTGTAACCGAAAGGTGAGATGATCCTGCGGACAATGGGCGCTGATGTAGCCCGGTGACGAACAGTCTTAATCACACGGAACATCAGTTCAGCTGTCAGTGGATGACAGGGACCGGTGGGCCATGTGATTAGGGCCGTTCCGTCACATTATAGGAGCGACTCTATATCCCGCCGCTCCTACAAATCTAATTTATAGGGGCCTCTTCAAATAGCATCGAATAGTATATATATATACGGTGAGTTTTCTATAGTCCCGGGAGTAGTTACTCCCATCTTCAAAAAACTATGTTGCGTATGTGTTCATGCTTGTTTATCATTTTGAGTATAAACATAGGAGTAACTACTCCCAGGAGTATAGAAAAATCACCATATATATATATATTACCCTGAGTACTGAATATTAATCTCTACCCGAGCCAGCCAGGAGTCCACCGGTTGCATTCAACCGCGTACGCTCGCCCCGCATCTCGCGTCTCCCCCGTAGGTGCGGTTCCACTCAACCCCGTACGAGTAGGGATGCAAGTGGGTACCCAACGGTGTTTTGTGGGTCAACCAACTAATTACGATCCAATGCCATTTTAGTTCATTTTTTCATCTTCCTCAAACTACAAAAACGATATTCTAGCACATTTTATCAATTTTTTTGTCGACCCAAAATATTTTGAACTTGCATAGGTACGAGCTCTCCGATCAAAAAAAAAAAAAGAAAAATCCGTACGAGCTCGCCCTGCAACTTCCATTCGAGCTCGCCCCCGCATCTCCCGTTTCTCGCCCCCGCATCTTCTTCCAAAGGCCGCCGCCCGCCGCAGCTCCTAGCTCGCTCCCGCACCGCATCTACCCCCGCATCTTCTTCCGAAGGCCGCCGCCCGCCGCAGCTCCCAGCTCGCTCCCGCATCTGAAGGCCGGGACTTCCAATTCGCCGCTCCGCCCTATCCGAAGGCCGCAGACCCGACTTCGCCGCCGCTCTCGCCGCCGCCGTCCGGTCGTCCGGCGTCCTCTCCGCCCTTCCTTCCCCAGCGCCGTCCGGCCGCAGGTACAACGCCGCACGCCCGGTCGGCCATCTGCCCTGTCCCCTCGCAACTCGTTGTGCGGGCACACGCATCGCGTCGTCTGTCCTGGCGTGCTCGGACGGCTTGCTCCTGCCTCCGTACCCGTCGTGTCGCTCCCAGCGTTGTGACCCTTGATTGCCGATCTTGCGTCATTTGGGATGGAGTCGTCTGGTCCTCCAGTTTTCATCTTCATCCTTAATTATCTATATCTTGCTTTAAGGTTCTGTCAAATTTAGGTCTGCTAAAGTGCTAATTTATTTCTCAAGATGTAAGGCTGCTACTTTCTCAGTCCTATACAATCTGTATCTTGAGAAACTTAAAGTGCAGCATGCGTATCCAAAGGTTTAGGTGCACCTGCTGGATTAATTATTGCTGGTTGAAAGGCTTTGACTGACAAGGCCTGATCAATTGTGTCTCAAGTATAAAGTTCATTGATGTTTTTTCCTAAGAGAAAAAGAACTTGAAAATCTGAATGTATAATATGTAAGATTCTTTTAAGTAGAAAAATATTTTTAAAATACACCACATTTTGAACGTTTCTGTAAGGCCAATAATCTCATCCTCGATTGGGTTTTCTTTGATGAAAATAAAAGACATGAATTAAAGTCTCTAATATAGCATGAAATTACAGCTGAAGCAGAGAAACAGCTTGAGGTCAGATGGTGCAGCTATTGCACTTAGCTGGCCTAGAATGTCATACACGTCTTTTTTTACTTATGGTGTGATTATAGTTTAATGAACCTTTTCTATTTATTCTGAATTTACAGAGGATGCCCATGCCGGAAAAGGTCCTGGTCCATCAACTAAAAGGTTCTTTGCCTCATATTCCCATTATATTATTTTATTTTACTGTACACTGATATTGACTCAACATTTGTAAATTTAAACTGTACCGTATATAAATACAGTATTCTAAATACATTCTGAATCATTTACTTTAGAATCCGGTTGGAGCTAGTTGATAAGATGCCTGACAACCCAAAAACGCTTGTATTTGAGAGCACTCAACAACGGTCAGTACATGTTTTTCTATAAATAAAACATTGTAGTGGCCTTTTCCATGTGCTTTACCTGCTTTACTCTCAACTAATGTGTTATTGCCCATTTAGGTACGAGGTCCCGCTGCGACGAGACGAGAGGTTACCCCCCTCATCCGGTAGAACCTCTGCATCGGCTCCACGAAATATAGGTGCAAATGGGAATGCCTCTACAATAATTTTAATTTGTTTCATCATGGAGTTAGTATTGTAAAAATGAATGACAAAATTAGATAAACTCATTTCCAGCCTATGTAATCTTGTTTATGATTCTTTCATTTATTTATTTATTTATTATGATCTGATGCATGGACACATTATTATAGAACAATTTAATATTTATGTATTTTAAATTTTGCTATCCTAAATTACCAGTATTCTTTGGTTCCACTTCGGTTTGTCCTTTTGTCAGTTCACATTCTTCTTCTTGTTCTGAAAGCTGACAAGATTTTCCATTCTGTAATCATGTACCATTCCCACATCTTATAACTCCATCTTTCATGTTTGTTATTTTCACTGCCATGTGCTTTTGGCGTACAGATGCAAGGCGTTCTCTTCCTACGCACCCTGCAGTACCACCTACTTCTCAGGACCACTTACAGAGAAGGTACTGTTTTTGCGCAATCTTGTTCAATTTCCCACTAATCACAATCGTCTGAGGCATATCAGTGTACTCTGCTATTTTGTACACTATGTAAAAGCATTCTGTAAAATAATTGATTCTTCTATCCCCTATATATACATGCAATCATTCCTCTCGTTTTATGCCCTTCCCAAAACTTCATGAACCATTTTTCCCTATTCGTTTGTAGGACTCATGCTCATCAGCGTACTGTGGGTGCCATCTAACCTAAAGAGGGTGGTTTTTGAGAGCTCCCAGGAGAGGTCCTTACGTGTTTCAATTCATACTAATTCTATTTATTTTCGTGAATTTTTTATTAATGTTAATTTTTACTCTGTTGCTAAAGTATATCTGTTTGCGGTCTTTTTTAGATTTGAGCATCATATTCAACCAGAGCATGTGTTGCCTTCTGTACATGGTCACGATACTGATGATGACGACTTCGTTCCCTTTCCCATTGCTCGTTCATCTTCACACCCCAACCAATCTAAGGATGTTGGTCCAAGGAATACTAGGCAAACCCGAGCAGGATTGTCGACCAGAGCATGTAGAGAGGTGTATACCATTTTTTTACTTCTGCACTTCCATTCATAAGAGTAACCATTTTAAAGCTCCTTTTTGTATGGAGCACTAGTTGGTTCTTCCTTCAATATATCATAAATCTAGTCTCACATCATTGTTGCCAAATCTTTGCTTTTCTATAACTCTTACTTTGGATTTCCCCTGCCATTTTTTTAACTACATTACCCCTGCATTACCTCATCATTGCTACATCCCTTTCCCCAAGTATTACTTTTATTTTAAATCTGTTCTCTTATCAACGACCCATGCATCACTATATTATTTTTACAACGCTTCCCTGGATTCTGAGCCTCTCTTATGTTCTATCCAACCATGACCTTACTATTTCTAAAATTCTTGTTCTCTGTCCTAGGCAAGACACCAGCCGTTCCTCCATTGTACATGTTCGGTGCAATCCCAGAGATGTTATTTTCACCAATAATTTGTTGACCCCACAGCAATATGCTGCTATCAAGCTCATGGGTTTGGTGAGTTGCTGAGAATGAAGATTGATGCTGTAGAGAACAAGAATCTTCTAACCTGGCTTTTGGACCATACTGATTGTTTTGTGGTCGGTGGCACTGAAGCTGGACCTCTCATAGCTGCAACTAATAGGTACATCCAAATGTTCATACTTTTGATTTATTCGATAGTTTGATACATTACCACTGTTGCATCTGCCTCTGCGTATTATGGTGTATAGCGGCAGTGTATAGAAGTATAGAAGAAAATACTTTCTCACTAAGCTTCTATCCATTTTGGTTGTGCGGGTGTTCTTCCTATCCATGTAGTGGGTCCTTGGCCTCTATACTTGCACATTTCAGAAGGTGCAGAACACTTCCATACAGTTATGTGAGTTGAGCTAGCATGAGAGGATGGGTTAGTACCTAGTTCTGTTGTACGTAAGCAGAAACATCGTCTCCCTTTACCGAGTTAGGATTGTGATTGTACCATGCTAATTATTTGCCATTTCTAAAACAGATATCTCCTGTCATCTTTGAGAAACATCATCTGAACCAGTGATAGCACCGACAACCATTCATCCCAGACGACAACTAGAAGATCTAAGGTTTGGAAGCTATTAACCCCATGATTTATTTTAGTTTTTGCCAAAATCTAGGAGATCTGTTAGATGATCCCCGCACAAATTCATCTAGATCATCAAGTGTGGTGCCTCGTTTTTTGTGGAGGCAAGCCTAAGGCCTTTTTATTTTTTCATGTTTCTGACAACTTAAGAGGATTATGCAACAATGTAATTGTCGTTTTTTGTGCAAATGTGCTGCATGGGGGAAACATTAGTGCCAGGAATGCCCTTGAATTTGTGCCGTCCTCCTTGTGCTGCTAGTCTTCTTTGCCTGATCTGAACCATGCATGGATTTGATTTTTGACACAGATTCATACATCCTCATGGCCATCTGATAAAGGGCGTCGTGGAAGCAGCAAAGTTCAGGAATTGTGTCCCCTTGGTGTAGTGCACTAACCTTTTTCCTATCGCTGTGTCGATTGTTTTAGGATTGATGATTTTTCTCTAATGTTGAAATCATATGAGATTACTAGAAAATATGGCATAACACTAACAGGGTAGACAATAGCTTGATTTCGAGCTAGAAGTAAATCTTTTCTTTCTAGAAGCTAGCACATGCATTTCAGTATTATCTCATATGAATACAAAGCCTTTATTCCTTCAACTTGCTTTAAAAATTTGTATTCTTGAAAATATTGCTTAAAATTTCTATTAGCAATTCCATAGTTGTTGATGGTACCAAGATGATGATGATGATATAGGATTATTACAATTACAATTAATTATTGAGGTGCATCGATTTCTTGATTGTGGGGGAATGGTAGTCTGATCCATTCTATTGGTTGTCTGCTGGCCGAGGAGCATAATTAGAGATTTATTTATTTTCTTATTTGTGAATAAGAACACAAGTAAATTAATGAGATTGGAAACATATAGCTTAGATTGCATCCTTATTTGTATATGCTTGCTTCTGGTATGGATCCATTAATATATGGGAAAATTGGAAGACTGTCATTATAATTTTACTAAATTCGAGATTTGTGATCTTGTCCCATATGTCAGTGAGATATGTCTTTCATTGTTGTCATGTAATCATTCATCAATTTGTGAATGTAATCAGTAATCAAACATCTTTTCTGTATTAGATCTTGCATTGTGAAAGTGCTTTTGAGCTTACAATAAAATACAGTTGCACATCATGTACTAGTGCATCTGATCCTGCAACCATGTCTAGGTTTTCTGCATGCCTGGATTTAATTGCTTATAGTATTTATGACCAGCAAGATTCATGTTTAGATAAATAGGTACAAACAATGCTAGCAAGCATTATTTTAACAATGCTATTCCACATTTCAGAATGAACATGTCAGTAAAGTATTACCCTCTTCCTGATTTGAAGCAAGCTTGCATACATCATGCCTTGCATGTGGTGGCAAATAGTTACATGCAAGAATGCCAATTCAGCTTCCTTCATACTTGCATCATCAATCTGAAGTGTTTGCAAGAATGCCATGTTTGTTCGTATTAGCACCTGCCATACACAGCATCCTGCTTGCCCATTTTCAACGGTGCAATTTTTTTGTTTGGTTGGCCATTAACATCCGGTGTTGGACAGCTGATCGCCTTATCAAGCATGGGCTTCCTCACCCGTCAGTATGCCCATCAGTATAGCAGTACATGTACAGTACAAGGTACTGTAGATCTAGATATCAACCAGGATTACTTGATTATCTACTGCTTACCCACATACTATAAACTAAAATGCATTTGGACTTTGGAGTACCACAAAAATCTTTTCCGATATACCAGCCTGCAGCGAGCAGGGCCATAACTTTATGCTGAAGCTAAAGTTTACCTGTTATTTTTCGTATACAGAGTGGAATTGCATTTCTCAGCTGAGCAGCCTATTTTTTGCTTTTCAAGTTGTACAAAAATTGTTCACGGGATTACTGAAGCACTTCACCACTAAACTATCTTAATAACCCTGAATCATCAAAATGAGGTAAAAGGGAACCCATGCCAGCAATTGTGAATCCCTGAAAAGTTTCTTGCTTTTCTAAATGCCACCCTGTTTTTGTACGCAATATAAAACCATAAAGAGTACTGCTATTGCATATAAAAGCAATGTAATAAATTACATTATTTACATATATAGCTGATGCCTGCTTTTGTTAAGTTTTAGAGGTGTCTCCAGCTTGCAAGGCTGTATGGTAGTTTTGCTTACTGCAAAAAAAGCAGTTATTGCCATTTCTTATTGAGTGCAAGCTATTTTAATCAGCATGAGAATTTCTGACTTCAGTCTGAGATTCATTGTTTTATAAATGATAAATAGTTCATGCATATATTCTTCAATACCATGACACGGTGGCGTTGGTCCTGTGAGTTCTCCCTGTCCACAGATTGAAGAAACCAGTGTTTTTCACCAAAATTATGCATCTTTTTAAGTGTCCTCAACATGTATTTGTTTGATAGAAAACAATTTGACCAAATCATCACAGACTGGTACTTGTTACAACTGTCAGATAATGAACAATGAATTTGCAAGTTCATCTTAAGACGCATCCAGTAAACAGGTAGAAAACTGCTCATGGCTACCCTTAGTGACCTTATCTTGCCTTCTATGATATTCAAAGCAATAGCTCAAAAAATAGTTTTGATTATGTAAAAATTATCTTTGGCTGAACTATCAGCTTCAACTAGCTACCATCAATGTCTCTGTTAGCTAGAAACGCCTTGGTGATATTCGGATTAACAGTTTACTGGAATGCACAATTAGAATGCTGCATCAGACAGAACAAAGTTCTACGGTACAAGGTTTTAGTATAATGATGCTCCAGTTTAGTTATCCATTTTCATGTGCCATACCATAGATGGTCGCTACAGGAGTCCCTGAAATAATTATAATAAAACCAGCAACGATAAACTGGCCAATCAAAGGTTGGCGCGGCAAAGCGCGCCGGTCTTTCTAGTGTATTTTGATTTGGACCCTGATTTTACAAAAACTGGACATGCTGTCTTTTGCTCAATCCAATATGCGCTTCTCTGATTGGTGGCGTGGCACCAATCAAAGGTGTTCGAAGGGGGTTCGCACAAAGGCATCAATAGTCTGATCATCTTAGTTGCATGGGAATAATAGAAGCACACAAGATCTTGTGTTTTTCAAAGGTGCTAGGCCTAGCATAGAGGTGCTGCTTCAATATGTGGACATTGAGAGTAATCTATGGTGTATGGCGGGAGCTTTGGCCTTACATGAGTTCCTTGCTAGAGTACTCGAATAGTTTATTGGTTAGTTTTGGATATACACGCTACCATATGGACATATATGCTACAAGAGACATTTTACAAATTGTACGATTTGTTGCTTCTGGCTAAACTCATGGTTGGATTACCATATATTCATATAATATAACTATCTCAGGCAAAATTCATGGTTGGCTAAACTATTGTTTTATTTTGTTCTGACAGGTGAAGCAATTGGCCCTCATTAGAGAGGGGCGCCAGAAGAGAGGGATGTATTAGTTTTTTTGGAACCCCGTTATTTATGATCCCAATGAAGGTTATTTAGCTGCAAAGATTGTATTGTGATTTTGTGAAAAAAAAACATATAGACTGAGCTACAAAACTGTGTATTCAAGCTACAAAACTGTGTATTGCGACCAATGTTTTCTGGTCGTTCAATTAATCGTGATTAATCACGATTAATCGTCCTAGTTGGTCCCTAGTGACTGTTCTTTTCTGGTCGTCCAATTAATCGTCCTAGTTGGTCCCTAGTGACTGACTAGGGGTAGTGTAACACCTCTGGTGTTTAGCATGTAATTAACTTGACATATCATCATTATCATCATTAAGCATATTGATCATGATTTCATGTGTATGCATTTGCTTAGTGTATCTTTTTATGTGAAGTACCTCTATTGCAAAAACCCTTTTAGCCCATTTCTTCCTATAGGGGCAAAATGGTAATTTCACCTCTGTGCCTAGCTCTATGTAGTTCTTGTTTGAATTTGATGCCCTGATGTTTGTTGCTTTGATCAAAGTTCAAAAATCAGATTTGATTTGATTTCCCTTTTTGCAAAACCCTAAAATCCCAAATCCTGGATTTATCCCCTTTTTGATAACTTTTTCAAAATTCAAAATTTTGAGTTGGTTCAAAGCAAAGTTGTGAATCTGATTAAGGTGAACAACTTTGGTATTTACACATTTTCAAGTTGCAGTGTAAAATTTTGAGTTATTTCAAATTCATTCAAATTCCAGTTTTTGTCCCCTTTTCAGTTTTCAAAATTAGTTCAAAAACTAATGAGTTTCTGGAAAAGTGTATATTAGCAAAGTTGTAGGTTTTGTCAAATGGAACAACTTTCATATATAAAGATTTTCAAGTTTCAGTTTGAAATCCAAAGTAATTTTGATTTGAATCAAATTTGAAAAGTGTCCCCTTTTCTGTTTTTGAATATAGTTCAAAAACTATTTGGAATTTGAAAATGTGCATATTGACAAAGTTGTAGATCTCATTTTTCTGAACAACTTTGGTATTTTGAGTTTTTGTCGCACAGTTCAAATTTTGGGAGATTTTTGCAAAATACAGATTCTGGCCAAAAGTCAAACCCTAGCCCCTACACTGTTCTTCTTCCCGTAGAGCCAGAGGGAGGGGGGGGGGGGCCGGCCATGGCGCCGGCGCTGCGCCTGCAGCGCATACGGCTGCTCCCCACGCGCCCTTATCCTGCCGCCGCTGTCTCCCTGTTCCCTCCGCGCCCGCACGCGAGCGCTGACCCTCGCTCTCGGCCCCTACAGTGTCCAGCGCGCCGCCGCCGCGTGGCCATTGCCGGCCGAGCTTGCGCCCGAGCCCCGGCTGCACGCCAGCTTATCCGCCAGAGCGCAATCGAGTGCGCACGCCCCCGCAAACCTTACCCGCGTAACCCCGAGGTCTCTACCGTCCCCTAGCCGCGGCTATATAAGCCCGCCGGAGCCCCGAGCTCCGCACTCACCTCCGCCACCGTGGCCAGCCCACTCCAGACACTCCGCCGCTCCACCATCTAGCCCGAAAGCTCCGCCTTGAGCTCGTGAAGCTTTCCCACCCTTCAATTTCACCTTCCCCACCTCCAATCGCCCGGCGTAACCTCATCTTCCCAAACTCCGACGGAACACCGGCGATCTCGGGTTCGTGAAATTCGCCGCCTCCGGCCATGATCATCCCTCACCGACCCCGTGTCGTATTCCTTGGCCCCGCGCGACTCTAACCCGGCCCTTGCGGTCTCGTGTGTTGCGCAAGACCGCCGGATCGCCGGAGCGCCGCCGCGGTCGTCTCCTCCCTCGAGCGTGTCGAGCCTCACCCTCGAGAACGAGTCGAGCCTCACCCTCGAGAACGAGTCGAGCCTCACCCTCGAGCCCTGCCTCCGACCCGTGGTAAGCATCCGAGCCTCCGGCCTCTGCTTCCACTCCGCTTCGCCCGAGCCCAAGCCTCGGCGAGCGCATGCCCTCCGCTTCGCCCGAGCCCAAGCCTCGGCGACGCATGCTCTCCGCTTCGCCCGAGTCAGGCCTCGGACGGAGGCTTACTTCTCCGTCTCGCCCGAGCCTCCGGGCCAGGCCTCGGACGAAGCTGTCGCTCCCGTCTCGACCGAGCCCGTCTCGACCAAGCCCGTCTCGACCGAGCCCCGCGCGATTCGCCCGAGCCCGCGCGATTCGCCGAGCCCGGCCTAGAAGGAGCACAGTGCCCTTCTCTTTTTCTGAGAGATGTGAATAGTGTTCTGTTTTCTCTTTTTTGTATGATTTTCTGTGTGCATCCAAAAAATTCTGAAATTTTTGTGGTAGACTCTTTATGCTCTGGAGTATTTTATAAAAATATGAAACTTGAGTTTTGTGCGAAGAGTTAAAAATGTAAAATTCCCCTTTTAATTGAAAAATGGAAGTTTCGGTATTTTTGGAGAGTGATCTATTTCTCCAAAAATCTTGAGATAAATTTTTGTGACCTTGTTATACCATGCTGAACCTCTGGTAAAATTTTGAAATCTTTTGGAGCAAGTTGATTTTTGAGCATTTATTTAAATAGTTGAATAGTGCCTTTTCTTAATTAATGACTGGAATTATTTGAGCACCTTAATGACCTCCAAAATTTATGAAATTTGTTCTGCCATCTATTTATGCGATAATGAACTTATGAGATTAATTTGGTAATTTTTGGAGCAACTTCATAAATGACCTTTTAAAATAAAATAGGAAAATAGAAAAGATGGATTAGGGTTGATGTTAATTGTTTGATGATGTGATTTTTGGGTTGATTGATGTTCATAGACTCCCACCCTCTGGTCTGTGATATTTGTGATGCCATGTGTGGTGATGTTTAGATTAGTTAATAATTCTAACTTATCTTGCTAAAGGAAAGAAATGATAATAATTCTATGTCCACCTTAGAGAAATGCTTATATTCCTGAATCAGTGTTTGTCTTGCACCTTTTTGATCATACTAGCATTCTCATGAGCATACATCATTGCATCCGTATAGTGACCGACGAAGAAGGTACCAGAGTCGAGGCCGCTGCTGACGAACCTACTCCCGAGGCGACCCCGAGCTCCGACACCTACACCACCAACCCCGAGTCCGTCCTTTTTGCCATCCAAGGCAAGCCCCGGTGCATTTAACCCTTTCCTTGAATTTATAAAATGTTTTACTTAAATGCTTTGAGTTAAATTATTGCATTAGGTTTTTAGGAGTTGCGTGATATCCTATCTGATGCATTATCCACCTTGACCACTGATACACCCGATACCTGCTTTCAAAAACTAGTTGCAAAATGCTTAGCAATGCTATACAATAGATTTGCAATAAAAATGTCAATTTCAAAAGTGTGATCACTTAAGAATATTTATGGGAATTTCTGGTTTACTCCCACTATTGGCTAAGTATCTGATCCGTACTTAGTCAATGGGAAGGAGAGGTTGTCCTTGCGTACGGTGCCGTCATGTCGTAGTCCGGGACTCGACAGTTGACACCGACCGGGACGGGTTGAAAAACTGACAGGACTGTTGCGCTTGGGTGAGATATAACCAAGGCACAGTTGCTGGCTGGAAAATTAGGGACCATCCGTATGGGGGCCTGCTGGGCAGGACTTGCAACTATTCACATACTACGGAAAGCTCTGGCTCCGAGAAATCCATTATTGGACCGACAACCGCGCACTGGGAGTGGAGAGATGGCGGAAGTAGCATGTACCCACGTGGGTTAGAGTCCCGGATTGGAGTGGTGTACTGTACTTCCGGGTGGCGTAGGACCGGGCCCAATAATGGAGGAATCGTGGAAGACGAGTTGGCATATGCAAGCTTGGGTGCTACATATGCAGTGTGGGTAGGGATCCTCAGCTGAGTATTATTTATCCGGATTAACGTTGCTCCTCGGTTATGGAGACTTGTTCCATTGACTCTCAACGGAGAGTGGTTCTCAACTAGGTATGTTTTTGAATGGTAAAATGAATCATGAACGATGAAGAACTGAGGAATACTCGAACCTTTCCAAAAATAAAAAAAAACAAGTTTTACAAAGTGTTTTTCTGCAAACATGGCCTGTACTCTTGGGTTGGAGTCCCAAGGTACTTGTTGTTGGCAGAACAGCACAAAAATGCTTTTTCCGCAAAATACTTGAACTTGCTTAAAGCTTTACCTTGACTACCCTAAGCCTCTCATACCTGAGTCTTCTCCCTTTTTCTTTAGTCGGGTAAGTCTTGTTGAGTACCTTTGTACTCAGGGTTTTATTACCCATGTTGCAGGTATGGCAGATCCCTCAGTATGCCTTGGACCCTGCTGTGTGACTGTTGTTCAGGAGGAGGCCGATGAGGCCGATGAGTGATTATTCACCCTCGGGCTGGGTGATGTATCTTTAAGTTGTTGTCATATGCTACTCTGCCAACTCTATCTATTTGAACTATGGTCTGTAATAACTTCATTTAAATTTTATGTTGAGCCCTGGTTTGTAAAACTATTGTTATCTAAGTCTTCCGCTATTTACTCCGATGTTATTTGTCAAAATGTTAAAGAGATTGTAACTGAATTGTGAGATGATCCTGCGGACAACGGGCACTGATGTAGCCCAGTAGCGGAACAGGTCTTAATCTCTTGGCTGTACGGATCGACTGTCAGTGGTTGACGGTGGTCAGTGGGCCATGGGATTAGGGCCGTTACGTTACAGAGTGGTATCGGAGCATCTCACTACGACGTTGCAATTTCTTTTGCGAAAACTTCAAAATGTTTTTAACAAAGAAATAAAATTGACTATTTTGAGTACAAATTGCTTCTCTCATCTCATCTTGTCTTTGGCAACTTTAGTAGCAAGACAACTTGTTTAAGCCCTATGTACCTTACCTTAGTAGTTGCATTGCCTTGTTCCGTAGGAACGATTCATGCATCATGTCATATTCACCTAAGTTAATAACTTCCTTTCTAAGTCAGTTGGGTTAGTATGCCTTTACCTTTTCTTGCTAGCCTTATACTTCTCTTCTATCTATCTATCCAGACATGGCCCTTATCAAGCGGACTGCTCGCAAGTCGACTGGACCCAACGGAGTGCCACGTCACCAGCTGGCACCAAGAGCAGGGGAAGAGGCAGGAGAATCCTCCAACAGACGTCGCTTTCCCCGCCGCACCCGCAAGCAGCTAAAGGAAGAGATCAAGAATCTGAAGGCTGAGATGGAGAACATGGAGCATTACTTCTACCACTCACGCCTGGAGTTTTATGAGGCACGAGCTTCCCTGGAGCAGGCCAACCGAAACACGTTTCGCGCTATCGAGCAGCGCAATGATGCTTGGACCCGCGAGGACGTCACCAGAGCCGAGCTCCACGGACTGCAGCAGTACACCGCCCAGATTGAGCAGTACAATGATATGCTTCATGAGGAAGTGCATCAGCTGCATGATCAACTCCACCCCTTGGTACCCCCGGTTATGGAAGAACCTGAGGACGGAGTCGTGGAGGAACCTGAAGTGGAGCATGAGCCAGGCCAGAATGAAGAAGTGGAACCTGCAGAAGATGTCCACGCTGAAGACGAGGATGAGGAGGAAGAGCCTGAACTCGTCATCGAGGAAGAAGACGACGATGAAGAGTTGATCTTCATCGATGACGACTAGACTCGTTGTGTCTGTGCCATCTGCTCACCTAAAGCCTTAAGTCTAGGTTTGGGGCGTTAGTTGGTCTTCTATCTAGTCGAGTTTGTATCTTGTCTTGTACCCTTCCTTTGTCAGTCTGTGGTTATCTGTCGAACCTCTGTATCAGTTATCTACCCTTGCATCAATGAATCTTATCAGTCAGTTTCGTTCAAAATCAATCTTTGTATGCTGAGTTCCAAAGTTGCTTATACAGATGCCTGTGAACACCCGTGCCGGAGCCGGAGGTGCTGATGACCGCATCCCAAACCCTCCGCCTGTACCAGCTACCCTGGCAGATGCCATTGCAGCCCTGGCCGCCCCTGCTAACCTAATGGCTCAAAACCAAGGACAGCAGAATGTTGGACACCGTGGTCGCCACAACCAAGAGACCACCTATGTGGACTTCATTGAAACACGACCACCGGTCTTCACAAAGGCCGATGAACCTCTCGAGGCTGACGACTGGTTACGCACCATGGAACAGAAGTTCAGTCTCCTGCACTGCACAGAGATCCAGAAGCCTCGGTTCGCTTCACAGCAGCTCCGTGGTCCTGCAAGTGCCTGGTACGCCAACCTGTTGGCTGCCCAGCCAGAAGGTCACCAGCTGACCTGGGAAGAGTTCCGCACCGCTTTCAGAGCACATCACATCCCTTCGGGATTGATGAGAATGAAGTTGGATCAGTTCTTGGCCCTGCAACAGAAAGATTCCACTGTCATGCAGTACGTGGGACAATTCAATCACCTCAGCCAGTATGCCTCCGACTATGTCAACACAGAGGAAAAGAAGAGAGATTGTTTTCTCAGGGGTCTGCACCCTAAGATTCGTAGAGGTCTGTCCAACAACCTGAACGGATCCTACCATGATGTCGTTGACCGTGCTGTTGCTTTCGAGGAAAGCAACCGCCAGTATCAGGAAGAGAAGAAGAAGAAGAAGGCTGGGTCTAGCAGTTTCTCCAGCAACCATAAGCGCCCAAGAGTCATCTACCACCCCAGTCACCATCAAAACCGTGCCCCATACCCCCATCAGCAAGTGGTCGTTCGTACCGCAGGCCACCACCCATAATGCCAACCAGCAAAGTGCCACTCAGCCGAACGCCCCAGGTGTTCGTATCACCACCCCACAAACAGCTTACAACCTTCCATGCTACAACTGTGGCCAAGTCGGTCACTAGGTCTCGCGAGTGCCCAAAACCCAAGAAGAATGCCCAACTATGCACAGAAAGGCCCTGGAGGATCACAGCAGCAGCACCGTGCACCGCAGCAGCACGTCCAGAAGGGCAAGCTTGTCAGGAAGCACGGGCAAGTCTACTTCACCACCGTCAGTAACATCCCAGAAGGAGAGCCCGTCATGCTCGGTAGGTTCCCTGTTGCCAATCATCCTGCAGTCGTCTTGTTTGATTCTGGTGCATCGCATTCCTTCATCAGTCGCACTTTTGTCATCAAGCATGAGTTGCCCATGGGGGAGTTAAAAGAAAGTTTCTGCATACTTTCGCCTGGAGGGCGGATAAATACTAAGGAAGTGGTCCGCAGTATACCAGTAATGTTGGGGGAAACATGTCTTTCCTACCACCATGATAGTACTGCGCGATCAAGAGATAGATGTCATCTTAGGCATGAATTGGATGTGTCAGTATAAAGCCATGATAGACATCTTGAATAGAGTTGTGAGAGTGGATATTCCTAACAGTACCTCCAAACTCTTTCTCCAACTTCCAATGCCTCAAAAACCAGTAACCACCCAGTTGAATACCGCCTGTGTTCCGGAAGTCAGGGATATCCCCGTGGTCTGCGAGTTCCCTGATGTCTTTCCAGAAGATTTACCTGGTCTGCCTCCCGACCGTGATGTTGAGTTTGCTATAGAGCTAAAGCCCGGGACTGCTCCTATATCCCGTAGAGCTTATTCGAATGCCTCCCAGAGAGTTGGCAGAGCTGAAGATCCAATTGCAAGAGCTATTGGATAAGGGTCTCATTCGCCCAAGTTCATCTCCTTGGGGCTGTCCTGCTATCTTTGTGAAGAAGAAGGACAAAAGCCTTTGTCTGTGCGTTGACTATCGCCCGCTCAACGAGGTCACCATCAAAAATAAATATCCCTTGCCTCGCATTGACCTTCTTTTTGACCAGTTATCTGGAGCCAGAGTGTTTTCCAAGATCGACCTCAGATCTGGCTATCACCAAATAAAAATCGTCCAGAAGATATTCCCAAAACAGCTTTCACCACCAGATACGGCCTATATGAGTACTTGGTCATGTCTTTTGGCTTGACCAATGCCCCTGCTCATTTCATGTATCTCATGAACTCCGTGTTCATGCCAGAGCTCGATAAATTTGTAGTCGTGTTCATTGACGACATCCTTGTTTATTCAAGAACTCCTAAAGATCATGCCAAGCATCTTCGTATCGTTCTCTCTCGTCTCAGAGATCACCAGCTGTATGCCAAGTTCAGTAAATGTGAATTCTGGCTAGATCGAATTCAATTCCTTGGTCATGTCCTGTCCGCTGAAGGTGTGTCAGTTGACCCTGGAAAAGTGGCAGATATCTTGGATTGGAAGCCACCTACCACTGTCCGCGAAGTTCGCAGCTTCATGGGAATGGCTGGATACTATCGTCGTTTCATCCCAGATTTCTCCAGAGTTGCCAAGCCTATCACAGAGTTGTTGAAGAATTCCGTGGATTTTGTTTGGTCACCAGCCTGTGAGCAAGCTTTTCAAGCCTTGAAGAAACTGTTAACTACATCACCAGTCCTAGCTCAACCAGATATCGAGAAACCCTTTGATGTATACTGTGATGCATCTGGTATTGGTTTGGGTTGTGTTTTGATGCAAGAAGGTCGAGTGATCGCTTATGCCTCACGGCAGCTTAAGCGACATGAGGAGAATTATCCAACCCATGACCTTGAATTAGCAGCAGTGGTACATGCTTTGAAGATATGGCGTCATTATCTGTTGGGCAGTGCCTGCAATGTGTACACTGATCATAAGAGCCTGAAGTATATCTTCACTCAAGAAGAGTTGAACATGAGGCAGCGAAGATGGCTTGAGTTAATCAAGGATTATGATATCGAAGTGCATTACCATCCTGGTAAGGCGAATGTAGTCGTCGATGCCCTCAGTCGCAAGTCATACTGCAACTGTCTGACAACGAAGCCCTATGATCTTTCCTTGTGCCATGATCTTGAAGGGATGGGTATTGAAATGGTACCACAAGGAACTCTGAGTAATGTCAGGATAGAGACCTCTATCAAAGAACAGGTCATTGCTGCACAAAAAGATAACCCTGGAATCAAGCACATCATCGAAAAGGTCCAGACCGGAAAGACTGATTGTTTCAGGATCGATGATGTAGGAGTTGTTTGGTTCAAGAACCGTCTAGTAGTTCCCAAGGTGCCTGAGTTGAGACAGTTGATCCTTGATGAGGCACACCTGTCTAGGTTTTCCATCCACCCCGGCAGCAACAAGATGTACCAGGATCTGAGGCAGAGATTCTGGTGGACAAAGATGAAGATTGAAATCGCTCGCTATGTCGCTCGCTGTGATACTTGTCAGAAAGTCAAAGCCGTGCACAAGAAGCCTGGAGGAGAATTGCAGCCTTTATCTGTACCTGCCTGGAAGTGGGAAGATATCAGCATGGATTTTATTAATGGGCTACCCAAGACCCGGAAAGGTTTTGATTCCATTTGGGTAATCGTGGACCGACTCACCAAACAAGCTCACTTTCTGCCAGTCAAGACCATTTACACCGTCCCCACATATGCCGCCTTGTACAAGAACAACATAGTGAAGCTTCATGGCATACCCAAGACCATTGTCTCTGACCGTGGTACCCAGTTTGTTGCGAAGTTCTGGAAAGCGTTCCATACCTCACTTGGAACCCAACTCTTATACAGCACAGCGTATCATCCTCAAACTGATGGACAGACGGAGCGAGTCAACCAAGTGCTGGAAGACATGTTGAGAGCCTGTGCTCTCACCTTCGCAGATACTTGGGATGACTGTTTGCCCTTGGCAGAGTTCTCATATAATAACAGTTACCAAGAAAGCATCAAGATGGCACCCTTTGAAGCACTGTACGGTCGTCGTTGTCGTACACCTCTCAGTTGGTCCGAACCTGGAGAAAGGGAATTCTTTGGAGTTGACCTGGTCAAAGATATGGAAGAGAAAGTCAAGCAGATACAAGAGAACATGAAGATTGCCCAATCTCGACAAAAGAGTTATGCTGACAAGAGACGTCGACCTCTGAAGTTTCAAGTTGGAGATTATGTATATCTCAAGGTCTCACCAACCAAAGGAGTCACTCGTTTTGGAGTCAAGGGAAAGTTAGCACCCCGCTACATTGGTCCGTTTGAGATTTTGGAATGTTGTGGCAAGGTAGCTTACAAGCTAAAGTTGCCCGATCATCTCTCCGCAGTCCACAATGTTTTCCATGTCTCCCAACTCAAGAAGTGTCTCCGAGTACCGGAACATGTCGTGGAAGTTGAAGGTGTCGAGCTAGAGCCTGATCTATCCTACTCAGAATATCCAGTTCGAGTGTCAGATCACAAAGATCGAGTTACTCGAAGAACTACCACAAGGTGGTACAAAATCCAGTGGAACCAGCACTCTGAAGAAGAAGCTACGTGGGAATCTGAAGACTTCTTGGCAAAGAACTATCCCGACTTTCTCGAATCCCTGTCTATGTAAAAGTTTTGCCTTTATCCCTTCTTTGTCCTTTCTTTAGACGCAGAATCTCGGGGCGAGATTTCTTTTAGGGGGGAAGGCTGTAACACCTCTGGTGTTTAGCATGTAATTAACTTGACATATCATCATTATCATCATTAAGCATATTGATCATGATTTCATGTGTATGCATTTGCTTAGTGTATCTTTTTATGTGAAGTACCTCTATTGCAAAAACCCTTTTAGCCCATTTCTTCCTATAGGGGCAAAATGGTAATTTCACCTCTGTGCCTAGCTCTATGTAGTTCTTGTTTGAATTTGATGCCCTGATGTTTGTTGCTTTGATCAAAGTTCAAAAATCAGATTTGATTTGATTTCCCTTTTTGCAAAACCCTAAAATCCCAAATCCTGGATTTATCCCCTTTTTGATAACTTTTTCAAAATTCAAAATTTTGAGTTGGTTCAAAGCAAAGTTGTGAATCTGATTAAGGTGAACAACTTTGGTATTTACACATTTTCAAGTTGCAGTATAAAATTTTGAGTTATTTCAAATTCATTCAAATTCCAATTTTTGTCCCCTTTTCAGTTTTCAAAATTAGTTCAAAAACTAATGAGTTTCTGGAAAAGTGTATATTAGCAAAGTTGTAGGTTTTGTCAAATGGAACAACTTTCATATATAAAGATTTTCAAGTTTCAGTTTGAAATCCAAAGTAATTTTGATTTGAATCAAATTTGAAAAGTGTCCCCTTTTCTGTTTTTGAATATAGTTCAAAAACTATTTGTAATTTGAAAATGTGCATATTGACAAAGTTGTAGATCTCATTTTTTGAACAACTTTGGTATTTTGAGTTTTTGTCGCACAGTTCAAATTTTGGGAGATTTTTGCAAAATACAGATTCTGGCCAAAAGTCAAACCCTAGCCCCTACACTGTTCTTCTTCCCGTAGAGCCAGAGGGAGGGGGGGGGGGGCCGGCCATGGCGCCGGCGCTGCGCCTGCAGCGCATACGGCTGCTCCCCACGCGCCCTTATCCTGCCGCCGCTGTCTCCCTGTTCCCTCCGCGCCCGCACGCGAGCGCTGACCCTCACTCTCGGCCCCTACAGTGTCCAGCGCGCCGCCGCCGCGTGGCCATTGCCGGCCGAGCTTGCGCCCGAGCCCCGGCTGCACGCCAGCTTATCCGCCAGAGCGCAATCGAGTGCGCACGCCCCCGCAAACCTTACCCGCGTAACCCCGAGGTCTCTACCGTCCCCTAGCCGCGGCTATATAAGCCCGCCGGAGCCCCGAGCTCCGCACTCACCTCCGCCACCGTGGCCAGCCCACTCCAGACACTCCGCCGCTCCACCATCTAGCCCGAAAGCTCCGCCTTGAGCTCGTGAAGCTTTCCCACCCTTCAATTTCACCTTCCCCACCTCCAATCGCCCGGCGTAACCTCATCTTCCCAAACTCCGACGGAACACCGGCGATCTCGGGTTCGTGAAATTCGCCGCCTCCGGCCATGATCATCCCTCACCGACCCCGTGTCGTATTCCTTGGCCCCGCGCGACTCTAACCCGGCCCTTGCGGTCTCGTGTGTTGCGCAGGACCGCCGGATCGCCGGAGCGCCGCCGCGGTCGTCTCCTCCCTCGAGCGTGTCGAGCCTCACCCTCGAGAACGAGTCGAGCCTCACCCTCGAGAACGAGTCGAGCCTCACCCTCGAGCCCTGCCTCCGACCCGTGGTAAGCATCCGAGCCTCCGGCCTCTGCTTCCACTCCGCTTCGCCCGAGCCCAAGCCTCGGCGAGCGCATGCCCTCCGCTTCGCCCGAGCCCAAGCCTCGGCGACGCATGCTCTCCGCTTCGCCCGAGTCAGGCCTCGGACGG
Source organism: Coix lacryma-jobi var. lacryma-jobi (assembly GCA_009763385.1). Classification (NCBI taxonomy): domain Eukaryota; kingdom Viridiplantae; phylum Streptophyta; class Magnoliopsida; order Poales; family Poaceae; genus Coix; species Coix lacryma-jobi. The sequence goes on along the minus strand of CM019827.1, from coordinate 148,623,532 downwards.
AGGCTTACTTTTCCGTCTCGCCCGAGCCTCCGGGCCAGGCCTCGGACGAAGCTGTCGCTCCCGTCTCGACCGAGCCCGTCTCGACCGAGCCCGTCTCGACCAAGCCCCGCGCGATTCGCCCGAGCCCGCGCGATTCGCCGAGCCCGGCCTAGAAGGAGCACAGTGCCCTTCTCTTTTTCTGAGAGATGTGAATAGTGTTCTGTTTTCTCTTTTTTGTATGATTTTCTGTGTGCATCCAAAAAATTCTGAAATTTTTGTGGTAGACTCTTTATGCTCTGGAGTATTTTATAAAAATATGAAACTTGTGTTTTGTGCGAAGAGTTAAAAATGTAAAATTCCCCTTTTAATTGAAAAATGGAAGTTTCGGTATTTTTGGAGAGTGATCTATTTCTCCAAAAATCTTGAGATAAATTTTTGTGACCTTGTTATACCATGCTGAACCTCTGGTAAAATTTTGAAGTCTTTTGGAGCAAGTTGATTTTTGAGCATTTATTTAAATAGTTGAATAGTGCCTTTTCTTAATTAATGACTGGAATTATTTGAGCACCTTAATGACCTCCAAAATTTATGAAATTTGTTCTGCCATCTATTTATGCCATAATGAACTTATGAGATTAATTTGGTAATTTTTGGAGCAACTTCATAAATGACCTTTTAAAATAAAATAGGAAAATAGAAAAGATGGATTAGGGTTGATGTTAATTGTTTGATGATGTGATTTTTGGGTTGATTGATGTTCATAGACTCCCACCCTCTGGTCTGTGATATTTGTGATGCCATGTGTGGTGATGTTTAGATTAGTTAATAATTCTAACTTATCTTGCTAAAGGAAAGAAATGATAATAATTCTATGTCCACCTTAGAGAAATGCTTATATTCCTGAATCAGTGTTTGTCTTGCACCTTTTTGATCATACTAGCATTCTCATGAGCATACATCATTGCATCCGTATAGTGACCGACGAAGAAGGTACCAGAGTCGAGGCCGCTGCTGACGAACCTACTCCCGAGGCGACCCCGAGCTCCGACACCAACACCACCAACCTCGAGTCCGTCCTTTTTGCCATCCAAGGCAAGCCCCGGTGCATTTAACCCTTTCCTTGAATTTATAAAATGTTTTACTTAAATGCTTTGAGTTAAATTATTGCATTAGGTTTTTAGGAGTTGCGTGATATCCTATCTGATGCATTATCCACCTTGACCACTGATACACCCGATACCTGCTTTCAAAAACTAGTTGCAAAATGCTTAGCAATGCTATACAATAGATTTGCAATAAAAATGCCAATTTCAAAAGTGTGATCACTTAAGAATATTTATGGGAATTTCTGGTTTACTCCCACTATTGGCTAAGTATCTGATCCGTACTTAGTCAATGGGAAGGAGAGGTTGTCCTTGCGTACGGTGCCGTCATGTCGTAGTCCGAGACTCGACAGTTGACACCGACCGGGACGGGTTGAAAAACTGACAGGACTGTTGCGCTTGGGTGAGATATAACCAAGGCACAGTTGCTGGCTGGAAAATTAGGGACCATCCGTATGGGGGCCTGCTGGGCAGGACTTGCAACTATTCACATACTACGGAAAGCTCTGGCTCCGAGAAATCCATTATTGGACCGACAACCGCGCACTGGGAGTGGAGAGATGGCGGAAGTAGCATGTACCCACGTGGGTTAGAGTCCCGGATTGGAGTGGTGTACTGTACTTCCGGGTGGCGTAGGACCGGGCCCAATAATGGAGGAATCGTGGAAGACGAGTTGGCATATGCAAGCTTGGGTGCTACATATGCAGTGTGGGTAGGGATCCTCAGCTGAGTATTATTTATCCGGATTAACGTTGCTCCTCGGTTATGGAGACTTGTTCCATTGACTCTCAACGGAGAGTGGTTCTCAACTAGGTATGTTTTTGAATGGTAAAATGAATCATGAACGATGAAGAACTGAGGAATACTCGAACCTTTCCAAAAATAAAAAAAAAACAAGTTTTACAAAGTGTTTTTCTGCAAACATGGCCTGTACTCTTGGGTTGGAGTCCCAAGGTACTTGTTGTTGGCAGAACAGCACAAAAATGCTTTTTCCGCAAAATACTTGAACTTGCTTAAAGCTTTACCTTGACTACCCTAAGCCTCTCATACCTGAGTCTTCTCCCTTTTTCTTTAGTCGGGTAAGTCTTGTTGAGTACCTTTGTACTCAGGGTTTTATTACCCATGTTGCAGGTATGGCAGATCCCTCAGTATGCCTTGGACCCTGCTGTGTGACTGTTGTTCAGGAGGAGGCCGATGAGGCCGATGAGTGATTATTCACCCTCGGGCTGGGTGATGTATCTTTAAGTTGTTGTCATATGCTACTCTGCCAACTCTATCTATTTGAACTATGGTCTGTAATAACTTCATTTAAATTTTATGTTGAGCCCTGGTTTGTAAAACTATTGTTATCTAAGTCTTCCGCTATTTACTCCGATGTTATTTGTCAAAATGTTAAAGAGATTGTAACTGAATTGTGAGATGATCCTGCGGACAACGGGCACTGATGTAGCCCAGTAGCGGAACAGGTCTTAATCTCTTGGCTGTACGGATCGACTGTCAGTGGTTGACGGTGGTCAGTGGGCCATGGGATTAGGGCCGTTACGTTACAGATAGTGTCGACTTGTCCAAATCGTCCGATTAATCACGATTAACTCTAGTCGTTCCCATGGCGACTAGGTTCGACTGGACGATCGGAAAACATTGATTGCGACCTTTCACGATTCACTTGTTTGAAAAAAATGTGTTTTCTTTGGTGAAAAAAGGTTTATGGCTTGAAATATGCTTTGTATTATTTATTTATTGGAGACTTTTTTGTTGCCTTACATATCTCAATAAAAAATCTACCTTCCAAAACTGTAACTAAATAATGCAGGTTTAAGCTATATTTCTTGGATATTCACTTGTAGGAATACGAAAGAGCCATAAGACTAAAATAAAACCGACTTCACGATATAAAAGGAAAAACAATCGATCGATAAGAAAATGGAAAAAAAAATCGGCATTAGACTAAATAAAACCAACCACAACTCCAGGAGATAGAAAAAATGAATAAAAAAATTGACCACAAAAAATGGGAAAAAATCGGGAATCAACAAACTGAAAAAATCGAGAATCGACGAATTATAAAAAAAAACGGGAATCAACCGTAACAAAAAGTGAAAAAACGGCAGTAGGAGAACTCTTTCCACAGTTTGCGTCCTGGTGCCGTCGCGAGTTCGCCAGGGTGAGTCTCGGGTACTGAATAATAATCAGTACCCTGGGTACCAATTAGCGCAGTACTATATATAGAGAAATGCCTAATAAAATAAAAGTTATAGGTTTCAAAAAATTATACTCCCTCCATTCCAAATTGTAAGTCATTTCAAGAATTTTGGAGAGTCAACGTATTTTAAGTTTGACCAAAATTTATAGAGATAAATACAAAAATTTATGACATCAAATAGGTATACTATAGAAATATAGCTAATTAAGAATCCAAAGATATTTAGTTGGTATCATAAATGCTATTATCTTATTATATAAATTTGGTCAAATATAGAAAACTTTGACTCTCCAAGATTTTTGGAATGACTTATAATTTGGGATGGAGGGAGTACAACTTTATTGTTCACAACTTTTTTATTTGAAATCATTTGATGCTTCAAAATACTATTTGAAAATCAATTTTAAATTATTGAAGAACTCTGATTTCGTCTATTTTCCGATCATATTTACCCGTTTTCGCTCCCGGCTTTTCCGCTCCCGCTCTCGTTTCCATTAAAAAAATATAAAAACAAAAACGGTAGAGATATTTTCCGTTTGTTTCCGTCCATTTTCATCCTTATCCGTTTCTAAATAACTATTGTTTTTAGTATACATACTCCAAATTTAACTCGATTTGTAGTAAATACATGTAATATTTATATCTTCAAATAAATATGTTAAATAACTAGATCTAAAGATATTTCCAATGATACTAATTATATATAATAAATATTAATATTTTTAATATATATTTAATTAAAGATGTTTTTTGAGAAACGAAAACGACAGTTATTTAGAAATGGAGGGAGCATTGCAGTGGCATGCAGTATGGGAGAAAGCCCGAAACAAAAAAAAAAAGTTCACCGGTCAGTGCGGGGAAAAATTTTCGGAAAGAAGTAGGGCAAAGTTTTTTTTTGGCAACAAGTAGAGCAAAGTTTGAGGGGGAGACTTGGTAGCACTATAAATTAAGAAGAACATGAGTACGTAAGAGTTTTGTTGGATTATATGATCATTTTTTCGTTCTCTAGCACTAAAACATAAAGTAGGGATTATACTGAGTGTCCCTGTTGAAGATGCTCTCAGAGTTTCAGGCTATGTTGAGTTCCCCAAATTCCCCTATTTTGCACAATACTCATCGCATCGAATTTTTAGACGCATGCATGAAGCATTTTGTACTTTTAGTCTGTAAATGTCGAGACAATTTTTTTAGCCTAGTTAGGTCATGTTTGAACAAAGTTTCTCAAATAACAATGGAAGTGCTATAGTAACTTTTCGCCAAAAATTTCGACGAGGCCTCAATTTTAGGAGCTCTCCCAAAAACCTATTTCTGTTGGGGGAACTATTTTATTGCCCTCTCCTTGTGCACATGTGTAAAGAAGCTTCTGCTCCCTTACCTGCCTAGCTCCACCGTAAAATCCAACTATTGCTTTAATTCTTTAAATCGGACGATATTAACATAAATTAGACAGTTTATTAAACGGTATGCGATGCAACATAAATATGTGCACAAACACTACAATTCCATACTAAATTTTTAAATTTTAACTTGAAACATGCATAAAACTAACATAAGAACATAGAGAGTACTCCCTCCGTCCCTAATTAACTGTCGTTATTGGTATTCATGCCACAAGTTTGAATTGATTTGTAACAAATACATGTGTTGGGGTAGTACCCAGGCCGCTGGCGCCTCCGGCCCGCAGATCGAAGAAAGACAGTTTCCGCGCGAAAGCAGGCATTCGTGCGAAGGAGGGTTTAAACGGCCGGAGCCCAGGTTTTGAAGCGGCTTCCGAGCGGAAGCGCACCGGCGGACGGCCAGGCCCGCTAGGCCGCGCTTTCGCGCGGAAGGGGCCGGCGGCGGCCGACAGCGGCCCAGGCCTCGGCTCGCAGCGGCTTTCGTGCGAAAGCGCAATAACGGGCGGGCGAGCTCGCCGCGCCACGCTATCGCGCAAAAGGGGCCGCAGGTGGTCCAGGCGGCTTTCGCGCGAAGAAGGCCTGGCGCCTCCGGTGGGAGTTTTCGTCGTTCACGACTTCGGTTTTTCACAGGCTTTCGCAGGTTGCCGGAAGCCTCGGTCAAAGGGAGCGGGCCCATTGGCTGAGGAAAGGAGCCAGGGGGCGCTGGGCCCGCCAAGGGACGAAGTCACGATGTTGCCCCTCGGGTCGCTGAGGGGCGGCAAGAAGCCGTGGAGTAGTTGAGTATGACATTGTTGTAATTGCAAACAAAGTGGTTGGAGGGGCATTCTTGTACTTTCAAACTGTTTTTGATTAATATAAAAAGCCCCCGTCCTCCCAGGTACGGGGGGAGAGGGAGAACACTGTTCACTTTGCTTAATTCTCCAGTCTCTGTTCGCCTTTGGCTTGTGCTTTCGCTCGTGCGTCAACCGGCTGTCTTAGGGTTCCGGCCCTAAGACAACATTGGCGCCCACCGTGGTTGTCGCCCGAGCTTGCCATGCCACCAAGGAAGGCACCGAAGATGGTCGACAATCTCGAGACGGTTGCCACGAATAAGGATGCCCAAGGCACAATCGCGACATCCGCTCTAGCCACTCAAATACCACCGAATACAGCCTCAAACCCCCAAGCTTTTGGCGGCACGCTCCCGATGGGAACCCAGCTACCGCCGGTAGCGTCCACAAGCCACGACTTACAACCTTTGGGTCACCAACCTTTCGGCAGAGACGGCACGCCGGAAGGGAACGTCCGAGACGAGCCCGACGATGAAGAAAACGACGATGCTGAAGTTACAAGGCATGCCCAAGCAATCAGAATGCTGACACAGCAGCAAGAAGAAATCGAAAGGTTGGTTCAGCAAAGAGATCAGTTGCAGCGGCAACTTGCGGCAAAAGCAAGGGAGGATGAAACTCGCGACGCATTTCGCCAAGCGGAAGCGCAGAGAAGGCAACTGGAAAAGGAAATTCAGAAACTGCAAAGGGCAGGGGGAGGCCCAAACCCAATGATCCAAGAAAATATATTCATACCACGGCGAGAGCAGCCGCCAGCTTTCAACAACACCATCGATGAAACTTCTCCGCTCTCGAGAGAGCTGCAAGCTCATCCATGGTCCTTCAACTACAAGCCACGCATTCCGACTTTCGATGACAAGGTGAATCCACGCAAGTTCTTGGCAAGCTACGAGACATCCATCTTTTCGGCTGGTGGGGACAATCAGGCCCTAGCAAAATCTCTCCTTCTTGCGGTTGAGGACGTAGCTCATGACTGGTACACGACCCTCAATCCGCTGTCTATCTATTCGTGGGCTCAGTTGAAGGCCGAATTACTCGCCACTTTCCAAGGTTTCCGGTCGGATGTCAAGACCACCCGTGACCTCATGAACTGTACCCAGCAGGACGACGAGCCATTATCCGAATATCTCAGACGTTTCATGCAGCTAATGGCTCAAGCTCCGAATGTGCCGAAAGCAGCAGCGATCGCAGCAGCCATTGAAGGCTTGGGGACTGGGCAGTGTGCCGCTCACTTGTCCAGAGAGCCGCCCAAGACCGTCCACGAATTATTTGACGTAATGAACGCATACGCAAGATCGGACGATGACTTCCGGCGGCGTAAGGCCACCCGCCTGATACAAAGGCAAATGACGAGAGCAAGCCACCCACCCCCGGTGCCGAATCAAAGAATTATCAAGCCTTTCCGGTCAATCAACAATGTGCAGGAAGAACCATCACAATCGATGGTGGATGCAGAAAGACCTAACACGACCAGTTTTCAGGAACAAAGAGGTTTTGATCAAGCTTTCCGCGGAGGACGCGGCGGAAGGGCCGGACGTGGCGGCCGTGACGGAAGAGGCCGAGGAAGAGGACCTAAACCTCCATACTGCGTCATTTGCGACGGAAATTTCGGTCATACCACCCGAGAATGCAAATACAGTAAGATGGCAAAGGAGTTGAAAGACAAGGATCAAGCCTCAGCTTCCGGCGAAAGTACCAAACATGTCTTTCACAATTTGCAAGACCTAGCAGCAGGGGTTGTATTGGGCAACAATTATGTAAACACGCCAATGCATCCTCCCCAGTATATCCCCTCCCAAAACATGCACTGGTTCAATCCGACATATCAGGGTTACCAATTCCCAATCTTTCCATCACAGTCCGTGGCAGTTTCGTCACCAATGCAGTACCAGCGTCAACCAACACCACCTCCAGCACTTCCAGCTCAAGCCCAGCCTCAAGAACAGTCAGCGCAGCTCAACTACCAGCAGGGGAAGGATGTAGAGAACGACTCCGAGGCAGTCAATAGCATCCTCCCATCACAAGGTCATATTTTCGCAATCACCGGCGGATCCAACCTGGAGCATGAAAGCAAGAGGGCAAGAAGGGACTATCATCGAAGGGTCCAAACCGTATCACCAAGACTCCCGTTGAACAAACCTGCTTAGTCGCTGACGCCGATATGCTTCGACGAGTCGGACTTCAAAGTCCGTGATTACCCACATTGCGATGCTTTTGTCGCCACAGCTAATGTGGCTGGCTTCACCTTGCACAACATCTTGATTGACACAGGCAGCTCAACCGATATCTTATTCGTCAAAGCTTTCGAAGCGATGGGGATGGATAGGCGAAGCTTGGACCCCGCCGGCAACTCTCTGTACGGATTTGGGGGAAGAAAGATCGACACTATCGGCAAGAAACAAGTCCCGGTGTCTTTCGCCGAGGGAGAAAGAGTACGCACCGAAATGGTGACGTTTGATATAGTGAACATGGATTACCCATATACCGCCATTTTCGACAGAGGTTTTACCAACAAGTTCAATGTTGTCATCAAGCAAAGCTACCTGTGTATGAAAATGCCATCCCCTTTCGGTATCATTACCGTGCACGGAGATCAGCAAGCCTCCAGAAGAATTGAAGGCAGGCCAACTCCCGGTTACAGCCTTATAAACGAGGTGACAAAGAATGACGAAATGCAAGCGACCGTCGAAGAGCACACTACCGCTAGCTCGCCGGAGTGTAAGGTCGGGGCAGCCGAAGAGACGGTGAAGATCCCACTTGCAGCTTCAAGGCCCGAAAGAACTGTGCACATCGGGTGAAACTTGCCAGAAGGGGAAAGGAACGCTCTGGTATCTTTTCTCGCGGACAACGATGATATTTTCGCATGGTCAGCGAAAGATTTGCAAGGCATCAGCAGGGATCTCGCACAGCATCGTTTGAACATCGCAGGTGGTTCCAAGCCCATGAAACAGAAATTGAGAAAAATGTCAGACGAAAGAGCAGACGCGACGAAAGCCGAAGTGCAAAGGTTGCTCGATGCGGGAGTAATGCGACCAGTCCAGTACCCCGAATGGCTGGCGAATGTTGTCTTGGTGAAAAATAAAAATGGAAAATGGCGAATGTGCGTTGACTTCACCGACCTCAACAAATGCTGTCCGAAGGACCCGTATCCTTTGCCCCGAATCGACAAGCTCGTCGACATCACAGCCGGTTGTGAAATAATGAGTTTGCTAGATTGTTTTTTAGGTTACCACCAGATATGGCTTCATCCCGACGATGAGGAGAAAACCAGTAGCATCACTCCAACTGGCACATATTGCTATCGGCGGATGCCGGAAGGGCTGCGAAACGCAAGCCCAACTTTCTCGCGGATGACCGACAAGGTTTTCGAAAGCCAGAAGTAGAAGAAAAACTTGTTGGCTTATGTTGACGATATAGTAGTCAAGAGCAACAAAGACGAAGATCATCAAGCAGACTTGCTGGAGACTTTCGGCAATCTCCGCAAAAGCGGCTTGAAGCTCAACCCAGACAAATGTATTTTCGGCATCAAGAAGGGCAAGCTTTTGGGTTGTCTTGTATCGGCAAGGGGAATTGAAGCCAACCCTGACAAAATAGCGGCGATCATCAACATGCAACTGCCCACGAGCTGAAAGCAAGTGCAAAAATTGACCGAAAGGCTGACATCTTTAAACAGATTCATCGCAAGGTCCACCGAAAAAGGATTGCCTTTCTTCAGAACTCTGCGTAGCTCTGACCCTTTCAATTGGGGGGAAGAGCAGCGGCAGGCTTTCCAACAACTAAAGGAATACCTGACAAGGCTAACTACGTTATCCAAACCGTCACCGGAAGCAACGCTCTTGTTGTATCTCGCAACATCTCACACTACTGTAAGTGCAGTATTGGTGGAAGAAAAGGAACATGAAAACAAGATGACGCAGTTCCCAATCTACTTCGTTTTGGAGGCCCTGTCAGAAGCAAAGCTGAATTATTTAGAGCTGGAGAAGATATCATACACGGTGGTAATGGCTTCTAGGAAGCTAAAGCATTACTTTCAGTCTCATCACATCATGGTCCTATCGGCTGAACCGTTAGAAGCTTTATTCCGCAACAACGAGGCTATCGGCCGAATTGGCAAGTGGGCGGCAGAGCTAAACGAATACATGATCGATTTCCAACACCGGTCCGTAATCAAGTCGCAAGCGTTGGCGGACTTCATAGCAGATTGGACTCCCGCGGTTTTCGACACAACTCTTGAGTTCGAGGAGCCAGTATGGACAGTAAATTGCGACGGCGCTTGGGGAATGGCTGGAGCCGGAATCTCAGCAATCTTAACCCCGCCAAAAGGACCGAAAGTCAGATTCGCCGCAAGGCTGCAGTTCCTTACAACTAACAACACCGCCGAATATGAAGCCGTGCTGCTGGGGTTACGAAAGCTCCGAGCAATCGGAGCGATAAGATGCATAGTCAAATCAGATTCCCAAGTGGTCGTCGGCCACGCCAAAAAAGAATTTACAGCAAGAGAACCAGAGCTAGCCAAGTATTTAGCAGCAATCAGAAGAATGGAGAAATATTTCATGGGTTTCACTCTACGCTACATTCCAAGAGTCGAAAACACAAAGGCAGATGAATTGGCCAAAGCCGCTGCGCAAAATTTGCCCTTACCACCAGATGTATTCTACCAGGTCCTATCAGCCAAGGCTGTAAAAGAAGAGGAAGACCACCCAAGTTCGGTACACGCTATCGCCAGCGACGACTGGAGATCGCAGATATTCGCCTACTTAAACGGAACATACGAGCCAGAGTCTAGAAAGGACGCCGAAAGGATGGCCGGCAGAGCGAAAGATTACTCAATCTTCAGGGAGCAGCTATTCAAAAATGGAATAGCAGCCCCCCTCTTGAAATGCATAAGCAGGCAGGAGGGCATTCAGTTACTCCGAGAAATGCACACCGGAATGTGCGGAGCACACAGGGCACCTCACGAAATAGCACACAGAGCAATGAGGCAAGGATTCTATTGGCCTTCCGCCGCCTCAGATGCCAAAGAACTGGTCAAATGTTGCAAAGGCTGCCAGATGTTCGCCAAAAACCAGAAAGCCCCAGCAAACGAAACCGCGCCGGTAATTCCAACCTGGCCTTTGCAGAGATGGGGCATCGACATAGTCGGACCGCTACTAGCAGCTCCGGGCAACCTGCGTTTCGCAGCGGTCGCCCTTGAGTATTTCACCAAGGGGATAGAAGCGAAGGCCCTCGCAAGCATAACTTCGACCTCCTTAACCAAGTTCGTCTGGCTGAGGATAATCTATTGTTTCGGCGTTCCTTCCTTCATCACTTGTGACAATGGGAAGCAGTTCGACTGTGCCGAATTCAGGAGTTTCTGCGACGAACTAAACATCAAGCTCAATTTCGCCTCAGTAAACTACCCGCAAGCAAATGGGGCTGTCGAGAGAGCGAACAGACTAATCTTTTCGGCAATATTTAAAACTCTGTACGACTCGCCGAAAGGCAAGTGGGCCAACACCCTAACGATAGCTGTATGGGGGCACAATATCTCACGTTCCAGAACTACCGGCTTCACTCCGTTCCGCTTGCTTTATGGCGAGGAAGCAGTCACCCCGGAAGAGGTAAAGTTGGGCTCCTTCCGGACCAAAATGGCTCCAGCGACCCAGGAGAAAAGGCACCTTGAACTCGACACCATCGAGGAGGTAAGGCTGCAAGCTGCAGACAATCTCGAAAAGTATCATGCGGAAACAAAGCACCACAGGGACAAAACCATAGTCTGAAAGGACATCAAGCCTGGTGACATGGTCACCATTCGACAGCCGGACAAGCAAGGAAAGCTGCAGTCACAATGGCAGGGCCTCTTCATCATGGCAAGCATGGCGGCACCTAGTGTATTCCGGCTGCTGAACGACAAGGGCGAAGAATCAGCCCACGCATGGAACGCAAGCAACTTGCGCCGCTTTTACCCATAGTCTGTCTTTTCAAACTTTGATGTAAGTTTTTCTTTTTTCATTTTCACCTATTGTAATCAACATCGACTGCACTCTTTTTCCTCGCCGGGGAAGCCCTTCATCGGGGTGCGAGGTTTTTTAACGAGGCAGCTGAATGTAACCGCTACATTATGAAAGTATTCACAATCCCCTAAAAATACTGTGTGGCACGCCAAACGACGAAGTCAACCAAAACATAAGGTTGAGACATTCGTCAATTCGATATGATGAGCGAGGCGTCGATTCGGTGGACGAAAGAAGTCCTCCACAACCACTGACAATCTCAGAAAGCCTGCGGGCAATAAAAAACCGACCCTCCAACAAAATGAGAGGGCGGAACAAAAGCCTGCGAGCAATACAAAACCGACCCTCCAACAAAACGAGAGGGCAGAACGAAAGCCTGCGGGCAATAAAAAACTGACCCTCCAACAAAACGAGAGGGCGGAACGAAAGCCTGCGGGCAATAAAAAACTGACCCTCCAACAAAACGAGAGGGCGAAACGAAAGCCTGCGGGCAATACAAAACCAGCCCTCCGACAAAACGAGAGGGCGGAACGAAAGCCTGCGGGCAGTACAAAACGGACCCTCCAACAAAACGAGAGGGCACAACGAAAGCCTGCGGGCAACACAAAACCGACCATCCAGCAAAACGAGATGGCGGCACGAAAGCCTATGGGCAATACAAACCAACCCTCCAGCAAAACGGGAGGACGATAACAAAGGTCAAGCTGAGCAACCCCCCGCGGTACGACAAAAAGGACAACCAACAACCTTCTGTCGGTGCAAAACTTAAATGCCATCCTAACTGTTCACCTACCAAAAACTCACAAGTATAGCCAAAGTAATAAATGTAGTCCCCTTACCACAGAGGCAAGGCAATATAAATAGACACTAAAGCGCAAGCCTCCCAACCATCCAAAACTACCAAATCCTTTCAAGTATCAATCCCGAAAAGCTCGCGCAAAAGCAAAGTGCAAATAGGAAGCATCAGGAACCATGGCTTCGCTTTTATGATTGTGTCATCGGCATCGCATTTAGACAGCGTCGCCAATCCAGTAACTTTAGGCGGAAGCCCTATCGAGTGGCAAGTCCATCTCAAACCGCAGCTCAAAAAACCGCTAGCCAGGCGACAATAAGGGCAATATCGCAGATATAGCCAGTTGTAACCCTCCCCGTCGCACTTGTAAAAGTTGCTTTCGTTAACCAAGTTTTCAAGTACAACAAACCGCTAGCACAGGATCCCACGACGTGCTGTCTGAGGGGCTCGCAACGAAAGCCCCCCGCGCGAATGCTACCGCCTCTCGCCTAAGTGTGTGGGGGCGGGCGCGTCTTTGCTGCCGGCCGAGGGGCTCGCAATGAAAGCACCCTCGCGCAAATGCTACCGCCCCTCGCCTAAGTGTGTGGGGGCGGGCGCGTCTTTGCTACCGGCCGAGGGGCTCGCAAAGAAAGCACCCCCGCGCGAATGCTACCGCCCCTAGCCTAAGTGTGTGGGGGTGGGCGCGTCTTTACTACCGGCCGAGGGGCTCGCAACGAAAGCCCCCGCGCTAATGCTACCGCCCCTCACCTAAGTGTGTGGGGGCGGGCACGTCTTTGCTGCCGCCCGAGGGGCTCACAACGAAAGCACCCTCACGCGAATGCTACCGCCCCTCGCCTAAGTGTGTGGGGGCGGGCGCGTCTTTGCTACCGGCCGAGGGGCTCGCAACGAAAACACCCCCGCGCGAATGCTACCGCCCCTCGCCTAAGTGTGCGGGGGCGGGCACATCTTTACTACCGTCCGAGGGGCTCACAACGAAAGCCCCCCGCGCGAATGCTACCGCCCCTCGCCTAAGTGTGTGGGGGCGGGCACATCTTTGCTACCGGCCGAGGCGCTCGCAACGAAAGCACCCTCGCGCGGATGCTACCGCCCCTCGCCTAAGTGTGTCGGGGCGGGCACGTCTTTGCTACCGGCCGAGGGGCTCGCAACGAAAGCACCTTCGCGCGAATGCTACCGCCCCTTGCCTAAGTGTGTGGGGGCGGGCGCGTCTTTGCTACCGGTCGAGGGGCTCGCAACGAAAGTGAAAGGATCAAATCAGCCTAGAGGGGGGTGAATAGGTGATTTTTAACCATCTGAAACTTCACAAACTAGGAAATGTAGTTAGATAACAACCGGAGAGGCCGGTTTGTTTGGGTAGGTACTACCGGGTGTAAAACACCGGTACTACCGACACAAACAAACGACACAACCGGGATCCTAAATGGAACTACAAATCCAATGTAAGTAATACAAGAATCTACCCCACTTCCCTAAGTATGATAGATAGCAAATCTACTCTCACCGAGCCTTGGTTGCTTCCCTTGATGTAGATCGAGCCTTCCCAACCTAAGAAGAAGATAGGGATAGGAAGAACACGAAGAACACAACAACAAGTGTAACAGAGAAAGTAGAGACAACAACAAGCACACGGGACACGCGATTTATCCCGAGGTTCGGCCAATCCACTAAGGAGTGCCTACGTCCTCGTTGTTGAGGTGACCACAAATGTCGGAGTCTATTTCACCTCCTCGCCTCACTCAAGCAACCACAAAGGCTACGAGAGTTTCTCTACTAGAAATCTCAGGGGTAATACAAACACTTCGGGGAGCCCTCACAAGTGAATCAATACGGGCTACCACGAAGAACACCTAACCGGCTAGAGCTCAAAGAGCTCAAGAGTAAAAGACACAAATCAAGCCGGCTAAATGGAAACCAAGTGCTCAAGTCGTAGATCGAAGCTTCCCACTCTCTAATCTCACTTCCCTAGCTCAAATCTTGCAAGAGAATGGATCTAGGAGCAAAGGGAGGGAGAGAGGGGAGGAGTCAATGCTTGGAGAGAGTTTGTCTCAAGTTAGGTCAGCAATAAGTGAGTGGAATGAGTGGGTGACCGTGAAAAGTGAAGAGAGGAGGCATTTATACTCCCTCAGTCCCGAGGCTGGTTGGTGGTATCGACCGCCCATGGTCGGTACTACCGACCAGTTCACAACGGTCGCATAGATCCAGATCTGACGTAAAAGTCAGCTACCGACCTCAGGTCGGTACCACCGTGGGCGGTAGTACCGGCCTTATGGCGGTACCACCGCCAGGCCAAAATGGTCGCGAACAGAGAGCTCCGCAGTTAGGGACTTGGTCCCTCAGAAACTACCGACCAACGTCGGTACCACCGAGGGTCGGTAGTACCGACGTAATGGCGGTACTACCGCCAAGTCACAAGCGAGTCAGTCCAGAGAGCCCTGCAAACTTGGTTACCACCGGCCAGGGCTCGGTACCACCGTGGGCGGTAGTACCGAGGTAATGGCGGTACTACCGCCAGGTCAATTTCAGCGCGAACAGAGAGGCCTGCGAAATCAAGCTTACTACCGACCTGGGTCGGTACCACCGAGGGCGGTAGTACCGAGGTTATAGCGGTACTACCGCTAGGTCATTTTCGACTCTACACAGAGAGCTTCGCAAAACCAAGTTACTTCCGACCAGGGTCGGTACCACCGAGGGCGGTACTACCGAGGTTTTGGTGGTACTACCGCTAGGTCATTTTTGACCAACACAGAGAGGTTGTTTTGAGCACTGCCTGGAGAAGCTGTGGTCGGTACCACCGACCACCCATGGTCGGTACCACCGACCACACAAATTTAACCTCTATGTGTTCGTGATTGTGCGGTGTCTCTCAAGCGAACTATAATTAATCTATTTGAGCACTTTTCTCCGCATCTAGCCAACATAATTTGTGACCCTCTTGATAGTCCGGCTTACCTATAACTCAAGTTTAAAATTTCAATTTTAAACTACTACTTGAGCTAGGCATCTTTATGTCCAAATGTATCCAACGTGCTTTGTTCACGAGATTTCAACGTTTCAAATCTTTCTTAGGACTAACACCTGCATACATGCTTTTATAAACCGGTTAGTCCCTAATTTGATTGTCATTAATTAGCCAAAACCCACATTGGGGGCGAATGCACTTTCAAACTCCCCCTTTTTGGTAATTGATGACAACCAACTTAGGCTTATAATAAGGATAGAAATAATTGAAGCTTTTGAGTTCCAAAATTTAGTTCAAGCTCCCCCTTAGTGTATGCTTTGGATATGAATTTCAAACCTTGATTAGAAAGCAAGGTTGCATACACAAGAACAAGAGCTCCCCCTAAATTTTGCAATCCGTGGGGTGCCTAAGTGTGTGACAACATCATATATATCAATTTGTGATGCATAAGCGATATGACATGGTGATTCACATAGCAATGTAATAAGAAAAGCGAATGGCTATGGAAGAAAGAAAAGGACTCAAATCACATAGCCATATCGAAAACAACAATCACCATGACAAGAGCATAAGTATTGAGGATGAACCAAACATGAATATAACAATAAGCACAAATGTTTTACATCATCATCATCACATCACAAATAAAAGGTAGCATACCACACTTAGTTCTCAAAGTTTAACCCTCTCTCACAGCTAGCTATTACATCAAGATAAAGCCTAACACTCCCCCTTTGGCATCAAGTACCAAAACGGGTAGGCCAAGATAAGCAAAGAACTAGTAATAGCCGCTGTAAGATCCACCATGATAAGAACCACCGAAGAGAGAGGAGTAAGCACTCTCACCAACATCACCACCTGGGAAGGACGACGAAGGGGCATCAGAGGGATCCAGCGGAGGAGTAGGGTCACAAAAACCACCACTCCCAGCTGGATCGGCGTCGGGGCCAGCAAAGCCCATGTACGAGCCACCACCACCACCGTGATATGATGTGGATCCGCCAGCAAAGGACGTACCCGCACCATAGTCAGGGTAGAAAGGAGGAGCCTGGTACCGTGGTGGAGGCTGAGGATAGAACTGAGGAGGCTCGAACAGCATGGAGCTGTAAAAGCTAGCCTCACCACCACCGGGCTGCTGGGGCTGCTGCTGCTGCTGCTGGTGACCACCGTCATCATCATCATCATCATGGTGCTGAGCATCATACTCGACAAAAGGATCTGGATGGGGTTGGGGCGGAGAACGCGGAGGGAGACCAAGGTGCTGACGCACCTCCTGATGATGCCGCTCGTCGTGCTCGGCCCGGTAGCACATCCACTCGAAGATCTTGCCGAGAGCGGAGCGAAGACCGCCACTCCTACGCCTCTCACGACGCGGAGGAGGAGCGATAGCAGGAGGAACATCTCCACTAGCTGGCACGTGGCCAGGAGCCTCGCCAGGCGCTGCGGCTGCTGCTGGTACCTCGTCGCCTACAACGCCCTTGTCCTTGACGATAGAAGTGAACTTCCGAACATTGTAGTCCTTTACCGTCCGGTCATACTCAAAGGTAGCTCCCACAACATGCTCAATGATGTGCATAAGATATGGAGCATAAGGCAGGAGCTTGTGAGGGTCATTGTACACATCTGATATCTTTTGCCAGAGAAAATGAGAGATGCTAAAGCGTCCATCTAGCTGAGCAAACTGGACAAGGACCTTGGCAACATCATCTCTCAAGTTATCTTGGTCTCCAAACTTAGGATCCAGAGTCAGGCGCATCAAATTGTTGAGCACATAGTAGGCAGGCTTCAGGCCAGGGACCTTGAAGTTTGCCACTGCACCATCCATATAGACACCTGAACTCTGCAGCTGAGCTGTGTACATGCCCCCACCATACATTTCTGACAAGCGGGCAGCATCTCTGTCGACATGGTCGAAGCCCAACAACCGGGCGAAGGTGACGAAATTGCACCGGTAGTGGACCCCTGAAGTCATCCAGTGCAGCACCTGCGCCTCCTGATCAATAAAAAGGGTCGCCCAAAACTGACAGATAATCTCTTGGTTGTAGCTGCGCTCACCAGAGATCAACCCCAAGATCCTCCACTCCTCTAGCCTCTGCACTAAAGCCTGAATCTCCTCTGAGTCCTTGTCTGTCAAGGAGCGGATTGACAGTCGCTTATGCTCAAAGAAAGGAGGATGTCCTTTGGCACATAAACCCTTCCAGAGGACTGACACATAGTAGTCCTGCTGGAACCTCGACCAAAACCTCCGATCCACTGAATCATCTCTGATGAAGAGGTATGGGTTCTCCTCTCGCTGCCTTCTCAACAAATTCCCCTTCTTTCTGTCAGAGTAATCCATGGTGTTCTCCAGATGAGCGGGGGCAGACATGACGGCTCCAGCTTCAGGGTGCATAAGAAATGCACGGTTGATAAGCATCAACCCTGAAGTTGGAGGAGACGACGGTCCAACGTGAGGATCGATGGAGCGACCCTCACGCTCAACACCAGCCGCCTAAGCCACACCACCAACAATGACGTTGTGCAGGCGCCCGGGCGGACCAGTGACAAGGGGCAGAGGAGGCGGAGGAGCAGCAGACCCACTGCCACCGGCATGGCCGCTCCCACGTCCCCTGGCACTATCAACGTTGCGACGTCCCACGTGGCCCCCGGACGAACGTCCACGGACCTGACGTGGGAGTTCCTCCATACTCCCACTGGTAGACCGAGCACGGCGCGCAGGATTGCGCCGCTGTGGCCCACCGGGCTGCACATCACCTTGCTCAAAGACAGCATATTCCTCATCATCATCATCACTAGCGGTCCTCCGGTTATGCGACATCTAGAACAAGATACCATAGACCGAAGTGAGATAAAGAGGATAGAAGGAAAACTTCAAAGGATGTAGCAAAGACGACGATCAAAATCGGGAGGAAAACCCCTCGCTGCGCGCGGTCGGTACTACCGACCCCAGTGGGCGGTACTACCGACCGCACAACAGCGTGCGGTTCTTCTCAATCCAATCACACAAATCGTCCATGCACTTGCAAACCAAACATCCTAGAAGCATCTACACACTAGATAGAGCAAACCTACCAAAGGAATCGACCTAGAACAAGGTACATTTAGAGATCGGGCAAGAACACCCTAGTACCTTGCTACTCGTGTAGAAGAGGTCGAAATCCAATGAAGGAAGAAACTTCGAGCTTCAAGAACACCACCAAGACAATCTCCTTGGTCCCACGCACCTTTCCACCAGAGGGATTTGGATTTGGGAGGAGGAGGAGGGAGATCGGAGAGGAAGAGGGATGCGGTGGCTGCTCGGGCTGAAGAACGGGCTGGCGGCGGCTGCGGTCAAAAGGATTGACTAGGGTTGAAAAGAAATTCACCGCGACCTTTTATACTCTGGACCACACGGTCGGTACCACCGCCCATAGGGGTCGGTACTACCGACGTCGGTACTACCGACCCTATGGCGGTACCACCGACTGTGTAAAAACAGAGCGGACATAGAGCTATTCCAAGAGAACCTTGAGTGGTATACTACACATACTTCAAATATGTCCAGATTTCATACAAGCAGTACATAACTATGGACACAAGTGAAGCATGCAAAATAGATTTTGAAATCACACACAATATTTTGTCAAAGCATTTGACTAGGTCTCTAGGTGAAAACAAATATGTGCAAGACATCAAGCCACGTTACGAGAATCAATGATATTTAGTTCACTCCTCAAAGCACAAAATCTTGACTCATCTAAAGGCTTTGTGAAGATATCGGCTAGTTGCTTTTCGGTGCTCACATGGCGTATTGCGATATCTCCTTTGGCTTCATGGTCTCTCAAGAAATGATGTCAGATGTCTATGTGTTTTGTGCGAGAATGGTTTACGAGATTGTTTGCTAGTTTGATAGCACTCTCATTGTCACACAAAAGTGGAATTTTGGTTTCCTCACATCCGAAGTCTTTTAGTGTTTGCTTCATCCAAAGTAGTTGAGCACAACATGCGCCGGCCGCTATATACTCGGCTTCGGCGGTGGATAGGGCAACACTATTTTGTTTCTTAGAACTCCATGACACCAAAGACCTCCCAATAAATTGACAAGTTCCGGTAGTGCTCTTTCGATCTACCTTGCAACCGGCATAGTCCGAATCGGAATAGCCAAGTAGATCAAAAGTGGAGCCCTTGGGATACCACAAGCCAAGATTCAGAGTGTGCACTAAGTATCGAAAGATTCTCTTAACGACCATAATATGACATTATTTCAGATTAGCTTGAAACCTTGCACACATGCACACACTAAGCATGATATCGGGCCTAGATGCACAAAGGTAAAGCAATGAACCGATCATAGAGCGATATACCTTTTGGTCCACTGACTTACCATCCTCATTTAGATCAAGATGTCCATTCGTAGGCATGGGGGTCTTGATGGGTTTGGCCTTGTCCATCTCAAACTTCTTTAGCATGTCTCTTGTATACTTGGTTTGACTGATGAACGTGCCATCCTTGAGTTGCTTGACTTGGAATCCAAGGAAATATTTCAACTCACCCATCATGGAAATCTCGAACCTTTTAGTCATGATCCTACTAAATTCCTCACAAAAGGCCACATTAGTACTACCAAATATTATGTCATCGACATATATTTGGCACACAAAGATATCATTATCAACTTTGCGAGTAAATAAAGTAGCATCGGCTCTTCCTATCTCAAAACCCTTTTTGAGTAGGAAGTCCTTAAGGCAATCATACCAAGCTCTAGGGGCTTGTTTGAGCCCATAGAGCGCCTTGTCGAGCTTGTAGACGTGGTTGGGATACTTGGGATCTTCAAAACCTGGTGGTTGCTCCACATATACCAATTCGGAGAGGGGGCCGTTGAGGAATGCACTTTTCACATCCATTTGGTATAGCTTGAAATCATGGTGAGTAGCAAAGGCAAGTAATATGCGAATTGACTCAAGCCTAGCTACAGGTGCATAAGTTTCCCCAAAATCCAAACCTTCAATTTGAGTGAAACCTTGAGCCACCAACCGTGCTTTGTTCCTTGTCACCACGCCATGCTCGTCTTGCTTGTTGCGGAAGACCCATTTGGTTCCTATTACATTTTGCTTGGGCCTTTCCACCAAGGACCAGACTTCATTCCTGGTGGAGTTGTTCAGCTCTTCTTGCATAGCCATCACCCAGTACGGATCATCAAGTGCTTCTTCCACCCTAAGAGGTTCCAAAGAGGAGACAAACAAGTAATGTTCACAAAAACTTGCTAAGCGAGAGCGTGTCGTTACCCCACGCCGTATGCTCCCCAATATGTTGTCAACGGGATGATCCCGTTGAACTGTATGATGAACTCTTGGATGTGGCACAAGTGATCTTCTTTGGATGGGTCCATCTTCATCATCTTCATATGTGTTGATGTCCCCATCTTCTTGTCGGACTTCATGTTGAGCTTGTGTTTGATCATCTGCTTGATGTATCACTTGAACATCACCCACACTACCACCATTCGGAGTTGCGGAAGCTTCATCATGCACATGATGGATATGAGAATCTTGTGGAGTGTGTGATGGATCATCTTCATCATCTTGTATTTCAACGGGCCTCACATCGCCAATTGCAAGCCTCTTGATAGCTTCGGATGGAGGCACGTCATTACCTACAAGCTCATCATTGACTTGCTCCTTTTGAGAGCCGTCGAATTCATCAAAAGTCACGTCTACCATTAACTCAATAGTGCCGGTGGCATTATTGAATACACGGTAGCCATGTTCGTTAGTACCATAACCAAGTAGAAAACCTTCCTGTACCTTAGGTGCAAACTTTGAGCTTTTGGCCCTCTTGTTAAGTATGAAACACTTGCAGCCATAGACTCTAAAGTAGTGCACCTTCGGTTTGTTACCAGTTAGAAGCTCATATGGAGTCTTCCCTCTTAGCTTGTGAAGGTAGAGGCGGTTGATTGCATGACACGCCGTGTTCATCGCCTCCGCCCAAAAGCCATGGGAAGTCTTGTACCCATCCAACATAGATCTTGCGGCTTCAACAAGAGTTCTATTCTTCCTTTCCACAACCCCATTTTGTTGTGGGGTATATGGAACGGAGAACTCATGCTTGATTCCTTCATCATCAAGATATTCTTCTATGTTGGTGTTCCTAAACTCAGTCCCGTTGTCACTTCTCACTTTCTTGATCTTGATATCAAACTTATTTTGTGCTCTTCTAGCAAACTTCTTGAAAATGCCTTGCGTTTCACTTTTATCTGCTAAAAAGAACACCCAAGTGAAGCGAGAATAGTCATCAACAATAACGAAACTGTATTTGTTACCACCGATGCTTTGGTAGGCAATGGGTCCGATGAGGTCCATATGCAATAGCTCCAATGGTCTTGAGGTCGACACGATGTTCTTGATTGGATGCTTTGCTCCAACTTGCTTTCCGGCTTGGCACGCACTGCAAATCCTATCTTTCTCAAAAGAAACATTGGTTAGTCCAAGGATGTGCCCTTCCCTTTGAAGTTGGGCCAAGTTCCTCATCCCAACATGAGCTAGTCGGCGATGCCAAAGCCAACCCATGCTAGATTTTGCCATTAGACATGTTGTAGGTTCTACCTTACTAGTTGAGAAGTCAACTAAGTAAAGTTTCCCTTCAACACGCCTTTAAATGCAATAGAGGAATCCCTTCTTCTAGAGACGGTCACACCCTTATCCGTAAAAAAACAATCGTAACCCATTTCACAAAGTTGAGAAACGGACAACAAGTTGTAACTCAACGAATGCACAAGTAATACATTAGATATGGAATTGTCAATTGAGATAGCAATTTTACCCAAGCCAAGCACCTCACCCTTTCCATTTTCACCAAACACAATGTTGTTGCATGAGTCATGGCTTGGTTGGAAGGAGGTGAACATCTCTTTTGCCCCGGTCATATGGTTGGTGCATCCACTATCCAACACCCAACTTGACCCACCGGAGGCATATTCCTACAAAACAAGTTTATGTTCTTGATTTAGGTACCCAAATGAGATTGGGTCCTAGGGGGTTAGTCACATAAGCTTTTGGCACCCAAACATTTCTCATAATTTCCCTCTTCTTGAGGGCACCAACATACTTGACTACTATCTTGCCATCCTTCCCCCAACAACACAAGTAATCACATGTATAGCTTCTTGATATGGGCTTTTGTTGCTTGGGGGCCTCCACTTGCTTTTCCTTGTTGATCTTACCATTAGCAAGTGGAGCTATGGGATTGGCAACCTTGTTGGCCTTGTTCACGAGGTCAAAGAGAGGAACCCCTTTGTTAAAGTTAACAAAAGGTACCCCATTAACCATCTTCCTTCCATTGGCCTTACCACCATACCTATTGTACCCAATTCCATCCTTGATGGATGGATGTCTTGCTGTCTTGAGGATGTCTTTTGGTTGTTGCACCTTACATTTGCAACCATTCCTCAAGATCATGTTCAACCTATGAATCTCCTTGTCTTTCTTTTCTAGCTCAACAAGGTTAGTTGCACAAGCATTTATATCAAGTTTGTAGCATCTTTTGCAACCATTACTAGTTGAGGCATTAGAGCCGTCGGAATCCTTAGGAGAGGTTGAAGAGGTGCTATTCCAAAGAGTGTTGTAGCTTAGTTCAAGAGTTTGATATTTATCTTGAAAGCTTGTGAGGCTTTCTTGAACCAAGCTAACTTCATTCTTTAGTTTAGCAATTGAGTCATTGCTCGTGGAACACTCCTTAGCCAACTTCTTGTTAGAGTCATTGGCTAAAGATAGTTCCACTGTCAATTTCTCAACCTTCAACTTCTCCTCGGCAAGAGAGGCTTCTAATGCAAGGTTCTTTTCTCTCTCTTGAGAGATCAAGTCCCCTTGTAAAACAAGACTCTCATTCTGACTTTCCAACTTACTAAGCAATTTTAATAATTTTGGTCCACCTTTCTTACCAAACTTTCTTATGATACTTAGTTCAAATTCATCCATGTCATCATCACTAAATTCATCGCTAGAACAAGTAGGAGAGTTAGATGATACCTTCTCATTCTTAGCCATGAAGCAAGAATGAGTGAAGTCATCCTCGTCGTCGGAGAGGCTCTCGAACAAGCGTGATGAAGTTGTCGATGTAGCCATGTTGGAGAAGAGACTTGGAGAAGAGGTCTTATGTACGGCAATGTTGGCCGCTCCCTTCTCCTTCTCCTTGCTCTTGCTCTTCTCTTCATCACTTGAATCATCTTTCGAGAACCATTCCTCACAAAGATGAGCTTCACCACCTCTTCTTCTTCCTTGCTTCTTGTCATCACTCTTGCTATACTTGTTCTTGTTCTTCTTTTGTGGACAATCGGCAATGAAATGATCATCCGCACCACACATAGAAATTCCTCTTCTTTGATTTCTTGAAGTATCCACCTTTGCCCTTCTTGTGCATCTTCTTTCTCATGAATCTTCTAAAGTTCTTCACGAGAAGGGCCAACTCATCATCGGAGTCTTCACTTCCTTCGCTTGAAGAGTCATCTCGGGCCTTGCTTCTTTCTTCTTGATTAGCTTTGAGAGCTACCACCTTCTTGTGGCTTTCCTCTTGATCTTCTTCATCATCTAAGACTTCATGATGCTTTATTTTGGCAAGCATCTCATGAGGTCCCATGCTCTCATAGTTGGGTCTCTCCATGATGATTGATGCAAGATTCTTGTTCCTCTTTCTATATGCTCTCAATAGCTTTCTTCCAGCTGAGTAGTCATCCCACTTTGTGTCTCCGAGAGCTCTAATCTGATTTACCAATGTCATGAATCTATCAAACATTTGTTGAGTGGTCTCACTTTTCTTGATAGCAAAGTTCTCAATCTTTCCATGAAGAAGCTCTATGTTGCACTTCCTCACACTTGCATCACCCTCATATGATATCCTAAGGGTATCCCAAATCTTCTTGGCACTCTCCATTCCATGTACCTTGTTGCTTTCTTCAGGCTTAAGGCATGATAGTATCAATGATGCGGCTTGAACATTTTGTTGAAACTCAATCACATCATTGTCGGTGAACTCTTGACCTTCAACATGACTTGGTCCACTACTAACAATCTCCCAAACTCTTGCGGCAAGAAGGTGTAGCTTCATCTTGTGTGCCCAATCATTGTAGTTGATTTCATCAAAGGCGGGTGGTTTGCCTAGATTGACGCTAGGCAGTTGAATGACTTTGCCCATTTGGCTATAGTCAAAATGCATTCTAGAGAACTCATTGTCTCTCTTTCCTTTCTCCTTATCTCCCTTCTTCTTGTCATCCTTGGGCGGCTGATTTTCACCGCTTCCGGATGCTTCGGCTTTGCTGTCTAAAGCTCGCCTCAAACTCTCTATCTCATCTTTCATCTTCTTCATTTTATCTTCATGCTTCTTTGCTTGATCTTCAATTACCTGAGCAGTAACCTTCTTCACAAGCTCATCAAGCTGTTCTTGACTTAGGGTCGACATGATTCTCCCTTACGCGGTGAAGCGCTAACACAAGGGTTAAGCTCCGATACCAATTGAAAGGATCAAATCAGCCTAGAGGGGGGTGAATAGGTGATTTTTAACAATCTGAAACTTCACAAACTAGGAAATGTAGTTAGATAACAACCGGAGAGGCCGGTTTGTTTGGGTAGGTACTACCGGGTGTAAAACACCGGTACTACCGACACAAACAAACGGCACAACCGGGATCCTAAAAGGAACTACAAATCCAATGTAAGTAATACAAGAATCTACCCCACTTCCCTAAGTATGATAGATAGCAAATCTACTCTCACCGAGCCTTGGTTGCTTCCCTTGATGTAGATCGAGCCTTCCCAAGTTAAGAAGAAGATAGGGATAGGAAGAACACGAAGAACACAACAACAAGTGTAACAGAGAAAGTAGAGACAACAACAAGCACACGGGACACGCGATTTATCCCGAGGTTCAGCCAATCCACTAAGGAGTGCCTACGTCCTCGTTGTTGAGGTGACCACAAAGGTCGGAGTCTATTTCACCTCCTCGCCTCACTCAAGCAACCACAAAGGCTACGAGAGTTTCTCTACTAGAAATCTCAGGGGTAATACAAACACTTCGGGGAGCCCTCACAAGTGAATCAATACGGGCTACCACGAAGAACACCTAACCGGCTAGAGCTCAAAGAGCTCAAGAGTAAAAGACACAAATCAAGCCGGCTAGATGGAAACCAAGTGCTCAAGTCGTAGATCGAAGCTTCCCACTCTCTAATCTCACTTCCCTAGCTCAAATCTTGCAAGAGAATGGATCTAGGAGCAAAGGGGGAGAGAGAGGGGAGGAGTCAATGCTTGGAGAGAGTTTGTCTCAAGTTAGGTCAGCAATAAGTGAGTGGAATGAGTGGGTGACTGTGAAAAGTGAAGAGAGGAGGCATTTATACTCCCTCAGTCCCGAGGCTGGTCGGTGGTACCGACCGCCCATGGTCGGTACTACCGACCAGTTCACAACGGTCGCATAGATCCAGATCTGACCTAAAAGTCAGCTACCGACCTCAGGTCGGTACCACCGCGGGCGGTAGTACTGGCCTTATGGCGGTACCACCGCCAGGCCAAAATGGCCGCGAACAGAGAGCTCCGCAGTTAGGGACTTGGTCCCTCAGAAACTACCGACCAGCGTCGGTACCACCGAGGGTCGGTAGTACCGACGTAATGGCGGTACTACCGCCAAGTCACAAGCGAGTCAGTCCAGAGAGCCCTGCAAACTTGGTTACCACCGGCCAGGGCTCGGTACCACCGTGGGCGGTAGTACCGAGGTAATGGCGGTACTACCGCCAGGTCAATTTCAGCGCGAACAGAGAGGCCTGCGAAATCAAGCTTACTACCGACCTGGGTCGGTACCACCGAGGGCGGTAGTACCGAGGTTATAGCGGTACTACCGCTAGGTCATTTTCGACTCTACACAGAGAGCTTCGCAAAACCAAGTTACTAACGACCAGGGTCGGTACCACCGAGGGCGGTACTACCGAGGTTATGGCGGTACTACCGCTAGGTCATTTTTGACCAACCCAGAGAGGTTATTTTGAGCACTGCCTGGAAAAGCTGTGGTCGGTACCACCGACCACCCATGGTCGGTACCACCGACCACACAAATTTAACCTCTATGTGTTCGTGATTGTGCGGTGTCTCTCAAGCGAACTATAGTTAGTCTATTTAAGCACTTTTCTCTGCATCTAGCCAACATAATTTGTGACCCTCTTGATAGTCCGGCTTACCTATAACTCAAGTTTAAAATTTCAATTTTAAACTACTACTTGAGCTAGGCATCTTTATGTCCAAATGTATCCAACATGCTTTGTTCACGAGATTTCAACGTTTCAAATCTTTCTTAGGACTAACACCTGCATACATGCTTTTATAAACCGGTTAGTCCCTAATTTGATTGTCATTAATTAGCCAAAACCCACATTGGGGGCGAATGCACTTTCAGAAAGCACCCCCGCGCGAATGCTACCGCACCTCGCCTAAGTGTGTGGGGGCGGGCGCGTCTTTGACTACCGGCCGAGGGGCTCGCAACGAAAGCCCCCCGCGCGAATGCTACCGCCCCTCGCCTAAGTTTGTGGGGGCGGGTGCGTCTTTGCTATCGGTCGAGGGGCTCGCAACGAAAGCACCCTCGCGCGAATGCTACCGCCCCTCGATTAAGTGTGCGGGGGCGGGCGCGTCTTTGCTTTCGGCCAACGGGTTCGCATTCGAGAGTTCGATCTCGCGGAAGCCACCGCCACGCGGCTAAGGGCGTGGGGGGCAGGCATCCGGCTATCCCCGGGCGAGTATCACTCGCAAGCCAGAAGAACGAAATAATAGAGTCTGCGTTTTCAAAAAGCAAAAATGCCGAAAAATAAAGTCCCAGCAGCCCATTCCCTTACATTTTATTTCAAGCAAGTTCGTACAATGTGACCAAGCTCGCGAATTACTTCCGCGACCCAAGGAACATGCTATATCGCCGCTGATCTGGAGAAAGCGCGGCGTCTTCGGGCTCCACCTTAACAAATGGGGCGCCTTCGAAAGTTGGCGGCACACGCGAAGCTTCGCGCCTCCTCCGCCTTGCCTCAAGCTCGCGTCGGTGAAAGTTCTCATAAAAGGCACGCAAACGCTCCTCCGTGCGCTTAATCTTCTTAGCGCGTTTATTCAAGTTAGACGAAAGCGATGCCGTCGGAAACCTAGAGCGAAAGCTCCTCCACAAGTCACCTCCGACACAAAGATCGCCGGATTTAATCATTAGCGGGCAAATGTCGAGAACGTCCGGCGTTCCCGCATTCGCATCCTGTTCAATACAACATTCCAGCTTAAGTTCAAAAGTTACATGCGACAACAATTCTTGCAAGTACAACCAATACATATAAAACATGCCCTATTCACTGATCTACCGCATCTTTTGGAACGCTTTCGTCACGAGAAGCAGCGGCAGCTGAGCTTTCGGGGATCTCCTCATTCGCACGAGGGGGCTCACTTCTTCTTCTGGCTCGGCCTCGCGCGCCCGCCGCTCGGAGATGAAGTCCGAAAATACTCTTTTGATATGAGCTTTCTCCTCCAGAGTCTGCATTCGAAAGGGGCGGTTCAGAAAAGGCATCACCCACGCCACAGGTTGAATGTAGTAACAAAAAGAAAAACAACTATCCAAAATTATGTTCCCACGGCCCATGGCGGACTGCATAAGGGACATGTCATTGCCACCCGCCAGCCAGAACTCGTCAAAAATCTCTTGCCTAGAGCCTTAGCCGCCTCGGAGGTTCGCCAATAATAGTCCACCTCCTTGACCGAAAGATCCGAGATATGGGAGCAACCAACGTCAACAAGGCTGTGGCCAATCACCTTGATGCCCGTAACCGCAGCATAGTCCCGGCCGAGGGCCATGTGCCCCTCCAGCGACTCCATCTCAGAGCGGACCCAGTCGATAAGGCTATCGACGTCACTACCCGAGGGGCCTTCAGTTTCGACGCCAATGCTGCGGAGGAACTCACGAAAGCGAGACACTGCCTCCCCAGTAGAAGTCAAAAGCGCCTTCTCCCTATCGGTCTGGGCATTTTGCAGCTGCGAAATCTACCTCTTCAGATTTTCAGCCTCCAACTGCCTTACCTTCCGGGAGGTGCGCTCATCCTCAGCCTTTTTCACTTGAGACTGCAGATATGCGGTAAGTTTCTTCACTTGGGTTTCAAGTTCTTGCTTCTCCCGCTCAACCTTGCGAATGTAAAGGTCACTTTGATTGCTCTGGCTGCGGGCGATGAATGCAGCTTGCAAAAGCATAAATCAAAGACAAGGGCAAAAAGTACAAAAAGGAAACGAAAGGGAAAGATCGGCGAAACCTATGACAAAACCGGGCACTTACGCTTGCCAGATGAAACGACAGTGCGTCGCTGAGCTTCGCGCTGCTGACCTTGAGGAGATCCCTTTCAATCTCCGGCGCGACGAAAGATTTCTGGGAAAATTCCACAAATTTAACAGCCTCCTCACTTCCGCCAGGAAGGACTCCTGCCCGACGATAGTCGATTCGGCAGGCAAGTTGGGCATCTGAGGCTGCACCCAAAGAATGAGCAACGCGATAAGACCCCTCTTTCGCATCATCAGTTTCGCTTGATCAACTCAGGCCAGTGTAAAAACACGGGTTCTCGTAGTCCGAAGGCGTGCCATCGAGTACCAACCGCCCGTAACCCAGAAGCTGCCCTTCCACCATCTCCTGTGTCAAGCGAATGCACCGCGACGAAAAATGTGGCTTACCTCTATCAATAGCAGCAGGAGCCGACATTTTCCCAGATCCAGCCCCTCTCTCGCCTGCAGCTGCCTTGTCACCGGGTGCCCAAGCAGAGGGCTCGGGACGCAGAGTTTTTGGTTTTTTCGCTTGGCGTTCCGACGCCTCCGGCGGACCCGAAGCTTTCCGCGAGCCAAGTTTCGCGAAAGTTGGAAGGTCAGCAACGGACGCGTCATCGTCAAACGCCGAGTGCGAAAGGTGCACATTCGACTTCTTCAGAGCCATCTCCGCAGCACAAGACGCACTCTGCAAAGCATGCCAAAAACAGGGCGCATCAAATGCACAGCGTAAGCTTTAGAAGCGATAGCAACTTAAAAAGGAGAGGAAAAAGAAAAAAAAGCATGACCAAGACGAAACGAATGGCGCAGGAACTAACCACCCTCGGGTGATCGAAAGGATCAACGTTGGGGATCGATTCCAACGCTACCCCTCGGCTTTTAAGCAGAGGCTTGGCGATTAAACGCCCGATGCGGATGTCCCCAACTTCGGCAGCTTTTCGCTTGGGGACCACACCGCTACGACCCCTGCGTCGAGCCACACCCTTGCCTTTCAACTTCGAATGCTCAGCTTCCTCCATGCTTTCGTCAAGCAAGGGCCTCTCGGCGTACTTGACTCCCATAGCATCAATGCCCGATTCAAGCGGCGATTTCGGCCGAGGTTGCCGAGTTGAAACTCGCTCTCCTTTCGCAGATACGGCCCACATATTTTCTTTGCTTTGCCTTCAATATGCTTCACGTAGGACTCGTCGTCAGCAAAATTCGCAGGTCTCTCAAGCAGCAGAAGGGGCCCCAATACCCGTCCTTGTCAGAAAAACTTTCGAAAGAGGTTACACTACAAAGCGGGTTCATCCCAATAGCCATCCACTCTTCGACGAAGTGTCGGCTTATTTGAAACCGAGCAGTGAGCGCGAATGCGTCTCCGTAGCGAATGCCTTCTTCATCGTTCAAAGCGACAGGCGGGAGATGCTTCCTGGGGCACCTCTCCAAAACCGACACAAGCGGAGAAGCTTTCTTCTCCCCTTTACCTAGCTTAGCAGCAACAGTTTCGTCCAAGCAAACCCGGTAGTAAAACAAGAAACGATTCCAATCTGGCCACTTGTTCCGATAGGTAAGCGAAATAGAAATGCTACCCAGGGTCTTCCGCGGAACAAAATTGATGCAGCCAATCTCGCTGGGCAGCTTGCCTCCCAAGAAAGGGTCGTCCACTTTCGTTGGCCGCCGATGAATATCATAGAACCGCACGAAAACATCAGCTCGTGGCGCACAATCAAGCATTTTCATTGCCATCGCGAAAACTCCAAGCCTGATGAACGCATTCGGCGTCAACTGATGAAGCTGTATGTTGAACCCAGAAATGACATCCGCGACAAATTCTTCAAGTGGAAAGTCCAGCCCAGCAGCAAAATAATCGCGGAAGACGATAGCTTCATAAGGCCGCAGAATGGGCACCTCTTCATCTCCAGGCACGCGGCAGCTCGCAAGATGGTCTCTTCTCAAAGGTCCTTTTTCGGCTATCGCTTGCAAAGCAGCAGTCGTCATTCGCGAAGCGCCCAGGTAAAATGAGCAGTCGGTAGGCACCAAAACCAAACCCGAGTCTCCGTCATCAGACAAACTGCCGCTGTGATCCGGAACCCGTGGAGCCCCCCCGGATCCAACGGATACGTCAGCACTACGTTCGTGACGAGAAGACCCAGAAGCGCCACTGCTTTCGCTAGATGAGCTCGAAGTCGACGTGGAACTGGAAGACGCCATCTAACACGGTGCGAGAGACGAATGAACAAGGATGCATGCGAAATGATAAAAAAGAGGGTAGGGGCGAAAGGACAAAAACTTAAAGAAGCGACTCAAAACATGAATCAAACCAAAAAGAAATAAAAGAAGTGTAAAAAGTATGTACCACAACTTTCACTTAGCGAATGGCTGGAGCAAGCGCCAAAAGCTTTTGCTTAGCGAATGATGCGAGGCTTCTCAAGCAGGCAGCAAAGGAACGGGAATGGTTCAAGTGGCCAAGTAGCTTCCCTGTCCTCAGCCTTCACGCTTATATACGTGCAAATGACTGCCAAAATGGTACACGGTTTTCGAGGAAGACGAAAAGACGCCCGGGCACGGGATACGAAGCACCACAACGGTCTGCCAAAATGGTACACGGTTTTTGAGGAAGACGAAAAGACACCCGGGCACGGGATATGAAGCACCACAACGGTCTGCCAAAACGGCACACGGTTTTCAAGGAAGATGAAAAGGCGTCAAGACATGGGATACGAAGCGTCGCAACAGGCCGTCAGACAGTACACGGTTTCAGGGAAGCGACAAGACGTCCACACACGTGAAACGAAGCATCACAATGCCCTAAAAAAACCTTGGCTCCAAATCCAAGCAAAGGTACTTTTTTGGGCGGGCGTAGGCGCTTAGCGAAAGGGCACGGTCGAACTTCGCAAGCTCACAGATCCGACCGTGAGGGGCTATTGTTGGGGTAGTACCCAGGCCGCTGGCGCCTCCGGCCCGCATATCGAAGAAAGACAGAGTTTCCGCGCGAAAGCAGGCATTCGCGCGAAGGAGGGTTTAAACGACCGGAGCCTGGGTTTTGAAGCGGCTTCCGAGCGGAAGCGCGTCGGCGGACGGCCAGGCCCGCTAGGCCGCGCTTTCGCGCGGAAGGGGCCGGCGGCGACCGGCAACGGCCCATGCCTCGGCTCGCAGCGGCTTTCGTGCGAAAGCGCAATAACGGGCGGGCGAGCTCGCCGCGCCACGCTATCGCGCGAAAGGAGCCGCAGGTGGTCCAGGCGGCTTTCGCGCGAAGGAGGCCTGGTGCCTCCGGCGGGAGTTTTCATCATTCACAGCTTCGGTTTTTCACAGGCTTTCGCAGGTTGCCGGAAGCCTTGGTCAAAGGGAGCGGGCCCACCGACTGAGGAAAGGAGCTAGGGGGAGCTGGGCCCACCAAGGGACGAAGTCACGATGTTGCCCCTCGGGTCGCTGAGGGGCGACAAGAAGCCATGGAGTAGTTGAGTATGACATTGTTGTAATTGCAAACAAAGTGGTTGGAGGGGCATCCTTGTACTTTTAAACTGTTTTTGATTAATATAAAAAGCCCCCGTCCTCCCAGGTACGGGGGAGAGGGAGAACACTGTTTACTTTGCTTAATTCTCCAGTCTCCGTTCGCCTTTGGCTTGTGCTTTCGCTCGTGCGTCAACCGACTGTCTTAGGGTTCCGGCCCTAAGACAACAACATGCAATATTTGCATCTCAAAATAAATTTGTTAAAAAACTAGATTTAAAGATCTTTCTAATGATACTAATTATATACGATGAATATTGATATTTTAATATATATATTTAGTTAAAAATGTTTCTCGGGAAGCAAAAACGACAATTATTTAGGCCATGTTCAGTTCCCAAATTCCCTCAAACATTTTGCACAGTAGCCATCACATCGAATCTTTAGCGGATTTATATATTCTTGCATTTTTTTCTAGAGTCCCAGATCAAAGGAGTAAGTCTATCAGGAGTTTGTGGTGTAGTCAATCACTAGATTATTTCCCTACGTGTTATTCCTTTTTTTGCTATATATTTCCCTTCCACGCAATTTGTTTTTTTTAATTCCCCTCTACGTCTGAAAATTAGAGTCCATCACAACTACTGAGTCCATTACTATCCTTTCTTTTATATGCGGATGATACTTTTTCTTTTTAGCACACCTCTCTGTAGTTTTGGTTTTTTTTTTCTCTTGGCCTTTCTACACGGATTCCAGTTTCATAACGTGCTTTTTGTTAGAAGTGAAATGAAATGTATAGAGATTGGAACAACTGACTTCTTTCATTGATCTTTTCCAATTTATACAAGTGAAGGAACGCGCCGTACGGACTCCGTATGGACGCGTCCGTTCGGGTGAAACACCAATTCGCTAGAACTGCTAACCGGTGAAGGGACATGCCCCTTCACAACACTAACTGCTAATCTATGATTAATATCTAATCCTGTCCTCTAATCACTTGTGTTAACGGATGAGATCATCAATCAAGAGGTGTCTCTTGATGAAGAGACACTGTTTCGTAACACTTCCCCTTGATCGAATCTTCCTTGAGATCAATAATGATGTAAGCTTGGATTCCTCGAAAAACCCTGTGGGAAAAATCTGAGGAATATGTATGTATAGATATGCTATAAAACTCCTTTAAACCTTGTAGAAAAATAAGGAGAAGATAGCATATATGTGTGTGATTAGATAAACCACTATGTCATTGGTATTCCAATTAAAAACCCAGCGGGAAAAATATTGGAGATACGACATATTGATGACTCCTCCAAAAACCATTTAGGAAAAATATGAGGGGCATTATAATATGGATAGGTCGCTAAAACTGCTGCAAAACCCAGTGGGAAAATTCAGGAGAAAATATGACGACATATCATATGTATTGCCTCTAGGATAACTCTCATGAAAAACCTTTTCAGGAAAAACCATGAAAGAGTTGTGAGGGCAATATGTGTCTTTGATATTTACTATAAAAACCCCGATGGGGAAAATAGAAAATATGACACACGCTTATGTTAATATTACCTCATTAAAAACTTTAACAAGAAACCTTGTGAGTAAAACTCGTTAAAGAAAAGAGTATAACATGATGCGAGTACAGGTGATATCTAGGAGATCTCTCCCCCTGATTCTTGCAAGTCTCGAAGTCACCGCATACCAATTCCATGTACCAATTTATGAAATACAGAATATGGTAAGGACTTAGTAAAAAGATCCGCTAGATTATCACAAGACTTGATTCGTAAGATGTCTATTTCCCCATTTTCTTGTAGCTCATGAGGATAAAACAACTTAGGAATAATGTGCTTTGTGATATTGCTCTTTATGTAACCTATTTGCATCTGAGTAACACAAGCAGAATTATCCTCATAGATAATTGTAGGTGATTTAATAGAACCAATGCCACATGATTGTTGTATGTGGTTAATCATTTTGCGAAACCATACGCATTCGTGTGATGCTTCATATAGAGCAATAATTTTAGAATGATTAGTAGAGGTGGACGTCATGGTCTATTTAGAAGACTTCCATGAAATAGCCGTACCTCCACGAAGGAATACAAATCCTGTTTGGGATTTTTTGTTATGAGGATCAGATAAGTAACCGACATCTGTGTAGCCAATCATACTGGGATCATGATTCTTCTTGAAGAATAAACCAAGATCCTTTGTGCCATTAAAGTATCTGAGGATACACTTCGCTCCCGTCCAGTGACGGCGAGTGGGTTTCGCACTATGCCTAGCTAGTAAGTTTACTGCAAATGCGATATCAGGTCTGGTGCAATTTGCAACATACAAAAGTGCGCCAATAACACTAAGATATGGAACCTCTGGTCCCAATATCTTTTCACCAACATCCGGTGGTCTAGATTGATCTTTCCCTACTTCTAAGGAACGAACAACCATCGGTGTTTTGATGGGGTATGATTTGTCCATTTTGAATTTCTCCAAAATTTTCTGGACATAGGCTGACTGATGCACTAAAATCCCTGTAGGACGGTGCTCAATTTGTAAGCCCAAGCAATACCGGATCTTACCCAAATCCTTCATTTTGAATTCCTTCATGAGATGATTACGTGCTTCATTTATATCCTTTGGATTGTCAATGATGTTTAAATCATCAACATATACAGATATAATACAAAATCCCGTTGGAGATTTCTTAATGAAAACACATGGGCAATCATCATTGTTGGAGTATCCCTTCTTGAGAAGGAACTCACTCAGTCGGTTGTACCACATCCGACCCGATTGCTTCCAGCCATATAATGACTTTTGGAGCTTTACACAATACATGTTGCGATTTGCGTTTGGATTCGGAATTTGGATTCCATCGGGAACCTTCGTGTATATGTCTGAATCAAGTGACCCATATAAATATGCTGTCACCACATCCATCAACTGCATAGATAGATGATTTTGAACTGCCAATGATATTAAGTATCGGAAAGTAATTCCACTCATTACCGGAGAATATGTTTCATTGTAATCAATGTCGGGTCTCTGCGTGAACCCTTGTGCTACTAGCCTAGCTTTATATCTCACCAGCTCATTGTTTTCATTCCGTTTTCGGACAAAAACCCATTTGAAGCCTACAGGAAAGACTTTGGAAGGTGTGGGCATCGCAGATGTGAATACCCCCCTTTTAGTGTGCGAGGCTATCTCAGCTTGGATTGCTTCTTTCCATTGAGCCCAGTCCGAGCGCTTTTTGCACTCTGCCATGGTCTTAGGTTCTGGGTCATTGAGAAAGATTTCTGCAATTGCTGCGGAGAAGTATATGTCGACAACAGTAGTCTTACGATCGTATGATTCTCTAGTTTCAATATAATTGATGGAAATTTCTTTCACCCCATATACTGACTCAACATTTCCCAAAACTATGGAGTCAGGGTGTTCCGATGTCCCAGGATCAGTGTTTGGGTGCACCTTTGATCCGGGTTGTGAATTAGGTCCTGGTGTTGTACTTTTATCCACTGTCGGGTGTCTACCAACTTGAGGTTGGTTTGGATTTACTGATTTAGAGGATTTAGTTCTCGGTATCCTCAGACACTTATTTGAAGCATTATCCTTGGGAGCGGCCGTACTTCTCCCCCTCTTCTTTGGAAGTGGGGGTTGAATGTTTTTTATTGGTACCTCTACTCTTTCGGGCGCATTACGAGCAGGATAAGAGGATTTAGTGACACCCTTATAATCAGTAAATGCTTCTGGCAGGTTATTTGCAATATGTTGCAAATTTATGATTTTCTGAACTTGTTGTTCAGTTTCTTGAGTACGTGGATCTGAGGAGGAAATGCCTTGGGCATCCCAATTGATTTCCTGGCATTCATTTTGGTACTTGTAGTCTCCCCCTAATGCCGAGAAATAGTCCTCATTGAATATGCAGTCAGCATACCGGGCCGTGAATAAATCCCCTATGAGGGGTTCGAGGTACTTGATAATCGATGGGGATTGGTATTCCACATAGATTCCAAGTTTTCTATGTGGACCCATAGATGTACGCTTAGGCAGTGAGATCGCTACGTATACGGCGCAACCGAATTTTCGCAGATGGGAAATATTAGGCATATTCTCACGTACTAATTGCAGTGGGGAAACTACATGATATGCAATTGGTCGCAATTGAATTAAGTCAGCAGCGTGTAAGACTGCGTGACCCCAACAAGAAGTTGGTAGGTTGCAATTTTATAATAAGGGTCTTGCAATGAGCTTAATTCTCTTAATAAGAGATTCTGCTAAACCATTTTGTGTATGGACATATGGGACAGAGTGCTAAACTTGAATTCCAAGAGCCATACAATAGTTATTG
The DNA here is from genome assembly GCA_009763385.1 of Coix lacryma-jobi var. lacryma-jobi. Lineage (NCBI taxonomy): Eukaryota > Viridiplantae > Streptophyta > Magnoliopsida > Poales > Poaceae > Coix > Coix lacryma-jobi. The sequence continues at coordinate 148,587,228 of CM019827.1, read as the reverse complement.
AAAGCTTTTGAGGAAAATTCAGCAGCATTGTCCATTCGAATCGATTTGATTTGATGTTCAGGGTTATTCGCCTTAAGTCTAATAACTTGGGCAATAATCTTTGCAAATGCATGGTTACATGTGGACAAAAGACACACATGAGACCATCTAGTAGATGCATCTATTAGAACCATGAAGTACCTGAATGGTCCAGACGTTGGTTGAATGGGGCCACATATATCGCCTTGAATGCGTTCAAGAAATTTGAGTGGCTCATTTTGGATTTTAACGTGCGATGGACGTAAAATCAATTTCCCTGTAGCGCACGAAGTGCACATAAAATCTGAAGATTTCGGGAATTTAGCAGTGTTTAACTCATGACCATTAGAATTGCTGATAATTTTCCGCATCATCCCGACTCCGGGATGACCAAGGCGATCATGCCATGTTTTGAATGCATCAACATTCTGAAAAATTACCTTGTACGCAATATGTGGTACGGGTTTGATGTATGTGTAGTACAATCCGGACGGAAAAGATGGAATTTTCTCAACAATACGTTTGCCATATCCGCTATTTTGTGTAACAAGGAGAATTTCCTCGTTATTCTCATAATGGGTTTCTATATGGAAACCATTTTGACGGATATCTCTATACCTTAGTAAGGTACGCTTTGAATCAGGATACAATAATGCATCCTCGATTGTAATTTGGGTACCCATAGGAAGTACAATAGTGGCACGACCAGTACCAACTATCGTTGCATCGCGCCCAGTGATTGTCAAAACATTTTCTTGTCTTTTAACAAGAGTTTGAAAATATTTTGTTTCCCTAAGAATAAAATTAGTGGTGCCACTATCCACTAGGTATAATTCCTCCTCTATCGGATTAACCCCCGTAGAAACTATATATAAAAGAAGAATTTGATATAAAATTCTTTAAAGATATATAGAATACATACTTTATTTATCGAATACCAAATGTATACAATACATTTATTGGGTATCCAACCAAGATAGTGGCGATATTAACTATGTACAACACTTAGGTCATAAAAGTGCTTATAATTATAGTTACATAGGACTTTAGACTTTGGAATCTAAGAGATTGGGAGCTTTATGAGAAGTCTCCAAATATGTCGTTAGATGTATATTCCACGATCATATTCTCTGTATTAACAAGATCCTGGTCTCCATGTATGGTGTTGTTGCTTGGTTCCTCTTGAACAGATTGCGAACAACCAACCTCTTTCTTGATTGTGTCAGGTCGAAGATTGAAGTGAGCTTCATACTTATGTCCTTGTGCAATGCGTCCGCGACCCACAAACTTTAAGTAGAGATCAACAAGATGACTTGGGGTGCGACATTTCTTTGTGGTGTGGCTATAGCAACCACACTTTTGGCACAAAGGTTTGTCATTTTTGTGTTTGGAAATGTTCTTTCTATTGTTGGGAACATGATTTTGGAATTTCTTATTGCGTCTGCGTTGTTTCTTACCCTTCTTGGTGTTTCCTTGGTGATAGGTCTTAGGAGATCTATCATTACTTTTGGGTTTATTCTGAGTATATGCATGTACTTCAGGCAGTGGAGCAGACCCAATTGGGCGCTGCTGATTATTCCAAACCTTAAGTTCAGAATGTTTTTCGGCCTCAAGTAAAGTTTGTATAAGCTCAGAATAGACCTAGAAACGCCTTTCACGGTATTGTTGTTGAAGAATCCTTTCAGCGGGAAGCATAGTAGACAGAGTTTTTTTTCTATCTTATCTGCATCTGAAGGTTCTTTCTCGCAGAATTACAACTTTGAGCAAATCCTATGGACAACATGGTTGTAGTCACTTACAGTTTTGAAATCCTGTAAGCGAAGTTGGGTCCATTCGTAGTTTGCCGCTGGCAATACGAGGGCCTTCTGCTGTTCATAGCGTTGCTTAAGAGAATTCCATAGATTTCGTGGATTTTCTTCCAACAAGTATTCAGCCTTAAGGTCAGGATGAATGTGGCTCCTAATTAGATATAGGGCCGTGTATACATGTTGATCTTCAAGTGGTGCAACACCCTCTTCGGGTGGTAACACCGCTCGATAAAGTCCGCGGGACGCAAGACTCACTTTTACGTCCACAGCCCATGTGGGATAGTTGTGGCCATCTAGAGCTAATAAATCAAACTCTTTGACGGTCATTGATCCTACATGAGGCAAACCATCGAAACATTTTAAGTTATTAAAATGTTATGGTGTGTTGTAATATGAGATGCAAATAGAGACAAGTTAAACTTGTATCAATGATAGTGTAAAAATCTCATATGCATAATAAAATTTGGAGGTAGTCACCAAATAGGCGTAGACCTCTAAATGGGCATAATCTGTGTTAACAGTAGATGCCGTGTAATTATGCATGTTGTATGAACGCGTGTTAAGGTAGTCATCAAAATTGATGTAGACCTTAGGTAATTTGCAAACCAATTGAGTACGCACGTTGAGGGTAGTCACTAAGTTGTAGACTTAGTGTAGACCGTGCAGTAGTAACTTTGGTGCTACCTTGTGGAGTGGCCAATAGGAATGTAAACTAATGGTAGTCATCTTTGTGAAAAGATGTAGACCAAATGTTCTAAATTGGGATGTTGGGTACGCACGTTGAGGATAGTCACTAATTTGTAGACTTAGTGTAGATCCCGCAGTAGCAACTATGGTGCTACCTTGTGGAGTGGCCAACAAACAAATATAGAACATGCGTGTTATATGATTTGATGAGAAAATACACATAAAATATTGCATCCATTATTTAAGCGTATAGTGCTTTTAAAATTGAAATGCGTGTAAGGGCTTAAATAATATGATCGATTGCGAAATAAATGAATAACTTGCAAGATCAATACGTCGTAATAGGAATATTGCGTATTGGATTTGTCATAAACATGAGGACAAATACTTTGAACAATATTACAAGCGGATATTTTACAGAGATATAAAATACCACAAGTACAATTATGAGAGTCAATGACATATACATAAGAGTACTTAATTTAACAGCACATAATTATAAGAGACTAATAGAATCATGTATAAATTAATGCTGAAATTAGATAAATTAATTAATAAAAAGAATGTGTCAGTCGGCCAGATGGGGAGGAAACTAATCCATCCACGTTGTTGGGCTCATCCTGATCCATTCGGATGTACGCAGTAGGAATAGGGATCACGGGTAGAAGGGCCATCAGGCCAAGTGCCGTTTTGGCCTTTAAGGTTGGTCGGTCAACTAGCCACCGCTCTCGTCCCCCATCATGTCCACAACGCCGCCGCCGCCGCTGTCAGTTGGAGTTCAAGATGCGGCCAAAAGAGCGATGGCCACGGCCCTGGGCAACACTGTGGCGAGCACGAGGCTCAAGGCGCTCGAACACGCTAGGATGTTGTCCATGGTCGCCGTGGTTGCGGATCGGGCCATGGCGAACTCCTCCGACATGGCGAAGGGCGAAGAACAATCCACGAACGACATGAGACGATAAGTTGATAGTGACATCAGTCATCGTTCTTACCAGGAAGGGTCCAGGGACATGCGTTCCATGTTGTTCTTCTTTCTCTCGTTCGAAGAGCAAAGTGTCTGATAACGTGTTAGAAGTGAAATGAAATGTATAGAGATTGGAACAACTGACTTCTTTCATTGATCTTTTCCAATATATACAAATGAAGGAACGCGCCGTACGGACTCCGTACGGACGCGTCCGTTCGGGTGAAACACCAGTTCGCTAGAACTGCTAACCGGTGAAGGGACATGCCCCTTCACAAGACTAACTGCTAATCTATGATTAACATCTAATCTTGTCCTCTAATCACTTGTGTTAACGGATGAGATCAATCAAGAGGTGTCTCGATGAAGAGACACTGTTTCGTAACACTTTTCTTTCTTTCTTTCTTTTTCCATTTTGCAGTATCTTTTTTCTGTTTTTATTGTATATTATTTTCGTAAATATATGAGACAAATAGTAGCTGCACCCGACTCTTTCAATTGTTGATTTGTTGATATAGTTATGATTAAAAATAAAACTTATTTTTGTTAAAATTATATAACTGATGTTGTATTGAAAACTGAAGTTATGATGTTTATCTATGATTAAATATTTTTGTCTTTACAACAGGAGAAAAAATATCTAAAATTGTATTTTAATCTAATATATAATATAGAAGTAGCTAAATTACGATCGACCGTAATTTAGCCTCTCCGCACGGGCCACAACCATGCTATATTTGGTAAAAGTGTAGTTATTATAAATTTGTTTTTGGCAAGGATGCTAATTGGGTTGGCTTGTTGCACGAGTTTAGAAGAACTTTTTTCCTGCCATATGTAACCGAGCGACTTAAGCGTCTTGGAGCCAGACCATGATTATTATGGACAAATCAGGCCCAAATATACTTTTAAATTATTGAATTATTCGGCCCAAAGACCATGCCCATGGTAGTGAGTATTCACCCATCATTGATAGCTCTACATCATGTTTATTTAAAACTTGATGATTACCTACATTGTGTTGTCCCAAATTAAGAGTTTTGGAAATTACCAACATTAATAATGATCATTTGTGAGGTCTACACATTTTGTGACTACCTCTAATTGTTGTGAGGTTATTAGCTCCAACTATCCAAAACAAAGTGATAAGATATGGAACCCCCTAAATTTTGCATTGGAGATTACAACATCACCATAGTGATTTTTCATTTACCTTAGGTGTAAATTAATTAAATCAATGGTTCGTCACATGTTGTGGATATTGACTTCAGAGGAGTTTGATGAACTCGCTCTCGATTGTATCACTATCCAACATGGACAGTGGACATTAACATTACTTATATCCTATTGACTAATGGAAGCATTTAATGAACCTCAATTAGGGGTTGCTTTCATTATAGATCAAAAGAAAATGGTGCCTTACTATTGTTAAGACACTAGGTTCATAAAGATTTTCGATAATGGAAGGAAATGTGCATACTTTATGGTATACTCTTCAGGAGTATTATGAACAATAAAAATCTCATATAGCTTGAGGCTAACCATGAGTGGATCATGTCTCTAGTTTTCAAACTATGGAAGACTTATCATATTGTTCAGACCATTCGCTTCCAATGGCAGAAGCAAAAGGCCTAATGTGCAAATGAGTCATGACAATGTGAATCCAAAAATGACAAGTAATGTCATATACGTGGTTGTGTTTAGCATTTGTGCTAAGCAATGTCATACTCTTCAAGCTATTGATTGATAATTGATCTATATCAATAGTCTATAGGAATGAAACGTAGGAGATTGGTTGTTTTTGCTTGATCTTATGGGATTGCATAACATAACACTTTGCTTTTGTCATAAGAGAATCTCACATAGGAGGAAAACATGATCATCGAATATGATTCGAATAATTTGTTTTGAGATTTGGAATAATCTCATATTCCTTTAAATACTATGTGGTGAAGTCCATCAAAAGATGTCGTAACACTTGTTGTCAATGCATAAATATTGTGGGTATCATATTGATGTATTTGATACTCGGCAATATTTATGGATTCCTATATATTAGACACGAATTTCATTGAATTCTTGTCATATATAGATTGTACGGGAATCATTCCAATTTAGGAATGGTATGTGTGTTGGCGGTCCTAAACTCATACTTTATAACCGTCAAGACTCGCATAAAACCAATATCAAACATAGAATAGGGCTTACAACTAACTATCTTCAAAAGTTTTGGTGTTTGGTCAATTGCAGGAGGGCATTCGCGTAAACGACTACAAATGGGCTCCAACACATACAACATGTGGCATGTAAATGCACCCGATATGAGCCCAAGGGGGAATAGGCCCAATACCAGGCAAATCAAGGCCCTGCCGGGAGGATAAAATGGCCAAGACCAAATGAAACCAACTCTAAATGAGCCCAGACTTTGCAGGACCCATCGAGGCCTAAAAGAAGCAACCCACCAAAGATGGGCCGCTTTGGGCCGACTAGGGGTGCGGCCGCACTATTGCTGAGGCGGTTTCCAGCCAAATTTGGTAGGTAGACTCCCACCGCCTTTGCAAAGGCGGTGCACGTGGTTTCTGTCCAGGTGCAGCGCATCTTGAAGGCGGTTTGAGGTCGGTTTGCACTTTCCATGTGGAGAGAGGAGGTTCTCCACCCCTCCAAGTCATCTCCACTATAAAAGAAGGGCCCAAGGAGCTTCAACAAGAACAAGTAGAATTAGAATAGAGTAATTACATAGTGTAGTTCCATTCCCACCTTATGAAGGAGCCATTCTCAAGACGTAGTGCTACATTGTTCTAGTTTGAGAGCTAGCGGGAATAGGGAGCGAGTGAGTGCGAGTTGGAGAAGTACCAGAGTTGTCGGCTACCTCCTCAAGTGCACGTCTACACTTAGAGGAAGGAATACCAGAATCATTGGTACAACTTCGCTTGTACCTCGACGAATTGCATTACTACTTGAAGTATTAAGGTTCGTGTTAATCTTTGTTTACGAGTTCTTATCGTATTCTAGCTTTCGCTTCCATAGCTTACTGGACTGATTGTTCACCCTCGAGTGATTGCTTTAGCTAGAGGGCGCAAGTCCTAGCTACCGCTAGAGTAGTGGCCCTTAGCGTAAACACAGTGTTTAGGCTAAGTGCTTGCAGGTTGGTTGCCTGGTTCTCCATAGTTGAGGAGGTAGGCGGCAGGTGGTGACAACCCTGTCCGTTCTTTGTAATCCACCCATGTTCGGGAATCTAGGTAGAGTTGTATCGGCGTAGACTAGGAAACTGGTCTCTACCCGTTGATCGAAGCAGGCTACGTTTGGTTGAGTTTGATCACTTGGATCCGTTACCTAGAGAAACCTTGCTAACCTAAAGTCATTCTTCTTCTTACCTAAAGCCGGGAGATCTTAACCTGGAGGCTACAACACACCGTTCCCTGTGGAAAATTACGATACCCTGAATACTTTCGGATGAAGTGCTACAATAGTACTTCCGTTCACATGCGGACTTTTTTGCTTACGCTAAGAAATACCAACAATGTGCCTAGTGTACATTTGTACCATAAACTCTATAATTAGGGAAGCAAAATGTTCCTGGTTCTTATGACAAGAAGAGGGAATAATTTTGGCCATCATTGATGCCTTGCAATGATATTTTGGCCTATTTTGCCACTATCATTCTTCCTATGGATACTGAGTTAAAAGTTGAGGACATTTAATTATGTCCTAATTAAAATCGTACCTTATCAAGTTCTAGAGTTATTCAAATGTGTTTTCAAATGGAAACACAAAAGGACAACATTGGATATGGCACATAAGTAATGAGATAGGTCTCATTTTGGTTGTATTGTGCATACAACCATCCCCGTACAACATGTTGCGTATAAGAATTTTTCACACTATTGATGCATTATAGATTTGGATTGATCAACTTGGCCATCATTTTGGTTGAGGTGAAAAATTATTGGCAATTCGTTTGGTCATGTTTTTTCACAGCATGGATACGATAAGTGCCGCAAGAAATAGATTTTAAGACCCTCTTATCTTAAAATCAAATTGAATATCTTAGATTCCTTGATCATATTAAAAAGAATATGTGAAGATCCGATACAAAGATTGTACGAACAGTTCAGACATTTCGTGGTTGTAAAGATACATCCATAAGATGATCGAGAGCGTATGAAGTATCCACACTCAGCCATGCATTTGGTAGATAAAGGCTCTTGTCGTGAGCTCATTATCCTGAACACTACTGGACTTTTGTGCCTACAATGATGATTGTTTGCGAAAGGACCGTGACGCCTAAGAGGGGGGGGTTGAATTAGGCATCTTAAAACTTCTACTCTAAACTATGGCCTCTAATTTCCAGCTAGTGAAAACCTATGCAAAAGGTAAACTATCTAAAATGCAACTAAGGTTTTGCTATGTGTGTTTCTATCTGTACCGCAAAAGGAGTTATGCAACCTAGGTACCAAACCTATTAACTAGCTTATCAACTAAGCTAGAAAGGTAAAGCACAAGACCAAGGAGCAAAGTAAATGCGGAAGCTAAAGAGTAAGGTAGAGATGCAAACTCGTGCTAATGACTTCTATATTTTTACCAAGGTATTGAGAAGCGTGCAAGCTTTTCCCTAGTTCTCGTTAGAGCCCCTCACAAGGAATCCCTCGTAAGGGCCAAGCTCCCGGTAGGATAGCTCCGTGGATAGCTTCGGGCCTTCCCCACACGCAAGTGGGTCTCCGGTTAAGCTACTCGTGGCAAAGCCTCTCCCAGACCGCTCCCTGCCGTCTTCACTATCAAGCTTCCGGCTGAACTGTCGCGGGCCTTGTTCCCTACGGTACACGGTGGCGGCCACACCACAAACACGGTTGGTGTGGTCTCGCAAGACTACAATCCCCTCCGATGTACAACAACGGTGCATGCAAGCACCGAGTGGTAAGAGGTATGCAAACCTCCTAAACACTATGCATAACACCTAGAGCAAGTGCAAAGCGGTGGTCTAACCAGCCTAAGCACTTCGCAAAGCACCTATACTAATCATCTAATATTTCACTAAGCACTTTGGTGGCTAGAGCAACTAAATATGAGTCTCAACTCTTGATGCACTTCCTTGAGCTCCAACCATCCTCATTTGGCCGGCCATGGGGGTATATATAGAGCCCCAATCAAATAGTCGTTATTGGACACCCTTGATGGACATTTTGCATAGCATCGGACGCTCCTGTGAGGAGCATCGGACGCACGCCCGATGTCACATAATGACTAGTTGCCAGCTTAGCTCCCAGTCACATCAAACTCTGACTTCAAAGCTTCTTTGGAACCTCTCTGCATAGGCATCAGACGCACGGGTCCTCCGGCATCCAATGTGAGTTGTGCAAGCTACACAGTGTTACCGTCGCGTCTGATGTGCTCGGCCTCAGCGTCTGATGCTTCTACTGGCGCTGACTTGAGCTAGGGTTTACCATCGGTGTGTCCGACGCCTGTATAAGCAGCGTCTGATGTACCATTTGCTTTGTTTATTCGTGATTTCTTGTGCTGTCTTGGTTTCAATCTCGTTCCTTGGACTTTGCTTGACCTTGGAAAGTCTTCTACTGAGCTTCAAGTGTCTTGCTTGAGGTGTTGATCATTGAATCACCATGTTGCCTTTGTCCAAGTCATGTTTGCACCCTATTGGACTACAAAACAAACACTTGCAAACACATTAGTCCAATTTTATGCTGATCATTGTTGACGGTCACTAACTCATATCTTATACCGTTAATAAGCCACTAAGAAGGAAATATAAGTGATCATCAACATATAAAAGGGTTTAATTCCAACGAGTTCCACAAGTTGTGTCATTCTCACTTGTTTTGCAGGAATATCATCATTTCACTACATACAAGTATCTCAAGTGATGAATCAGACTACACCATTGCGAAGAGCTCGTCGAGACGATTGAAACAAACATATGGTTTGCTACATTTAGAGTCACGATGAGAGAGTCCTGATTGGTTACAACTTGGAAGCTTCTAGAAGCAACTTGGAGTGATCACCAAGCAACATAACTGAAGGGCTAAACTGACAAATCCAACAACTATGGTGAATTTCTATTCTCCAGGATGTTTTCCAGCAGATGGAAAGAGATGGAATCCTTCTCCAACACGATGGATCACGCAACAAGATCAAAAACCACGCTAGGGCAATCAGGAGGCTTCCAGAAGACAATTTGGCGAAGACGGTGGTTGGCCACCGCCAGTTGGGGCCGACCGGCCTGGGCCAGGTTACTCCAAGGCCCATCTTCATGGAGTGTGCCCTAACCGACCTCCTCGACGTATCTCAACCATTGTTCAAGGTCGGTTTGATCAGAGGGTCACGATTCATCCCCCAGGGCTATATAAGAAACCCTTGACCCCCCGAGGCAACATAACAGATCCAATACATTAACCCTAGTTCACATTCTTCAGGAGAGGATCAGAGCCATATAGCAATTAGAAGTCTAGTAGCCCTCTAATTAGGGATTAGATCTAGTCTTCTCTAGGATTAGAAGAGAGAGAGAGAGAGAGGTATTAGAGGGAGATTAGAAGGAGCTCCGGCCTGTTGGAACTACTTCTTCAGCTTGTACCTACGGATTCAAGTTCGTCAAGAGCTTGGATCAGGATATTCTTCAGTCTTCAACTTCTAATTATCAGTAAGCGTTATTGTTCTTATTATTCTTCTAGCTTGCAACTCTAATTAGAGTACTCTAGTTCTAGTCGCTCTAGGATTAGAGGAGTCATCATCGTGTAAGCGTGGTGCTTAGACTCGGTTACTTGCATAGTATATCCTATATTTCGGACCGGTGGTAGCTCGCGAGGGTGACTCTTATAGCCTTGTTGAATCTTCTATAGTCCACCTCCCGTCTATAGGACGAGCATGAGTTTCTTACTTGGGAACAACCATACTCTGGATGTGGTCTCCCAATGTAATCCATAGTTGAATAATAATTGCATAGCTTCCTGAGGTTAGAGCTGGAAACCATAGTTATGCCCTTTATCTTTTATGTTCTCACCTTTGCTAGTGCCCAGGGTTTAAGCAATAGACTTGAGACAATCACGCTATTCCTTTGGGTATTGAGAACATATATGATGAATGATTGACATTTATGAGGAAGGTTTGAGGCTTTTCCCGGTTGAGTCCATATCTTGCTATGCACTTAATGTTATGACTAACCGGTGGCGTTGAGTTGTGTTGTGTTACCATGTTGGTGTGCGTGTGCAACATGTGTCTCTTGGCTGTGTTGATGTGCAGGTGTAGAGCTCGGAGACAGTGGTCGATGGCGAGGTGAAGGTCAGGTAGAGACATGTCGTGCCGACGGACCGGGAGCGGTGAAGGATGGGCGTACCATGCGGCGGACGTGCCATGCCGATGGACCCGAAGCGGTGAAGGGCGGACGTGAGGCTTGGACTGATGGACCGGAGGACCGGAGGACCAGCTGTGGTAGCTGGCACTTGGCGTCGACAAGCGAGAGCACATGGGGATGTGTGATGCATCGGCCAAGTCGGGAGGAAGACGATGGCGTCGTGGCACTTGGCGCGAGGTCGAACACGGGCTTGCATGTGGCGCAAGTGCCGTCAGCCGAGTCAAGAAGGAAGGCGAAGTCGTTGTGCCCGGCGTGAAGGCTGGACATGCATCGGCATCGGTGCCGGTTGTCGGGGTGTGCGAACCACATCCCGTCTACGGTGCGGGTTCGGTAGTTGAGCCTCAGAAAGCTACTATCAACGGTTTCCGAGTTTGGGCCTCAAAACTCGAGGTAGTGGGTTTCCGAGTTTGTGCCTCAAAACTCGGAGTGGATGGTTTCCAGGTTTGGGCCTCAAAACCTGGGCTGGCGGGTTTCCCGGTTTGGGCCTCAAAACCGGGCGGAGGTTCCTATGTGGAACGGTCGACGCGTGGCGACACTGAGAGGCTTGCGTTGCGGTGAAGCTATCAGTGAGGAAGGCGCGGTGGTCGACGTGACGGCACGTGGCGGCATCCTGGTGCTTGCATCGAGGCAAAGCGAAGGATGAGAAGGCGCGTGGCCGTCGGATGAAAACTGATCAGGTTGGACGGTTTTACCCCTAGGCGGTATTTGGGGTTAGTGCTTCATGTTAGGGCGTTTGTGTCTTTTGGACGTGCGCCTATATATATGTGAAGGGGTTGTGTTGGACAACAATCCTTGGAAGTGTCACTCTCATTTTGTTCATGTGAGAGGAGGCTAGGGTTAGGAAGAGAGGAGTGGCTCTTGTTCTTGAGCTTTTCGCCATCAGCGCTTTGTTGTTGCGAGGAGTGGCTTGTAACCCGACATCGTGTGCTACACAATTCATCATCTTGTAGCAATCCAAGGATCAATTTCGTCCTCCTCTTTGTTGGGTGAAATTTGGATTGAATTCGCGTTTTGTTCTTCGCGTTTCTCTCTTTTCCCCATCGGTGAATTGGCTCGTTCTTCCAATCCAAGGGATGGTTTTCAATTCCACTTGAATCAAGTTGTGCTAGGACGTGAGTGTCATCTTTTCACTGGAGGATTTCCTCCCAAACCTCACGAGCACATAGATCGGGCTGTTTTCGCGTTTGTTCTCCAAACTTTCCCCTTTTCTAGTGTTCTTTGGATTTCTCACGGATGAGTTGGTTTGTGTGACACCCTAGTGTCAATCACTGCATTAGGAACAAGCATTAGCTACTAAATTGCCATGAGCATTGCATTGCATCATCTCATGTGCATAGAAGTGTTTTTTGCCTTTTGTTTGCTTATATGAAATTTAATTTCAATAGGATTTGGTTGTTTAAATGAATTTCTATCTTGGCAAATAATTTTATAAAATAGATAATATTGAGTATAACACTTTTCTTATTGACACCTTGACTTAGTTCAGTGTGGTTTAATAATTAAAAATATGGGAATGAAAATGATTTACAGCTCAAAAGTTAGCTTTAATTCTATATAGGCTAAAGAAATGATTTTCAGAAAAAGTGTACTATATGAAAGTTGTAGAGAAAATTATTTTGAGCAACTTTTATTTTGGGTCAAAGTCTAGTTTTGAGTTTTTGAAGCTGTTTTGAAATGGTCAAATTTGGAAAAAATTTTGGGAAAATGAAAAAGGAATTCATTTTCTCCCCGCGCTTCTCTTTCGGCCCACCTGGCCTTTCGGTCCAGGTCTGCACTCGCAACCCGCGCCGCACCGGCCCACGCTCGCCGTGCCGCTCCCGCTCGCGTCGCACCGGTCACCCGACACGGCCGCGCCGTACGTCGGCCGAGCCGCCGTGTGGCCACCTTCTCCTGCTCCAAATCCCGCGCGGCCACTCTCCGCTCGCCTCGTCTGCCACGCTCTGCCCCGCCGCTTGCCCACTCGCCGCCGTCGCTGTGGCCCCCGCCATGACCATCGACCGGCCAGCCAAGGGTGCAAAAACCCGCACCCGTTCACCCCATCTCTCCACTCTTCACTTGCACGCCGTCGAACCGCTCCCGCTTGCTCTCTCTCTCGCACGAACACGCGCGACAAGCCGAGCGCTCGCCACCGCGAGAACGCCACCGCCGTTCCGGCCACACCAGAGCACCACCGTCCGATCCCCCGCGCACATCGCTTCGCCTTCGCCCTGCACACACGGTGCACGTGCCCGCATCTCCAGCTGAGCCCCGTCAACGCCAGAACATGAAGTATCCCTCTTCGGTTGCCATCGCCGCCGAGGAGAGCTCGTCGCCGTTCCACGCTGACCAAGCCTCCGCCGAGCCCTATCTTCCCCGAAGCTCTTCACCACGCCAAGGCACGGTGAGAACACCTTCCCGTCTTAACGCTACCATCCCGTAGCTTCCTCACCGTCACGGTCGAGCGCCATGGCCGCCACCGTGGTCCATGCTCGAGGCCGAGCTTCTCCGAAGCTTCACCGGCCAAACCGACCCCCTAGCTTTCCTTCCTAGACCTCACTGAGCACGACGCATTCGTCAATTTAGCCGGCGACCGCCGGAGATGGCGTAACCGAGCCTCACCACCGGCACCGCCCGCCATTGCTCGTCGTCGGCGAGCTATGGTCGTGCGCTAGCCAAACCATCACCACCTACCGATTCGCCTCACCAAGACGAACTCACCGAGCCCCCTCTCACCGCCGGCAACCTCGCCGACGGCGAGAAATCGCCGGTCAAACGATCGCCTCTATTCTGCCTTCACTGACCGATGGGTCCCGTTGACCACAGGGCCCCACGCGTCAGCCTCCCACGGTCCATGGACCGAGTCTACGGAAGCCCAGCCGGAGATGCAAATGTTTTTCTTTTTCTGTTTATTTTCCCAGAAAAGCTTGTTTAATTTGTGTAGCACTTTATAATAATCCAAATGGAGTGCTTTCAGTTTTGTTAAATTGTTCATGGGTAGATCTATCAGGGAAAAATATGAAAATATTTTTGGTGGAAGTTTATTGCCCTGTTTTCATTTATTTCAGTTTATGTGCATATTATTAAATAAATGTGTTTATATGTTTTTTGGTTAAATTAAATTGTGGCAAAATTTGTGTATCCTTCTTATCAGGTTATGTATCTGTGAAAAATTTATGAGGGCCTGCTTTTGTAGAAAAATATCTGTTTAGATTTAAATGCCTTTTTAGCTGTTTTCTTAGTGCCTTATAAGTTATCAATAAAGTTTTGTTTTAGTTACCTACTCTCTCTCTACTTTTGTTTTGGATATGTGTCTTGTCTCCACATTTTGTGCATAAGGGTATAACAAGAACAAGTGTGGGGGAAGGACCTACCAATGAATGAAAGATCGACCGCAAGAATCGCAGGAAAACAAAAACACTCAACAAGACCACACATGATGAAGCACTATCGTTCGTTTACGGTCTAGTACGTATCACATACTCTCTATATCCATATTGCTCATATTCCGAATCAAAAATTGAGAACCACTTGAAACAAGATTTAAGATGAGTCCCGAATAAAAACTTGATAATAACATAAGATAGCTCACATGAACTATTCTTAGAATCTCTTGTTACTATTGGGAATAATTAATTGCTTATCATTATACCTGACTCTTCAAGTCTTGTCTTTGGAGAATTTATTTCAAATGCTTAAAATCAAATAGCAATTCTTCTTGTCAGTGGTAAAAACATGTTTCCTCCTAAAGCCTTAATAATAATGACATCATTCTGTTATTCTAGCTAATTATCTTTCTAATGATGCTAAGTTAACTTTTATGGCTTTGGTTGAGAGATTTGTCATATTCCTAAAATCAAGAGCGTTTTAAAAGGTTAAGTCCCTCTTGAGAAGTATTATTGTGAAAGAGACATGAGCTATGCAAAATATATATATATCCGAGGAAATAAAAAGGGGCAAGTGCCCGAAACCTCAAAAAGATTGATCACGAGGAAATAAAAAGGGACAAGTGTCTGGAACCTCGATTTAAAAATAGAAAGAAAGAAAAAAAAATGGGCACATGCTCAACAAGTAAAATTAGTCTCATAGCTTATGGTGTCTCTTGAACAAAATACCAAACAAGAGAGGACAAGTGTTTTCAAAAATAAAATCTTGATCAAGGAGTATGACACTTCTCTCCCTAGCTCTGAGTGTTAACCTGGTAACATAATCAAAGGATGAGTGCTACAAACTTCTTAAAGCTCCAAATATAATTAATAATCTTGAAAAGAAGGCAATGTCTCATGAGAGGAGAATTTTTTTGAGAGACTTTGAGAGTACCACAGGGGGGAGAAGGAAAGCTATGTTTTTCTCAAAAAATCTTACAAAAATCTCCATCTGACAAGACTAAAGGATAAAGGTAATAAAATTGTTTCAACACTACTAATCCTAGCAGTGCAGGTTTTTCTATGAACAGTAAGTGTGAAGCTATACTTTCCTCAGGGATGAGTAAAGACCTAGTGTGGGGAAGCTTGTTGACGGTCACTAACTCATATCTTATACTGTCAATAAGCCACCAAGAAGGAAATAAAAATGACCATCAACATAGAAAAGGGTTTAATTCTAACGAGTTCCACAAGTTGTGTCGTTCTCACTTGTTTTGCAGGTAACTCATATCAACATTTCACTACATAAAAGTATCTCAAGCGATGAATCAGACTACACCATTACGAAGAGCTCATCGAGACGATCAAAACGGACATATGGTTTGCTACATTTAGAGTCCCGACGAGAGAGTCCTCATTAGTTACAATTTGGAAGCTTCTAGAAGCAACTTGGAGTGATCACCAAGCAACATAATTCAAGGGCTAAACTGGCAGATCCAACAGCTACAGTGAATTTATATTCTCCAGGGTGTTTTCCAGCAGATGGAAAGAGATGGAATCCTTCTCCAACACGATGGATCGTGCAACAAGATCGAAAACCACGCTAGGGCAACCAGGAGGCTTCCAGAAGACGGCGCCTGGCCACTGCCAAGTGGGGCCGGCCGGCCCCACCCTTAGGTCGGCTGGCCTGGGCCAGGTTACTCCAAGGCCCATCTTTGTGGAGCGTGCCCTAACCGACCTCCTCAACGCATCTCAACCATTGTTCAAGGTTGGTTTGATCAGAGGGTCATGGTTCATTCCCCAGGGCTATATAAGAAACCCCTAACCCCCTGAGGCAATAGAACAGATCCAATATAGAAACCCTAGTTCATATTCCTCAGGAGAGGATCAGAGCCATCTAGCAATTAGAAGTCTAGTAGCCCTCTAATTAGGGATTAGATCTAGTCTTCTCTAGGATTAGAAGAGAGAGAGAGAGGTATTAGAGGGAGATTAGAAAGAGCTCCGACCTATCGGATCTACTTCTTCAGCTTGTACCTACGGATTCAAGTTCATCTAGAGCTTGGATCAGGATATTCTTTGGTCTTCAACTTCTAATTATCAGTAAGCGTTATTGTTCTTATTATTCTTCTGGCTTGCAACTCTAATTAGAGTACTCTAGTTCTAGTCGCTCTAGGATTAGAGGAGTTGTCGTCGTGTAAGCGTGGTGCTTAGACTTAGTTACTTGCATAGTGTATCCTATATTCCGGACTGGTGGTAGCTCACAAGGGTGACTCTTATAGAATTGTTGAATCTTCTATAGTCCACCTCCCATCTATAGGATGAGCAGGAGTTTCTTACTTGGGAACAACCATACTCTGGATGTGGTCTCCCAACATAATCCACAATTGAATAATAATCACATAGATTCCTGAGGTTAGAGCTGGAAACCTTAGTTATCCCCTTTATCTTTTATGTTCTCACCTTTGCTAGTGCTCAGTGTTTAAGCAATAGACTTAAGACAATCATGTTGTTCCTTTGGGTTCGATATTAAAACTAGGTCTACATCCGGTGAAGTGCGAGTATCTAATCTGTGCGCTTGCAGATTTATCTCTTGTGTTCTGATAACATACCTAAGCCTTTCTAGTGTTGTGGCCAAGGTTAGGGCTTATCTCTACTTTTGGTAGCGACGGTAGTAAGTGTCAACAATCATCAAACACCAAAATCCAAAGTTAAATGGGTAGAGGTCCATTTTCCTTACAATCTCCCCTTTTGGTGATTGATGACAACATGACCAAAGCAAGCAAATAATAGATTGTTGGTATTTCTTAGCGTAAGCAGAAAAGATCCGCTAGCGCACGGAAGTACTGTTGTAGCACTTCACCCGGAAGTATTCAGGGTATCGTATTTTCCACAGGGAACGGTGTGCTATAGTCTCTTGGTCTAGTTCTCCCAGATAAGTCAAGGAGAAGGGTAACAAGGGTAGCAAGGTTTCTTTAGGTAACGAGCCCTTAGGTGCTCTAACTCAACTAACGTAGCTTGCTTCGGTCAATGGGTGAAACTAGTTTCACAGTCTATGCTGATACAACTCTACCTGGAATCCCGAACGTGTGTGGATTACAAAGGACGGACAAGGCTGTCACCACCTGCCGCCGACCTCCTCAACCGTGGAGACCCAGGCAATCAACATGTAACCACTTAGCCTAAACACCACATTTACGCTAAGGGTCACTACTCTAGCGGCGATCAGGACTTGCACCCTCTTACTAGAGCACCCACCCGAGGGTGAACGATCGGTCCAGCAAACTAAGTTAGTGAAAAGCTAGAACATGATAAGAACTTGAATAAAAGATCAACTCGAACCTTTATTCTCCAAGAAGTACAAAAGATCGTAGAGGTACAAGCGGAGTCATACCGCCAATTCCGGTGTTCCTTCCGCGGAGGTAGCCGACAACTTCGGTACTTCTTCGACTCGCACTCTCTCGCTCCCTATTCTAGTTAGCTACTATAGCTAAGATATATGAGGCACTACTCCTTCTTCCTTGGATCCCTCTTGAGATATGTGTTGTTGAGCTCTTGGATGGATTGTGAGGAGGGTGGAGGCCTCCTTTTATAGATGAAGGTGCCTTATGGGAGTGGAGGACCTCTCCTCCTCCTTTGGAAGGGCCAAACCGATCTCAAACCGCCTTCAAGATGCAGCGAACCTGGACGGTGACCACCATAACCGACATTAGCAAGGCGGTGGGAGCTATGTTACATGGATACTCCAAAGGGGGTGACATATCCGTATCCGATACTCGTCGGATACACGGATACGGATACTCGGATACACCATTTTAGTGGGTTTTCTTTTGAGAAAGTGCATATCCGCGTATCCGATACGTATTGTATCGGATACCCATACCCGTACTCGTGTAACGTAGGGTGGGAGGACACCTGCCAAAATTGGTCGGGAACCGCCTCCGTGGGGGTGCGGGCGCTCCAGTGGTGCGGCCGCACCACCATCGAGCCCAAATCGGCCCAATCTTCCCTGGTTGCCTCCTGGGGACTCCTAGATGAATGTTACATGGGCTAGGGCTCATTTGGGTTTGTTTGATTTGGGTCTTGGCCTTTTTATCCTCTTGACAGGGCCCTGATTTGCCTGGCATTGGGCCTATTCCCCCTTGGACTCATATCTCGTACATTTACATGTGGTATTTTACATATGTTGAAGCCTGAATGTAGTCGTTTACGTGAATGCCCTCCTGCAATTGACCAAACACCAAAACTTGTGGAAATAGTTAGTTTTAAACCCTAATTCTATGATTGGTGTTGGTTTTATGCGAGTCTTGGCGGTTATAAAGTATGAGTTAAGGACCGCCAACATAGATACATAATTTTAAAATGCAATTTTACTTTCTAGGATGCAATGCAAGGACAAGATCATATGATGCTAAAAGGTACCAAATTAAAAATACTTTTATAACTTATCTTGCCTTTGTCATAAAGTTCCTTTGTGGCATTATGGATTTAAGCCTGCCCCTAATTCCATAATTCACTTCCTCTTTTTCTAGGACCATTCACAAAATAGGAAACTTCCAAAATTAATAACCACCAAAATTTTGAATTTTAGTTTTAGTTATTTATTTTGTATTGGGCTTGCTTTTGGTCCTTCAAATTCTCCCCCTTTAGAATCAAACAACAAAAAGGAAGACATTAGTGGCACAAGGGAGGGTCAAATTTTGTGATCCTTTTTATGTGGAGTGAAAGTTATCACAAAACTTGACTCTCACAATATATAAACTAAACTCCCCCTAAGTGTCGGATACCAAAATAAAGGGTACCCTGAACAACCCCATAAAGGCGAAGTCCAAGTCCGGCCCGGTTAGAATCAGCTCTGGATACTGGCCCAACTCTTGGCCAGACGGGACCCACACCCAAGGATGTCAGCTCGTCACTCAGACAAAGCTGACAACAAAAGAGCCCAGCCCAGGGACGAATTTCGGCCCATAGACATGAGAGAAAACGCCAAACCATCCTAGCCTCGCTGGCGCGAACCAGAGGAGAAATCATCCCGTGCAAGGGCAGTACAACAGTCGGGCGGTACACTACATCGACGAGGGACCTCCTCAGTCCTCCTCCTTATCCGCGCCACCATGAGGACCGGTCACGGACCGGGTAATCCAGGGCGCCTCACCACGGGAACCGATGGCCCAATAGCTGCGCCTGCGCTCTCCGAGAGGTCATTTAGGCCATACTGGGCACAGCTGCTGCGCTACGCTGACCACACGCCACCGGCTCCTCAAAAGGAGGAACCAGTGGTTATTCTAGCCTGACGAATCCAACAACAGTGTCACGCATGACACTATGCCAACCACCTCACCGCCCGAGGCCTCAGGCTTAGGCCTCGGGGGTTAAGCCTATTTTCTGCCTCGCCCGAGGCCTCGAGTTTAGGCCTCGGATAAACCTTTCTGCTTCGCCCAAACAACTCGCGCTCCGGTCTCAATTGAACCCTATACTCTCTACATCACCTGAGACCTCGCAACCAGGCCTCGGGCGAAGCCTGTTCCTTCGACTAGGGGCCTTGACGCAAGACGACAAGCAGAAGGTACGACGAAGACCCGCGAGTCCCGGGCCACTTATGACTTTCCTAGCACGCCTGCATCACATTGGTTGGAACATGGAACGAGACTCGCTCAATACCATCAATCAGCACGACATGACGAAGGTACTCGACGCTACACAACAACAGTGCCGAACACGCCCGATCACAAGGAAGAGGACTACGACGATCCAGCTCCATCTTCTTGACCAAGACAAGAACACTAGTACCACTCCCTCTATGTAACCCGGTGCCCTCCTTGCGGCTATAAAAGGCGGGGCCGGGGACTCAGAATGCAAGTGGGTCACAATTAGTTAACACAAACACTAACCCACTCTACCCAATTAATTTATTTTTGGTTTTGGGTCAACCTAACCCATTTCATCTTTGAGTTTTAGTTCCACCAGAAAACACCGAGAAAACACCAAAACAATACTAAAGCAAGCAGTCTGGCTGCTGCTGCCGAGTGTGCGGATGAGCTGCCCCGGCCTTCGCTTGGCTTGGCCACCGTTGCCACCGGCCCAGGGGCGCAGGCAAAGGCGTGGCGCACTGGCAAACCCAGACCAGGCCGTTCGTCTGCCACCAAGCCTAGCCAGTGAGCGCACGCGGGCACGAGACCCCGCCCGAGCGCCACCATCGCGTACCAACACTAGCCCGTGTTGTGGAAGCTAGCGATTAGCACTCGATTAGGTTACCCAAACAACCCAACTAAATCAACACTAATTGGAACCAAAATTTAATGGGCCCAATTATTAGGTATTTACACTACATTTTGTTTTTTTGGGTAGTGGGCCATTGGGTTGACCCACTCAAATCTGCATCTTGACCGGGGACACCTCAAGGTAGGTCACACCCAGAACACCGAGATCACACACCAACAACGCCCAAAGTTGCAACTTGGCCTCCTCCCCTCTTACGAGACTTGGGGGACTCCCCTCTCTCACTCGCTTGTAGCCCCTACTATGAGCACCCCAGTGCAAGAAACACGACCTCTGCTCTCCCCACTGGACGTAGGGCTTTCGTTTGCCCGAACCAATATAACCCTCTGTGTTCTTCTTGCATCACCACCCGAAGCAAGGAACACGCAGAAACAAATTCACTCGCCGGTGTTAGGACCCCCCGTTTCCGAAACACCAACAGTTGGCGCACCATGTAGGGGCTCTTCTGCGTGAGGCCCTTGCTCGGCTCCGAGTGGAAGAGAATCCTAGAACCTCACTCCACAAGGAAGGGACTCTGGGGCTATATGCCGCCCCTAAGGGACCCCGCGGGACAGACATGTCCTCGACAACACCAAGTTCTTCCCTAGGTCTGCGAAAGGCCCGGAAAGAACCTGCATTATCGGACATCTCCATTCGTTGATGTTATGTCATGCCCCCCTTCACCTCCTAGGGTTGGTGGACCTCTCCGTTCGCTGATGTTGTGTCAGGCGGAGAGATGACCGGAACTCGGAGGGACGTGGGGCGCAGGGGGAGGGCTGACACCATTCTCAGACCCGCTTCTGAGCTCACTGGTTCCGCCGATGACTGCTCGCCGGCCAAGAACCGACGTAGCAAAATAGGATGTCGAGTGGAATGGAACCAGCTGGCTCTCCACCAAGGGCGGCCGCCGTGGGCTGAAGAGGCTTTTCGAAGGGCTAAACTGGCCGAACAATTCAAAATGCCTTCTACGCCCACTGCGGTTCAGCTGGACGAGCTAAAGAACACGATGCTACCGGCAGGTTCTTCAAGAACTGGAGTCATTGCGCCTGCTTGCCGGTAATAGAAGAGGAAAAATGCTTTGCGAAAAAACAAAACAAAAACCCTATCACCGCAACCGTGTTCGATGCAACCTTGTTTTCGAACTCAAAGGGCAGCGTTAGCACCCGTGCCCTCTAAGGAAACTGGTTAGGACTTGGCCGCCAACGCCTCCGATGGCTAACGGCACCGATCCCCTGGTTGAACCAGAGCACGGGCGGCAGACCGGGTTCCCGAAGAGTCAAACAAGCGACTAAGCAAACACAGATGCGATGATAGGATCATGACAGCCTCTACACCTTCGTTCTCGTCCCTCAATGCAACAGGAAGTTACACGAAAAGGCCGAATGCAGCCACGAGGCAAAAACATGGGGGAGCACCTACGTGATAATTTTTCAAACTAAAAAAAGAAGAAAATATAAAATAAATGCAACCGTTTTTAAAGGATCACCCAATAGCATGCTAATGCACCCCTTTTTACACGAATACATCTTCAAACGAGGAACGTCGTGGTATGACGGATCGCGCCTTCAGGCCCTTACACCATGGAACAGAATGGCGCGCGCCAAGGCAGTGGCCATCGAGAAACCCTGCAAAAGGGGAGAGACTTACCGGTAAAAGTTCCTATGGCAAAAGGGCGCCTGAGCGACGTCGACCTAACGACCGGTGGCCCCTCCGCCTTGACGGCAAAAGGGCTTCAAAGAGGCCCACACCTCTAAATCCTAGGGATCACTAATCAGATCACAAAGCGTTGCAAAAACAAGAGCCTTGGCCTTCCCAGGAGGCGTTTTTGCAGGCGAACACTCTCGGGCCTTAGCGAACTGGTCCGGGGGATGCCCAAAAGCAAAACACACGATCTCTAAAAACACAATCAGCCTCCCGCGAGCAACAACTCGTCCCCAAGAGAACGTAAATTGAAAAAGGACATGGGAAGGCTCGACGACCGAAGAGCAAGAGCATGGGTAAAGATGATGTAAAATTTTTTACAAGAAGGAGCCGGGGCCTCAACCCCGACGCCTCTTACTAGGACTCCCGAATAACCTGTTCTACGGGAACCTCGGTAAGCACGGCCTCAGCAGCATTGTTGAACTGTTCGATGAGCTCCTCGAAGTCCGTGGCCCCGGTTCCCTCCGGGAACCCCTCGAACAAGCGTAGGTCATGTCCAAAGCGAACCTGAGCCCCAGCAAGGGCCACTGCAGCCCCCCGGTGAACACCACACTTCACCGAGGCCTGGACGCGCTCGGGCACGTCCTGGAGACGCTCCACGAGGTTGTAGCCTTGGGCGTGCACGGACTCCATGTCAGCCTCAGCAATCGGGCGGAGGACCTGGAGCATGGCCTCCAGCTCGGTGACACGACCGTTCGCTGCCGCCAGTTGACCATGGATCTCCACGGCAGCATCCAGGACCGCCGACGCTGCCATGACCGTGTCCTCCACGTCACGGATCACCGGAGGAGTTAGAGAGGTCATTGAGCAGTGAAGAGGAATGGATCTCGAAGTCGAGATGGCTCTGAGAAAAATACAGAAAGAACGATCAGGATACCATCGCAAGGCTGCGATGAGGAGAGGAAATGAACTAACCGGGGATACGACAACGTTGCCCCAACCCCCTCGACTGCTCATCAGCAGCACACTTTCTGTGGTCCATATCGGAGAGCAGGAGGGCGGTGACAAGGGCAACAAAGTGGGTTGGCTGAGGGCTAAACCCAATATTTTGTATTTATAACGGGAAGGGCCAGCCACCGCCACCCGCCAGTACGTGGCCCTTACGATTCCCTAGGGAAAATTAAGACACCACTATTGACATTTGTTAATGCAAATAGAATATGAAAAGATTCCGCAAGCGCATAGAACACCATCGTAGCATTTTACCAGGAGTATTCCAGGATTGTTATTTATATTTTACCACTAGGAAGCTAGGCTCAAGAATCTGATAATTCACTATCATGCATCTACTAACTCAGAGTACTAATTAGACTAAAGCAGGAGTAATGTGTTGGGAATATGCCCTAGAGGTAATCATAGAGATGATGATATTTCTATTGTATCCATGATTTATTATATGTTCATTGAATATCCATTAAAGACAACTTGTATTGATTGACAATTATGTGAATTGTCTGTGAAACTCTTTTACTTGTATGGTTATTCGATAGTTGTCCCTGATCAGAGTTCATGTGAGGACACACATGAATATTAGATCAGCACATGTATTAGTTGTTGGCTATGTTTCACAAGTCATAGACATGGAGATGTCAAACTAATAATGTGGGCACATGTATGACATGGGGCTGGACTGACCCAACATGAGATGTTCTTCTTATTATCTCTTTACACATCATGTACGTTATGTCCTTAGACCTGAGATTGTGGTATGTACTCAAGATATGAATCGACTTACTTAGGGACTATCAAACGCTACTTCGTAACAGAGTAGTTATAAAGATAGTCTTCGGGTTTGTCAGGAAGTATGCTGTGAGACATAGACGATCAAGATGAGATTTGCCCCTCTCCATGCGAGAGAGATATCACTGAACCACTCAAATGATTGGATCATAAAATGCATGGCCGTGCTTAGGTTAAGTGTTAGCCTATGAGTTGGACCAAATATTGTGTGGCAAGGAAATTACGTATATGTGATCGTGGTGGTTCGTCAGATATGATCTTTGCGTATACATAGGAGTTGACACGTCTTGCTAGAGGCCGCTATCAACTATCGGGCGAGTAGGAGTACTCGGGCCGCATCTATGTGTGCGTGAACCCATAGGGTCACACGCTTAAGGGGCTAGAAGCCTGATTCGAGTTGGACTCGAATCAGACCGGGATTAGGGTTTGCTAATAGGCCTCTAGGTCGGCGGGCTCATTAGGGACGCCTATAAATAGAGGGGTGTGGCGGCCAGGGTTTTATCACGTCATTAGACAGCCGTTGCCCACCCCACGCCCGCGCCTATTACTCCTCGCAGACCTAGCAGTCTGGAGGCGTGATGCTTCCTCCCTGTACGTGTGGGATACCTCGGAGGTGCTGCATCTGGAGCACAAGGACGAACCGCACGTGGAGACGTGAAGGACGGACGTGAGCAACTGCACGACACTGCTGCGACGCGCACGTCTACACCAAGACGTCTTCCGCTGCACCTGCGCATCTAGTGGTAATCATGTGATCTACAACTAGCAGTAGTTCCTGGTTTATGAGGTCGAAATTTTTTTGTTTTCCAACTAGCGTAGCATCCTCGTAACCCATCATAATGGATATATGATATGATGATGAATGAAACCACATAAAGGAGAATTTCATGATAAATGTATAGATAACTATAGTGGGAGGACAACGGGAGAGATCAAGGTTCCTATGCACTTCTCTATTACTTGGGTTCTAAGGTAACAAGAATGAAAAGATATAGCAGTCATATAATAACACTTCGGGACATCAGAACACCAATCACAGAAAGGGATCAGAAGCGGGTTTGGGAAGCTTTGACTACAGTCCTACGAACATCAACCCGAACGTGGTGGAATACGTCGACCAATAGGGTTGTCACCAACTTGGGATACCACAACTATCCATGGGGTTGAGCGCAACCTCAGGTAACCTATAGACTAAATGTCAAGTCTAATCTATCGATTACTACTCTAATTATGGCCTATAACTAGAGCACTCGATACGAGCGGAGATCCTATGCTAAAATATAACAACTATACTAATCATAATATGAAAGGCATAAAGTAAATAGAGAAGATAGATATATTAAAGCATAAGTCTTATAAAGAAAAGATACAAAGACATACCAAAACTCCGAAGACTCCTCCGAAACCGGAGCGCATCTCCGCTCTCCCTAACTCCCAACTAGAGCTAATCTACTACATTGGAAAGTCTAGTCCTAATTCTCTAGAGAAGAGAGGACATCCTTCGAGGGAACCCTCTACAACTCCATGATGGTGTTGCCTGAGGGGGGTCTGGGGTTTATTATATAGGGGCTCCTAGCCTTCCCTCCACCTTGAGCAACCAATGTGGTACTAAATCCTTGGCCATATGCACATGGGCCTTAATGGGCCAAAATGTGTTGAAGAGGTCGGTTGGAGTGCGTCATGCGAAGGAGGAGAGCCTTCCTGGTTGGCCTAGGCCGGTCGGCCCCACCTATCACCCATCGGGCTCCGCCTTCATTTGTTTGTCTTCTGGAACCTTCCATATTTCCCTAATGTGACTTTCCATCCGTTTGCACAATTCATCATGTTAGAGTAGGACTCTACCTCTTTCCATCTTCTGGAAAACTCCCTGGAAAATAGTAATTCACCAACGTTGTGGAATCTGTCACTTTAACCCCTGGATTATGTTGACGGCTGATTTATTAAGGAAAGGATCGGCCTAAAAAATAAAGAAGCTTGTGTGGATCAAGCGTAGCCAGAAGGATTCATGTGGACCAGCGCGATGGGCTTCAAAGACGTGTCGGGCTCGACCAAGAAGTTCAAGTCCGAGTCATCTTTTATTTTTACCTATTATGTAACCTAGTCGTGTTGAGACAGGAGTCAACCGGGTTATAAATAGCTAGAAACCCGGATTTTATAAAGACATCCAATCAATCAATACACTGGCCACCGGCCAAAAACCCTAGGAGTAGGAGTAACGTAGATCTCGACGAGACCTTCAACCAGATAGGGCTGCATCGGCATCGACCGACCTCCGGTTTGCTTGTAAGTTTCACCAATGGCTTGTGTCATCATGTAATAAGGCTGTATTTGGCATCGACCAAACTCTTGTTAAGCTATGGCATGGCTAGTTATCGGTCTAAGTTCATCTTTTTGTGAGACTGTCTTGACTCTGATCAATCTCTTACTTTAGTCGATCTTGATTATTTATCGGCCCTATTGGTTTGGCAAGCTAATAGATTCATCAAGTTACCAATGTTGTTTCATGCTTTAATTTATTTCTTTATGTTTCAAACAACATCTTGCCCAATCAAGATTGACAAAGTGGTTTAAGCTTAAAGGACGCTTAGTTTCAGCTGTTTTTATGATCTACACGCTCACAACAGAGGAAATAGCCGATACAAGCCTCTCATCGACTTTTTTGTCAATCTTGGTTGTTACATGTTGTGCATTCGAGATATTCGATAAAATAATGATTTGATCTAAGAACAGACAGATTTGATCTAATATGTCTATTACGGCTGTATTTCCGACCCCACTGATATACATGATAGATTAGTTTTGTTTTGATCTTAAACCAAATCATGGTTTTAACGGATAGATCTTGTTCGTGCCTCATGGACCATGCATCGGCTAAAATAGCCGATTCAGTTATACTTTCTTCATAGTGTGTACTTTTAAGCGGATTGAAATTAATGGATCTACTCTTTGTACGAGACGTGATCTAGCTTAGTCATTGAAGGATCGAAAGTGCTACCAGAAAGCGACCAGAGGGGGGTGAATGGGAGCTTCAAATTTTCCTTTCGGAAACTTGTTGCCACTGTCCCGAGAATCACCCCAAGACCAGACCTAGAGCTTAATTAATGTCCACAACCCTAGATGTAGGGTGGATGCTTCCAAGAAGCACAGCGGGACACTACACGACTCTAGAAACCCAAGGCAAAAACCCAAAACCAAATCCAAAATCGCACGAACAAACGACGGACGAAATAGTGCACAACAGTGTGCATCGGACGTTGGCAGCGTCCGATGGCCAAGCACTGGACGCGTCTGATGCAAACAGAACCTTTCTAGAACCTTACTAGACAGGCATCGGACGCTGCTACAGTGAAACCCTAGCGTCCGATGCTTGACCTCCGGCGCGTCCGATGGCAACGGACGCTCCGATGGTCAGCGTCCGATGCTCTTTAAAACTCACTGTCAGAAGACACGTGGCACCGGACGCGTCCGATGAAATAAACCAGCGTCCGATGCTCAAGAACAGAGCGTCTGATGGTCCCGATTCTGTGCTGTTCTTTCCGCGAAAATCACCCGATCTCCTCCGAATCAAGAGCACTAAGGCTTAGACTTGGTATGAGGAGTTCCAAGGAGGTTAGTGAGCTATCCAAAGGGGATCATGGCTCGAACCTAACTCTAAATCGGTGAATTGGAAAAATTTGGGACAAAGAAGCAAAACTCGATTCGAAACGAAAATCAACCGATCTACTAGCTCATGAGGTTAGGGACAAATTCCTTCGGTGGAAAGATGCGCCTCACGACCTAGAACAACTTGGTTCAAACGGATTTGCAAAAGATGAACCGAGTAGGGAGATCGATCAATGGGAAAATCGTGGAGAAAAAGCAAAATGCGAAGAACAACTCCAAAACGCGAATCACAGCCACGAATTGCAACAGTGTGGCTACCACACTCTACAACAATGAGATTATGGTCTCACTTCCTCAAAATCTCACGGACACAGAGGTATGATTGTCTTCTCTGTGGATCTCAGTTCGCTACAGCAGAGGATGGGGAGAGCAGGAAAACCTAGAAGGCAAAATAGCAAAATGACTGAGATAGGATGGGAGGTGGGTGTCTCCCTCTACTTATCCTAATTCTATTTCCCACTCTACCCCTAACTAATTATAGAGCGAACCAGGTAAACTCTAGGGTTATTCTGGACCAACTAGAAGATAGTTGTGATCCGACGGCCACGCCCGCACAACTGGTAGCGTTGCCTCGACGCAACCTCAACGATTGCCGCCACGTGTCGCCTCCGCTCTGACCGTCCTTTTCCTGGACTTCGCCCCCCGGTTTTGAGGCCCAAACCGGGAAACCAGCCTTCACGACCAACCCCCGATTTTGAGGCCCAAACCGGGAAACCAGCCGTCCATCGCCTGAGTTTTGAGGCCCAAACTCAGAAACCCGCAGCACCCAGGTTTTGAGGCCCAAACCTGGAAACCGTCCTCAGCCCGAGTTTTGTGGCCCAAACTCGAAAACCATCAGCGCCCAGGTTTTGAGGCCCAAACCTGGAAACCGTCCACTCGGTGGTTTTTCTGTGGCTCAACCACCAAACCGAGCCGTAGAGGGGATGCACCGCCCGTACACCTCGTCCACCGACACGTGTCCCCAGGTCCTCGACCCAAGCAACATCGTGCCCGCAAGTCTTCGCTCGTCGCTGTCCCAGGCTGCCAGCCACCACAGCTGATCCTCGGGCCACCGGTCCCTCAGTCCAAGCCTCACGTCCGCCCTTCGCCACTCTCGGTCCATCGGCACGGCACGACTCTACTTGACCTTCACCTTGCCTTTGATCACTGTATCCATGCTCGACACCTGCAGAACACAAGCCAAAGAACATGCGCATTATCCCAGTTGACAATCACTCATCACTCAGAGACTCAGCATACACTCATGTATCCGCAATCTCCCCCTTGATGAGTGCATTGTCAACTACCAACACAAATCATAATAGAATAGAGGAAGGAAGGAAGAAGGAGAGAGAACTCGACCAAATGACCCAAAAGCATATCAAAGCCGAAAAAGGTCAAGTGGAAAGAGCAAAACAACTTGGTCCCAAAAGACATGGGCAACGGCTCGACGCAACCAAGCAAAGCAAAGCTAGCCCTCAAGAAGAGGTAGAACAGGCTCAACACCGCTAGCGGGAAAGCTTGATACCAATTGAAAAATCAACTGAAATTCAAGCAAAACAGAGCTAGCCCTCAAGAAGAGGCAGAACGGGCTCAACACCGCTAGCGAGGAAGCTCGACACCAACTGAAGAAGACTTGATACCAGCTGAAGAGCATAACAGCAAAGGTGCTAGTCCCTCAAGAAAGAGGCAAAGGCTCAACACAACTAGCTACCAAAAATTCTCTGAACCAACTGTTACCATCTCGAAAACGCAGCAGTGAGCAAACTCCCCCTCGAATGGTGCACACAACCAGGAAATCTCCCCCTTAGTTCAACTCGGAAAGTACATGATTTATCAATATTTTCTCCCCCTTAGTTGAACACAGAAGGCACTCATGATTTGTCAATATTTTCTCCCCCTTAGTTGAAAATGCACCATCAAGCAAGTTTCTCCCCCTTGACAGAAGAACTCCCCCTTCCAAAATGCATATGAGTTAAAATGCAAGTTAGCAGCTTTAGGAATAGAGTCAATAGAGTGTAAATATGCTCCACAAGTGTACCTCCAATGACACAATGAGAAGCCTACATGCCAGCAAAGGCTCAAACTGATCACTAAATACGAAATGAGAACAAGTGAGCAGTTTTCAGCCAGAAAGGTAATCACCATCAAGATAGCACTAAGCATGTATAGACAGGGGAAATCAAACAAGTGCTAAACATGTATACAAGGTGAATTACCCCTAGCACAGTTCAATCATCATGCTATAGAATGAAACATAGACTTGTGTATCCAAATTTTATCGGAGTTGCAGCGGTTAAAAATTACACAAGTTCAAATGTAAGCATGTGATTGCGAGAGGTTGAAAGCTTGTCATTGCCTAACTTTTCAACTGTGCGAAGCCTATGCAGAAGTAATCAGAAGCTTAAAGCAACAGTTTCGGTCATACACTACACAGCTCAAGTTTAACTCAAAGTGCAATGAGAAACAGTCTCGAAACTGTGATGTGCTGACAAGCAGTCCCATCTCGATCTTTCCAATTTACTTATCTTGGTTCAAATTTTATCTCAGAATATGAACATACCAAGCAAGTGAATGACTCGGAACTAGAGACATAGCAACCTAGCATATATGAAAAACACGAGTGAATTCTACACATCCTACACATGCTAGTTGCATATCTCAATGGTGAACAGTTTCAAGTTTTATGTACATTAAGCAGGTTCACCATTCAAAAATAGCTCAGCTCACAACATGCATTAGTGATCAGAAAGAGCATAAGCTACAAGCATCATCATAAAGCATCGGAGCAAAAACTAGACAGAGCATAGCCACATTCTAAAGATTATATTCATGAAGCTCTGAATGTAAATATGCAAGATGAAATGCAAAGATGCATGAAGAAACCAAAATGAAAAACACAAAGTCAGTTTATAATACAAGAGTCAAAATGTTTCCCCCATCTAAAAGGGGAAACACACACCAAGCTCACCTCTCAACCTTGCAAAAGTTGATTGGTCCAAAGGCTTGGTGAAAATATCAGCCAACTGATGATGAGTATCGACATGGCGAAGGTCGATATCACCCTTCTCATAGTGGTCTCGCAGAAAATGAAAGCGCACATCAATGTGTTTGGTCTTAGAGTGCAGCACAGGATTCTTAGCAATGCTAATAGCACTCGTGCTGTCACAAAGCAAAGGAACACGAGAAAAGCTCAGACCAAAATCACGCAAAGTGGCCATCATCCAAAGTAACTGGGAACAGCAGCTAGCCGCAGCAACATACTAAGCCTCCGTGGTAGACTGGGCGACGCTAGACTGCTTGCGAGAAGACCACGAAACAAGAGAAGAACCAATAAACTGACAAGTCCTAGAAGTGGACTTGCGATCAACGCGGGAACCAGCAAAATCGGCATCGGAAAAACCGCAAAGGGAGAGGGTGGAGGAAGCAGAATACCAAATCCCAAACTCTGGAGTGAAGCATAAGTACCTCATAATGCGCTTGACCGCCTGACGGTGAGAAGTGCACGGCGACGACTGAAATCGCGCGCACAGACACACCGCGAACTGGATGTCCGGGCGTGTCGCCGTCAGGTACAGCAGCGACCCGATCATACTCCGATACTCCTTCTGGTCCACAGCTTCTCCATCCACATCCGCATCCAGGGCCGTCGTGGTCGGCATGGGTGTTGGAAGAGGCTTGGCCTCACCCATGTCGAACTTCTTCAGGATGTCCTTAGTGTACTTGCCCTGGTGCACGAACGTCCCCTCTCGGGATTGCTTGATTTGCAACCCAAGGAAAAATGTCAACTCACCCATCATGCTCATCTCAAACTCCCTGCTCATAGTGTCTGCAAACTTGGCAACCAAAGCGTGAGAAGAACCACCGAAAATGATATCATCCACGTAAATCTGGACCAAGAGAGTGTCATTGCCTTGCTTGAGGAGAAAAAACGTTTTATCCACACATCCCATTTTAAAACCCTTAGCAAGCAAAAAGGTTTTCAACCTATCATACCAGGCTCTAGGGGCTTGCTTCAAACCATACAAAGCTTTGTGAAGTTTAAAAACATGGTTTGGAAACTTGGGATTTTCGAAACCGGGGGGTTGTCTCACATACACTTCCTCTTCTATGTAGCCGTTTAAGAAGGCACTCTTGACATCCATTTGAAAAAGTTTAAACCCTTTGGATGCAGCAAAAGCCAAGAGTATCCTAATCGCCTCCAAACGAGCTATAGGAGCAAATGTCTCCTCATAGTCTATTCCCTCCTTCTGACTATACCCCTGGGCTACTAGTCTGGCCTTGTTTCTCACAACATGGCCATCCTCTCCTTGTTTGTTTTTGAAAACTCATTTTGTCCCAATAGGGTGACACTCAGGAGGAAGAGAAACCAAAACCCAAACCCGATTTCTTTCAAAATGTCAAGCTCCTCATGCATGGCATTGACCCAATCTGGATCAGATAAAGCGTGTCCAACATCTCGGGGTTCAAAATCAGCAACAAATGCAGAATGAGCAAAGTGAGAGATTTGTTGTGACCTTGACCGAGTGACACGTTCGCCGATGCTGCCGATCATCTGCTGAGGCGGGTGTTGGCGTTGAATGTGTCGTGGTGCCTCTTGAGCTGATGTAGCCTCCCCCTCAACAGCAGCTGGTGCCTCCTCGGGTACAAAAGGTACCGCTCGAGGTGGCGGATCCCACGGCCCCCAAGTCATCGAAGAAGAAGGATCGGGGCCGTGAGTGGTAGTAGAGGCCGCTCTTTGCGGCACAGCAGGTGGAGGAGGTGCTGGGTCATCCATCCCTTCAACACCCTCTTCCTCTTCATCAAAAAGAGGCTCGCCAACCTCATGATCACCTGCACGCTCAAAACGAGAAGAAGGACAAACCATGGTCTCGTCGAAGGTGACATCGGATGTCTCCATGACTCGGTTAGTATCAAGGTTAAGTACACGATATGCGCGAGTACGAGTGCCATAACCCAAAAATACACCGTCAGAAGAACGAGACTCAAACTTGTCCAAGTTGCCCTTTTTGAGTATAAAACAATGGCAACCGAAGACTCTAAAGTAACTCACTTTGGGTTGTTTTCCAAAACGCAACTCATAAGAAGTCTTTTTCAAGAAAGCTCAGAGAAAAATGCGATTGGAAATGTAGCATGCAGTGCTCATAGCTTCGGCCCAATATCGCATAGGAGTCCTATGCTCATTGAGCATCGTCCTGGCCATCTCTACAAGGGTCCGATTCTTCCTCTCTACAACACCATTTTGTGGCGGTGTGTAGGGGAAGAAAACTGATGCTCTAACCCCAAAGAGTTACAAAACTTCTCAAAATCCGAATTCTTGAATTCGGAACCATTATCACTCCTAATAGCTCGCATCGAGTTCAAAGGGAACTCGTTCTGAAGACGCAAAATCAGAGTGCGAGCAAAGGAGAAAGTCTCGGTCTTCTCAACTAAAAAGAAGACCCACGAATATCTCGAAAAGTCGTCAACAACAACAAGCACATACCACTTCCCCCCAACCGAGCTCACCAGAGCCGGACCAACAAGGTCCATGTGCAAAAGCTCTCCAGGGCGCTTGGTCATGACCTGAGTCACTGGATCGTGGGGAGCGGCAACCATCTTCCCATGTCTACAAGAATGGCAAACAAGATCCTTCTCCATGCACAACTTGGGTAATCCTCGGATTAGGCCAAGTGAACTAAGCCTTGCAAGCAAGTCGAAGCTCAAATGTCCTAGTCTCCTATGCCACTTCCAAAGATCAGAGGAGGAGGGTCCTGCCAAAAGACAACGAGAAACTCCAAATGACTCTGAGAAATCCGCACGAAAGACTTTCCCAAAGGATGAAATCACACACACAAGATTGCCTTGAGGATCCAAAATACGACTGAGATTCGGCTTAAAACGAATCTCATAGTCGTCATCAAAGAGTTGTGAAATAGAAAGAAGGTTAAAATGCAAGTTAGAAACAAGAGCAACATCGCGCAACACAAAGTGCTCATTAACTCGCACCGACCCACGAGACAATACTTTACCTTTGTTATTGTCGCCGAAGGTGATAAACTCCTTTCCGGCGACCGGACTAAGACTGGAGAACCACTTGGCATTTCCGGTCATGTGTCTCGAACAACCGGAATCCACCAACCAAACGTTCTCCAATCGTTTTACCTATATCAATAAAAAGACATAGGGTGAGCATACGGTCCAACACTGGGGTTAGTGAAGTAGGGAGAATACCAGTGTTGGGTCGGCTGCTCAAAAGAACGGTTAGCAGAAAAACCATTCCTAGCACGCCTACGGGAAGAGCGATCACCACGTAGAGGAAAACATGGTCCGCTAAGGGAGGAGCGTCCATCGCGATACGCAAAGCGCGGTGGTGGAAAACGCTCAACTACAAAGCCACCGCCATGGGGTCCATAGCTCATAACCGCAGGCTCCCACCGGGCATGACCTCCTCGCGGCCTAGGCCTAGGAATTTGAGGTTTAGGGCCTCTAGGCCTAGCAGCACGCCTCTGAACATTCGGCACATGTACATCATGGAAAGGATGGTACATGTCTGGGTTGTTCATCTCCTTTGCACGACGCGCCTCTCTCTTGCGCCGAAAGCAAAACTCACTCAAGTGTCCATCTTTCCCACAGTGCTCACAATGGTACCTCACCGCTCTCAAAGGGGGTTGTTGGTACTCACAGTAGTGGGTGTGGATCACTTTGCCCTTCTGTGGCATAAGCTCCTCCTGGATGGGTGGCATTGTGTCTAGCTTGTTCTTGAGGTGGTTTGGTTTTGGAGCCCATGATTGTTTCTTGGGTGGAGCTCTTGGAGGTTCAACAAATACCCCATCCTTGGTGTTAGGCTTGAGAGGCTCTTTGGGTGGAATCTTGGTAAGCTTGGGAGTAGTGGTGGAGTTGGGCTTCTCACATGGGTTTAGACCACTCGACTCTCCAATCTTCCCAAAAGATGAGGCGCACTCAACACCCTGAGCAAAGCCTACACCTGGACCTCCAGCAGCACGCTTGAACTGGGAGATCATCATCCCAAGCTGCGGCTCACCACTCGACACCCATGACAAGATGGTCCGAAGGTATGTGTTTTCCTCCTCGGTTTGCATCTTGTCATGCTTCACGTTTGCAATCTCCATCTCCAAACCCTCACACAGAACGCACCTAGTCACACACGTGCTATCCGAGTTGGCCTTCTCAAGAGACACAATCTTGGCATTCTTCTCTGCCAACTCGGATTGCAAGCCTGCACAGGACTTGCACGCACCCAACAGCGAGGATCTAGCCTTCAGATCATCCACCTCTCCTACCAACGCAACATACTTACCTCTCAAAGTGAGAAGGTCAGTCATGTGCGTGGTGCACATCTCGCACTCAGCCTCCTCAGAAACAACTACGGTGGACTTGGCAAACTCAAGCTCCATCACCGTATCCTCCCACTTCTGCCTGAACTCCTTCCGCTCTCTAGCAGCGCGCCTAAGCAACTTATCTTGGCTAAGAAGGGCGGTAGTAAGCTTCTCGACCTCAGCAGAAAGCTCATCGGGGGTCAGAGATACCTGAGGGGTGTCGTCATCGTCGTCGTTGTTCCGAGGGATCTTCTCCAGCTCGCCTTCGACCTCCTTGCCGAGGGCCATGGTGCAGAAGCCCTCGTCGTCGGCGAAGAAGCAGAGACCGTTGAGCTTGTCCTCGATCCTCTTCTTCTTCTTGGACTCGTCGTCGCTTGAGGAAGTGGAGTCGTCATCCGAGTCGTCGACGTCGCTGAGCGTGGCGAAGAATGCACGCTGCTCAGCCTGGGCCTTCTCCAAGTACTTGGTCTTGATGTACTCCTTGTTGAAGCCGCCCTTCCGCTTGTGCTTCACGGGGATGTACTTCTCCTTGCGCTTGTCGGAGTCGTACTTGTGCCCATGATCCGCCTTGCCGAAGATCTGCTTGTTCTTCTTTAGACAATTGGCGATGAAGTCGTTGGGGTCGCCGCACTCGAAACATCCCGAGCGTCCTCCTCCGCGGCGACGGTTCATGCGGTTGTTGTGAAACCACGAGAACCGGTTGGCGAGCAAAGCCAACTTGTCATCCCCCATGAACTCCAACTGCTCCTCTGTGACAGAAAGAAGAGAGGAAAGTGCAAAGCCTCCAGAGGGGTTAGCAGAAGAGCCAGAAAGCAAAGCCATCGACGGGCCAGAAGGATTTTCATAAGAAGCCCTCGCCATGGCATCGATCTCACTGGACTTGAGCTTACTGAAAAGCTCGTCGCACGTGAGGGTCTCATAGTTAGGCGATTCGATGATCACCTTAACCTTCGAGTCCCACACCGACCGATCGAGAGTGTGCAAAAGCTTCAAAGCTCTCTCATGATCGTCGAAAGGCAACAGCTCCTTGTTAGCCCTCATCCTGTTGACAATCACCTGAAAGCGAGCGAATAAACTTTCTATGCTCTCGCCAGGCATATGTCGAAAGTTCTCATACTCTCGCTTGAACAACTCGTAGAGACGGGTTTTGACTTGAGTGGTTCCCTCATGGAAACGCATGAGGGTAGCCCAAATCTCCCGAGCCGTAGCGAGGTGAGAAACGCGATCAAACTCACTCATGCTCAGGCATGAGAAAAGAGCATTACGAGCTCGGCTATTGGCATCGTGCTCATCGATCTGATGCTGAGTGGCACGAGCAGCCAAGACCACGTAATCGGCAGAGTTGCAAATATCCCAGATGGAAGCACCCAAACTCTGCAGATAGGCCGACATGTGTATCTTCCAATACGCATAGTTCATCATATCGAAAAACAGCGGTTTGCCCACGCCGCGATCCATGTCGCCTTCTGTGGATCTGGAACCGGCTAAGGTGGAAGATCCTTAACCCACTCTGATACCAATTGAAGGATCGAAAGTGCTACCAGAAAGCGACCAGAGGGGGGGGGTGAATGGGAGCTTCAAATTTTCCTTTCGGAAACTTGTTGCCACTGTCCCGAGAATCACCCCAAGACCAGACCTAGAGCTTAAATAATGTCCACAACCCTAGATGTAGGGTGGATGATTCCAAGAAGCACAGCGGGACACTACACGACTCTAGAAACCCAAGGCAAAAACCCAAAACCAAATCCGAAATCGCACGAACAAACGGCGGACGAAACAGTGCACAACAGTGTGCATCGGTGGCCAAGCACCGGACGCGTCCGATGCAAACAGAACCTTTCTGGAACCTTACTGGACAGGCATCGGACGCTGCTACAGTGAAACCCTAGCGTCCGATGCTTGACCTCCGGAGCGTCCGATGGCAACGGACGCTCCGATGGTCAGCGTCCGATGCTCTTTAAAACTCACTGTAAGAAGACACGTGGCACCGGACGCGTCCGATGATATGAACCAGCGTCCGATGCTCAAGAACAGAGCGTCCGATGGTCCCGATTCTGTGCTGTTCTTCCGCGAAAATCACCCGATCTCCTCCAAATCAAGAGCACTAAGGCTTAGACTTGGTATGAGGAGTTCCAAGGAGGTTAGTGAGCTATCCAAAGGGGGTCATGGCTCGAACCTAACTCCAAATCGGTGAATTGGAAGAATTCGGGACAAAGAAGCAAAACTCGATTCAAAACGAAAATCAACCGATCTACTAGCTCGTGAGGTTAGGGACAAATTCCTTCGGTGGAAAGATGCGCCTCACGACCTAGAACAACTTGGTTCAAACGGATTTGCAAAAGATGAACCAAGTAGGGAGATCGATCAACGGAAAAATCTTGGAGAAAAAGCAAAACGCGAAGAACAACTCCAAAACGCGAATCACAACCACGAATTGCAACAGTGTGGCTACCACACTCTACAACAATGAGATTATGGTCTCACTTCCTCAAAATCTCACGGACACAAAGGTATGATTGTCTTCTCTGTGGATCTCAGTTCGCTACAGCAGAGGATGGGGAGAGCAGGAGAACCTAGAAGGCAAAATAGCAAAATGACTGAGATAGGATGGGAGGTGGGTGTCTCCCTCTACTTATCCTAATTCTATTTCCCACTCTACCCCTAACTAATTACAGAGCGAACCAAGTAAACCCTAGGGTCATTCTGGACCAACTCGAAGATAGTTGTGATCCGACGGCCATGCCCGCACAACTGGTAGTGTTGCCTCGACGCAACCTCACCGATTGCTGCCACGTGCCGCCTCCGCTCTGACCGTCCTTTTCCCGGACTTCGCCCCTGGTTTTGAGGCCCAAACCGGGAAACCAGCCTTCACGACCAACCCCTGGTTTTGAGGCCCAAACCGGGAAACCAGTCGTCCATCGCCTGAGTTTTGAGGCCCAAACTCAGAAACCCACAGCACCAAGGTTTTGAGGCCCAAATCTGGAAACCGTCCTCAGCCCAAGTTTTGTGGCCCAAACTCAGAAACCATCAGCGCCCAGGTTTTGAGGCCCAAACCTGGAAACCGTCCACTCGGTGGTTTTTCTGTGGCTCAACCACCAAACCGAGCCGTAGAGGGGATGCACCGCCCGTGCACCCCGTCCACCGACACGTGTCCCCAGGTCCTCGACCCAAGCAACACCGTGCCCGCAAGTCTTCGCTCGTGCTGTCCGAGGCTGCCAGCCACCACAGCTGATCCTCGGGCCACCGGTCCCTCAGTCCAAGCCTCACGTCCGCCCTTCGCCACTCTCGGTCCATCGGCACGACACGTCTCTACTTGACCTTCACCTTGCCTTTGATCACTGTATCCGTGCTCGACACCTGCACAACACAAGCCAAAGAACATGCGCATTATCCCAGTTGACAATCACTCATCACTCAGAGACTCGGCATACACCCATGTATCTGCAGTCATCATTATGGCTATATGGAGACACCCCACTGTTGATGTTTAAGCTATTTCATCGATCTATTTATTATTATGGCTGCATGGAGACACCCCACTGTTAATGAATAGAACTGCTTGTGCAATTAGTCGATATGTTGATTTCATGTTGCTTAGATGTACACATAGATCTTTATTTCTTTTGCACATTCCTTTAAGCTCATTGGCTGTTTGTTTATTCTAAGCACTCTTTTATATATACCATAGCCGTCATGCTTCATATTTTCTTCAATACTTTTCATACAATCTTCTGGGAGTTGACTTGGTAGTCAATATCCTAAAGACAAGTGGCTATATCAGAGCCGTACATTTTGGAATTGTCTGGCACCAAACTGGCAGGTTCCACGGTTTAACAATCTTTCTCTTGTCCTTGTCAATTACATGTCAAATTGACTGGCACGCCCGAAGTCGATCTTGCTAAGATTCGGCTCCACCACCCGTTGAAGGTTCAGGAGGTCAGGACCTTGCTCCGCACCCCTCTGAGAACCGTGTGCTCAAGTGTGTTGGCATAGCCGACCGAAATTTTATGTCAACACATTCTTTTGGCACGTCCAGTGGGACACAATCGTCTGATCATGACAATCAACAACGAAGATGTATTAAACGTGACAATGGAAGAACTTCCAGATGAGCTTCGACGCCTGATAGAAGAAACTGTTGAACAATATCGTTATATGTGTCTGTTGAGCTTCAGTAAAAGCAGGGATAAGAAGATTATCCAAAAGTCTCATCTACCAAGGGTGGTTCTAGATGGCCATGTTGATCCAATGGTTCAGGTCTAGCACAATACCAAGCAAGAAGTGATCAGCAAAGCAATGTCTGCCACTCTGATGAATCACAATGAAGTATTCCTCAACAGTCTCTCAAATGCCATTAAAGAGACCTTCAACTTAAGCGATGACAGAAGGGGTCCGGTATATACCGTAAGAAACAATCAAGGAGCTAGAACTTCTACTGGACCTCAGATCAATGGTCTGAATGGCATTGGGAGCCAGATGATGATTAACCCTAGGGGCATGACACCGCAGCCAGTGCAACAGCCGATTATGAGTAATAATATGTACTCATCGGCTACAAAAATAGCTCCTCATGCAAGGCGCATCACTAGAGACTTCAATGCACCACCATATCAGGGGAGCGTAACACTTGGTGATATCCCTCAAGGGTATCATTATGTCTTGGATTTTTATACCTTGGATGCTCAAGAGAACCCGGGATATAATGGCAACACTTTTGGGGGGCAGAACATCGGCTATCAAAAGCCGGTGAACCAAATTGATCAATTGATGAGTCAGGTAACTGATCTGGTTCAGAAGCAATTTGGCTTGACGCCAAAATCTACAGTGACCGGCTACAAAAAGCCATATCCAGAATGGTTTGATCAGGTTGTTCTTCCTCCAAGATATAGAATCCCTGATTTTACCAAATTTATAGGAATCGGCTTAGTAACAACCATGGAGCATATAACCCAGTTTCTAGTCCAGCTCGGGGAGATTGGTGATGAACAAGCACTTAAAGTCAGAATGTTCCCTCTCTCTCTATTCGGTTCGGCTTTTTCATGGTTTTCATCTTTGCCACTCAATTCCATTCAGAGCTGGGAGGATTTGGAAGATAAATTCCATAAATATTTTGACCTTGGAGTATTGGAGAAGGGCCTAGTGGACTTAATCGATACAAGGCAAACGAATAGTGAATCTGGATGCCAGTACCTCCAAAGATTCAGAGAGATGAAGAATCAATGCTACTCCTTATCATTGTCAGACCCAGAGGTGGTTAGCATTGCAATTTGAGGATTGATACCTGCTATCAGAGAAAGAATCGGCTTTGGTTGTAACAATATGGCCGATTTAGCTAAAAAGGTAGCAAGTATTGATGCCCAAAATTGGTACAATCAAGTCTTTAAACCCAAAAAGCCTACAATGCAGAAAGCCATTTCTTCCTGGAAGATGAAAACAATAATTCAGGAGGCGAAAGTGATGAAGAAGTGGCCGCTGTAGATTGGTCTTGGAAGAACAATGAGTACATACCTTGGGCGAAGGCTAAAAGTACCGAAAAGGATGTAAAGTATAGCTTTGATATCACTAAGGCCGACAAAATATTTGACTATTTGCTAGAAAAGGGTCAGATCAAATTGACTGGGAACCATACTATCCCATCGGCTGAGGAGCTTAAAGATAAAAG
Organism: Coix lacryma-jobi var. lacryma-jobi; assembly: GCA_009763385.1. Taxonomy (NCBI): domain Eukaryota; kingdom Viridiplantae; phylum Streptophyta; class Magnoliopsida; order Poales; family Poaceae; genus Coix; species Coix lacryma-jobi. The sequence goes on along the minus strand of CM019827.1, from coordinate 148,546,734 downwards.
GTACTGCAAATTTCATAATTCTGGTACCGATACTACTAATGATTGCCGAGTTTTCAGAGATATGATCCAAAGGGCTATCGTTAAAGGAAGGATTGGCCTAGAAAAGGCCAAAGGCATGGGCATCAATGACCATCCTTTCCCACAGAACATGGTAGCTCCAACACCTCGGAGTGAAATCAAGGTGTTGACTTCTGACAAAGCCAAGGCAGCTGGGACAGTTGATCCAAAGAGGCAGTTAACAGCCAGGGAATATCAGGAGATGAAAGGGAAGAAAGACATTGATCAACATGATCGACCTGAAACTTCAAAGGCTGGTGAAGCAAGAAGGCATCCAACTGTCAGAATCTTATTAAACAAGTGGCAACGTCAGAAGGAAAGGAGCCAAATGCAAAGGGAAAGGGATGAACAAGAATATCAAGAATGGCTCAAGGAAGAAGAGTATAGGAGGTCTCATGAAGAAGGAAGACGCATCAGAGATGAAGAAAAGAATCATTGGGACTGTCCCTTCTTCAGGCATTGTTGGAATGAAGGCTTGAAGCTTCCTACTCTTCGTAATTGCCCAGAATGCAGTGATCAGTACCAGGAGTATAGGCAGTCGAGAGAAAAACGTCGATCTATGCATGAAAGATTAAGGTTTAAAAATACAGATCAGCGCATAAAAAATGAAAATGTTCATAATCGACTTGAAGCAAGGTTAGCTGATCATGATCATCCTTGGCAAGAGAGGCAATGGTGTCCTGGTGGTTTGACCAAAAGCCAGAAGCGACGGGTTCAAAGACTAAGAAATGATGAAATCCAAAAGAAAAAACCCAAAGTCTGGCAAGTAAAGCAGATAGCCGATAAGGGTGAGTCATCGGCTAATATCACTGCTCTATTCATGTTACCTGCTGAATTTAGATCCTCTGACCATGAAGAAGAATCCGATGGTGAAGAAGCAATAGCTCAGTGGATCTATCAAACAGAAGAGGCCACGTTTCAAAAACCCGAGAAACATTCCCATTTAAAAGCTTTATATCTAAGAGGGTTTGTCGATGGAAGGCCTCTGAACAGGATGTTAGTTGATGGAGGGGCAGCTGTTAACTTGATGTCATATGCCACTTTTAGAAAGCTTGGCAAAACTGCAGAAGACTTGACTCGGACCGATATGAGGTTGACTGATTTTGCTGACAACGTATCGGCTACTAAAGGTGCTATATGTATCGAGTTAACAATTGGCAGCAAAAGTATGCCGACTACTTTCTTTGTAGTCGATGCAAAAGGATCCTACAGTGTGCTTCTTGGAAGGGATTGGATCCACGCCAATTGTTGCATTTCATCTACCATGCATCAGAATGTGATTCAGTGGATCGGCAACACCGTGGAAGTGGTACCAGCCGATTCAACTGTTAGTATTGCATCAGACCCTAATGTTTGGAACTTTGATAACATGGAGTGTTTTCTGGAAGGATTTTTGAAGAAGACTTTCTCAAGACAATTGACGAAAGTCAACAGCCGATCCAAGCAGTCGGCTTCAAAAAATATATTTAATGGATTATACAGTTAAGGAGGATGAGAGTAAGATGGGTAAGGGTTTCACATCGGCTGATGAATTGGAAGCAATTGATATTGGAAACGGTGATAAGCCGAGGTTGACATACATTAGTGCCAAGTTGGATCCCAAGTTTAGGCAAGAACTTATTGCATTGTTGAAAGAATATAAAGAATGTTTTGCTTGGGATTATTCTGAAATGTCTGGTCTTGATCGATCATTGGTAGAACATCGACTAACTATCAAGCATGGGAGTCGACCTGTAAAACAAGCTCTGAGAAGGATTAGAGCAGAGGTTATGGCTGAAGTGAAAACGGTAATCACCCGGCTTTACGAAGCTAATTTCATTCGGCAATGTAGATATGCTGAATGGATATCTAGCGCAGTCCCTGTGTACAAGAAAAACGGAAAAATGAGAGTTTGCATTGATTTCAGAGATTTGAATAAAGCTACTGCGATGGATGGCTACCCGATGCCAGTAGCAGATATGTTAGTCGATGCAGCAGCAGGACATAAGGTTATCAGTTTTATGGATGGCAATGCTGGTTATAACCAAATTTTTATGGCAAAAATAAGACATACATAAAACTGCATTCAGATGTTCGGGTGCTATAGGCATATATGAGTGGGTAGTCATGACCTTCGGACTTAAAAATGTCGGGCAAACTTATCAGAGAGCTATGATTATATCTTTCATGAGTTGATCGCATGATTGTGGAGATTTACATTGATGATGTGGTTGTGAAGTCCAGAGATTATCAAGAACATCTTAAGGATCTAAGAGATACTCTTGAATGCGCGAGGAAACATGGCTTGAGGATGAATCCCCACAAGTGTTCATTTGGGGTATCAGCTGGTCAGTTTTTGGGGTTTATGGTACATGAAAAAGGGATTGAAGTAGGTCAAAAGAGTTATGATGCAATTGACAAAGCAGTACCACCGACCACAAAGACTCAATTACAATCTTTGATCGGTAAAATTAATTTCATCAGGAGATTTGTTTCAAATGTATCATCCAGGATTCTACCGTTCTCAGTTTTGTTAAAATTGAAGGATGATCAAGAGTTTAAATGGGGAGATGAGCAACAGAAGGCATTTGACGAGATCAAAGAGTATATGAAGTCTCCACCAGTTTTGATCCCTCCTCAGAAGAACAAACCTTTCAAGTTGTATGTGTCAGCCGATGATCACACAATTGGATCAGCCTTAATGCAAGAATTTGAAGGAAAGGAAAGAGTGTTATTCTATCTCAGTAGAAGATTGCTTGACCCGGAAATAAGGTATTCTCTCATTGAAAAATTATGCCTATGCTTGTACTTCTCGTGCACCAAGCTTCGACATTACCTGTTGTCTTCTGAGTGCACGGTGGTGTCAAAGTTTGACGTAATTAAACGTATGTTATCCATGCCTATACTGAATGGGAGGATTGACAAATGGATTCTTGCACTATCAGAATTTGACTTGAAATATGAATCGGCTAAAGCGGTTAAAGGTCAGGTAATAGCCGATTTTGTTACTCATCATCATGAACAAGAAGTTAAAACTTTAGATTTTACCCGTGGGCCTTGTTCTTTGATGGTTCCAATTGCAAACAAGGTGGGGGCATTGGCATTGTTCTTGTTTCTCCTCAGGGAGGGAGTTTTGAGTTTGCTTTCTCAATTGATCCAACTTCCACTAATAATCAAGCTGAGTATGAAGCACTTATCAAGGGACTTCAGCTTTTGTGTGAGGTAAGGGCCGAGACTGTTGAGATTTTTGGAGATTCTCAATTAGTGATTAATTAGTTGCTCGGCCTATATAAGTGCAAAGATGGCATTTTAAGGAAGCATTATGAAAAGTGCCTTGAATTGCTCAATTCTTTCTCTTCTATTGTCATAAAGCATATCCCTAGGTGTTAGAATCAAGAAGCTAATCAGTTAGCTCAAAGTGCTTCTGGGTATCGGCAAGTCGTCAAAATATTAACTGATGAAATTGCCGATGGTGATGATTGGAGGGTTGAGATTATTGAATACTTGAGGAATACATCACATCAAGTATCCAGGAAATTAAGGTATAAGGCAACGAAGTTTGTCCTTCTTGAGGATCAACTTTATCATAAAACAATCGATGGTGTACTTCTTAAATGTATCAGTCAAGAAGAGGCCAAAGTCCTAATGGGAGAAATCCACGAAGGAGTTTGTGGTGCGCATCAGTCTGCTCATAAAATGAAATGGATGATCAGAAGAGCAGGATATTTTTGGCCGACCATTTTAGAAGATTGTTTTAAATATTATAAAGGATGTCAGGAATGCCAAAGATTCGGTAATGTTCAGAAGTCTCCAGCATCAGCCATGAATCCAATCACAAAGCCGTGGCCATTTCGAGGATGGGGAATAGATCTGATTGGCCAAATATTTCTGGCATCTAGCAAAGGACACAAATTTGTGTTGGTAGCAACCGACTATTTTTCTAAATGGGTTGAAGTTGTTCCTTTGAAGGAAGCTTCATCGGCTACCGTAATTGAGTTCATCAAAGAACATATCATTTATCGGTTCGGTGTTCCTCAAACCATTACTACAGATCAAGGAAAGATGTTTGTATCAAAAAGTTTGAGGATTTTGCTGCTAGCACGGGCTTTAAGTTGATTAACTCGTCTCCATATATGCTCAAGCTAATGGACAGGCTGAAGCTTCTAATCAGATTTTGATCAAAATCATTAAGAAGAAGGTTAAAGAGCATCCAAAAAAGTGGCATTCGATACTCAGTGAGACCTTGTGGTCCTATAGGGTGGCATGTCATGGTGCAACTAAGTGTTCACCATATGAGTTGGTTTATGGTCATGAAGCTGTATTATCCTTGGGAAATCAATATAGGATCCAGGAGAATATCACAGCAGAATAATTTGAAGGTCGATGAATATAAACATCTCATGATGGACAATCTTGATGATTTAAACTTTCATCGGCTAAAAGCTTTGGAAAACATCAAAGCTCAGAAGCTAAGAGTGGCTAAGTACTATAATCAAAAGGTCAGGGAGAAGAATTTTAATGAAGGAGACTTTGTTTGGAAGGTCATTTTGCCTATTGGAACTAAGGATGGCAAATATGGTAAATGTCACCAAATTGGGAAGGACCCTATCAGATTACTAGATGCACTCATGGCAATGCTTATTTCTATGAGTCTCTAGAGGGTGTTGAATACTTCAGGGCAGTTAATGGGAAATATTTTAAGAAGTATTACCCTAGTATCTGGGTGGATCAGTTATAACTAATTGATTTGGCCAGTGACTAATGTGTCAACATTGGTATCCAATTGATAGCCGATACTGATGTATCGCCTTCAGAACAAAAATAGCCGATGCAATCGAAGTATCACCTTCAGTCCAAAAATATGGGATCAAGAATCATTGAAATTAAAATACCTCGATGGGTCTTATCACAGGGAGATCATAAAGGAGCAGAAATTTCATTCAAGAAAAGGTTTATTTATAGAAGCTTGGTCCTGATAAACTACTCGAAAACCTTATCTACTATGATTACAGAGGGGGTAGACTCTGCTATCTCCCCGGCCGCTCCATCAACACCATCGAAGTGCACTTCCATGGCGTGACTTATTTCTGGGGTGACTTCAAGCCACCAATCTTGGCCAGTGTAGGCCTGGGCAGCCCCGAGAGCCATGGCAGCACCATGGCGGACGCCGTGAAGAGCGACCTCATGTACCCTTGCGGGAATGTTGATCACCCTCTCTGCGATGCTGTCGCCGGCAGCGTTCACGGAGTCGGCCGCCTCGTTCCCCGCTTCCTGAAGGGCCTCCAAGCGCACGGTCAGGTCTGCAGAATAGATGAGACAGATCAAATTTGAGCAAAGGAAAATCAATTATATGAGAATTCTTCTGAGAGAAAGAAGAATACCGGCGACTCGTGCATCGGACTCGGCGCATTGTTGGACCGCCCGGGAAGCCCTCGCCTCTGTTTCCTCCAACGCCTTTTAGAGTTGGGCGATGTGGTCTTCAAGGAGGCAGTTCCTAATGGTAGCCTCCGAGTGAAGGTTCTGCATTTCCGTCATTTGACGGTAATGGCAGGTGGCCATCGACTCGGAGCTACTGGAGGAGGGGTTTTCAGAAACCGACTCCATTCCAGGGGGAGGCGCCAAAGCAGCTGCGGCGTTAGAAGGACCTTCGTCGATCCTGGACAGGGGCAGAGGAAGAAAGTCAAATCAAGCTTTCAAAAATAATGAGAACTAGGGTCAATTAGGCATGAAGAGAAACAAACCTAATGCGGCGCTGAGGGCGGTAACGGGAGTTTACTTCCTCCTCTGCAGGGCGCTTACCACGGTTGTTGTCTGCCATTGGAAGAGGAAGAGGTAGGCTTTTAAATGGAAAAGCTTTTGGCAAGAAAGAGGGTTTTTGACGGAAGGCAAAAGCAAGCAGAAGATATGCTCTGAACAAAAATAATGGATGGAGACGAAGGGGGGTTTATATTAGAAGATTGAATCTCAGAAGGGGAAAAGATGCCGCTTCGTACAATGTGGGCAAAGTACTCGAGTGAGATGTTAAATCACAACACGGTTTTCAAGAGAAGAGCAGCCGTCTCGCATTGATCGTCAAGATACTATTCATACTATTTGAAATATCGAAGGGAGAGAAAGAAAAGGACTCAAAATTTTGGAATAAAATAAATTTCATCCCAAAATGGGGGGGCATGTGTTTACACTAGATTTTGGACCGAGAAGATTATTATTTTGTAAGCATAAACGACTGATTTATTAAGGAAAGGATCGGCCTAAAAAATAAAGAAGCTTGTGTGGATCAAGCGTAACCAGAAGGATTCATGTGGACCAGCGCGACGGGCTTCAAAGACGTGTCGAGCTCGACCAAGAAGTTCAAGTCCGAGTCGTCTTTTATTTTTACCTATTATGTAACCTAGTCGTGTTGAGACAGGAGTCAACCGGGTTATAAATAGCTAGAAACCTGGATTTTGTAAATACATCCAATCAATCAATACATCGGCCACCGGCCAAAAACCCTAGGAGTAGGAGTAACGTAGATCTCGGCGAGACCTTCAACTAGATAGGGCTGCATCGGCATCGACCGACCTCCGATTTGCTTATAAGTTTCACCAATGGCTTGTGTCATCGTGTAATAAGGCTGTATTTGGTATCGACCAAACTCTTGTTAAGCTATGGCATGGCTAGTTATCGGTCTAAGTTCGTCTTTTTGTGAGACTGTCTTGACTCTGATCAATTTTTACTTTAGTCGATCTTGACTATTTATCAGCTCTATTGGTTTGACAAGCTAATAGATTCATCAAGTTACCAATGTTGTTTCATGCTTTAATTTGTTTCTTTATGTTTCAAACAACATCTTGCCCAATCAAGATTGACAAAGTGGTTTAAGCTTAAAGGACGCTTAGTTTCGGCTGTTTTTATGATCTACACGCTCACAACAGAGGAAATAGCCGATACAAGCCTCTCATCATCTTTTTTGTCAATCTTGGTTGTTACATGTTGTGCGTTCGAGATATTCGATAAAATAATGATCTGATCTAAGAACAGACAGATTTGATCTAATATGTCTATTACGGTTGTATTTCCGAACCCCACTGATATACATGATAGATTATTTTTGTTTTGATCTTAAACCAAATCATGGTTTTAACAGATAGATCTTGTTCGTGCCTCATGGACCCTGCATTGGCTAAAATAGCCGATTTAGTTATACTTTCTTCATAGTGTGTACTTTTAAGCGGTTTGAAATTAACGGATCTACTCTTTGTACGAGACGTGATCTAGCTTAGTCATCATTATGGCTGTATGGAGACACCCCACTGTTGATGTTTAAGCTATTTCATCGATCTATTTATTATTATGGCTGCATGGAGACACTCTACTGTTAATGAATAGAACTGCTTGTGCAATTAGTCGATATGTTGATTTCATGTTGCTTAGATGTACACATAGATCTTTATTTCTTTTGCACATTCCTTTAAGGTCATCGGCTGTTTGTTTATTCTAAGCACTCTTTATATATACCATAGCCGTCATGCTTCATATTTTCTTCAATACTTTTCATACAATCTCCTGGGAGTTGACTTGGTAGTCAATATCTTAAAGACAAGTGGCTATATCAGAGCCGTACATTTTGGAATTGTCTGGCACCAAACCGGCAGGTTCCACGGTTTAACAATCTTTCTCTTGTCCTTGTCAATTACAGGTCAAATTGACTGGCACGCCCGAAGTCGATCTCGCTAAGATTCGGCTCCACCACCCGTTGAAGGTTCAGGAGGTCAGGACCTTGCTCTGCACCCCTCTGAGGACCGTGTGCTCAAGTGTGTTGGCATAGCGGACCGAAATTTTACGTCAACACTTGGTGATCACTCGAGGTTGTTCTAAAAGCTTCTAAGTTGTATCCAACAAGGACTCTTTCATCAGGACTCCAAATGTAGCAAACCATATGTCCGTTTCGATCGTCTCGACGAGCTCTTCGCAATGGTGTTCTCTGTTTCATCACTTGAGATACTTTTATATGGTGAAATATTGATAATCCTGTAAAGCAAGTGAGAACAACACAACTCGTGGAAATTGTTAGAATCAATCCCAACAACTATGCTTTATGGTTTATTTAATATCATTCTATGCATTAGTTGATGGTATAATATTGACTATAAGGACCGTCAACAAGTTTCCCCAAGCTTACCCTTTGCTAGTCCCTTAGCAAAGTCAAACTCAATAATGGATCATGAGTTGCTGCAATATATGCACTTCTAATAAGTACACATGCATTCAAACAAAAGTTCTCATTTGGATTAGAAAAAAAGATATCATATTATTCATCACGGGGCTTAGTACTTTACCTTGAATCTTGAGTAATTGGAAGATAGAACGATCAAATCAAGCACTATGTCTCTAGCTCTTTCACTTCACCATTATCCGGAAGTTTTTATGGATTTTCAAAAAGCTTAAAAACATATGTTGCCAAATTAAACAATGGATCCAAAGAGAAAGTCAACCACATTGAATCGAGAAGTACATGTGTATGAAAAATGGAGGCGGATGCTGTTTGAATATATCACTCTCTTCTGTGTATTAGGGACACATCGCTATCAGGCTAATTCTACCGTCGGCACGTGACCATTTTTTCTGATATTCATATTATTTTTCTCTTTTTCTCGTTTTCGTTTCGAGTTCCAGACATTATCCCTTTTATTTCCTCGGATCTATCTATTTTTGATGGTTTCGGACACTTGTCCCTTTTTATTTCGTCGAATTTTTTTTCTCTTTTTTTTTCAATAGCCATATGCTTCCAACAAACTTTGAGAGGATAGGAACAGACAATCATGAGCATTGATGCGAAAGATGGATGAAATATGTAAGTGATCTCAATTCAAAAGTACGATAACTTCTCACAGAGGTCAACAAAGCTTAATTTAACTCAATGCAATTATTGTCATATTAATATTGGAAACTCTCCGGAACTCTAGTGTTGTTTTAGAACAAGATAATAGTAGCTCAAATCATCATATATCATATCTGTCAATTACCTAGACTCTGTATCAAGCATTTGCTACCCATATTTTAATTTTATTTTAAGGCATCATTAATTTTTTAAACTTAGGAGAACTCATGCTTCAAGGCTAGGTACTAGAAAGAAATACAACAGAGCAACTATTCATCATTTCCATTTTAAGAAATTAGGAACAGAGTTCTTCAGATTAGACATGCTTTATTTATTTAATCTTACACACACTATAATCTATTACTTAAAAAACACTAAGATAGTAGTAACACATACCTGAATCACGAAGATAATGGGAGTGCGTCTCCCCCAAGCTAATCCCTTCGATCCCATCGAGCCTTCATGTGTCCGAATATTTTTGTTCTTTTTCTTTTTAAGGGTGATCCTTCATGTGCTCACATTTTTTTATTTTCAATTTATTTATAGAAAAAAAAACATAAAGGATAAAGATACTTACGTGGATACACGGGGTGCATTCCCCCAAGCTGAATGTTATCGTAGTCATTCGATTTTGCAATGTAGCAGACTGGCTGTGAAAATGTTATTCCTCTATCGGAGCATTGATTGATGTTGATGGTTGTTGAAATAGTGCTCCAACAGTGGATGGAACATCCACTTGCTCGTCAGCTTTTCTTGGTCTTCAATCCTGTGAAACTCAAATAGACAACAAAACTTGTGGAACTGATTGAGCGTTAGTGGTTGGCCACTCAAGTCTTAGTGTATCTAGAGTTTCAGTAAGATCTCTTTCTCAATATTTTTTGTATTTTAATTTTTTTGATGCAATAATAATTTAATAAAATGAATGCATTTTATTTTTATTTTTGTGCCACCACGGTGAATATTTCATGTGGGTTTTATACACCACCGAATTATTCACATGGGGCTTTAGGTATTATGCTGAAGTGCAATAAGTAAAATATTTTTATTTCCTTTTTTATGCAATGCTAATGCAAAAAAGTAAATATGCTACGGAGGAATAATGATGGGAAGTAAACATGCAAAAAGAGAAACTAATGTAGTAAAGATAAATGTAACACCCTAAAATTTTCTCCAAAACAAAATAGGTGGAAAATGATTTAATTATGTTTTTGTGAGCATTAACCTAGGTTTAAATAAATTTTTGTTGAATTAAAATAATTTGTGGCAACATGTTTATGCACTCATGCTGATGCACTGGATTTATTGAAGTGACTGGTTTTGTCAAAATTTAGTTTGAATTCAAACTTCTTTTGGAATGGTTTTGAAATGCTTTGAAACAAATGAAAAAGGATTACATTTTCCTCCTCTCTCCTTTCCCTGTTTTCGGCCCGTTTGGCCTGAAGCCCAGTCCGCCGGCGCCCTCCCTTCTCCTCTCCTCCCCGTTTCCGCTGGGCCTCCCTCCTCCTCCCTCTTCTCTCCGCGCGGCCCAACTGGCCGGCCTGCTCGCCGCGCCCGCGCAACCGTCGGCCCGCGCGCGCGCTCCCTCCCCTCCTCTCTCTGACGCCGCTGCCCCACCTGTCAGCGCCTCTCTTCCCCTTCGCGCACGCGCTCGAGCACAACCGCCGGCGCCGCATGCTCCGCTTCGCCCGCGAGCCCGCTCCCACGATCTCGCCCTCCTCCTCATCCATATAGCGGATGCGCCGCCTGCCCCGCTCCACTCCTCGCTCAGTTGTCTCTCCCCCGCAGCGCCGCGCAGAGCCACTCCGGAGCCCCTCCACGCCATTGCCGCCGCCGCCGTGCTCGCGCCGTCGTCTCACTGCTCCGCCGGCCGATTCGACACCGCGGGAGCTCCGCACCGCAGAGGAGGTGCCCCCTAAACCTTTTCCCTCGTTTCTTTGAACTTGGAGTCGCTCTAACCGCCGTACCCGTGAGCAGGTACCCCGCGGTCGTCGTGCTCCGCCGTTCGCCGCGGCGACTGCCACCTCCGAGCCTCCCCTCCGTTCGTTTTTCCGCCGTGGTGAGCCCCCTCGATCTCCTCTATCTCTCTGTTCGCTTGGTTGGTGGTCGGAGGCGGGCTTCGCGGTCAAGTCCGCGAGCTTCCGCGTCCCGGCCATGGAGAGTGCGTGCCCGGCGTCGCGACGCGGCCACGACGTCGCGGCCCGTGCCCTGCCCGCGGCGCGCCGTCGGCCGCCCCGCGCGCCGCAAACCCCCGGCGTCTAATCCACACCGCCCATCGCCGATCCGACGGCCCGTAGCGCTCTTTACCCCTTCGGCCGACATCTTTCAAAAGGCCCTTATAATTACTTTATCCTCAACCCGCGCTCCCTTTTTCTACTGTTACCTGAGTCTGTGAAAACTTCCGTCTAGGCCCCTGTTTTTGGTCGATTTGAGGCGCAGTCCAGTTGACTGCGGTATTGGTTTAAAATTCAATTTAAATTTCGGTTTAAATCCAAAGGCAATTCAAACTATTTACAGAAATGCCACTACTTTGTTTTGCTTATAAAATTCACGTTTTAGCTCCGATTTGATCCGTTCAATTTGCGTTAGCTTCGTAATTTAGTGCTCTACCCTTTTTTTTCCCTGTTGGTCTGTTTTGGGACAGTTTAGCTTTAGGGTCAAGTTAATCTTGTTTAGGGCTTTATATATACCGTTTTCGGCCGTATCTTTCACACCGTAAATCCGTTTTCGATGAACCAAAGCTTGTTGTGATCGTAGAGATGCGTACTTCAGATTTATCAAAGTTTTATTTCAGTTTAATACTGTTTGGTGTATTGTTCTAATAAGCTCTGTTTGCATCGTGTATGTTTTGCACCTGGGAACGCAGTGTATGTATGTGACCGAGTAGACGGTGAGTCGGTGTGGTACGACCAGGACACCCTCGTTCTGTGACCAGCAGGAAGATCAACCTTTCGACAATCAAGGCAAGTTAGCATGGGATCCCCTTGTCTCCTATACACTTTACTGTAATCACTCATTTATGCATGTGTCCAATTGAGCAACCTTAGAAAACCCACTTAGCTTTTGTGATCTGTGATGTTCTTGTTCCCGTGGGATATATGCATGTGGTAGTTTTGCTAGTGCTAACTGTCTTATAAATTGATCCAGTCCTATGATGAATTTGTTTCTCATGATGATACGTTGTTAAACGGTTAATAAAACTTGCTGTTAGCAAAAAGCTGGGATTGACAGTGCTACCATGAGTGCTATATGGCTCTGGTTTTAGCTCAGTAAACTGGACCTTGTCTAATTTGGCAGCGGTGACCCGAAAGGGCGCAAAGGGGCTTGCCACTTTGGGTGTAGGGCTGCTTCTGTTTCTCTATGTGTATAGCTGCGATGCCTTGTGCCATAGAAAAGGGGGGTTGCTACATCTGCCTGCCAAGGAAAACCTAGCGGCCCTGACCAGTTAGACGAACCAGCGAAAGGCTTCATAGTGTGCTCTGCCGATCTATCTCGGAAGTGGATCAAGAGGTTGGCCGCCTCGGGCACAAGGGTAACACGGCTTGTGGGTAAAGATGCACCACCTCTGCAGAGTGTAAAACTGTTATAACAGCCGTGCTCACGGTCACGAGCGGCCCGGAAAACTAGCGGAACTATGAAACTTAACAATTGTTACTTTATGTTGTTGGTACATTTTGATGTCATATCTTACCTTGGTTGGACAAATGGATCATGGGTTAAGGGTTAAGCACAATATTCGTTTACCCTAATGTTAAAACTTTGCCAACTTAAAAGCTAACTGCAGTCAGACAGCGTCAACCTTTTTGAGCCTCATGAACCCTGTGTTAGCTTGCTAAGTACGAGAAGTACTTACGCTTGTTGTTTATCTTCTTTTGGGAAAATCCCGGATGGGTAACAGATGAAGGTGCAGTTGGCGACTTTCCTGAAGACTTCTAGGCTAGCTGCTCCCCCAGTCGACGTTTCCCTGTGGTTTAGTTTGTGTACAAGTTCAGTGATCTGTGGTTCCGTATGTTGTAAGACTCTGTTTTAAGTACTATCGTGATGTAATAAACAATGTGATGATGCCACTCTTGTAATTTGGTCTACTTATGTGTGTGATTGTTTCCTGGGCACACATGAGTATTCCGCCTCAGTTTATCTAAAATTGGGGTGGACAAATTGGTATCAGAGCTTTGTTGACTGTAGGACGCAAGCCTAGCTAGGAAATGGCCGTCTAACACCTTTTTGCTTCCTGTTCATGCTTATTTTATTAACTTGTACTTTATTAAATTTAACCTGCTTCTTATTCTTCTTCTATTGCATAAAACTAATTGTTTCCGCTTATCTTATCTTGTTTTTATAACGTCAGGATGCCTCGCATGAACACCCGTGCCTACCGTGCTCTTTTCACCAGCCAGCCTGCTCCCCCTGTGGTTCACATCCCCGACAGTGATGGTTCTTCCAGCTCCTCCAACGCCGTCTTCATGGAGGACGAAGAGTTGACCGTTACTCCAGCAACAATTCTGAGGAGCTAGCGGCACCACCACCGCCCCCTCAGCATAGTTCCCCGAGTCTCCAGCTCCGGAAGTGCCTGCTCCGGAGGTGCCAGTCCCCAGTGGAGCCTGTGCCTGAGGCGCCAGCGCCTGAGGATCCCTGCTCCAGAGGCACCCCGTCCTGCAGCACCTGACGCTCCCACCAGCTCCTGCGGCACCAGCCTTCGTGCCATGTACCCGGTGGTACACTCTCCCGCCGCCTCATCAGCTCATCACTTCGGCACCAGCACCTCCTGCCTCTCCAGACAGCGCAGGTGGTGGAAGACCTTGGTTGGATCGTCGCTTCATGTTCAAGAAGCCCGACGAGACAGCCTACTATCATAGTATGCTGGTTCGTTTGCTGGAGGAGTACTACCCTGAGATGGAGGCTAAGCTCCAGTACCACTGCGGCGAGTATAACCCACCCTTTGGAGGCTTACATACTGGAAGTCCGACCTGATGGTTACAGGTTGGAAAGCTGCTGATCAAGCCCATGTCATAGAGTCAGCTCACAGGACTAACCACCAAGCGGTGGTGATGCCCTCGCAAGTATGGAAGACGCGGCGCAGGATGCTTACCTGCACTACCATGGCCTTCGCTTCCAGAGGATAGGAATGATCGCTACCGCTACCTGCCCCAAAGTGACCTGGAGGCTCGTGGCGAACCCCTGCTACCACCGGTGGAGTACCGGTTCTGGTCTCCACTGCTCAGCACGCCTATGAGGTGCATAGGAAGGCCGACAAGGTGCAAGATGACCTGCGTGCTGCACAGAAAGGTGATAAAGGCGTTGGAGCGCGAAGTGGATTACCTTCGCGGTGAGCTAGACTATGCAGCGTCTACAAGAAGAAGTACAGAGCCAACGATGCCCCGGTGTGAGCCCAGTAGCTTTGCCTACCACGATCAGTTATCTCGTGTAGACACGTTGTTTAAGTTCAGTTTGTGTTATGTGAACCTGTGGTGTTTGTGTTACTTATGTTAGTGAACTATGTTTGTTCGGATCTTTGTCTGTGGTGATGTGAAGTATGGGGTTATGTCCGTGCTTCTCCAAGTTAAACCTCTTCTTGTGATTTTATAAAGTTGCTTATCTCCTTTGTCTGTGTTGCCTGTTTTCTGGAGCAGCCTATGTTTAAATCTGTGTATCTCTTAATCCGTGACCCCAAAAAATTGTGAAATTTTTGTGGGAGTATCTAGCGACTGATGTACCTTTCAAACAAATCTGGAACCAAGTCTTTATCTGTTCGGATCTAGGAGATATGCCTGTTTAAAGTTGATGTTTTCTGCGCAGTCTGTCATCCAGAACAGTTTCTGATCAATGCTGTTTTCGGCCTAGAATCTGGCCGAATCTGAAAAAGTGTTCTATATGAAAGTTGTAGCCGGTTTCTTAAGCTTTCCAACGAATGTCTGGTTCCATCCCCGTTGGATTTCTGTAGCTCGAGTTATGCCCGTTTTAGTGTGCTGCTGTTGACAAGAAGGTGCACCGAAAATTTCAGCAATGTTCACTTATGTCATATATACTTTCTATGTTGGATATAAAGGTCTAACTCTTGCGCATTTGTTGGTGAGCAGATGGCAGCAAGGGAGAGGACGCGGAGAGGCCGTGGACCGTGGGCGTGGCGTGCTCCTATGGACCCGCCGCCGCCACCGCGCGCGTGACCATCGAGCAGTTGATGGGCCACGCAGAATCAACTTATGCACGCCATGATGAACCGCCTGGATCAGGCGCCCGCTGCCGCACCTCAACCTCTTCAAGTCAGGGACGCGTCGAGGGGAGTTCCTGAAGAGGTCCATCCATGTGTTCACTCACGCCTCTGAACCACTGGAGGCGGATGACTGGCTCCGTGCATGGAGAAACAACTGAATAATTGCCCAGTGCACCGACTATGAGAAAGTGCTCTACGCTTCTGGGCAACTGCAGGAGCTGCACAGGACTGGTGGGATGCGTTCATGGTCGGCCGTCCCCAGATGCCCCAGTTGTTACGTGGCAGGAGTTCAAGGAGAACTTTCCGATCCTATCACATCCCAGATGGTCTCGTGGAACTGAAGCAAGAGGAGTTCCGCTCTCTGAAGCAAGGGTCCATGTCAGTGGCGCAGTACCGCGACAAGTTTGCTCAGCTATCGCGATATGCCCCCCAGGATGTGGCCAATGACAAGGACAAACAGCGCCGTTTCCTGAATGGTCTGTATGATGGGTTGCAACTCCAGTTGATGTCCAACACCTACCCGAACTATCAGGCCCTGGTCAATAGGGCGATAGTTATTGACAACAAGAGGAAGGAAATGGAAGCAAAGAAAAGAAGCTTCCAAGGCCAGTCATCGGGGAGCAACACTCGTCCCAATCAACCCACAGCAAGGTTACCCTCAGAGGGGTCAAGGCAACCAGTGGAACAGAGGACAGTACCCCCAGGGCAACCAGAACCAGCAGCGCCTTCCACATCAGCAGCAGTCAGGTGGTCAGCGCTACCAGCAGCAGCCAGGAGGTCAGAGGTACCAGCAACAGCAGAGCGGCCAAGTATCACGCCAGGGAGCAACCAACTCCGCTCCCATTAAGAATGCCGCTCAGCAGAACCCCAACGCTTGCTACCGTTGCGGGGAGCCAGGACACTACGCTCACCAGTGCCCCAAGAAGCAGAACCCCCAGGCCCCACAGAACCAGGCAGGAGCTCAGAAGCAGAATGCTCGTCCACCTCACACTGGACGGGTGAATCATGTAGCTGCCGAGAGTGCCCTGGATGCACCGGATGTTATGATGGGTACGTTCAGCATCAACTCAATCCCAGCAACCATACTTTTTGATTCTGGTGCTTCGCATTCTTTCATTTCACAGTCGTTTGTTAGAATGCATGGTGTGCCTTTATGTGCAATGAAAGAAACAATCATAGTAAACTCACCAGGGGGTAGTATGCCTGCAAGTTTTTGGAGCCCCACCTCTAGTGTCAACCTAAGGGGGGTAGACTTTAAAGTAAAGCCTATAGTGCTAAGAACAGCAGGTATAGATCTCATCTTGGGTATGGACTGGATGAAGCAACATGGGGCTGTCATTCAGTGTCAAGAAAGGTCAGTTGTTGTAACTACACCTAAGGGAGACAGAATCTGTGTGCAAGTGGTGTTAAAAGAGCAGCCAACTGCCACGGTCAACCAGATGGATGCGAGTGGTGCAGAGCAAGATCGGGTGGTGGACGAGTTCCCTGATGTCTTTCCGGATGATCTGCCAGGTATGCCACCTGATCGCGATGTTGAGTTCATTATTGAATTACTGCCTGGAACTGCACCAATATCTAAAAGACCATATAGAATGGGGGTAAATGAATTAGAAGAACTTAAGAAACAGCTTAAGGAGTTGTTAGAGAAAGGGTATATACGTCCTAGTGCTTCTCCTTGGGGAGCACCAGTGATCTTTGTGGATAAGAAAGATGGTAGCCAGAGGATGTGTGTGGACTATAGGTCCTTAAATGAGGTTACCATTAAAAACAAATACCCTCTACCCCGGATAGACGATCTATTCGACCAGCTTAGAGGAGCATGTGTGTTCTCTAAAATAGATCTCAGATCTGGGTATCACCAGTTGAAAATCCGGAACTCAGACATTCCTAAGACCGCCTTCACCACGCGGTATGGACTGTATGAGTATACAGTGATGTCTTTTGGTCTGACCAATGCCCCAGCCTACTTCATGTATCTGATGAATAAAGTGTTCATGGAATACCTAGATAAGTTTGTGGTGGTTTCATAGATGACATTCTAGTGTTCTCTAAAACAGAGGAGGAACACGCGGAACATCTGAGGATGGTTTTGCAAAAGTTAAGAGAGCATCAGCTCTATGCCAAGAGGAGCAAGTGTGATTTTTGGCTGAAAGAAGTCTCTTTCTTAGGGCATGTTGTCTCTAACGGAGGTATATCCGTTGATCCTAGCAAGGTGCAAGATGTGTTGGATTGGAATCCGCCAACTAATGCCAGTGAAATCCGAAGTTTCCTGGGTTTGGCCGGGTATTATAGAAGGTTCATTGAAGGATTCTCCAAGCTCGCAAAGCCTATGACTGCCTTGTTGGAAAAGAATGCTAAGTTTGTGTGGTCTGATAAATGCCAAGCAAACTTCGAAGAGTTAAAGAAGAGATTAACCTCAGCACCTGTCCTAGTTCTGCCAGACTTGAACAAAAGTTTCTCCATCTATTGTGATGCATCTCGTCTGGGACTTGGATGTGTTCTGATGCAAGAAGGAAGAGTAGTTGCCTACGCATCTAGACAGCTGAGAAAGCACGAGGTGAACTATCCAACTCATGATTTGGAGTTAGCAGCTGTGGTCCATGCTCTGAAAATATGGAGACATTATCTGGTTGGGCATAAGTGTGACGTGTACGGATCATAAAAGTCTGAAGTATATATTTACTCAGTCAGATCTGAACTTGAGGCAACGCCGTTGGCTAGAACTGATCAAAGACTATGACCTAGAGGTACATTATCACCGGGAAAGGCCAATGTCGTGGCCGATGCCTTGAGTAGAAAAACCTACGCAAACGGTCTGCAAGTGGAACGCATGTCAGCAGAGTTGAGAGCTGAAATGGCATACCTTAATCTATGTTTTGCCAACAATGTGGTGGAAATGTCAGTTGAACCTACCTTGGAGAAAGAAATCCGTGAGGGTCAGTTGAAAGATGAGAAGTTGAAAGAGATAGCAGAAAACATAGTGCTTGGAAAGGCACCAGGATTCCGGATGGATGCTAATGGGACTCTTTGGTTTGGAAAGAGGATTTGTGTGCCCGATGTGAAAGCTATCCGTGATGCCATTTTGCGGGATGCACATGAATCTGCCTATTCCATTCACCCCGGTAGCACCAAAATGTACTTGGATCTGAAAGATAATACTGGTGGTATGGTATGAAACGAGATGTAGCAGAATATGTGGCTCTATGTGACACCTGTCAGAAGGTCAAAGCTGAACATCAAAGACCAGCAGGACTGTTACAGCCTATGCAGATACCCGAGTGGAAATGGGAAGAAGTGGGAATGGACTTTATTACTGGTTTACCTCGCACACAAAGAGGCTATGACTCTATATGGGTAATAGTCGACCGTCTCACTAAGGTCGCTCACTTTTACCAGTAAAGACCACCTATACTGGGGCGAGGTTAGCAGAACTGTACATGGAGAGGATTGTGTCTCTGCATGGTGTTCCAAAGAAAATAGTGTCTGACAGAGGGACACAGTTCACTTCTCACTTTTGGTATCAAGTACATCAATCCTTGGGAACTGAGCTGACTTTCAGTTCTGCATATCACCCACAAACAGATGGGCAGACTGAAAGGATAAATCAGATCTTGGAGGACATGTTGAGAGCATGTGCCCTTCAGCATGGGACTAGCTGGGATAAAAGCCTTCCATATGCTGAATTCTCATACAACAACAGTCACCAGAAGAGTCTGAAAATGGCTCCTTTCGAAGCTTTGTATGGGCGAAAGTGTAGAACTCCCTTGTTCTGGAATCAGACAGGAGAAACTCAAGTGTTTGGACCGGATGTCCTTAGAAATGCTGAAGAACAAGTAAGGATGATCCGAGATAACTTGAGGATAGCTCAGTCCCGACAAAAGAGTTATGCAGATACTCGCAGGAGGGACTTAGTTTTCAAAGTGGGAGACTATGTGTATTTGAAAGTGTCACCCATGAGAAGCGTAAAGAGGTTTAACATGAAAGGAAAGTTGGCACCCAGATACATAGGTCCTTTCCGGATCTTAGCCAGACGTGGAGAAGTGGCCTATCAGCTCGAGTTACCTGAAAAGTTATCAGGTGTGCATGATGTGTTCCATGTTTCTCAGCTAAAGAAATGCCTGAGAGTGCCTGAAGAGCAAGTTCCCCTGGAAGAGATCAAGATAGGAGAGGATCTCACTTATGAAGAGTACCCTGTCAAGATCTTGGAGACAGCAGAAAGAGTTACCAGGAGCCGAGTTATCAAGATGTGCAAGGTTCAGTGGAACCGGTATACAGAAGAAGAGGCTACCTGGGAAAGAGAAGAAGATCTTCGGAAGTCTTATCCCCAGTTGTTTGAGTAAGCTCCAGTCGAATCTCGAGGACGAGATTCATCTTAAGGGGGTAGAGTTGTAACACCCTAAAATTTTCTCCAAAACAAAATAGGTGGAAAATGATTTAATTATGTTTTTGTGAGCATTTAACCTAGGTTTAAATAAATTTTTGTTGAATTAAAATAATTGTGGCAACATGTTTATGCACTCATGCTGATGCACTGGATTTATTGAAGTGACTGGTTTTGTCAAAATTTAGTTTGAATTCAAACTTCTTTGGAATGGTTTTGAAATGCTTTGAAACAAATGAAAAAGGATTACATTTTCCTCCCTCTCTCCTTTCCCTGTTTTCGGCCCGTTTGGCCTGAAGCCCAGTCCGCCGGCGCCCTCCTTCTCCTCTCCTCCCCGTTTCCGCTGGGCCTCCCTCCTCCTCCCTCTTCTCTCCGCGCGGCCCAACTGGCCGGCCTGCTCGCCGCGCCCGCGCAACCGTCGGCCCGCGCGCGCGCTCCCTCCCCTCCTCTCTCTGACGCCGCTGCCCCACCTGTCAGCGCCTCTCTTCCCCTTCGCGCACGCGCTCGAGCACAACCGCCGGCGCCGCATGCTCCTTCGCCCGCGAGCCCGCTCCCACGATCTCGCCCTCCTCCTCATCCATATAGCGGATGCGCCGCCTGCCCCGCTCCACTCCTCGCTCAGTTGTCTCTCCCGCAGCGCCGCGCAGAGCCACTCCGGAGCCCCTCCACGCCATTGCCGCCGCCGCCGTGCTCGCGCCGTCGTCTCACTGCTCCGCCGGCCGATTCGACACCGCGGGAGCTCCGCACCGCAGAGGAGGTGCCCCCTAAACCTTTTCCCTCGTTTCCTTGAACTTGGAGTCGCTCTAACCGCCGTACCCGTGAGCAGGTACCCCGCCGGTCGTCGTGCTCCGCCGTTCGCCGCGGACTGCCACCTCCGAGCCTCCCCTCCGTTCGTTTTTTCCGCCGTGGTGAGCCCCCTCGATCTCCTCTATCTCTCTGTTCGCTTGGTTTGGTCGGAGGCGGGCTTCGCGGTCAAGTCCGCGAGCTTCCGCGTCCCGGCCATGGAGAGTGCGTGCCCGGCGTCGCGACGCGGCCACGACGTCGCGGCCCGTGCCCTGCCCGCGCGCGCCGTCGGCCGCCCGCGCGCGCAAACCCCGGCGTCTAATCCACACCGCCCATCGCCGATCCGACGGCCCGTAGCGCTCTTTACCCCTTCGGCCGACATCTTTCAAAAAGGCCCTTATAATTACTTTATCCTCAACCCGCGCTCCCTTTTTCTACTGTTACCTGAGTCTGTGAAAACTTCCGTCTAGGCCCCTGTGTTTTGGTCGATTTGAGGCGCAGTCCAGTTGACTGCGGTATTGGTTTAAAATTCAATTTAAATTTCGGTTTAAATCCAAAGGCAATTCAAACTATTTACAGAAATGCCACTACTTTGTTTTGCTTATAAAATTCACGTTTTAGCTCCGATTTGATCCGTTCAATTTGCGTTAGCTTCGTAATTTAGTGCTCTACCCGTTTTTGTCCCTGTTGGTCTGTTTTGGACAGTTTAGCTTTAGGGTCCAAGTTAATCTTGTTTAGGGCTTTATATATACCGTTTCGGCCGTATCTTTCACACCGTAAATCCGTTTTCGATGAACCAAAGCTTGTTGTGATCGTAGAGATGCGTACTTCAGTTTTATCAAAGTTTTATTTCAGTTTAATACTGTTTGGTGTATTGTTCTAATAATAGCTCTGTTTGCATCGTGTATGTTTGCACCTGGAACGCGTGGTGATGTATGTGACCGAGTAGACGGTGAGTCGGTGTGGTACGACCAGGACCCCTCGTTCTGTGACCAGCAGGAAGATCAACCTTTCGACAATCAAGGCAAGTTAGCATGGGACCCCTTGTCTCCTATACACTTTACTTTAATCACTCATTTATGCATGTGTCCAATTGAGCAACCTTAGAAAACCCACTTAGCTTTGTGATCTGTGATGTTCTTGTTCCCATGGGATATATGCATGTGGGTAGTTTTGCTAGTGCTAACTGTCTTATAATGATCCAGTCCATGATGATTTGTTTCTCATGATGATACGTTGTTAAACGGTTAATAAAAACTTGCTGTTAGCAAAAGCTGGGATTGACAGTGCTACCATGAGTGCTATATGGCTCTGGTTTTAGCTCAGTAAACTGGACCTTGTCTAATTTGGCAGCGGTGACCCGAAAGGGCGCAAAAGGGGCTTGCCACTTTGGGTGTAGGGCTGCTTCTGTTTCTATGTGTATAGCTGCGATGGCCTTGTGCCATAGAAAAGGGGGTTGCTACATCTGCCTGCCAAGGAAACCTAGCGGCCCTGACCAGTTAGACGAACCAGCGAAAGGCTTCATAGTGTGCTCTGCCGATCTATCTCGGAAGTGGATCAAGAGGTTGGCCGCCTCGGGCACAAGGGTAACACGGCTTGTGGGTAAAGATGCACCACCTCTGCAGAGTGTAAAACTGTTATAACAGCCGTGCTCACGGTCACGAGCGGCCCGGAAAACTAGCGGAACTATGAAACTTAACAATTGTTACTTTATGTTGTTGGTACATTTTGATGTCATATCTTACCTTGGTTGGACAAATGGATCATGGGTTAAGGGTTAAGCACAATATTCGTTTACCTTAATGTTAAAACTTTGCCAACTTAAAAGCTAACTGCAGTCAGACAGCGTCAACCTTTTTGAGCCTCATGAACCCTGTGTTAGCTTGCTAAGTACGAGAAGTACTTACGCTTGTTGTTTATCTTCTTTTTGGGCAAAATCCCGGATGGGTAACAGATGAAGGTGCAGTTGGCGACTTTCCTGAAGACTTCTAGGCTAGCTGCTCCCCCAGTCGACGTTTCCCTGTGGTTTAGTTTGTGTACAAGTTCAGTGATCTGTGTTCCGTATGTTGTAAGACTCTGTTTTAAGTACTATCGTGATGTAATAAACAATGTGATGATGCCACTCTTGTAATTTGTCTACTTATGTGTGTGATTGTTTCCTGGGCACACATGAGTATCCGCCTCATTTTTTATCCTTAAAGTAATTGGGGTGTGACAAACATGCCTCGCTGTTTTAATTCTACAATATATGACCGGATTAAGGAAGAAATTAATCGGTTATTGCAAACGGGATTTATCCAGCCATGCAGATATGCGGAGTGGGTCTCTAATATCGTACCTGTTGAGAAGGACACTGGAAAGATCAGGGTATGTATTGATTTTAGAGATTTAAACAGGGTCACTCCCAAAGATGAGTATCCTATGCCTATAGCCGATATGTTGATCAACGATGCTTCAGGACACCAGGTTGTCAGTTTTCTTGATGGCAACGCTGGTTACAATCAGATATTTATGGCCGAAGAGGATATGTCTAAAACGGCCTTTATTTGTCCTGGGTTTGTTGGTCTCTTTGAGTGGGTTGTAATGACATTTGGTTTAAAGAATGCGGGTGCTACCTATCAACGTGCTATGAATCTAATTTTTCATGATTTAATTGGTATAATCATGAAAGTATATATTGATGATATTGTAGTCAAATCGGATGCTCATGTGTCTCACTTAGCTGATTTGCGTTTGGCATTCGAGAGAATGTGCCGCTATGGTTTGAAAATGAACCCACTGAAATGTGCTTTTGGTGTATCGGCCGGAAAGTTCTTAGGGTTTATTATTCATGACAAGGGCATATAAATTGATCCTAAGAGGATAGAGAAGATCAAAAAAGTTCAAGCACCTACATGCAAAAAGGACTTGCAAAAGTTCTTGGGAAAAGTGAACTACTTGAGGAGGTTTATTGCGAACTTGTCCGGGAAAATTATTCCTTTTACCCCAATACTAAAGTTGAAGGATGAATCTGAGTTTGCTTGGGGGCAGAACAACAAGAAGCGTTTGAGAAGATAAAGGAATATCTGTCATCTCCACCAGTTCTTCGAGTGCCTAAGAGAGGAGTTTCTTTCAGATTATATATTGCTGCCGAAGAAAAGGTTATTGGAGCTATTTTAACGCAAGAAGATGAAGGCAAGGAATATGTGATTGCTTATATTGGTCGTCGTCTTCTTGATCCCGAGACAAGGTACACCCATATTGAGAAATTATGTTTATCCTTGTCCTATGCTTGTGCTAAAATGAGGCATTATTTATTGTCTAGTACATGTGTTGTTGCATGTCAGGCCGATGTAATTAAGCACATGTTATATCGGCCAATCCTTAGAGGAAGGATTGGCAAATGGGCGTACGCATTGATTGAGTATGACTTGACTTATGAGCCATTGAAAACATTAAAAAGTCAAGTTCTTGCTGATTTCATTGTTGAACATAGTGTTAGTTTAGAAGATGAGATCAGTTATCTTACTTTTACACCATGGAAACTTTATTTTGATGGATCGGCTTGTAAAGAAGGTCAAGGTGTTGGTGTGGTCGTTACTTCTCCTAATGGTGTTGAATTTGAAATGCTAAGCCGATTAGATTACTTTTGCACTAATAATCAAGCCGAATATGAAGCTCTGTTATTTGGTTTAGAAATATTATATTCCATGGGAATTAAACATGTTGAGGCTTATGGCGATTCCTTACTGATAGTGCAACAAGTTGTCGGTGAGTTTCAATGTCTAGAAGGGTCGTTAAATATTTATCTTGATATGTGCCTTGATATCATTACTCATTTTACCGAATTCCAGATTCGGCATATACCAAGGCATGAAAATCATAAAGCCAACATGTTAGCTCAACAAGCATCCGGCTATAATATTGGTAGACGTAATTTTCACATAAAGCTGATGCATCAGCACGAAGAAGTTTTGTCGGCTCATGTGGCCGACCAGAATGTTTTCAAACCAATTCCATCGACTTGCTCTAGAGACCAGGTAAATTTTAAGCATACTTGGGTGGATACCTTGGCCGACCAGGTTGGTAGCAAGTCAGATCTATTAATTCGTCCGATTGACCTGGTCGATCTTGGAACAACTGATTCAGTGAGTTTATCCGAGGAACTTTTGAATCAGCTCATGTCAAATTGTAATGGAAGTGGACCCGATTTGGAAGATTGGAGGATTCCCCTGCTAAAATATCTTAGTAACCCGAATACTAGAGTTGATCAAAGTGTTCGGCGGAGTGCATTCAAATATGTGCTGCACAATGGTGAACTTTTCGAAGAATCGCTGAAGACTTGTTGCTTAAGTGTTTGGGATCTGATCAAGCAAAGGTGGCTATGGGAGAAGTCCATGAAGGTATTTGTGGTACGCATCAATCGGCCCCCAAAATGAAGTGGTTATTACGCAAAGCTGGATTTTATTGGCCCACGATGATAGCCGATTGTTTTCGTTACTACAAAGGGTGTGAAGAATGTCAATGGTTCAGAAATATACAGCTTGCACCTGCTGTTATGCTTCATCCTATCATCAAACCGTGGCCTTTTCGTGGTTGGGGGTTAGACTTCATTGGCCAAATTCATCCTCCATCTTCAAAGGGGCATCGTTTTGTTCTGGTCGCAACAGATTACTTCACTAAGTGGACTGAAGCGGTGCCTTTAAAGAATATGACACGCAAGGAGGTAATTGAGTTTATTACTGAGCATATTATACATAGATTCAGCATACCTCAAACATTAACTACGGATCAAGGAACATCTTTTATCTCTAAGGAGGTACGAGATTTTGCCGAATTATATAAAATAAAGATGCTCAATTCATCTCCATACTATGCTCAAGCCAATGGTCAAGCTGAGTCTAGTAACAAAACTTTGATCAAGCTTATCAAAAAGAAGATTGAGGATAACCCAAGAAGGTGGCATGAGGTCTTATCTAAGGCTCTGTGGGCCCATCGTATATCAAGGCATGGCGCTACAAAAGTCACTCCTTTCGAGCTGGTATATGGCCAAGAAGCAGTGTTGCCTGTCGAGGTAAATCTGGATGCATATAGGCCGGCTAAGCAAAATGATCTATCTGCGATTATGTATCATGATGCTATGATGGACAACATTGATGAAGTGACCGACAAAAGGTTAAAGGCTCTTAAGGAAATGGAGAAAGACAAAGCCTGGGTTGCCAGAGCCTATAACAAGAAGGTGAGAAGCAGTCGTTCCAAGTAGGAGAATTAGTATGGAAGACTATATTGCCACTTGGATCGAGAAGCAATAAATTTGGCAAGTGGTCGCCGAGTTGGGAGGGTCCTTATAAAGTGATCAAAGTGATATTCAGGAATGCATATATGCTAGAGACGTTGCAAGGTGAAAGTCTCCCAAGAGCAATAAACGGGAGGTATTTGAAAAAATACTTTCCAAGTGTTTGGCAAGAAGCCTGAGTGCCTTCCAGACAATGGCCGATACATGTATCGCCTTTAGAATAAAATGATCAGAAATATTTATCCTTGACTGAATGACCGATGAGTTGGACATCGTTGTTATTCGGTTTGTTTTTAGGTTCTGCTAAAGATCACCTAAAAACAGGGGGCATATGTTGACACTCAAAAGTGTCATAAGAAAATAATAAGGTTAGGAGATATATTCGGCTCATATTTTGAAGATGAATTTATTTTCTGATACTTTTATCTGAAGTTCGGATGCTCTAGGTAAGGTGAGCTTGCTTGTTTGATGCTTTCCGACCAGTTATGTTGTTTCCGACCAGGTGTGCTGGTCGGTAATCCTGGAATAATGATGAATGAACCGATTCGAGGATCTTTATTGTGCAAGAGTTTGAAGGTCTATTTATTGGTGTGATCAATTTGGGCTGATATCTATAAAAGCCCATTGAGCCGGTTTAGTCGATTCAAAGATCAGCGAGATCAGGTTTACCTTGTTTAGTCCAGATGGACTCTTGGATTCCATGTTTTGATGGAGTTCCGGATAGGAAACTTCAAGATCGTATTTGGAGAGTTTCCTATTGGGATAAACCAACCCCCTCTAATATATATGAGAGATCATGGCCGATGTGAGGCATCCAACCCTAATCGATCAAAACCAATCTACTATCCCTTTTTACCCCTTTTCCTCTCTCTACCTGTGTTGTTTCGGCGTCGGCTCGTCCCTCCCGGCGAGGCTCGACGGCGCCCTAGGCGGCCTTTTTCTTGCCTAGGGCAACCTCTACGTGCTTCTCCCCGACGGGTCTTCCCGGAGTAGTTCTAGAGTATCAACACAGGATTCAAAACCCTAAATCGATCTAAACCGGTCTTCAGATCGGTTTTCATCGGTTTAGTCAGGCTCCCTGCTGTCTCAGGTTGATCTGCAACCTCTTCGGGCATTCTAGCCTGCTATTGTGTGATTCGGATCACTTTCGACGTCAACACAAAGTTAACCGTGTCGAATGGAAATTTAGGGTTTAGACTAGGAATCACCATTGGATGGTAATACAAACCACAGTGATACTATGTATACTCCCTCCATTTTTTACATGTTATGTTAAGTTTGTCCTAAGTCAAATATTTTTAACTTTTGACTATTATTTTAACATGTGAACTATATAATATGAAAGATTTTCTCATGGTAAAATCTAAAAAACATAAACACCCTTTGGAACCAACTAAATGGCCAAAGTTGTCCACGATTGATAGTTCAGTAATCAAAGATTTCTTGTTTAATTTTATAGTCGGATGGCTAAAAATGTACTCTTTGTTGTATGTACAATAATCTAGACGATGAATCACTTAGATAGCTATATATTTTCAAGATTTTCACATTATGTTTGTTTTGAAGTAGGTTCTGTTTTATATTCACCATGATTATAATAATCAAATAAAATAATTTAATTGTGATCCAAACATATTAAAATAAGAGATGGATTATATAATCAAAACAACCAGATTACACCTCAAGACTATTTTTTATGTCATTATGAGTATTAGTCACTTGAAACAAGAATAATCCATCACAATAATACAAAAATCCAACACTAATTATTATAGTTCGTAATCTAGAATATAATAATCTTATGTACAATCTATATTATAATATTTAGCTGTGAGCTAAAGAGCTCTAAAAATAATTTAGCTGCGAGCCACAGAGCTCTAAAAATAGTGTCTAGCTGCCATTATATCCTCAAAGCAATTCATTATTCATCACAATCACTTTAATGCGTGATGAGGGATCCATATACAACACCCAATTTTCACACACATCCTCGCCATCATCAGAAAGTCGCGTAGAAGCGTTTAAACAGCTCGTCTTTAATTAACTACATTGTTTACAATGTGTATGGTTTAATTCATCGTTTTGGCCTCCAAACTGTGTGCATACCCTGTCGTTTACGTTTAACGATCATATATGGGCTCAGTTTTAACCCTAGTAGAATGGTCAATTTTGGGCTCAATTTTGAAGCCAAACACAATTTTGGTACTAACCCCTGCACTCGCACGGGCTAATATAATTCTAAAAGATGTACTATTAATATATTTGATAAATAAAAATTACTTATACTATATTGTATGTTTTCCTTTGTTTATTTTCTACAAAATAGACATAATAGATACTTTGTAGTCTATATCTAATGATCACAAATTTATTAATTACTTTTTTGCAAGGGACTGACTTATATATTTTTCATGTATATTCATAGTTTTAGTTTGCATGGCATCTTGTATATTTTAATAATGTCAATTCTTTGAACCTGTCATTCACTATGGTGGCCTGCATACTATCTTTTCCTGATCTGAATTTTGGTTTTTAACTTATTGTTTTATTGACCGCCATGAACAAAATTTTTTCTTCTCAAGTTAAAACCCATGTGCTTATTGGTCTTTTACTAAACTCTCATTTTGGATTGTTTTAAAATAAGGATTTTAGGTCATACAGTATCTTTTATAATATTACAATAGCATATACAATCATTAAAACTTGCACCATGTCACCCAGGATAGTGATAGAGCTTGAAATAAGATCTCGGATGGGAGTAGCAGTGCTAACCTTAAGAGAAATTTAATCTTGTTAAGACTTATAATGATAGAGATACTCTAGGGCAATGTTACACAAGCAAAGAAATACATGCTTATAAGATACTAAAATAAATATTTATCATAATGTATATATGTTTATTTGGTATACATGATCAAACATGGTTATTTAATTTCACAGTTGTAGAATTTGTAATTTAGAAATATATATATATGTCTCGTATATATATATACATGCTCCAACGTAGACGCGCTAAGAAAAAAAGATAAATCTTAGAAATTTTCAAATAATAAAAATGTCTAGCCTTTGATTTTGTAGACTCTAATCATCATCACTGATAATAGCCATAGGGTTCTATTGTAGTTTTTTTTAAAAAAATTACCCACCTACGTCCTTATGAAAAATACATAATTACCCTCTAATTTTGCATATAAATTACCTAGCTCTGCTGTTATGAAAGATAATCCAAAATAACACCCTAAATTTGAGTAGAAATTAACCACATATATCATTAAGAAACATAATTTAAAATAACCCCCTCACATCGCATCTAAGTTACCCACCATTGCTATTATGAAAGTAATTTAAAATAACTCTCTAACTTTGTATCTAGATTGCGGACATCTATCATTATGTGAGAGAATTTAAAATATAATTAACCCAATAAGTTTGTATATAGATGACTCACATCAGACATTATGAAAGATAATTTAAAATACATAATAATAATAATGAAAGGTAGAGCACCTTCTGTTCACCCTCAAAAGAATAAGAAGTGAAGCTGATGCTGATAGGTCGCGGAAATTTCACAAACCCCTCTGTCGTTGTGACTCTGCTAGAAGCTATGGTTGTCAAAGTTATATATACTAGAGGATACACCGCGCGTTGCTGCGTAGACTTTTTAGCATGAAACATAATTATGGAGAGAGAAATATTCTTTTATTCTTCGTAATTTTAGTTTCAATAGTTTGAAATAGTATGGAAAACAATGTTAAATGCCTATATGATTCAAATACACATCTTGACAAAGAAAATACGCGTATATGATATATGACAAAAGAGGGCGTCACATAGAGAACACTGCAGTTTCTCAACTACTGTCTCGGTCTCCAAAACACCAATTATAGTGTAGATTTTGTTAAATAAAAAGACACGTATAGATAGACCGGTTTTAGTTGTGGGACCTAATGGACGAAAACCACTACATGGCTTAACCTTCATGTCAAAAAAATATCTTCCATCTCAAGTAGTCAGAAAAAATATCTTTTGCTGAAAACAACTGCCGCTCCTTGAACCTTGTGTCAAATATATAAAAAAGCAAAAGATCAGCAGCACGGCCACAC
The DNA here is from genome assembly GCA_009763385.1 of Coix lacryma-jobi var. lacryma-jobi. Classification (NCBI taxonomy): domain Eukaryota; kingdom Viridiplantae; phylum Streptophyta; class Magnoliopsida; order Poales; family Poaceae; genus Coix; species Coix lacryma-jobi. The sequence continues at coordinate 148,517,085 of CM019827.1, read as the reverse complement.
CGGACTCCGTATGGAACGGCCGATTCGCATGGAGAACTGTTCAGATCTTCTAGATGTCACCCTCGTCTAGATCAGACCTTAGCGAACGGACACCGGGGCTTAGGACGCCTGTACCAGCAGTCCCGCACCCACCAGCGTCAGCGTGGGGCGGTCGGGCGGGCTCGGCGAGCGAGCCATCCATCGCGAGCGAGGCTCTGTAGGCGCATCGTGCCGGCAAACGGCCGGACCGATGTAACATTGCCTAGCGGGGCAGAGCTTGGTGGAGGTCATGTTGAGCTCCGGACGCCTGTCGTCTCCTTCCGCAAGCGATCCACCAGGGTGAAGGAGACGATGTAAGGTGCTGCCGATCTGCTCAGGGCATGGTCGAGACGAAGCAGGGTGGCCGGCGAGCATAGTAGAGACGGGGCGGAGCGGAGCTATTTAAATTGACTGCAGGTCTGCAGTGGCGACCTTTCATTTCCTTCTACGTGCATTTACAGGCATTTGCGGTGCCATTGTTGTGGTAGAGGAATGGGTATGTGTTTGTGGAGGCATTGATGGCGTTTGGGTTGGTGCTCACGAGGGACAACGGTTTCGATGCGGGAGTGAAATACAACAGACACGTAAGGGCAAGTACAGCGGGTCTTGTACAGGGCGTCTCCAAGTCTTGACCAGACCGCGGATACCGATTGCGCGTGGGCGATTCAAGTTTTGGCGCGCACAGAAGGAAGCAAATCCCGTCGATTTTGTCTCCCTACCCACGACATCGGCGGAGAAGGCATGGCCGGTGAGCTCGCGGCGCAGCGGGCGCTGCGGCATCGGAAGCGGGTGCGGCGAGCACGACTGGGCGAGCTCGCGGCACAGTGGGTGGGTGGGTGGGCGGCGCGCCGCGGCATGGCCGGCGGTCGCGACTGGCTGGCATGTGGCCGGGCGAGCTCGCTGCGTGGCATGAAGGACGCACGACATCGGCGGAGGAGACATGGCCGGTGAGCTCGTGGCGCAGTGGGCGCTGCGGCATCGGCAGCGGGTGCGACGAGTGCGACTGGGCGAGCTCGCGGCACAGTGGGTGTGGTGGGCGGGCGTCGCGGCATGGCTGGCGGTCGCGACTAGCTGGGCATGTGGCCGGCCTGGCGAGCAACAAGAATAGAAGCGACGACGAAAACGAGAGCAAAGTGCTTGCCTGAAACTTTGATAAGTAGCACATGTTGCAGACAAGGTGTTCACTAGAATGCACTACTGCGTGTGTCAACTGCAGCAAACACTAGTACAAATCATGTTGCTCTTATTTATTTTGATATATTGTCTATCAATAGCCACACAATGATATATAAATATTTATTTATAGTTAATCCTAATTACATATGAAGCATTAAATAGCTTGTAGACAGTAGGATAGACTATGAGTTGTATGACCTGTCTCTATGTCTATCTGTATTATAACTCGAGGCGTTTAGAGACAGACTCCTGTCTCTGGTTGTACATGCCCTAATGGCTGCTTGAGTTTTCACATTGATTTGAAGGATGCTTCATTACGCACTTTGATGGATGAGAAGATAAACGCGGACATGGCTTCGTTTTTTTTTTAAGGAAACTGGAGGGGTTCAGGAACCCCTACAGAAGTTTATTAAAAGGATAAACAGGGAGTCTCAAAAGATACAAAGGAAAAAAACAGGAGCTACAGAATTACAGCAAGAGGGGTTTAAGGGGGAACAGGAAACTGGAAAACTGAAAAACTGGACTTGGAACCAGCTCAGGATGCAAAAAAAAAGACACAAAGTAAGTCAGCCTAATTACTGAAGGTTTTGTAGCCATATCTCAATGTGTGGGAAATATTTTTGCTTGGTCCTCCACAGGAGTTTTTCAAAGGTCATCTTGAACAGATTACGACCTCTTTCCACACTTGTCGGTATTCCCCTGAAAATAAAGTCATTCCTTAACATCCATATTGCCCAGCTCATTGTAATAATTATCTCCATGAAGAATTTGACATGCAGCTGGGATCTAAGGCTTTCAAAAATCTCCAGAGGACTTAGAGAGGTGTCAATCAGAAACCCTATCGAATCCCAACACTCTCTTGCCATGGGGCAGTGGAGGAAGAGGTGCTGAGAGCTTTCTTCCTCATTGAGCTGACATAAGACACAATTATAGGAGTCTAGGTACATGTGCTTCCTTCTTAGAATGTTTCTAGTACTCAACCTGTCTTGAATCAAGAGCCAGAAGAAAACTTTGTGATTATGTTGATTGGAAGATTTCCATAACCATTTGAAGATAGGATGAGCCTGGCTGGTTCCTTTTAGGTGCTTGTAAGCCTTTTTGACTGTGAAGGTAGAATTACCCCAGATATAATGCCAAAGATCTTTGTCCTCAGATAAGGTAAGAGATTGGAAGGTGTTTTCCAAAAGCTGGAATTGGCTGAAGGCTTCACTTGAAAAAGGCAGATTAAAGTACTCAGAGATCTCAGTCATTTGGAGTGCCAGCTTCAATGAAATGTAAGGCTTTCTTGAAAAAGTGAAGAGTTCAGGCATAGCCAGGCTAAGTGGCTGACCAATCTAGCAGTCACTCCAAAGCAAGCAAGTGGAGCCATCCCCCACAGATACCCTTGCCAGACCCTTAAACTTGTCCAACAGTTTCAACACATCCCTCCACCAGAAGGAGCCCTTCCTTATATGGTTTGGCAATCTACCATTTCCATATTGTTTTCCCCAAATCAAGTGGACCCAAGGTATATCAACTTTGTTGAAAAATTTGTGAAGATTCTTCAGAAGTAAAGCTTCATTTTGAGTCTGCAAATCAAGAACACCTAGGCCACCATCTTCCTTTGGTTTTGTAACAAGATGCCAAGCAGCCTTTGCATTTATTCTATCAGTTGCTTCAGCCCCTCTCCACAGACAGTGTTTTCTATACCTGTCAATCTGCTCCCTGATGGTCACATGAAGGTTGAAGGTGCACATGTAAAACATTGGCAGAGGTGAACACAGAGTTTGTTATCTGTAGCCTGCCAGCTTGGGATAAGAAGAGGGAAGTGCTTATCAGCCTTCTTTCACATCTGCTCACTAGGGGAAGAAAGTCTTCAACTCTAGGCTTAGTGATGCCCAGAGGCAACCCTAGATAGGTAAAGGGAAGACTTCCAACAGAACATCCAAAAGTGTTGGCTAAGTGGAGGGTTCTTTGCTCAGAGATATTAATTGGCACTAGCATGGACTTGGAGAAATTCACTTTGAGTCCAGTGGAGGTGGCAAAGGAATTGAGAAGAGCTTTGAGGATAAAGAGCTCTCTAGCATCA